>BSBM01000825.1:22455000-23655000 GCA_027924585.1 Larix kaempferi
CCCAATCTACGGGCATGTCAGGAGTGGGATAGTTGCATAGTCATGGTTTGATGGGAAACAATGGAGATTCAATCCCTACTGCCAATTCCATCAATATGTAGTTAGAACTTGGGTCTGGGTTAGAGACACTAGAAATAAAGCAAGAAGTTACGCCTAGTGGACCTAGTATTTAGTCTTACTCCAATGAGGTTTAGTATGTTTTGTATCATTATTTTGTTGCTTAATCAATATGTTCTACAATATACATGTCAATTTTTTAGAATTTATAATTATAGGATAGTTAGAGGCATTAGGAGTAGAGATGAACAACTCAATAGTTTAGACATATGGGACAGGCCATGTTTATTCTAAAAAACATTGTATTACACATTTGTCTAGATTAAAAACCCTCCGCTATACCAGCTTCATTACCCACTGCTCAGGTCTGGTGCAAAACCTGTTATCCCTGGATTCTTTTCAATGAGTGCATCCATCAATTTCTTCGGGGTTGTGCGCCACACTGCAACATTTTATTGTTTCCCAATTGCTTCGGGGTTGTGTGCATTTTCACGAAACCTATTATCCCTGGCTTTGTTTCACTGAGTGCATCCATCAATTTCTTCGGGGTTATGCACCACACTGTGTCATTTTATTGTTTCCCAATTGCTTCGGGGTTATGCGTCATTTTCGCAACATCTTCTAGTTTCCATCCACGTCCCTTCCCTTCCTGGCGGTAGTAACTCTATAGCATATCCGTGGGGATTCATTGCATTTACACGATCAAGAGAGCAAGGGCACCGCAGGGCTTCCATTTCACAATCATGAGCAGGAGATCAAGGGTCTTGATTGGAAGGAGAAATGTCTTTTGTATGTGGAAAAATCCTCTACTCATAGGGTTTTGAATCCTCGATTTTTTATCTAATAAGTTAAGAGCATAGAAATATCTAAAGATGCTCCCTCCGTGATTAAATGAATCTATGCATTTGTTTGATAGTGGTTAATAGTGGTGTAAATAATTGATACATAGTATTTGTGTATTAGTAAGTGTGTTCCCGACGAACTGGTGCAGTTAGTACATAAATACACTTTTGTTTTTGAGTGAGATTGTCTACTGAATGTATGAGGCACGCTGGAGTGTAAAAGATTTTAAAATAGGGGGCATCAAGGTTAAAATCTAAACCTGGTTGTCGGTTTGTTCTTTTTCTTTTTCCTATTGTATTTTATGGTAGATTATTTCTATTGATATACCAACACAGGGTTTGGAACAATCTTGAAGGATTCTAAAGGAGAAAACTAGGCTATATTTATCCTTTGTATAGTTGAAAGATGAACATTTTACAACTTTACTTTCTTTGATGACTAGCCAACAATGAATAGTTTTTGTTTACCTTCATATTTCATATAGAAGGTTCTTGTTGTCTACATATGTTGGGCCTTGGTGGCCAAATGGCCTACCCTGGAATCCATGAGGTCGAATATATGTACGGTCCTCAAAGACCCATCCCTGATTCCTTTCAATGACTACATATCATCATTTGAAATTATTGGAGCCCTAAAATTTCTAGCATCTCATATATTTTGAAGACGAATTTGTCATTAACTATGTGAAGGAAAATTCTCTAATACACCACACAACATTTTGGGTAATAGTACTGCACAAGTAGCTTTTGTATGTCTAGAATCCTATTGATACCAAATTGGGAAAAATATGAGAAGACAAAAAGGCATAAAAAGACCATTCCTATGGATTGCATGTCATTTTTCCTTTTGCCTTTCTATTCATGTCTAGGTAGTGGTATCCTGGTAATAGTATCAAGCAAAGTGCTAAACTTTTACTTGTGAATGTTTTGGTGTAGAGAACGAAGTTTTTTATTGTGATAGACAACCAAGAGCTGAAACCAATGGTGCTCATAAAATTGCTCTTCCTCCTTTTGGGATTTCAACCTGAAAAATGTAGGTAGATTTGTGGATATGTGCAGATAGTTTTGATCATCAACGGCTAGTGTCTTTACTTTGTGGTGTTGATGCCTAGTTGAAGCAACTTGGATTTTGGCACCCAACTTAGATTTCCATACTTAGAATTTCATTTCAGTTCAGTCCATTGGAGGCACACTTCTCTTTGGTCATATATCCACACTAGTAGGGCACATTAGGGTTACGGTTCGACACTTCCAAATGCACATTGTGCATTTTTCGAAATTCAACCTATTATTATGTATGGGTATCACACTTTCCCACCAGATCATGTTCAGAGTACTATGTTTAAAATGTAATTTAAATGATGGTTGGGTTTGATAGATGGATGGGAATAATTTGGGTTAACAACCATTAGATAACATTAATACCACATTTAAATAAATTATGACTTAATCTCAAAGTGAATATAACAATACTTGGAAGTCTTTGTAAGTGAGATTATATGTGTTGAAATCTTTGGTTGCACTGATTTAAATTGATTTCCTTGCTAAAACTTTGATAAGGTTTCATGATTATGCCAATTTATTTCAGGTTCTTTTGACAATAAATTATGTAGTAGATTGAAATGCCTTGCATTAAAGTCTTGTAGTGAACCCCTTCCATGTAATAAATCCTTGCAACTAGAAATGCAAAAGTCTGTAGCTTCCTATAGGTGTTAAATTTTGTAGCAGCGTGTTAGAAAACCGTGGCATGCCATATCTGTAGGTATATAATGACATGTATAAGTATGTAGGAAAATTTTGGTGTGACATACACCTATGTATAGAATTTTGTAGGAGATTGACAATGAATTTGTAGTAGGCATGCAGGTCCCCAAATATGGAGTAGAATGTTAGTAATCTTGTAGTATGGTGGTAGGTATTCAAGTATATTGTAGCATATTTTACAAGAATGTGTTGTAGGTATTTATACTAATAGATTTGTACAATCATCAATGCTTGTTTGATATGTTGGATAAAGTATTAAGTGGATTTCTTGAATGAAATTTTGTATTTTGTTATTCGGGAGGGGGGGGGTCATCTTTGACCCTAAGGGAAATCTAGAAGAGAGTTTTGAATTAGGATTGGGAAGGGCCACAAATAATAAGGCCGAATATACGACTCTCTTTCAAGGATTTAGAATAACGGATGGAAGGAGAATTTGTAGTGTAATTTGTCGTAGGATATTCATTGGTTGTCATAACTTATATGTAAAGGACCTTGATGTAATGGATGGAAAATTTTCTAGAGTCGTTCAATAGATTAAAAAGGAATCTAGTCTCTTTGAAAAAATTGAAAATATATCATGTCTTAAGAGATCAAAATAGACAAGTGGATTGTCTAGTGAATGAATCCTCTAAGCATTGATCAGAAAAAGAAGGGTTGCATACTAATCCCAATACAGGAGAGAAGCAAAATGCATTCCCTGCAAAAAATGATGGCCTTTTATCCATTATGTTTGGAGTAGATATAATCAACAAAAACCATGTTGTATATAATTTTAAAATTAAAATATGCCTGCCTCAACTTGCACTTATCTGAAATTAAGGTGTTAGCTCATTCAAACCGCTAAAACAACATATTTATGCACCTTTCACTCCACTTTGACGTTTTCCTTCCATGGCATCCTTTTTATGTCTACAATATGCACAAAGATACAAAAATTTACCATAGCCTTATTAAGAAATAAACAGAAATAAGACAAATTAAATTTGTGTTAAAGGACAATATTAGTCAAATATGTGTTGGATAAGGGAAAAACAAACAAAACCACATGCAAAAGGAATTTTGAAATGGTTTTTGAGGAATGAAGCAATTTGGAAAAATTGAAAGCATACTTAGAGCTTAGAGACACCCTTTGGGTGAGGGATGAGATCACTATACTTGAATAAATATTTAAGAATCATGCAATGCTAACTTCTAACTTGGATTTAGTGAACATAATTGATGAGAAGTAGAAGGGGGTAGTTTCCCACCTATAGGCAACAATAGTAGTATCCAAATTTCTTAAAAGACAAGGACCATTGTAGGTCACAATGACATACCTCCAGCAACTATTATTAGATATTTGATTCAAACATGGGTAGGTATTCACAACCCTCATTTAACATTAGGCAAGATCCCCACACTCCTTAATATACCACCCCTTATTATAATTAAAAAATGGCCACATCCAAATGAAAACTGAATTCAAGTCAGAAAATGAAAATTGATTATAGGTGACAAGACACTTAGGTTATTTTCCTTCTAGATCTCATATTGCAAGAGTGATGTCTATTGAAAATTCAAGGCAGATCTGTTACATCCATTTTGAATCCTTGAAAGAAGTATTGGAAATTTTTATTACTTGGAAAAATTTCTTTGCATTTCAATTCATACAATTGGCTTAGAAAAAAATTTCAAACCCTATCCTCTCCTTCGTTTAAAAATCACAAGTTTGATTGCAAATAGAAGCCTTATTTCCATTTACTTGTCATGCATTTTACTCATTAGAAGTAGAAGAAATTTATTGTTGGAATCATTTAATTTGAAAGAGTAGTTCTAGTTTGGCATAAAAGGAAAAAATACAAAAATGTGTAGTTTTTCTCTTTGAAAAGTTTTTGCTTGTGTTTATTTTTCTTTTTGGATCGAAGAACTCTCTCCATCTTGTAGCTAGTTTTTCATCGAAACGAAAAGTGCATTGATTCATTCACTTATGCATGGTTTGATTCGATTCATAACACCATTGAGTTGCAATTCCACTACCTAATTGAGTAAGACAACAAACCATTAAAATTTATCTCCCTAACTCAACACATTTTAACCTCACTTGAGGATACAAAATAATTTGTTAGTTAGGTAGGACACCAGGGATAGGAATACAAATAATTCCCCCTTGTTTCTTTACATCTGAAACATAGTTTTTGTCCGTTAGGGTACTAAAATCCTCTTGTATTTGTTGACACGGTCATCAACCAGTTTGTTGAGAGGGCCCCCTGTTCCACGGGAGTAAGCAGCGAGGATTGGTTCTGAACAAACTTTGTGGAATGTCGCACTCCACTTAGTACCTAAGGACACCTATCCATTGTCTTCCTTGTATTTTCCATATTGGTTGTACAAGGGCTCAAAGGCAGAAGCTCCAGTTAAACTTCTGAGATGTGTCATGAATGAGGTATCTTAGTGTATTTTCTTCTAGGGATATTTTACCTAGGATCCCTTTTGGTAGAGGGATATCCTTCCACTTTGGTCTCTCACTTCGTATTTTTCGACTTGGATTTCATCACCTTGCGTAGGATACGATCTGTTGAGCTCTCCAGACCTTAGTTAGGAAGATTTCTTGCTATCATACCTTTTAGATGGTATTTTATTTTATAGTGTTGCTTGTTGGCATTATGGCCTTTTCGTTGTAGCTTTCCTGTTGTGACATCGGTCTCGGTATAGTTTTAGAGATTGCTTTTGGCCTGCGCTCCTCTTCTTTTTATGGCTCCCCTTCTGCACGCTTGGTTGTTTTAGGGTTTTTGAGTTCTTACACGGTCAGTTACCAATATGATGATGTGTGATGTCCTCTTCTCCTAGGTCTTCGAGATGGTTCAGTTAGATGGTCTTCTCAAGAGACTGGACACCCCTTTATGGAGACACTAACGCTTGACCTTAGGAGCAGTCTAGGGGACCACATGATCACATCATCTGTGTGGACTTTTCCTTTTACAGTGATGATGGAATTTTAGTTTTAATGGAACACTGGTACATTTGAGAGAGAGATGATTGGTTGTACCCCACCTTGGTTGATTGAATTTTGGTCCTTTCATTTTGTTGATTATTTTTTTGGGTACCTTTCCTTTTACCTTTTGGGTCTTTTACTCATCTTGAGTTATCTTTTGATTTGTACCACCTTTTATGTTTTTGGTCTTATGGGTACTATGGTAGTTTGTCCACATTTGAGGCACACCCACTTAGTCCTAATCGTTATGAGTCTTTATACCCACTCTTGTCTTTTTGACTTGTACATTACTGGTTGGTCTTCGTACCCTCGCCTATTTAATTGTGTAACCCTTGTACCCACCTAAGACATTCTACTTTACTATTTTTTTCATATCTTTTTTTGAAGTTTGAAGGTTATTGGGATTTGATTGGTAACCTTTCTTCCTACTGTGTTTTTCGATCTGCTCTCCTTCTGCTTGTTGGGGAGGTTGTGACACTCAGAATCATCCGTGAGCCCTATTTTTTCTCTGTTGGTTGTTTTAGTAAGGGTCGTGAGGTCTTAAAGGTTTTCTTTACCCTTATGTCTACTCATATGTGTAGTTTGTGAGTCTCTTTGGCCTCAGTCTACTGGCTGTCAGCTCATCTATGAGGGCCAAAATTTTGTATGGGCAGATTGGACTGAGTTTTTAAGTTTTTTTTTTTTTACTGACCTTTGTTTTATATGTTCATATTTTGTGTGTAGTTCTTGATCTGTGGTTATTTATATTTGTTGATTTTTATTGGTGATGCTGAGACTTATTAAGGGATGATCTTTATTGTGATTGTACTGAGCCTTTTGATTTTCATTGACTTTCTTTGATTGATTGTACCATATCCCAGTCATCTCTCTCTCTCAGGTTTGTACTAACCCTCTAATAGGGTCATTTGGTTCCTAGAGTTGACTTGCCTCTAAGAGGCATAGTAATTTCTGAAAGTAACTCTTATGAGTATATTACAGGAAATGTCTACACCCAGGTAAGTATCTTCACATATTTATTTTCTTGTAAATTAAACAATTTTATTATTACATGTTACTGAAGATTACTTTAACACAGTGACCATCTGGTAGTGTTATAGGTGAGAGGTTGAATTTTATTTTTATTTTTTATTTTTTGTATTAAGTAGTTAAGACTTGTCCTGTCAGACAAAATTGTTGGTGATCAGATATGTGTTTTTATGTTAAGATTTTACTTGCATTAAGATTTTTGTTGTAATCATTCTTTGCACTTTACTTTGTATATTTTGCAATTCCTATTGCATCCTTTTAAAATGAAATCGTTTACTATTTGTGCCAATAGTTTTGCAGATTTAGTTGTCAAAATCAAGTCTTATCTAGTGTCAAATAGTGACTTAAAACTTGCATCATAACTTCCTTTTCTGAGATACCTAATTCTTTGTTTCATATTGTGAAAGGCATAGTCTCCACAGACTATCATACAAGATTTTAATTCTACTACTTTGTTTTGGAAAGCACTCATACATTGTAGTTACAAGAGGCATTACAAGGAGATATTGCATATAAGAGGTAGTTACAAGGAGCTATTGTAGATATTTGACATTATTTGACCTTCTATCTCTTTGGCATGTCAAATAACAGGTAGTTAAAAGGAGCTATTGCATACAAGAGGTAGTTACAAGGAGATATTGCAATATATATTTGACCTTATTTGTACCTTCCCCACAATGGTTGATTTACTTTTGTTCCTTACACCATGTTGTTTATTGGAAAGCACTCATACATTATAGTTACAAGAGGTAGTTACAAGGAGCTATTGCATATAAGAGGTAGTTACAAGGATCTATTTCATATATTTGACATTATTTGACCTTCTATCTCTTTGGCATGTCAAATAACAGGTAGTTACAAGGAGATATTGCATACAAGAGGTAGTTTCAAGGATCTATTGCAATATATATTTGACCTTATTTGTACCCTCCCCACAATGGTTGATTTACTTTTGGTCCTTACACCCTGTTGTTTATTGTTCTTGTGGTACCTTGTCCTTGGCGTGTGGTTGATAGGGTCATTTCTCCCCTCTTGAATTGTTCGTACCACCCTTTAATGTTGTTGGTCCTTTGGGTACTATGGTTGTTTGTCCCCTAAATGAGCTTAGTACCCCACTTATGATTTATGTGTTTTTCTATTAAGCTTTTACTTGCACTAAGATTTTTGTTGTAATCATTCTTTGTGCTTTATTTAACTTTTGTTATGAATGTAGCAGTCTTTGTCTTATAACTATTGTTGCATACAACCTTTCTCTCTCTCTCTGGTTTGTACTTACCCTTTAGTAGGGTCAGTGGGTTCCTAGTGTTGGCTGACCTCTCATAGGTATAGTTTTCACTGAAAGTAATAATTATGAGTATCCGACGAGAAGGTTCCACATTACGGTGTAAGTACCCTAAATCTATCTTCTTTACTCATGTTAATGTTGATTAACTATTGTTAGAAATGACATGTTATTGAAGATTACTTTAACACAATGAGCCAACTAGTAGTGTTAATATGGAAAAGTCAAAAGAGATGAAAATTTGTTTTGTTACTGTTGTTTTATTTAGTTTTAGTGGTACTTGTTTATTAGATGTAATAAAATAAAGTAGTTTACCTGCACCTAGGCGCTACACGTCACCTTATAAAAGGTGCTACACATCACCTTATAAAAGGTGCTCTTCCTTGAGGTCCTATCTGAACTTTTTTCCCACGGTGCTGGTAGAAACAAACAGGTATTTGTCAAATCTGTATTCCTCGAGTGAGGGGAGTTTAGGAAGGATAGAGGAAAGTGAGACATCCAGTAGATCTACAAGAGTTTTATCAACTAGATGTCAAAATATGAGAAGAAAATTCCATAAACGCATGGAATTTTTTCTCGCTGAAGGGGGGTCATGTTCCTGTGATGATGAGACAATAGGAGACATTGAGGTGCCCTTGAGGTACAAACATATAGTGAAACAATGGGTACCCAAGGATCTTCCTCAATTGAACACAGATTTTTGTGTGAACGAGAGGATATATCAAATTGCACCGTCGTCATTACATGGTTTGGGGTTGTTTTGCATGGATGGCATAAAGGTCGCTTACAGCAGATGTACAGAATTGATGGAGTATATTGGACCCTGTTACAACTACAAATATTGGATGCGGCTGGTCCAATATACACAAAGTATGCATAGATATGGATTGTCAGCAAACTATTTACAATTGAAAGATAAAGATCAAAATAAAGGAGCAACGTTGTTGATGTGGATGAGTTGTTGGGAGATGTTGACATTGGTTCTTCTCTAGACCCGGTTAAGCTGATAGAGAAGACCTTGAAAAAAATTAATGCAAATATCATTCATCTGCTATTCATTATTCCGCAGACAGACGAGATTAAAGCCAAGGTTGAAGTGTTGGTAAAGAGATCTCATGCCTTGCAAGTGAGTTGCGGAATCTTGAATCATAATATAAATTCATTTCGAACTTTATAATTTTTAATTTTATATGATAGTGAACTTATAAAATGTGGTTTGTATTTACAGGATTTTTTGGGACCACACACTAGTGGTCAAGGTGATGTTGGCCCCAGTGATGCTCGTGGAGATCTGTCGTCACATGAGAAAACGACTCCACGTACATCGACTCATGCACCATTGTTGTCAACTGAACAGTCGGAAACACGTTCCATGACACCCCCGAGGCTAGCAGAGAGTGCACCCGCTAGTGACCGACGCAAACCAGATCATGCAGAAGAAGGGGTCGATGCAGAACCTCATGCAAGTATTGATATTCCTGAAGCAGCATTTCCTGGATCTTCTCATGTCACTAGAATGCGTACAATACAGGAAACATGTTTGGTGGATGAAGATCTTGTTCCAATAAAGATAGAGAATATCCCAGGTAATTATACATTGTTCAAGTTAGTGTTTATAATTTGATTGTAATATACCGATAAAAAAATTCCAACTAATGATGGCATGATCGTTTTGCGGGAAATGATGTTTTTTATAAACATATAAATGATTTATCCTTAGATATCTTCATGCCCACCATCCACACAAGGTGGGATAGACAAACGAAAAATTTAGAAGATGAGCTCGCTAATCGGTTGGTTGGCTTGTTCAGCAGCGAGACCTTCGATCGAGTCGCGGTCCTAAAGAAGGTTGGACAACATATGAATATTGTCTGAGACCAATATAGGGTTCACCTAGAAAGGAACCCTAGGTATGAGCGCCCTCTGATGATTCTGGAAAGAGAGTGGAAATCCATTATGGAAGATGGAAAGGGGAGGGCTCTGCGAAAAGAAGGAAATCTACCACCAGGCACAGGGAGGTATGCAATACTTTCCACAATGTAATTCTAAACCTTATTATTATTAATTTTTATATCGAATTTGGAACATCTAATGTATTTCAACACTTGCATAGGTTGTCAGACACATCAAAGGCCACAAAGGAAAGACTAGAAAAGATTGGCAGCACAAGCTTGGGCCTGGTGGTTATTTGAATTTGGCGGCACGAATTGTAAGTATCGGAAAACCAATAATGCATCCAAATAATAAATTGCAAATTATTTTTGTTTTATTGCGCCGAAAAATGTAAATTAATGGTGTTATGCAAATATGTAGGCCGAATGATTCAAAGAAGTGCCCACTGAGGAAGACTTGAAGCTTGGATTCTAGCACGGCTTTGAAGCTGTTGTTGAACGCTGAAAAAGCTTTTCTGAGAAAACACGGTCTTCTGGTGATCCATCTGGTGCACAAGTATATAAAATATATGTAGTTTAATCAAGATTTATTACTTGTGCAATCTATTCGTTATAAATAATTGGCATAAAATATTGAATATGTTTTGAGCATGAAAGCAATGATCCCCTTAATGTCTAGGATGGAAAACAATAAATCGAAGATCACGCTTTGAATCCTGGTAATGAATTTATTCATATGCTACAATTTTATATATAGCATGCAGATGATGAACATTAATTGTACTTCTCCATATTTCAACTGTAGGGCATGTAGAGGGTCACACTATACAGGTTGAGCCTGGACAGGAATATGAAGAACACGATGTGGCCACAATAAGTAAAAAACACCTTTGTAATGTTTTTTAAATGAAATACTTGTCATTATAATTATAACAAAATATATCAATGTAACATTTTCACATTATTGCAACAAATACAAACCCCTTGCCGCAAAATCCACGTCACGAGCACTCTACGAGGAAGACATCGCAGAAAGTTGATGAAGCAGCAAGAACTGAAGGACAAGTTCTAGAAGATGAGCTTCTTGTTGATTTTGTAAAGAGAAGAAAAATTAGAAAGAAGTGACTGAAGAAATATTGCGGAATTATTTTTGATAATATTATGTCCTGCATGATTTTTTGCCTACTGAATGAATGAATGGTTTAATGAATGTTATATGTTATTGAATGAATTTGTTGACTGAATGAATGAATGGTTTAATGAATGTTAGATTTTATTGAATGAATGTGTTGACTGAATGAATGAATGGTTTAATGAATGTTAGTTTTTATTGAATGAATGGTAAATGTTTGTTATGATGAAATATGCATGAATTTGCACGTAAATGTTTTTTTCAAGTACCTGCATGCATTGGGTATGGGGAATTGAGAGTGATGTGAGGGGGGGGGGGGAATAAGAGATTCCACCTTCACGTGGTTGGCCCTGTTCATTAGATAACATTAAATTATTCTCGAAATGGAGAGGATCTCAATGAATGGCTACGGTGCTTCCTTTCTACAACCCACTCGCATTTCATTTAAATTTTGACAATTTCTTGGGGCTTGTTATGAAACTAAAGCATCTTATCCTACTTTCCAAGCCTCTGACAAGGTAAGGAATTATCCATTTTCCACAGTTATTTCTTTGAAGAATTATTTTCATAGCATGTATTCCATGGCTTATAAAATTTCTTCTGGTGTATAATTGTAGTGTTGAAATTTTACTATGGTTATTTCACTCATCCCTTGGAACTTGTTACAGATATCCTTGGGAAACATTTTGAAATTTTAGAAGAAAAATTGGTGTTTTGATGTGATTGATGGTATTATATAATTTGATTTGGTGTTCCCCATGTTTCCTCAGGTGAACTCTTATCACCCATTATTTTACTTGAATATTATTGTAATTTACATTATTAAATTAAAATGTTCGTCAAACGTAAAATGTTCATTATTAATGTTGTTTTTCTTCATTGAGACTACTGAGGCTATATTTTTTTAGGTTCATTTTGTTATTTTCATAAACAAGAAAATCTTTATTTGAGGGGTCCTAGCCTGAAATTATTGCAACAGGAAAATATTTGTAGTATGTTGAAAGATGTTTTGAAAGGTAAAGCAAATGTAGACATTGTCAAGCTCCACAAATCAAGGGAAGTTGTTCCAAGAAATTATAAGTATCAGCAACATATGTGTATTTACAGGACACGGGTAAGAGAAATGATTCAATATGACATACTTTTAAATTGTAGTTGCTTTAAAACATTTTTATTTATAGCCAATATCCATTTTCATAGTTCTTTCAAAACTATTGGCATTTTTTGTACACAATTATATAGAAGGAAACTAGTTAATTATTGAGTCCAAAAAGCATAACATTGTAAGCAAAAAAACTTCATTCAATGGTAAAGGAGGTATTTTGGTTGTCCTCTTTTTCCATATTGACTTGATGGTATTCAAAGAATAAATATGTAAAAGAGCACGCTTCATTTCCCACATACATGAATAACTAACTTCTAAAATCCAAACAAACCTTGATACATGAATAACTAAATTCTAAAATCCAAACAGACCTTGAATAACTACAAATAATATTAATCTAAATCATATATTATATTGATTCATATATTATGTTGGTCAACTATCAAATATAGTGATTACCACATAAACAACATTAAATTATTATTAGACTTTCCTCATGTTTAGATTTCTCAACCTCCTCTATGTCATTTTTCTACAAGTAATAACTAATTTGGCACTTGAATGGACTATCAAGTTTATAACCTGTGGCATCTCTAATATCTTCATGTTCTCTCTTCACCTTGTTGTAATTTATCTTCATTCAGGAGCAGATGGCCTAAGTCATCAATACTTTTCATTGATAAATCTTCCAACACCTCTACAGAAATGCCCAACTTTGTAATGCCATTTTCCTCACTTGTAGGTTCTTAACTTAGAAGATCAATCTCCTTGTATATTTTATGTCCTTGAATAACCATGGCTCAACATTCTATTACATTTGGTCTAGATTATACCAATGGAAACGTAGTGCCTGAAACATCCAGGGATTTTGGGGAGTGAGAGAAATCCTTATAATAAAAAAGCTTCATGGAAGATGCAAAATCCAATTCACTTTATTTATCTAAAGATCCTAAATAATTCGTTTTGAGATCATCAATGGTTGAAGAACCTAAGTAACATGGAAAATGACTTTTCTGCAAGAGTATTTCTTCAGTATCCTTAGTAGTTCAATTCAGTGTTATGAGATGGCCATTAATATTTGACTGCAAGGGATACAGATACATAGATAAGAAGAACACATTTACTCTCCCCTCTTTACTAACTTGCAATTGTATCAATTTGATACCCAACACATTTTGTCAGCTTATATTTCATTACTCAGAAATATAGATTTGAATATGGAAGCTATTTGGGGTTTTATTGAGTGAGGTTTTATTTGGGGTTGTATATTCAATCCACCCATGTGAAGGTTTTGATATGATATATGCATGAAGGTTTTCACATACTTTAAGATCCAATAAACCATTGATTTGACAAGCAATAATTAAAATACATTTGAACTTTTGTAAACCCGTCACATTCCCTATGGTCAAGAATCCCGCATCTATGACACTAAGAAGGCTCCCAAGACACATATCATTTAAAGACTTACCATAATTTCCAACTGTAGAAAGATTGATATCACTAATCTTAGAGCTTATAGCTTTAACTTCATCAACATTTTGGTATTTGACAAAACCATAATAGTCATTCATCACTCACAAGGAAACAATCACTGATACCCAACTATTGAATTCAGACATGATTACGTCCAATTGCTTTTAGGGATTTGTTTCGTATTTGGGTACATTATTCTAGATTAAGGGTCACTAATTAGTTTGCATAATTTATAGAAATAGATTCCAAACCTTTGTCTCCAATCCATGGGAACTTGCACAATTCAAGGTTCTCCAATAACATACAACCCTTTGCTATTGTAGCCGGCCTTGAATCACTAAATAATAGGAAATCCAAAAGAATCAAAACTCTCATAGCTGAGTATCCAAGGCCAATAGCATGGGGGAATATAGTAGTGATCCCTTGATGAGATATAGAACCATGATTTAAAATTTTTCCCAAGTATCCATGGCTACTTGTGCAAACAACAATTGCAAAAATCCTAATATCGGTGACTTTCTTCCCTTCTAAGCATTTAGTGTGATCCCTAGTAATCCATCATGGTTGGTTCTTATATACTAACATCTATTCCGTCCACTTTTGTGTGTATGTACCATGAATGTACATGCATCTAAGTTTTCTCTCAATAATCTAAGTGACAATTTCACTTATGATTAACTCTCATTATTGTTCTTGCTTATTTGCTTATATTGCATGCATTACCTAAATTATCAACATTGGACAACCATTGCATTGTATGCATTAGTCTTGATATCCACCTAAATTATCATCATTGGACAACCAATGCAATGCATGCATTAGTATTTGTTGAGATATTGTAACTTCAAAGAATATTATAATTGTACTTTATTATTCCGGAGATGTTTTATTCCTCCATGAAGATCTTATTGTATATCCAGAGATGTTTATTCCTCCGTCGGAATGTGGTAACTTGGGTTATTAGACTTCCCTAGTGGGGGTCGGCCCTGTATGTGTTATGTGGGTCAAAGGGTTATTAGACCACCCTATAGGGGTCAGCCCAGTCATTTGTAGTGGGGTATTTAACCCAATGGTTAAATACGAGCCTACATGATTTGTGTAAAAGACAAGTCGGAGTAGTGTATAAATAGAGGAGGTGTATTCCTCATTTTACACACACTCACTCACTTGAGAGTGGCGCACTTGTGGAGGAGAGGTCTGATATGGAGAAGGAGGAGCTTATGCTCAGGGTTACATCTTTGTATATTTCTGGTCATCTATATTGAGGAAGCTTTGCTGGGTTTTCTACCCCATGAGGGTTTCCCAGGATAAATTTGTGTCTCTTGTGTTTATGTTGTGCTTGTTGTTTCTTCAGTGATCCTGTATATGCTATTATTGTGAAATGGAATGCAATGCTGCTATTTTCTATCTTAGCATATTAAATCTTAACATGGTATCAGAGCTAACCTGAAGGAAGGGAAGGTATGGCACTTACGACACTTGCTTCACTTACGACAATTTGAAGGTTAGGGTTTTATATAGCAAAAACCAGTCATAGTGGAACTTTCGCCATAAATCCATTTTGGTGAAGGTTCAGGATCTGAAACCTTTACAGTCGTAGATAACATCTCTAGGTATCTTGTGTCCAAAGGGCACCCTCAGATTCATTGTACTTTGTGAGTTATGATCAGTACAAGTTAGGGTTTCTGCCTCTTCCAGATCTCAGTCAAAATCAGGTGACCTAGGAAAAAAGGTCATAACTTGGGATAGGAAGCTCCAAATTAAATTTCGTAAAAAGTGACAGGTAGTACACAGACTGCACTATCTCATGAAAGGTTTTCAGAGGTCGAAGTTGAACCAGTGACACGTGGCACACCGTACAAGTTCACTCTCCTGTTTTATCCCATAAACAGGTCACGTTGCGACACTTGGCATAACTCTCTCTCAGAAAATCCAATTGAGGTCAGACCTGTCGAGATGGAAATATGACAAGTCAGGATACCACAGAAAAAAAAATTTCAGACTCTGTGCAGTGAAAAGTTCAGAGTTACAGCAGAAACAATCAGGTACATATGAATTATTTTTGGAGCACCTTCATTCATGGCTTCCAGAATTTAGGGTTTCGGAGAAAGTTGAAATTTTTGAAGTCTGTAACCATGGCTGGAAGCTCCTTAGAAAATTAAGAGTTTAGAGCCTTGGATCGAACCTTTTGATTGGACAGAAGGGTGGGCTTCATCAAACCCTAGTTTGGGTTCCTGTCCAAAAGATCCAGAAGTTTCGAAGGCAATTTTGAGGGGTCAAATTTTGGAGATTTCAAAATTGAAGTATGCTAGTTTGATCAGCTCATCAAGACACATCCTTCCATCCATTCAGAAGTGTGAAAGTCAAAAATTGAATTTTTAGGGTTTCTCTAGCAAACCCTAATCAAGCTCTAGATCAAGTTTCAGGGGGAGTTGAGGCTAAGGCCTTTCATAAGAAGACTACAAGAAGTCTCGACAGGTATGACTTAAGGAGGTTCAGGTATTTCTTGAAATCTAATTCTTAATTAAGTTCATAATGTGTTTGTCTTCATATTATTTATTAGTACAATCTTGATTAATGTTAGAATTGTCTTATCACCCTAGTAACAGTATGAATGCATGTGAATGATCAAAGACATTCATTGATTAGGGCTATATGATTGTACTAATGCATTATGGTGTTGTGTGAGTTTGATGTTGTCTGCTAACAAGATACAGGTACATCCCAAAAGACAAATCAAGTTCCATGACCATGACAACATGAAGACAAAGACTCATCCATAATCTTTGTTCTACTTACAAGGTATGTATGACTTTGTTATATTATGCTTAACCTATGAGACATGCAGGTTCTAGCTCAGGATCTCTAAATCATTGAAGAGATTGTTTAGGTATATTGTACATAACTAAGCAAGTATACTAATCCAGGTATGTTTTCCTATGTCAAGTTAGTATCTTACCTTGTGTTAGGATCCCTTATATAAGTATACTTGGTATGATTGGTTATGCTTATTCATAAAGTTAGTAATCAAGGGTTTATGCATATTATGTCTCTTATCTTGATGATTTAATTAACCAGAAGAGTACTATGATCAAACAAGAATATGCATGAGTAAAAGAAGACTTCCTTGAAACCCTAAATACTAATGATCATGACTATACATATTCAAGATTATTTAGAATTAGAATGTTTTGAGAATATACTAATGAATGTATGTTTGTGTATGAGATCATGAGGATGACACTAGTGCACACTTGAGCATGCACAGTGGTACAGAATGAATAGAAGTTCAAAAGACATATAGAAGATCAAGCAGGAGGCAACCACACAAACATAAAAGATAAGTATTTGAGTTGTTATTTGAAATAGTAAATGATATTGCTTGTATGCATATTTGTATTCCTAGAATATATCATGCTGAGTGTAAACATTCAGAGAGCATTGAACAGTATCTACTAATATGCATATGATTGGTAAGTTGGACAAACACTCCATTGTGCTTGTCTAGAATGAAACCTCTTCGCTGACATGCTGAGAGCTGTGCACACTCTCGATAGCATGTTCTGGTAGAGATGGAAGGCATCTAGATAGCCACTGTATGCATACAGGATATGGGAAAGTGTTGTGCCAAAGTATTGGTCAAAATAGTTGTATAACTATGTAAATGATATCTGTATGCATAATAAGTTATCATGTCAATATGATTTGATGATTATGAAGTATTACTAATCATGTACTTAATTTTGATTTGTAGGAAATATCATGATGAATGATGAACACTGAACAAGTGATGGATGTTCAACAAAAATATTTTCAAATCAAACACACTATAGAAGGCTTGTGGCTAGAAGATTCTCTTAGAAAGAGGAAGAGAATCATGATGAGACGTTTGCTCCAAGTGGCTAGATAAGACCATTCTCTTAATGGTGTAATTAAAGAAGAAGTGTGAATCAGGTTCTGTATGGGTTCCCAGGATCGATAGTAAATTGATGAGCTTAATTATCACCATGGGTGATGTGGATCTCAACCTTTGCTACAAGGTTGAATATGATTTCTATACACAGATGCAAGAAGGAACTCACCACAAAGTTTGAATGATGTTGAGGCTCATATCAGTAGACCCATCTGATGAGAGATGGCACAGATAGATGGCTGCAGAAATGAAAATGAAAGATCTCATATTGATGCATTACTTTCTAGGTCTAGAAGTATGGAAGGGCTCAGAAGGAATCTTTCTCAACTAGGGAAAGTATGCCGAGAAATATTAAAAGGACTTGATGTGTTGGAATGGCCACTCTCATGGATTCCAACTTGAAGTTGTTAGCAGATGACTCATCATAGTTAGTGGATATAACTCTGTACAGACAAATTATTGAGTCATTGACGTGTCTAACGAATACTAGGTCAGATATATGCTTTGTTGTGAACACCTTGAGTCAGTATCTAGTGGAAACCAGATGTGTTCACCTGTGAGTTGCAAAGCATGTGGTGAGGGACCTAAAGGATACGATAGAATTTGATCTATGAGATCATGACTTCAGATGGCTACACAGATGTTGATTGGGCAGAAATTGTATCAGACAGGAAGAACACATCGAGAGGATGTTATTGTCTGGGACCAACCATGATATCGTGGTTTAGCTAGAAGCAGTCTAGTGTGGCTCTCAGCACAAGCGTAATATATGGTTGGTTTCTCTACTAGTTGTGAGGAAGTATGGCTTCTGGATTGTTTGACTTAGAGATGGACCCAACTGTGATCCTATGTGACAAACAGAGTTGTATCAAGATGGCAGAGAATCCAGTGTTCCATGATATGGCGCAGAAAGGAACTATAAAGTTTGAATTTGTAACAAGTTGCCGATGTACTAACCAAACCTCTACCTCAAGAAAAGTTTGAGTATTTTTTGAGACAAGATTAGTAGGACCCTCCTCGAGAGGGGGAGTGATGTGGTCACTTATGACGAGATAGCCTACATCGACAGTGAGGTCGATGATGTGGATACCTATATTGATGATGCCGACAGAGAGGTTGGTAGATGGTCCTTAGACAGGGTCTAAGTTGACGAGGGGATTGCATCATCCTTGAACACATGTTCTAAAAGGATCCGTAGACATATGTCTCCGAGAAAGAAGAGGGATTGCATCATCCTTGAACACATGTTCTAAAAGGATCCGTAGACATATGTCTCCGAGAAAGAAGAGGGATTGCATCATCCTTGAACACATGTTCTAAAAGGATCCGTAGACATATGTCTCTGAGAAAGAAGAGGGATTGCATCATCCTTGAACACATGTTCTAAAAGGATCCATAGACAGATGTCTCCGAGAATGTCGTTCCTAGCGGACGAAAGGATTGTATCATCCCGGGGCTTCAGTTCTAAAGTGATCAGTAGACATATGTCTCCGAGAATGTGGTCCCTAGTAGACGAGGGGATTGTATCATCCATGGACACATGTCCTAAAAGAGATCCGTAGATAGATGTCTCCGAGAATGTGGTCCCTAGTGAACGAGGGGATTGTATCATCCATGGACACATGTCCTAAAAGAGATCCATAGACATATGTCTCCGAGAATGTGGTCCCTAGTGGATGAGAGGATTGTATCATCCCTGGACTTCAGTTCTAAAGTGATCCGTAGACAGGTGTCTCCGAGAATGTGGTCCCTAGTGGATGAGGGGATTGTATCACCCATGGACACATGTCCTAAAAGAGATCCATAGACAGATGTCTCCAAGAATGTGGTCCCTAGTGGATGAGGGGATTGTATCATCCATGGACACATGTCCTAAAAGAGATCCGTAGACATATGTCTCCTAGAAAGTGGTCCTTAGCGGACGTATATAGGACTGCATCGTCCCTAAGCGTTTGGTTCAAAATGTACATGATAGGATTGCATCATCCTTGGACTTATGTCCTAAAGTGATAAGGACTAATCATCATGTTAATTGATTGGGATTGCATCGTCCCTAGACATGGTGAGGTGTCTTAAAGTGATAAGGACTAATCATCCTGTTAATTGATTGGGATTGCATCGTCCCTAGACATGGTGAGGTGTCTTAAAGTGATAAGGACTAATCATCCTGGTAATTGATTGGGATTGCATCGTCCCTAGACATGGTGAGGTGTCTTAAAGTGATAAGGACTAATCATCCTGTTAATTGATCGGGATTGCATCGTTCCTAGACATGGTGAGGTGTCTTAAAGTGATAAGGACTAATCATCATGTTAATTGATTGGGATTGCATCGTCCCTAGACATGGTGAGGTGTCTTAAAGTGATAAGGACTAATCATCATGTTAATTGATTAGGATTGTATCATCCTTGGACCTATGTCCTAAAGTGATTGACCATCCCGTAATTGGATCATGTGTGTTGCAGGGTATGCTGCTGTTGTGTATACTTGTATCGGTGTGGATACTTGTATTGATAGATGTATTAGTGAGAATACATGCTTTTGATGATAGATGTATTAGTGAGAATACATGCTTTTATTGATAGATGTATTAGTGAGAATACATGCTTTTGATGATAGATGTATTAGTGAGAATACATGCTTTTGATGATAGATGTATTAGTGAGGATACATGCTTTTGATGATAGATGTATTAGTCAGAATACATGCTTTTGATGATAGATGTATTAGTGAGAATACATGATTTTGATGATATATGTATTAGTAAGAATACATGTTTTGACGATAGATGTATTGGTGAGAATACATACTTTTGATGATACATGTATTGATTAATTTACTTGTATGGTTGAGGATACTTATGTTGTAAATCGAGATGATCCAGATGCTGTAGATCAAGATGATCCAGATGCTGTAAATCATGATGATCTAGATGTTGTAGATCGAGATGATCCAGATGTTGTAGATCGAGATGATCCAGATGCTATAGATCAAGATGATCCAGATGATGTAGATCGAGATGATCCAAATGCTGTAGATCGAGATGATCCAGATGCTGTAGATCGAGATGATCCAGATGTTGTATATGGAGATGATCCAGATGTTGTAGATCAAGATGATCCAGATGTTGTAGATCGAGATGATCCAGATGCTATAGATCGAGATGATCCAGATGCTGTAGATCGAGATGATCCAGATGCTGTAAATCGAGATGATCCAAATGCTGTAGATTGTGATGAACCAGATGTTATAGATCGAGATGATGTGACAATGTTGATCATGTTGATCTAGACGACGATGTTGATCGTGTGATGACGATGCTGATGATCGCGTGATGATGATGCTGACGATCGTGAGGATTCAGATATTGATGTTGCTGTAGCTTTTTGAGTGTTGCAGAAGATAAAGACTCAGTACTGAAGATGTTGATGTTCCAGTATTGAAGATGTTCCAGTAACTGGTTGAGTTACTGATGATGTTGAGAAAGCTTCCAATGATTTATAGATGTATCATGTATGATGTTGATGACTCCTTGCTCGTGCAGATGCTGTTATAATATCCTTCTCGTTAAGGGGGAGTGTTGAGATATTGTAACTTCAAAGAATATTATAATTGTACTTTATTATTCCGGAGATGTTTTATTCCTCCGTGAATATCTTATTGTATATCCGGAAATGTTTATTCCTCCATCGGAATGTGGTAACTTGGGTTATTAGACTTCCCTAGTGGGGGTCGGCCCTGTATGTGTTATGTGGGTCAAAGGGTTATTAGACCACCCTAGAGGGGTCGGCCCAGTCAATTGTAGTGGGGTATTTAACCCAATGGTTAAATACGATCCTACATGATTTGTGTAAAAGACAAGTTGGAGTAGTGTATAAATAGAGGAGGTGTATTCCTCATTTTACACACACTCACTCACTTGAGAGTGGCGCACTTGTGGAGGAGAGGTCTGCTATGGAGAAGGAGGAGCTTATGCTCATGGTTACATCTTTGTATATTGCTGGTCATCTATATTGAGGAAGCTTTGCTGGGTTTTCTACCCCATGAGGGTTTCCCAGGATAAATTTGTGTATCTTGTGTTTATGTTGTGCTTGTTGTTTCTTCAATGATCTTGTATATGCTATTATTGTGAAATGGAATGCAATGCTGCTATTTTCTGTCTTAGCATATTAAATCTTAACAGTCTTGATCTTTATGGTACTAATCAATAACATACTATGCATCTTATCTTTCCATGAAATTAACCAATTAAACAGGCTAGAATGAGGGAAATTCATTGCAGCACATCCTTACTATAATACCAATAATCCAATAATGAGAAACAATTGAAATAGAATGAACATGCTAAAATCATTTCCATTCTAAGAGATATGTTATGCATGTTTTGTGTCTCACATTGCGAAATTCACTACTAACAAATTTACCAAGTCACTATAGGTATCCAAGCACCAAATCAACTATTATAGAAAATGAACTCCAATAAGAAATACACACAAAGAAAAAAAACAATTTACAAGAATAAGCTTTATTTAATACATCCCAAAAAAAACCTACCTAGGATCTCATTGTGATTCCCTAAAAGGCTCCAGTGTAGCTGGATCAACCTCTATAATGTAGTGATGGATTGTGTCACTTCTCCCAAAAATATGTTGTATGTTGAACTTGGTCTGGATCATAAAAATAGACCCCAAAAACCATGCTAAGCACATATATCCTTGTGGAGAATTGGGATGATCCCAATCCTTTCCTTAGATGTTCAACTATATCAAACGGAGTGAGATCATTTGTCTCTGAGCAATGATATTTCTTATCATTCCCCCACAACATTCTTGGAAAATTTTTATTTTCACATTCCTCCATGCCACTTTTGGAAGTGTTTTGACACATATTTTGTAGACAATAGACAATACTAATTCTTCCAAAGTAACTGAATATAATGTCTTTATTGTAGAAGTTTCACTTTTTTTGTTAATATTTTACAACTTCTAGTAAATGTACTTCAAATTCTTTAAGATGTTTTTTAATTACATTAATAATATCTATGTTGGATATTTGATTACCATCTAGAGGAGCATCATGTAAAATATGAATTTGTTCATGCATTTTCAACATTGAGGAATCAAGCAAAGCAATGGATAATGTCAATTCCTCACCATCCCCTTCTCTACCACTCAACACTGCAACCTTTAGGAAAATACTAGCATGCTACTCAATTTCCTTTATACTATCTTCCTCAAATGCATGAGATGATATTTGCTATAGTGTTGCTTTGGAATTTCCCTAGGTAGCTTGAATGTGTTGTTTCTGGTAGAAGCCACAAACAATGTCTAACACTTTGAAGATCTTGATTGACCCTTTTCAAGCAGAAGGATTCAAATCCGTAACTAACTTTAAAACCCTCAAGGAGTATTATAATTGTTTATCAACTAATGAACAATTTACTCACATCAAGATGGGGCCAAAGTAATGAACAATTTTTGTAGCTTAGGTGAATTTTTTCATGTCACGGGATATCTTTTTTTTTTAAATCCACATATCCGTCGGATATCCGACATCCTCTTCCAAGATATCTAACACTATCGCCATACCACCGACGGCTAAAAACGTCGGATATCGGACTTATTACAATGAATATACAATCGAATATCTGACGGACCCTTACAAAGAATCTGACGTCGTTGCCATACCACTGACGGCTAAAGGTGTCGGTCTTTGATGTCGATAGTATCGGATATCCGACGTCGTCGCCTTACCACCAATGGGTAAAGGCGTCATTCTTTGATGTCGATCATGCTGGATATCCGACGCCTCTATTGTCGAATAGTCAACCTCCTATAAAGTGAGGGTTGTCGGATATTTGACAGGAATATTAAAGGAGGAGTTGCCAGATATCCGATGGCAGTTGTCGAATATCCGACCTCCTATAAAGTGATCGTTGTCAGCTATTCGACGGAAATATTAAAAGGGGTGTTGTAAGATATCCGACTGGAGTATGTTGGATATACGACACTTTCATTTTACTGTCGAATATCCGCTGAAGTGTGACCGATGTTTGCAAAAGAAGATGCTTGTCAGATGGTCAACGGCATGTGGTCGAAAATCGGACATCTATGCCGTCAGATTTTGGGTTCAAAAATCCTAGTGTATGGTTGATGACTTGAAAATATTGCATCCAACATTTATTGATGCAAAAGCTTCCATCAAGGACCTCTCTCACATTTTTAAGAAGGAACGATACTTTTTCAACTGCTCTTTGAATTCTTGACCAACTTTTATTGCTTCAACGGATTCCTCAAGTTCCTTCTCTTGGGTTTGTATAAAACACTCATAGTTAAATAAATCATATTGGTGTGCAATGGGATCATAAGTTTCAATAGAAATCAAACCCATACTCTATCCCTTAAAAATTTTAGATTCTTCTCCCTTCTTAGAAATGATCTTTTTCATTTTTCCTCTTTTCTTTTATATTTCTCTATCTCAACTACATGTTTATAGAACTCTTCACTACACTTTTTTTCAAACTCTTTCTTCAAACTTTCAATTAATTTGTATTTCTGCTTGAGTTCATTCTTTGGTCATGCTTCCTTGCTAGTAACAGTCTTTAGAGGCAGAATATTCAAAACCTCCAGTCTTTTTCTCAACTCATTTTCCAGACTCTTTATGGTTTTTGTTTCTTTCTTCAATTCAGTCTCATATGCTACTTTGGCTTGTGCATTTTCCTTTTTTAAATCAACTACAGTTCTATCAAATTTTGTATGCATAACATCAATATCTCATACGTTGCCATCTATTATATTTCTTGAACAGTGCTTAGTATCCACACATGATTTTTGTAACCCTGCAACTTCTTGTAAGTAGAGGAAATTTTAAGGATCCATACTTATTCAAAACTCTATAAACCTTTCCAAATATTTCCAATTCTTAAAATTCCAACTATACAATATTTAGCGATACAATTCTAAAAATATTTTAATTTCTAAGGATTTTATGATATATCTTATAGAAAAAGCTGGCAATTTTTAGAGTAAACATTTTATACCCCATCAAAATTAGGCAAAAGGAAGCTTCAAAAAATGGAATTTAGCAACTTTGATTTTGGAAAAAAGCATTGAAAATAACATTGAAAAATAACTCGTACCTTTAAGAGGTCCAAAATTTACAAATCCTTAGTCATACAGAGTTCCTCCTCCATGGCATCCTTTTATTTAAAATGCGACATTTCATCGAATAGCTTAAAAACAAGTCTACCATCGACAAAATATTTTGGAGAGGAAATTTTCTCAATTTCCAACTATCGAGGTGTAATTATACCAAGTTGAATTTCTACTCTAGCAGAAATATCATCATCACTATGTTCTTGTTCATAATCCTCAAAATCATATGTCTCATTTGCATTCATTTCAGCGCCTTTATGTAATCCTACCAAAGTTGAGACAACGTCAATTTTTTCATAGTTGACTAAAGTAGGGTCACTTCCCATACCTTCCATATAATTCTCCAAAGGCTCTTCAGCTACTTGTACATTGTACTTTGGAGATTGTTGAGGAACTTCCTGGTTAATTTTTTGAAGTTTAGACCTCCTAATGTATGTCTTTTTAAAACTACTTGCTTCTACAGTGCTAGGTTGATATGAGCCAATATTTTTTTATAATGTACCAGGGTAACTAAACTTCACTCTCTTCATTTTTCTCTCCTACAATGCAAAATGTAATTTTTTTGCCAATAGATGAGGGACACCTATGGCCATGTCTTCAACCCAGTGAATCACAAACTTCATACAATCACCAGAAATATCTTGTTTGTGGTGATTCATAATTTTCCTAAGGACAATTTGAATCAAGGTTTTATATAGTCCCAGGGGAACATCTTGCATCCTTAAACCATTCCTGGGAACATAAACCTTTTTTCCACATATTTTGTTTTCCATATCACCCTTTTCTACTTTGGGGGTATTCTTGGAGGTCAACATTACTCCCTCCTTGTGTGCAATTTTTGTTTCTGTGGACACCAAATCAAGGTCCAGATAAACCCTCCTCCAAAAAACAAGCAATTCCTTGGACTCATCATCATAATTAGATATGGAACTGTCTATCTCTTCATTTTTGAAATTTAACTAACCGAAAATAAAACGATGCAGTCTTGCTCTTAGCAAGACATTTATCATACATGTTGGCCAGTTAGTTCTATCACTCCATGCATTAACACTCTCTTGGAATTTTTTGGCAATGAACCTCTAAACCCAGGAACCCCCCACTTCAGCTGATGGCATGGAATCTAAGGACATTGTTTCTATTATTTCCATTTAGTAGGACACCCCTTTTTCAACTACGGCTAGCAATGAATTGGTGGTTAGGAACAGTGAAGATGCATGTAAAGGATGCTAGAATTCTCAGAATGTAGGAAAGGGTTGCACACACAAGATGCAGACTGAGGACGCGTGCACAAGATGCACACTGACCTATCGAAAGTATAATAAAAATAACAAATTTGTTTGAAGTCAACTATTCACAACGTAAGTTATCAATTTGGATATTGTTAACTTTCTAGAATTCTAAGTCTAATTATTGAAAATAATAGAGTAATAGAGAAAAATTTTGGCACTCTACGTGTTTTGGAGAAATAGTGTAAATAGAGTAAATAGAATAATAGAGTAATAAAGTAAATTTAGCATTCAAACTATTATGGAAAACAATAGAGTAAAAATACTAAAAATTTGAGTGAGTATCATACTATATGTTTCTAACATATTCTTATGCATAATTTGTCAGTATCTTGGACAAACTCAAAATTAATGACCAAAATTCTAATTTCTTATGTCAAAAAAAATTATAAGTTGTTATGTCAAAAAACAAAGTGTAAATATTCAAAACTTGGCCTAGAAAAATGCACGCCACAGTCAGTACAATTGTCATTAAATGATATTAATACCATAGGGTTGAGATAGATATATTGTTGAAAATAACCTCTTTCAGCTTCCTAAAATTGTGTTCCATTTTCCCATAATTAATTTCACAAAATTGTAATTGTTTTTATTTGAACCCAATTTTAACCAATTCGTAAAAATGACCGCCCAACCCTCATTATTGAGTCTTTTTTAGTGATTTGAGTTGGATATGGTTTGTTTTGATATTTTCCACATTATTAAATCTTGATTATGTGCTTTGTTCTCAGGGGCATATTACTTGACACGAGTGTCCTCATGACCGATTCATACTTAGACTTTGAGTATCTGTTGGGCTGGGCAAAGTTGGTACATTTTGGAAGCAATTTTGGTGTGAACAGGGTCAAAATGAAGCGGCCCGTGAACGAGGAAAATACTCCGACGAATACCAAAAGTCAAGGATAAGTGACATTTGAATATGTCAAGGGTGGATTTGGTTAATTTAGTTAGGATTTTGTGTCCACATACATTAATGAGTTGAGTAGTCGAGTAGTGGAAGCGGGGCAGGCAGTGTGCGCCCTATAAATATGTAACGGGTTGGTATTTTTGGGAGTATTCTTGGTACATAGTGAATGGAGAAGATTTGATATAAGAGGTGAATCTGAAGAGTATTTTAGTTTTGTGTCGAATATAATCTTGTTGTGTATTGTAAGAGAGAGTGTCGCATGAAGAGAAGGAAATCTACAGCCTGTGTGCACAGATCCATTGTAATAGTGGAGGAAGTGATCTATAAGTTGTTTAGGAAAACATGAAGTGCTTATTTACTATGACACATAATAACAAAAATAGCTTATGTGGTTTTCTCCCATTTGGGTTTCCACGTTAAAATCATGTTGTTCCATGTGTGTGACTAATGTTATAATGTGTTGTGTTATTTTGTTATAATCTGCTTAATAACGAAAATATGTTGTTTAAAGTGAAGTTTATGAATGATATGGATACTCCATAGTTAATGAATGTATGTTGTGGTTAGTTAAATTTTATGTGTGGAATCCCTATGATATGTCGAATCTTTAGAATGTTATGTTTGGTAGAGTTCTGCTACATCCCTTTACTGATGCAGAAATATGGTTCCTGCAATTCCCACCGATACCTCGAGTGAGACTTCAGTTGCTTGCAGGTGATGCCGAAAGGGTCGGTATATTGGGCTTTGTTGGTGATTAGTTAGTGAACTTGGGTCAAAGTAAATATGTTCCAACAAATGGTTGTGTTGTCAGGACCAGGATCTGTGTCGAAGGGGATGTGGCATCCAACTAAGCCCGAAATTCAGGACTGGATTGATAGGAAGCTAAGAGAGTTTGTTGAAGACCAAAACAGAGATCCACGAATTGACAGAGAAACATGGATAGGTAAGTATGTTTTCTTAGACATCCATGAAGTGCTCTTTGGAGAATTTCCTATTATATTGACTGAATGGTTGGCGAGTGTTGTGAAGGAAAAATACCTTATAGTGGGGAGATGACACTACCAACTTGGGTGGGGTGACAGGTAAATACATTCATTGTCTTGCATTAGTTACTACAAATGGAAAGAGATTAAGATATCGAAAGTCGTACCTTTTTAACGATGGTTGGTACTATATTTCGCTTGATCTTCCGCTATGATGAACCTGCAACCCAAATTAAACCTTCCTCGGCGTATCTTGACTGTAATAAATATGATGAAATCAGAAACAACTCAACATCAAGTACAATCAGATATTTAACCAAATGAACATTCAATCCAATAGACATTCAATTTTGGACGGGAAGGGTATTTCCACCTTCTATTGTCAAAGAAATGTAGAAAAGTACAGATATACATAATCTGTCCAGACACTTCTGCAACCGAGTCCTGGGCTCTTTCTCTTCACAATGACTTGGGAATTCCTCCATCGTAACAGCAGTTAAAGCATTTCTTCTAGATCCCTCTCTCATGGATCCTCCTTGTATTTATGGGACAAGGTAGGCAGTTGAATTTGATAGGTGGTTGAACTGGGAGGTTGGGGAAGTTGCAGAACCAACTTCAACTAATCCCAATTCGTAATCTTAATATATTTTTTCATTTCATCTTAAGATGTGCGCAGGTTTCATATAACCAGAGTAGCGCACAGTAAGCAACTTTTGCACTTTACAACCAGCGTTTGCAACATTTTAAGGGTGTGCGCCGGTTGTCTTCAAGAAGAACATTGTTTAGAATGCTAGATCACTGTGGCAATAGTAGCGCACATGTCATGAAAACTATAGAAAAAAATAACTTTTTTAGCTTAAGAGTTTGATCTCAGCCATACTTCACCCAGGGTCAATCTAGCTCTTCCATCCATAGTGTCCTTTTGTATGATCGACAGAGCAATGTGATCACAGATGGAGAAGTGCATATTTGACCTATAACAGATGCCTCCTAATGTGTGAGGTCAGAGGGAAATGATGTCTGAAATACATTATAATTCCAAGTCAGAGGAGGAGAAAGAAACCGCAGAACCAAGTCACAAAAGTACCTGAAAACAACAATCAAGGTCAGCGAGCAACTACAATCTTGACATCATATAGATGTGTAACAGGATACAACATGATCTCTGATACATAACTAGGATATGTATATATAGCATGGCCACTGAAATACAAGCATGGATCCATGTCCAAATGAGAGATCATAGCCATAACAACAAAATGGATCTATATCTCATGAAGAGCCAAAATGAGTGAGGCTCAGTCTTGCGCAGCTTGGGTGATAACATAAATATGGTGATGTTATCAGAGTCCCAAGGTCTTCATACAAACAACCCAAGGTACAAACCCTAACCATGTGAATAAATGAGCTGAGGTCGAACATGGGGGGTATCGTTTGATTACCGGTCATTGATGTATACCGTTAACAAATGTGAGGGCTTCCATCGATAATGATAATGGGGCCCAAGGTACCTAGTACGTTCCAACAAGTGTGAATAAGTGGACTTGAAGTCGAACACTTGAGGAACCTGTCAAATAAGAGACATTGATGTATTCCCATTATTCAACAGCGAGGGAAACTTCCACTGATGACTTCAATCCCCAAGGTACTAACCAAAACTCTAAACTTTGTTCCCAGAGCATAATGAGTTGAAGTCAATGGGAAGAATTCCCCTGGAAGGGAGGCCGTAATGCATCCTCCATCATCCAACACGAGGAACACTCAAAATGTATGAGCTGATTTGGAGTAGGACAAGTAACAAGATGAAACAAACTGACACCAATATGGCCAACACATGAAGTCAAGGTAAACTGCAGAATGACCGACATAGGCTGTAACCTTGAACAGTGAGCAAGACACAAAGTGAATTAGGCATTTTTCAACATGAGGGGGAAGTGATATAAGCCTTCAATGTAGGATACATTAACAGACCCTCCATATGATTGGAATAATAACCAACCAGGGGAGTGAAAACTCGGAGATCAGGTTCACCCTAAGGTCAAAAACCAAAACCCAACTGAAATGATAGACTCAAATAGGTGCTATGTTCAAGGATATGACTAACTTAACTGCCTTTGAAACTAAAAAGATCTAATATACCCTTCGCATCCCTTATTCTTTTTGGTAAAAGAATGTCCTTCTTGTTTTTTTAATGAGTCCAAGAAAGAAAACTCAATAAGACCAACCATGTAAAATTTTAATGAGCCCATGGGAGGAAGACTCAAGACCTTCTTCATTGTTTACAGAGTTTGAATAAGAGATAGAAGAATACTCTATAATACTGATCTCTAGATTTTAATATCGAGCCGAGATCTGTTCTTGCTCGCTGGTGTTTTCAATTTTAAGGAGTCTGAAAAACTTAAACAATAACTCCATACACCTACCCGTGGATTTTAGTATCGAGCCCGGTTTGGTATATGCTCGCTGGTGTTTTCCTGTTTATAGAGTCTAAAAAACTTAAACAATCCTCTATATACCCTCTCGTGGATTTAACATCGAGCCCGAGTAGGTGAATGCTCGCTTGGTGTTTTCATATTTCGAGAGCTTGAAAACCCTAAAGAAGGCTCCAAAAGTCCTTTTTCGTACCGTTAGTCTCCTCCCCCAAAAAAGTGTAAAATGATGAGAGAAGAACTCTTCTATCCATGAATGACTAGAGTACTCATTTTTCATAAGTAATCCACAAAAGTCCGAAAAAGGGTTAAACTTATACTTAAGCGGATGTTCCTTCACTTCATTTAACGAGTCTGAAGAGAACAAGCAAACTCGGCAATCTTGTTTGTTTTTGAAAAGTCAAAACAAGGGATTAAAAAGACTTAAAACCGCTTCAGGGATTGTAAGTTCATGACCTGCCAAGTAATGAAATCTCTACAACCAAGTTAGTAACTAGGACCAATTTTCAAAATGACAAAATAATGAAACAATATGGTACCTATATTGATCCTATCAATGAAGAAAATAAGCCCTAATGGTTCGATGTTTGAAATTATAGTGAAAATTTGAAATATATGGTTAGACTAAATCATCAAAATTTGAAGGATATTAATGAATTAAAATAACAAAAATGAAACTATACCCAATTTGAAAAAGTGGGTAAAAATTAAAAAGCCATTTCTATAAATAGTTTCATTTTGAAAAATCAAATATCACAATTTGGAAAATAGGGAAAAAGTGGAGAAACAACCTCAAGCTACCTTTGCTCGTTGCAGTCGAACCGGGTCACCAATCTACGTTCCGCTTTCACCAAGTAAGTACACTCATCCTTAGCTTGCATTTACATACAAGTTTTTTCAATTTTGGTGGTCAAATTTATTTTTTATCCAACTTTTAAAACTGTTTCTGCACTAGTGTTGGTTTGCTTGCAGAAAAGTAGCGCACTTGGAAAAAGTGTGCTACTATTCCTGTAAGACAGTCACGTACGAGACGCTACTGTCCATGATGGACAGTAGCGTTCACCGCAAAAACTAGGGCAAAAAACAAAAATGAGCAACATTTAATGGTTTTAATTGTTTTAATGGAAGGATGGTTCTCATATGGCGTGAAAGGGAACATGAGGTGATGGATCAGGAAGCGTTACAAGATCCATTAACCTTGCATGCGCTATGAAGATGTGGTTTGTTGAAATTTTATAGAACGTTCAATATGCAGGCACAAATCCACTTACTTGAGAGGCTTGTACAATACCGGGATGCCGATGCATTGGTATTCAACATGCAAGGAGAAATATTGGAATTAACAGTTGATGATATCTATTTCATCACGGGCCTCTACCGAAGGAGAGACATAGTGAATCTCAAAGGGTCCTCTCACAATGTGGGTTCCCTATCCGTGCAGGATTATATCAATACTTATTGTGTACCGGGTATAGAGAAAACCAGAATCCAAGTTCTCATCTCTATTGTTGCAAGCTTTCCACTCAAGGTAATCTTGAGTTTTCTCAACCGGATGGATGGAAGTGTTACGCAACATTTATCTTCGAGGAACTTTATGCACATGGGTACCGAATGCCTACGGGGAATAGTATTTGACTGGTGTCCAAGTCTCTTGGCGAACATGAAGCTTCAACTTTCCGAGTGTAAGACCGAGAGGATGGAGAATTTTGGGTACGGAAGCATACTGTGCACCTTCTTCTTTGAAAGGGTGCCTGCCATGAGTCTAGGGATGGCTTTACCCCCACTTAACCCCTGTGAGCCACTGATGGATCATTGGGGAGATATCTTCCTCCGTCAGGGTGTGGTGAGAGCAAATTTTGTTACAATGAGGATGATTTCTGGGCATGGTGGGACCGGAAGGTACCAGCTCTTGAGCAGTTTCCATATGCGGGCATAGACTTCCAAAACGATCCATAGCTCTCCCTCCAGGAGCAGCCTGGGGAGAGAAGGGTAAGTTTTGTTTTTGAAAAATTATTTAATTTTTACAATTTTCTATATATTATTTTTATGATGAGTTTGAGTACTGAAACAAAACGTCATATGTATATGTTGGATCGATACGTCCCGAGGGACACCCCCGTACCTTCGTGAGACCAGTTATAGTGGGTGCAACTGATGCCATGCTGGAAAACATAGAGGGGAAGATGAGTCGGTTGACTCATGACATTCCTACATACAGGATCGAGCGGATGCCGCTCGACATGCAGAAGGATGTGGTGGGTGTGCCCCCAGCATGGATCTGGCTACTGAGGAAAGTAGCTAGGCTGGTCATTTGTTATCGAGAGGCAGTAGAGGCAAATGAGGCCCCTCCTTCTCCATAGGAGAAGGATATTCTATGTATATTTTTGAATCCATCGATCCCAAATTTGTATATTATGACATGACTCTGTGACAAACTTATGATCCAAACTCATAATTTATTTTATTTTGATACGGATTATATATATACAGTATCGGTGTTATTTTACATGTGTGTTATTATGTTTTATGCATGAATTATATAATGTGAATGATGCAAATGCCAATCTAAAAAGTAGTTTTCAAATGAATCAGCTAATGCATTCAAGTTCCTTGGAATATGTTGATATGTGATGTAATCAAACTATCTCTCAAGTAGCTTAACGCGCAAAAACTGACGTAGAAAAGTAGGATCTCTAACCTGATAAACACCCATTAACTGAAAAACAACTAACTACGAGTCGAGCCGTACCTCCAAATGTGAAATTCCATGGAACAAAGCATCTTAGAGTAGCTCTATTACTGCACTGTATTCAGCCACATTGTTCGTTGTGGGACCTAAACAAGCCCCTCCCGAAGAAACCAATTGGCCAGTTGGTGAGTAAATAACCCAAGCAGCTGCGGCCAACTGACGGGTGTGGCGGCTAGCTCCATCAGAAAACCCTATAAAGTGTTCAGTCAACATATGAAACACAAAGAAATAAATGCATAAGACGTCACTACAACCATAAACAAAGCTAACTCTACAAAATGTACAGCTATAATACATGAAAAAACACAGATGCCTAAGAGTAGTACTTCTTCGGGTAGAGCCCATTTCTAGGCTCCGGAAACTTATTACCTTCATAGTCTATTAACTCGTATGCACCCTTCTTCAGTACCTTAGAAACTATGTAGGGACCGAGCCACATGGACTTAAACTTACCATCCCCTAAAGGTTCCTTGTCCTGATCCCAGAGTAGAACAAGGTCTCCTTCGAGAAAAACCCTAGGTCTAATAGACTTATCGTACTGTCCCTTGACTCGGTTCTTATGCACTTCATTTGTTGTGAGCGTGTCACGACGCTGCTACTCCAGATGTTCTAAATGCAGCAAAGGTTCTTCCAAGACTGAAGTGTCAAGTAGTAGTTGTACAGCTAACTTCAATGAAGGAATCTCGCACTCAACCAGAATGACTGCTTCTATCCCATGTACCAGCTGGAAGGGAGAGAACCCGGTAGCAGTATTTACATTGGCTCGGTAGGCCCAAAGAGCAGGATATAGCATAATGTTCCAGTTAGTTCTACTGGCATTAACAGTCCTTTGTAAGATGGTCTTCAAAGTTTTATTGACTGCTTCGACCTGACCATTTTCCTGCAAGTAAAATGAAGACGAATGCTCCTGCCAAAAACCTAACATGGTGTATAGATCGGTCATCATGTTGTTCTGAAAATGACGACCGTGATCATTCACGATCTCTTTGGGTATACCAAATCTTGCAATGATCTAGTTGAAAATGAAATATGCAGTCGTTTCTCCATCTTCCTTCATAGTAGGCATTGCCTCGACCCACTTGGTGAAGTAGTCAACGGCAACAATGATATGGTGATGACCTACAGTTGAAACTGGATTACAATTCATAACATCAATCCCCCACTTGGTGAAGGGGCCTACTGTGATTACAGGATGAAGAGGAGTTGGGCATGCTCTCATCTTGCTGGTAAAAAACTGACATCGTTGACAGTGTTTCACAACTTCTACACAATATTGGCATAGTTAAGCACGTGTCTTGTTTAAGCAGTCTCAAGAAACCTTTTGTAATATTGGCATAGTTAATGATAAAGCGTCTCAAGAAGTTGGACATGCCCTGCAGACTTTGCAGTTGTCTCAGGGTTCGAGGAGGAGGCAGATTTACAATCGCCTCAACTTTCAATGGGTCCACCATTATACCACAACTGGATACTATGAAACCCAGTAATCATCCAGATTCAACGCAGAATACACAGTTGTTGGTATTCAATCGAATCTTGTAGTATCTGCACTATTCAAACACGAGTCTTAAGTGATCTGGATGCTCTCGTCTCTTGCGAGATTGCACTGGGAGATCATCGAGGTAGGGTTCTACTATGTGCTTGATGTCATGAAAAGAAAAATTCATTTCTTGCTAGAAGGTAGCTCCAGCATTTTTCAAGCCAAATGGCATCTTCCGATAGACAAAGGTACCCCAAGGACAAATAAAAGTTGTCTTGTGTTGGTCTTCAAATTTGATCTGTATCTGATTATATCCTAAAAATCCGTCCATGAATGAGAACATTTCATGGCACACACATCAATGATTTGATCTATGAATAGCGTGGGGTAATTGTCTTTAGGAAAATCTTTATTTAGGTCCCGGAAGTCAGTGCAGACTCTAATGGTACCTTGCATTTTGTCAACTGGAACGGGATTTGACATCCATTCCGTCATAGCTATCGAATAGATAAATATGGCTTTGAGCAACTTTTCTACTTATGCCTTAATGGCAGCAGCTTTTTGAGGGCTAACTGGATGGAGCTTCTGTCTCACAGGTTTGGCATTGGGATACGTTGTGATGACATGCTCAACAATGGCGGGGTCAATTCCTGGCATCTCCTCGTAATACCAGGCAAAAACGTCGCGGAATTCTTTAAAGAGATTGGTATAAAAAATGATCTCCTCAGGAGAACAGTCTGCTCCAATGAAAATATTTTCCGCGACCCTGGGTTTGATGGAAATGTCGATCGGAATGGTTCTCGATATATTTGCCATATCCCTTTGGAATAAATAGCTTTCTAAGTAGAAGGGATAGTGGAGAAATCAACATTCCCAGTGGGTCTCATCGAAAACTCACCTCTCTCAATCCTATCCAAATCAGGAAGAAAAAAATACCTGTGGTGCATGTGTTCCCAAGGATGGTCCAGGCCAATCATTGCTTCCAAGATCACCTCATCAGAGGGTAAAACAATGTCTAGAAAGTCAAAAGAGTGGATAGATTCCACTGACCATGCAGGAGCATATTCCATATCTGACTTAGAAAAGACCAACGGAGTCACGATATGTTCTGTTGCAGCATGTTTTGAATCTAAGTAAGCCACCTCTGCAACCGATAAAGGCACAACTAGTTCTGATTCAGTTGGGAGAATCCATGGATCTGTCGTTGGACTGACCGTGAAAATATCAGATGAAGAACATTCTTCAAAACCAATAAAATGAACAGGAGAAGGTAGGTCAAAAGTGCCTATTAATGACCCATAGAGCCCTGCTCCCAAACTCTCAGTAACTGGGTGGGACTGATCAACCAACGGCATTGTTGAATCCGATGAAGTCTGGTTGTTCTTTCGGGAAAACGAAAGTTGATCGAAGGTGACGATCTTGCCTTTGTGAGGGGACATTATTATCTGGAAAACAGTTGATGGCACTGCCTGCATGGCATATGTCCAGCTCCTACCCAACAGCAAGTTATAATCGAGCGGAGCATCCATAACTTCAACCTCTACAGATACTAGTTTTCTGCAAGTTCAACATCTAAAGATGGTAAGACTCCATGTGGATGGAAAGATCTTCCATCAAAGGCGGTAAGTACCGTGTTCGAGGGGCCTAACTCAGGTTCGCCTAAATCCTTCCATGATAAATGGACATTACCTACGTAGATGTGCCCTCGTCTATAACAGCTCGTCCAATGGTCTTGGGACCATGTATTACCTCTATTTGTAGAGCGATGTGGTACGACAACCGGAACTTGATATCTTTCATATCAAAATGTGCAGGCATGTTGGATGAATCCACACTCTCGATCGCTACGAGAATTGTACTGCGTTGCAATGGAAAAATTTGCAGTACCTCTAAAGTGGACATGGCACAGGGGATTTGGGCTAAATCCTCCACAACATTATAGTTGGAGGAAGCCCTCGCGTTGGGGTTGTGCACAACCCGTTTGAAGACACCTTTCGGAATCTTTGGCAACGAATCCACTGGTCTCTCGATGTGGATAGGGGTAGATGACTCAGGAACATCCTTTTGTTGCGGATCCGGGGTATAATTTCTAGCTCGAGTTTGTAAAAGAGCATCTGAATTAACCATATTAATGAATGATTGATCAGCTGAGGTGTCACGAGTGGTGCCCCCGGCACCGGAGCTGCTAGAAGCTTAACTATGTCCGTGAGGGAAAGGGTCTTTTAAGACAGCTGGTTTCTTTTCACGGATCAACTTCTGGGATTCTTCCATTGGAGGGTATTGATGGGTAAGGTGGTCCTCTTGGCATAGCTTGCAAGGGAACTTCACTTTCCTTTTTTCCTTTTTACCCTCCTCGACATTTTGTGTGTTTTTGGGATTTTGTTGATTTATGTCCCCTTTCTTGCCCTTTCTTTTGTTGTTGGGTTGCCGAGGGCCCTTTTCGTTTGTCTGCACTTATTGTATAGATTCAGTTGTTGAGGGGGAGGCTACAACCGAAGTTGCTTCTGCAGCAGACTGTTTGACTGACAAGGCATGAACCTACTTTGTTAAAGCATCAAACGTTGCAGAGTCTACTGAACCCACAATGCCATTAGCATGTGGTCCAAGTTTAGATTTACCTAAGTCTATGTTAGACCTCGACGCATCAGGAATAATCTCGTATAAGATCCCAGACTGAGCATATACCAAGTCAAGCTGATGGGTTCTCAAGATGGCTTCCTCTTCGGAGGACACCCCTGAAGTTGCAACTTCCTTAGAAATATAAGGAAGGAGTGAATTGAGATACCACTCTAATAAAAATGATGGAGGGATGTTGGCTTTAATGAGCCTCTTCTCCTTTGCCACTCCTGATTGTGATTAGATAGATGAGTGGCTTTGTTCTGTCGAAAGTTAGACAGAAGGTCTGTGTCGGCATCATACCGGATAGGAAGTTGAAAGTGGTTTAGAAAATAGTATCTAGATCCCAAAAGGTGCCATAAGCAGCCGTAGGCAGTTCAATATACCATTTGGCTGCGACACTTGTCAAGGTTCCTTGAAAGAGCCTCAACCTAATGGAGTCATCATTCATCGAATTTGAGGAGCACCATAGATGAAACTTCATGACATGGTCACCGGGGTCCTCACCAATCTTACCTTCAAAATTTGGGATGTCTAAGGGAAACTTAGTGGGAACAGGTGGCCATGCCGGATCATGGCGCGTGGGGTCGTTTGTGAGTTTTGAGAGATCTGACAAGTTCAAATTTGCTAGAAATGGTAAACGCAGTCGTGCCAATGGCATTTGATAGACAGGAACCTGGTATTGGGGACCTCCCATCACCTGGTTCATGTACTGCTAGTTGGGGTTGCCCCTAGCCATCAGTTGTGAAGTGAATGCATTAAAATTGCTCCACCCAAAAGAAAGTGGATTACTTCCCGGGGAAGTGGTCCATTGCGGTTGGGTGTTAACCCCACCGTATTGTGGATTAATAATATTACTCCCTCCTCCAGCAAACAAAGAGAAAGGGATACTCCTTGCAGGTATATTTGAGGGGTTAACATTGTAACCTGCATAGGGGTTAAAGCCAGGCATAGTAGTAACAGACGATGTCGTCATCGTACCCATAACAGGCATAGATGCAGAAGGGCTTGATCCTACAATGGAAGTGGAAGAAATAGTTTGAGTTACACCTTGGAACTGTTGTGTAACAGGAGGCTGGGTGAAATTCACTACAGGTATCCCTATCAAAGGGGCATTATTTGGTCCAAAAGTAGGGGTAGAAACTGAGGCAGATGTCGAAGCTTGTGAGCTCAGCATGCTTAGAGTACCAGCATTAAAACTAAAGGACAAAGTCGAAGCAGAAGCATTCTGTGATGAGCTCGGTGTTGCGGTGTTTGTGAAAGAAGGATTGACAATCCGTGTAGCCATAGAAGTTGTGGGAGTTTGAGGAATTCCCTGCTCATATCCTAGGTTAGTCATGGTGTAACCAGGTGTAAACAAGTACGCATTGTACTCAGGTTGTCCTAGAAATCCTATAGGTACCAATAGCGGATCGTTGGGTCCATTCAAAGGAGGGTTGAAAGGAGTACTAAACTCTCTAGAAGTTAAGTCCTCAACCTCAAAAGTATCAAAGACCTGTTGATCCTGGGCTCTGGGCTGTGGTTCTGCAAGTACTTGTTTCGCCCGTAAGTTCAAATGAACCACAGGAATTTGTCCTCCAGCGTCGCGGTGGCGGTGGAGGCTCCACAATGAGTGGGGGAAGGTTTTTCAACCTCTGAGACCTACGTAGAGTTTGGTCTTCCATAGATTTAAAAAGAAAACTAAGTAAAAAACCTAGTGGCCACTACGAGTAAGGAGCAAACAACATACCACTAAAAAACTCCTAAGTGATCAAAGAAAGCAATACAAGGCAAATACTCTCAGAAGCAAGTTTGGGATGATGAAGGCCCATAACAAACTAATAGAGTATCGATGGTCAGTTACGTGGCGTCCAATGGAGGTCCTCTAGGTGCAAGTGTTTGAATCACCAAAACGCCCTCCCGGGATTACTGTCAAAGGGTTACCTTCCGCGTCTATCCGAGGTGAAGTGGAAATATCCTTCCACTCCACCTATGTAGAGCCCTAGGGTTATGATACTAAGGATACCACCAATTCGAAAAAACCTGGGGGAACAGTCGTCAGCCTAGTCGAGACGCATGGGTAGGGTAGCAAAGCCCAAAATCCAAAAACACTTTAAAAAGTACTAGTGGAACCCCATACGCGAATCAACTCTGGTTTATGGTTGAGAAGAAAGTCAGGGGATATCCTCAACAGTTCCAATCTCCCACGGCCTCGTTCTTAACTCTAGTTTGAGTAGAGCGTTCCCAGGGTATTTTGATAGAGGTGGATTTACCTAATACATAGTCTTACTATGATTGTTGAGTAATGAAGCCAATTTTGGGTAGTTTAAGGTGATTTAAACCCGAAACCCTATCCTAAGCTAGTTGATGATGTGTATGCCTAAAAAGAAAAAGTTGCTAGTAAATTTTATTAAGATTTCTTTTTAAGGGTTACTTTTTACTCAATAAGGGTAGTGAAGTGTGTGGAATGGTTTCGACAAAAAGCAAAGTGCGTAAATAAATAATGCATTCAAAATCACAAAAGAGTCTTTTCTTTTCGTTTATATTCTTCAAAACTGAAACTAGGCAATCCTAAATAAAATTTCTTTTAGTTTTTTCAAAGCAAACGATCTATGCTACTCCGAAAAAAGATGATGAATCTTACTACTAAGCAACCAATTTCACTTTTTGTCTTTTCTAATAATTACAAAAGAAAAAGAACTTGGAAAGGAGCAAGTAAGACCAACGCAAAGTGTGAGTAAGGAAAAACATCCTAATCGCTCAAAACAATCAAATCAAAAGACTTGAGAAAGACTCCACCTACCGAGTTATTTCGACAGAAAAAACTCTAGGTTTGGAACAAAGTGTAAAAGAAAACAGGAAAATAGATGCCCGTAATGGAAAGACATACCTAAAAGGATGCTCCAAAGCACCAAAAACTTAAGAAAACACTCGCCAAACAAAGGAGTAGGTAAGCAAACCAAAAATTAACCCTACCAACACACCGACTCAAAAGAAAAGCTAACTAGAAATCTTTAACTCGCTCAGACTGATCTGAATAGATATCCAGAAGGTATCTAGACTAAAAAACCTTTCAAAGCCACCCTAAGAACTCAAACCGGGGTCAAATCCTAATAAAAAGGACAAGACACAGTAAAAGTGCGCTACTGTTGCCACAGACAAAAAGCGTTCCAAACGCAGGTTTGTATAACTGCAACAAGCATCTAGGGAAAAAAGTGTGCAGCTATGTCTAGCAAGGAATAGCGCACAGCCTTAAACAGGTTTTAAAAACAGAAAAGACACCTTAAACAAATGCTAAAGCAAGTAAAGGAAAACTACAGGACTTCAGAGAGGCAAACAAGACTCAAAAAGGACATACAAGTCTCAGGATTCAATCAAAGAAGCAAAGCAGAAGGATAGAAGTAGATCATATAACTTGGAAGCAAACCCTAATAGAAGGCTTGAACCACAGGAAAAGTGCGCTACTGTGTGGTATAGAAACCAGCGCCTGGCAGTAAAAGTGCGTTATTGTGTTTGAGACAAAGAAGCGTTCATGACAAAAAATGTGCTACTATAATTACAGTAAACCAGCGCACGGAGACTTAAAGCAAACAAAAAGGCTTTGCTGAAGCAGACTGAGATGAATCAAGATAGAAATAACAGGAAAAAATAACCTATAAAACCTCTCAGAGAACAAAAGACTGAAAATAAACTGGAAGAAAACCTAACAAGGTCTCCTAGAGCATAAAAACAACTGGTTAATCCCCAGCGGAGTCTCCAGTTTGTTGTGCAGGAAAAATACCTTATATTGGGGAGACGACACTACCAACTTGGGTGGGGTGATAGGTAAATACATTCATTGTCTTGCATTAGTTACTACAAATGGAAAGAGATTAATATATCGAAAGACGTACCTTTTTAACGATGGTTGGTCCTAGCTTTCGCTTGATCTTCCGCTATGATGAACCTGCAACACAAAGTAAACCCTCCTCAGTGTATCTTGACTGTAATAAATATGATGAGATCAAAAACAACTCAACATCAAGTACAATCAGATATTTAACCAAATGAACATTCAATCCAATAGACATTCAATTTGGGACGGGAAGGGTATTTCCACCTTTTATTGTCAAAGAAATGTAGAAAAGTACAAATATACCTGATCTGTCCAGACACTTATGCAACCGAGTCCTGGGCTCCTGCTCTTCACAATGACTTGGGAATTCCTCCAGCGTAACAACAATTAAATCATTTCTTCTAGCTCCCTCTCTCATGGATCCTCCTTGTATTTATGGGACAAGGTAGGCAGTTGAATTTGAGAGGTGGTTGAATTGGTAGGTTGGGGAAGTTGCAAAACCAACTTCAACTAATCCCATTTTGTAATCTTAATATATTTTTTCATTTCATCTTAATATGTGCGTAGGTTTAATATAACCAGAGTAGCACACAGTAAGCAACTTTTTCACTTTACAACCAGTGTTTGCAACATTTTAAGGGTGTGCGCTGGTTGTCTTCAAGAAGAGCAGCATTTAGAACATTGGATCACTGTGGTAATAGTAGCGCACATGTCATGAAAACTGTAGAAAAATTAAGTTTTTCAACTGAAGAGTGTGATCTCAGAAATACTTCATCCAGGGTCAATCTAGATCTTCCATCCATAGTGTCCTTTTGTGTGATCAACAGAGCAATGTGATCGCGGACAAAGAAGTGCAGATTTGACCTGTAATAGCGAGGTTAACCCTGCAAAAGAGGTGCTTTCAAGGGGGTGAACCTACAGTTTGGACACCTGAGCTAGTTCGGACCCCTAAATGTGTTAACAATAAGATATATCTCGTTGTTTATTATTGGTTGGATAGTAAACTAGAGGGATATATTATGGATCTTGTTGTAGACACTATAAAATCTTACAGTACTATTGAACGAGAGTTCTTTCAAGGACTGCAAGGTAAGTACCTGAAATCCTTAAACATGTGGATTAAAATGCTACTTTGTGAAAAAGGGGTCATGAGGATGGAATATGACGCGTAAGCTATTTGTGCACAATGGTTTGGGATGTCGGTAGGGTATGGTCTAGGAGTATATTGTAAGGATGATCTGACATGAAAAGGGAATAATTCAATGAGATGAAGGAAGAGTGTTGTATACTCCAAAGTGGGAGAAGATTATAGTCAAGTAGGAGGAGGATAACTGCGACAAGTAGAGAGGGTTGTAGTGCGACCTGATAGGATATTCCTATACTCCATCTTAGTCCCACCAGTATTTTGATCATTTACATTTTCAGTCATGCATGCACTTTTAGGGTTTGCATGCATCCCATTCATCAGTCCCAGCACCTAGCCCTCAGTTAGCTAGCACCCGGAGCTTCCTTCCACTCAATTTCAGCCCTCCTAGAGCTTAGTGCGCCCTCCTTTCACTGACTGCATGAGAAAGGAGCCTTTGCTTACCTACCATTCAATTATTTTCAGTTCTCTCCTTGATTTAAGGCTAGACTGACTCTCAATTAACTGTATCACTTCGATGGACCTCTAGTGAGACTTGACTGCCCATTCTGACTTCAGTTAGCTCCTCATGCACCCTCCACTAAGCCTCCTTCATTCAGTTAGTTCCAGTTACACTCAATTACACCTACCACACTCAGTTAGACTCAATTTGACTGATGGTTGACAGTTACTTGAGCATTGATGACTCCACTGATGATGAGATAGACTACTAGTTGTGCTCCGATGACACTCTAGTGATCTTTTGATCACTCCATGAAGGCTAATTCGAATTTCCACCTTAGGCGTTCGAATCCTCATGCATTGTACTATCTATTTGTCCATATTGTGATTAATTAATTAGTGTGTGTGAAGTATTTTTTCTTCTATCCAAGTTCTACTGTATTATTATTTTTTTGCTCATTATACTGCATTGACCACTCTTCTTCTATTTTCCTGCTTAATCATAATTACTCTTGTGAGGTATAAATCATCTCTTAGATCTGTTGTGAGGATTTTCACATGGTATCAGAGCATGTTGAGAGTATTGTTTATCTCTATTCCTGAGAGTTTTTTTGCAGGTTATTACCAAGATTTCGAGTGCAGCAGTTTCTGCATTTTTGTAGCAGAAGCAGTTGCAGACATTTCTATTGTTTTTGCAGGTCTTCTACAGCTTCTATGTATTCATCGGGAATTACTCCTCTTTCTCCATTCAACTATGATGAATGGAAACCACCAATGATAACACATTTGAAGGGACATGGTCTCTTTGATTATTGTTTTGAAAGAGAGTTCGAATCCTTTGAAGAAGAGTATGACTGGTTAAATGAAGGAGAAATAGCTTGTGCAGCCATGATGTATGTTATGTCCTGATGCATGTTATATCACCTCCCTGATTTTTCATCTCCAAAAGATCTATGGGCCTACCTGGATCAAAGATTTGGCAGATAGAATGAAGGGATTGGTCCAAACCCCTTCGAGAGCAAGCAAAGTAATGCATTCACCCTCCTTGATAATCTCATTGATCATGAACCAGTATCAAACACATCTCATATTGAATTTGTTCACAAAGAAGAAGAACTTGCAGATTATACACTCATGCTCCAAATTTCTTCTCTTTCTGTGCCAGCTCACACTCTAGATATTGCAGAAGGTCCTAAATCCTCTCTTGCACCAGAGTCTGTTGGTCTGCATCATGATCTATTGAACGTTTCGGAGCTCAAATCATTTATTGGAGGTAATGCATTCGCTCTCCTCAAGCAATCACCTCTTATTTACTACTATATGATCATTATTCCATGATTTCAGAAGGTTATTGAAGAATATGGCCATTGCCATTCGCTTGGGATAATTTCTCATGCACATCATGGTTTTGATCTCACCCATACTAGTTCAAAAGAGATCTCAAGAAACCATGGCCATTCGCTTGGGATAATTTCTCATGCATTTATTGGTTTTGATCTCACCTCTTATGGTTCAAAGGAGATCTCAAGAAACCATGATTCAAGTCTTGGATCTAATTTGGATTCTAAGCAAACACTGCTTGGGATAATTTCTCATGCATATGATGGTTTTGATCTCACCCCTATTGGTTCAAAGGAGATCTCAAGAAACCATTTATCAAGTCTTGGAGCTGATTTGGATTCCAAGCAATCATTAATATTTTATGTTTCTTTTTTACATGATCTCACCCATGATGGTTCGAAGGAGAAGACAAAAGACTATTTGCACATTCATGTTTTTAATCCTACCTCAGTTGATTCGAATCACAGGTTCAAGGATCATCCTCATACTTTTGGATTTGTTCTCATCACATTCGATCTGAAGAGAAAGTACAAGCACATGCTTTCTGAGCATGATCCACTTCTTCCCAAGAAGAATATACCTCCAGACATATGACCAAGCATCACACCTGCTTGAGTTTGGAGCATTTATTTTTGTGTGTGCCTTACAGTCTATTTTGAGGGGAGGTATTTTTCCCATGAGGTTTTCCCCATTTCCTCAGTTTATTGACTGTTATTATTCATTGTATTAGGTGACCTTTGGTCTTAGTTACCAGGGCCCAGGATGGATTAAGGGGGGGTGTTAGGATATTCCTATACTCCATCCTAGTCCCACTAGTATTTTGATCATTTACATTTTAAGTCATGCATGCACTTTTAGGGTTTGCATGCATTATTTAGGGTTTACATGCATCCCAGTCATCAGTCCCAACACCTAGCCCTCAGTTAGCTAGCCCCCGGAGCTTCCTTCCACTCAATTTCAGCCCTCCTAGAGCTTAGTGCACCCTCCTTTCACCTACTGCATGAGAAAGGCGCCCTTCCTTACCTACCATTCAATTATCTTTAGTTCTCTCCTTGATTTAAGGCTAGACTGACTCTCAACTGACTGTATCACTCTGATGGACCTCCAGTGAGACTTTACAACCCATTTTGACTTCAGTTAGCTCCTCATGCGCCCTCCACTGAGCCTCCTTCATTTAGTTAGTTCCAGTTACACCTACCACACTCAATTAGACTCAGTTTGACTGATGGTTGACAGATACTTGAGCATTGATGACTCCACTAATGATGAGATAGACTACTAGTTGTGCTCCGATGACACTCTAGTGATCTTTTGATCACTCCATGAAGGATGATTCGAATTTCCACCTTAGGCATTCGAATCCTCATGCATTGTACTATTTATTTGTCCATATTGTGATTAATTAATTAGTGTGTGTGAAGTATTTTTGCTTCTATCTGAGTTCTACTGTATTATTATTCTGTTGCTCATTCTACTGCATTGACCACTCTTCTATTTTCCTGCTTAATCATAATTACTCTTGTGAGGTATACATCATCTCTTAGATCTGCTGTGAGGATTTTCACACGACCAAAGGAAGGAACTACGAATTAGTACCACAACTCCGGGAGGATTCTTACAGTATAGAGAAGGACGAAGAGGAATACTACCAGCTCATTTCAGAGGAATAACTTGTCGATTTATCTCGAGACAGATGTTGTGACATACCTGTGACCCTGGACGCATATTCAGAAATTGAGGTAAGATAAAATAGTCCATTACTACATATTATACAAGCAAGTACTAACAATAATAGTAGTTAGAATAGTACTTTGACTAGTAGCAAAGTTCCAAGTGTTGTTGCTTTAGTGTTGAGTCAGCGAATACCCCCAAGAAATAGAATGGTTGGGGATGATATGAAATTGCCTATTTTTCATGGGAATGGGCTAGAGGACCCAGAACAACACTAGTTTTTGTGCGAAGTCGTTTGGTTTGTTAAAAAAGTACAGGATGAGGATGTGAGAAAGGCATAGTTAATCACAACCTTCTGAGGTTGTGATTTGGATTGTTTCATGAAATTTGCAAAGGTACCCATTGGAGAACCACACAGGACATTAGCAGATATTAAGGTTGCATTAAAAGATGAATTTTGAAAGACAAAGTCTCAATCATAATGTTTTACTGAATTCAAGGAAATTAAGCGGTTAAAAACCAGAGATTCAATAAATTGATGGCTTGTGTAAGCTTTGAGATGGCATATGTTCAAAACACAAAATAATTTATAGTTTCTTTGTTACCACATATCCAAGTCCCACTGATGTAATAGAATATTGTGTTGCGGGCTGAGGTCCTTGAGCTGACTATGAAACTAGAAGTATCACCTATTGGAGAAACTAGGGTGGGTATGGCCCAGATCTAGTTGTATCTAGCTAACGTATCATCACAAATCCAAGACATCAAGAAAGGAAAAGACAAAAGAAAAGAAGTTGTGTGTACCAGGTGTAAACAAGAGCGTCACTCTAAGGACCACGATATGGCTTTTCAGGAATATATAATTGTAGGAGCTCCTGACCTGCTGAATCATGGAGTTCGATCCTGGTGTGGAATATGCTAGACTAGAGGGCATCGACTGGAGGAATGTTATATGTTACAGAAATTTGTGAGTACCCCTAAAAATCTATTTTGCAAATTATGTAGATCAGTTAGCCATGATGAAAAAGATTGTCGGTCATATCAAATACTCTCAAAATGAATAGCATATTCCTATAGAATGAAATGGGAGGAACAAGGTGAAGGGAGTAGTGTGCGGTTCAATCAACAGAGAGGTGGCTTCTGAGGACAAGGATGAGGAGAATTTTGTAGAGGTAGAATTCATATCATATGTTATAATTGTGGACAACCAGGACATTTTGTGAGAGATTTCCCAAACCCATGCTTGACATGTACCTATTGTAGGGCATTGGATCACATTGTTGAATTTTGTCCACAACGCATAGAAAAATGGCAAGAAAAAGGAAATCAAAACCAAAACCAAAATGTTTAGAAGATCTCAACAGATCTGATACAGGAGCAGCCAACCATCGTTGTTGTTACAAGAGGGGGTGTTGCGACAAGAGATGATAGAGAAATATGTGTTGATCCATGTAAACCTAGAATCAGGTAAGCCATGTAGCGAACAATACCATTCGATGTCCAAAAGGAAAAACAGACTTTTGTGGATGTAATGAAATAATTTACTACAACACATAGGGGACCTTCAACATATTCACCACCATCGGTCTTCGACGAAGTTCCTATATATGATATGACACTATGCTTCAACTGATCAACTCCAAAGAAAATTCCAGGAAAGGTAAGTGAACTAAAAGAAATTCTAAAAAGTTGTCTAGACCTAGTTAAAGATGAAACTGCATGAAGGGAGTTGCAAAGTTTAGTTGATGAATCCGAAAGAGAACCCCTTTAGGAAAGGGCTCTAAATAATTTGCAAAATAAGGTAAGAATAGGAAGGGAACTGCGACTTACTGCGTAGATTGGGTACTTTGACATGCATTTCATTATTTTAGATCTTGGGTCAGATGTGAATATTATTACTAGATAGACATGGAAATTTATGGGAAAACCCAAGTTGGTATGGTCACCAGTCTTGTTAAGATTAGCCAATCAGCAGAAAGTAATATTTGGGAGAATAATGGGTGTCCCTATTGAAGTAGATGGACTGTAAATATACATTGATTTCAAAGTTATATAGATAGTGGATGATTCCAACCCTGTTATGTGGAATTATGCCCTACGGATAAGTCAGAAATCCCTTAGACTAAAGCAGACTTAAACTAACTCTAGGCTAAGAACAGACAAAACAAATGCAACCTTGAATCCCTAGATCTAGCATACATCTCAGTATTAAAATGCTGAAGAGAGTAGAAGGATTTTAACTGACCCTATGTCCAAATGCTTATCTTTGGTGTTTGCTCCAAGCTCCAAGTCTTCACAAATGAACCTGTTAAAGAGTAACCAAGATACAAGTATGCACTATTCTCTAGCAATCTGAAACATAAGTTAAGATCTAAATCTATGAAAGATACAAATCATATCATTAAAACAAGATTAACACAAATGATTTGGGAAAACAAGACAAGTCTTGTTATGTGGAATTCTGCCCTACGGATAAGTCAGAAATCCCTTAGACTAAAGCAGACTTAAACTAACTCTAGGCTAAGAACAGACAAAACAAATGCAACCTTGAATCCCTAGATCTAGCATACATCTCAGTATTAAAATGCTGAAGAGAGTAGAAGGATTTTAACTGACCCTATGTCCAAATGCTTATCTTTGGTGTTTGCTCCAAGCTCCAAGTCTTCACAAATGAACCTGTTAAAGAGTAACCAAGATACAAGTATGCACTATTCTCTAGCAATCTGAAACATAAGTTAAGATCTAAATCTATGAAAGATACAAATCATATCATTAAAACAAGATTAACACAAATGATTTGGGAAAACAAGACAAGTTATTCCATTACAACTTGAAGATTACTTACAAAAGGTACTTGATGTCCAAGCCAACCCTTCAAATCCAAGTGTATTCTCCTCTAGCTATCTCCACAATGCTGCAAGACCATAAGTTTGGTGCTCTCAAGAGTCCTCCCCCTTCCCAATGGCATACCTCTCTTTTATAGTGAATGGTGAGGTTAACCAACAAGAGAGATGAGTGGGTCTAAGGAGGGATAAGTGGATCAGGGTTTCTAATCGAAGGAGGTGAGTTGGGATCGAATCAAGGAACCCAATCTTCCATCATCTTCGAAAATCCAAGATCCCACAAGCCAAGGGCAAAAAACTATTAAAAGGGTGCCGCGCTTTGCAAATGCTACAGGGCGCGGCACTGTGCCGCGTTTTGTCAAGCTGGCAAGGCGCGGTAGTGTGTAAAAATAAAGTCCAAGGTGGGTCAAAACTTGCCAGGGTGGGTTTACCTTCAAGGTTGACTCATCATCTGTCTCTTCTAGATGATTCAAAACAGTAGGGAAAGTGTCGTCAATTTGTTTTGTGATGGAGATGCGACACCGTGAAACATTGAGGTATAACAGATGCCCCCTAAAGTGTGAGGTCAGAAGGGACTGATGGTCGAAAGACTTTACGAATATAATGTGCAGAGATAGCATCGAGGAGAGCGACATGGAGCTGAAATGGAAACAAAGTGTTAGATATACCACCGAGGCGGGCATTCCCATGCTCGGAAACAAATGACTCAAAGCATGGCTGCCGACCAATACATTGCAGATCCATGAGTCCTGAGATAATGTAAACTGTGGACAGATCATGGCTACTATGAACAATCGTAGATCCATGAGACAGTAACGACACAGCCACGACCAATACAATAAGTGGATCTGTGTGACAATACAAGAGACATCTCCATCGCAGCCTGGACGCAGTCAAGATACAGTGATGCACCCAGGGTCTTCTACCCAATCGCATAAAGATACGAATCTAACCATGTGATTACAAGATGTTGAAGTCGAACATGGAAGAAACCATTTGATTACCGGTCAATGATGTGGACCGTTAACAAATGCGAGGGAGATCGCCAATAATGACAATGATTCCCAAGGTATCAATAGTACATCTCAACGAAATGCGAATAAATGAGTTGATGTCGAGCATCCGAGAGATTGCTTGATCAGAGGTCAATGATGTGAACCTGCTGTCAAACACGAGGAAACCTGCCATTGAGGCATGCAGGTACCAAGGTACTAATGGTTGATTTCTAAGTCCAATTCCTGGATAGTGATTTGGTGTCGACAGGAATAGACTCGTCGAAGGTGGGCCATGATGATGCCCACATCATCGACACGAAATCGGCACATATGATAGGATGATGAAGTAATGGAATATGTACTGACACAGCGGAGGCCTGACACAATGAATGACTCGATACAATGCAACCCTTTGAACATATAACGGCATGTAACAAGACTTGGAAGCAGGGATTATTGATGAATAGAGGATAGACACCGGATGAGTGGACTCGTGGCCAAGGAGACGACCCATGATGATGACTATGACTCAATGAAAGACGGATACCCAAATATAGACAAGAGATGGACACATGCCATGTTCAAAGGTAATGACTGACAAGCTGCCATAGATAAACTTGACTTGTTCTCCCATATTTCCTCGACATGATGGACGAGTACCTCTTTCTTGTTTTACGAGCTTGAAGAGGATAACAGATGCTCGGTGTAGCTCATCTTGTGGATGAGTCCAATCTCACATGTTTTACGAACCTGAGAAAGGAGAGGTTCGTCCCAAAGTGGGTCCTTCGATGTTAATATTTTAACGAGTCCAAGGAAGGAAAACTCGGCAGTTTTTCATATTTAGAGAGCCTAAAAAACTTAAAGGAAGCTCCATAATGTACTTTTTCGTAAAATTTAGTCTCTCGATCCCGAAAAAGTGTAAAACGATTCCCGAGAGAACTCTCCCAGCCGAGATTGACTGAGGTATACCTTTCTCGTAAATAGTCTAGACGGGCCGAAAAAGGGGTAACCTATCACCGAATAGACGACCTTTCAAATACTTTTACAAGTGTGAAAGAGTCAAGATCACTTGGTAATCTTTTCAATTTTAAGGAGTCTGAAAAGAGCTTAACTATGGACTCCTATGGTCTTTTTCGTAAATTTTAAATTATTCTGGCCCGAAAAAAGAATAAAATACAACCAGGATAATACTTTCCTCATTGTTTAACGAGCATGAGTAAAGTTGACCGTACTCGACACCGTTTATTTGCGTTTGACAAGCACGACACAGGTGTGAAAGCGCTTGGAATCTTTTTCAAGTTTAAAATCCAGAGCACGAAAAAGATAAAGTGGGCTCAATATGAAGGTCAAACTACGAACAAATACCAGTATGAATGCATCCCATTTCTACCGCAGATCCTGTCAATAAATGCTCAAAAATCGGGCATTAGTAATATGAATAAGGGTTTATTAATTTGAAATAGTAATTAATTAATTAAAAAATGTGAAACAATGCTATATAAGGCATGGTAAAAATAGAAATTACTATTCATTTGTGATTTTTACCCAAAGGAGACATTTTTACCCATTTTGGAGCAAAATTTCAAGGATCAATACCGAGAGTTCTGGGACACCATTTCGACCGCCGTCTGCGCCAGGTAAGAGTGCTTGAGCCCCTCTTTCAATTCATGCAAGAAATTTTTACTTTCACCAGGGGAAAATTAATTTTTTAGGAAGCCCTTTTGGGCAAAAATCGCCTGCCGTACTGCCGCGGGGGTCCCCTATCGAGGAACGCGGCACTGTTGAACAGTGCCGCGCTGTAACCTCAAAATGAGGCGCGACACTGTGGACTGTCGCGCGGCAGGGTTCCCTCCAGGCGCGGCACGTGCGAAAATTGAGTTCAAAAAATAAATTTTTCCTCAAATTTTTGCTAGAAGCAAGTTCTTAAATAGTCACTAATTACTTTGTTTGCCTTTTTGCAGGGATTTGCAACTTGTTTGAGGCAAAATGGTGAGTTGGAAAGAGAGGGAGCATGAAACGGACGATTTTAGGGCCGAAAATGACTTACCAACCGTGACCGCATTGCGAGAATGTGGTTTGCTAAAGTTTTTCAAGACCAAAGGGATCCGCCAACAACCTAAGCTTCTTACTCACCTTGTTCAATTGTGGGACCCCGATATCGAAGCTTTCCGAGTGGGAGAGCATGTGCTTGAAATCCAACTTGAAGACATCTACTTTCTCACGGGCCTCTCGAAAAGAGGGGCCCGGCCGAATCTTACCGGGTACAGTGCTTCAGACTCAAGCACGGATGATTTGATTGCTCGATATTGTCAGGTGGGTTCGAGTAAGAAGAGTGGGAAAGTGGCCATAAAAGAGGTCACAAATCTTCCTTTTAAAACCTTGCTATTCACTATTACACGTGCAGCAGGAAGCGTGAGTCCACATCAGGAAACCCGCACACAGGTAAATCTCGCAGCAGAGTGCATGGGAGGGACAGTCTTCAACTGGTGTGAGGCAGTGCTGTCCCACTTGAAGGAACAGGTGCACAAATGTAGAACCGGGAAAAATACCCAGTTTGGCTATGGGAGTATCTTGGTCACTTTCTTCCTGGCAAGGGTGCCATTACTGCGTCCACAGATATCTATGCATCCTCGTCCACCTACTAAGCCATGGATGGCTCGATGGAGCGACTACGCCGGGCGCCTTGGAGGACCTCAGCGGCTAGCCTTTGGAGAGGACTTTTTCTCTTGGCTAGAGGAGCAGATAGTCATGATCGACGACTATCCCTATTCAGGGGTAGATTTCCGTGAGGATATTGACTTGGATTTGCCAGAAGATGATGACTGGGACAACTCTGGTATGGCCTTCATGGATATGTATTTTTTGCTTTTAAATATTTAATTTTTAATGCTTTTTTAGAATGTGTAAAAGACTTCTAATGTATATTCGCATGCATTTTGCAGATCGTGGACCACAGAGGCCAGCTGGATATTCTCCACTACGTCGTGGCGGTGTAGACCGTCAAGCTGATCCTGTCGAAGAAGAAGATGAGGATGAGGCAGGAGGTGTCCGGTACATTGAGAGGAACCTGCAGGGATTGACTCATGGTATCCCTGCTATGCGGATGGATGATGTCCCTTACCCCCTCCAGCGTCATACTGTAGGTGTACCAGGTCGTATCAGTCGACTTCTTCGCAAGGTGGTTCGAGCTGTGATGTGTTACCACCAGCGGCGGGAGGAGTCCGATGAGGGACGTGATAGGTCTCCTAGATCTCCATAGATGGTCTTTTGATCTTTTTGCGGCATGTACACGATATGTAGGCTTTGAGGGCCAATTTTTGTATATGGGATTTTAATCCCCAATTTTGTCTTTGACACAAACTTTATGTATTTTGGAAAAAACACTTTTATATACAGTGATATGGACCTATTTATGATCTAAATATTTACAATGATTTGTGCATTTTCATTTTTTATGATGTGTTTATGTATGGGCAAGATGCCAGTCCAAGATGTAATTAGCCAATGAATCGGCAATACAATTAAATTCTCTCGGTATGTGTTGATATGTGATAAAATCAAATGATCGTTCCAAGAGACGTACTCTTCGAAATAAACGAAGTAATGTAGGATCGCGAACTGTGTAAACACGGTTTAGATGAGAAACCACGAGTTGGGAGTCTAAAAAGACCGATAAGGAGTCAATCCCGAGTGAGGCAACCTCTGTTAAGAGACCAATGACTGCGTGGTACTCTGCGATATTATTGGTTGCGGGACCTAAACAAATGGCTCCTGAAGAAAACAACTCGCCAGTGGGGGAATAGATCACCCATGCTGCGGAAGCGAGATTCCGAGTATGTCGGCTTGCACCGTCAGCGAATCCAAAGTAGGTAGACATCTGCGCATAAAGGCACGAGTCAAAGTAAGAGTAGATACATAAGATCCACGCGCACACTAAAAATAAAGCAAAAAGCAAACTAAGTACATTATGTACAAGAAGTAACCCGCGCGGGGTAACCTCACGCGTAGAAACGCTTGAGGTATAGCCCGTTGCGGGGCCGTGCCAATGGCGTACCATCACAGTCGACTAGTTCATAGGCTCCTTTTTCTAAGACACGTTTTATGATGAAGGGGCCGTACCACATAGATTCAAGCTTACCTTTACCAAGTTTATCATGCATCTGATCATATGTAAGTACGAGATCACCCTCATTGAAGATCCGAGGTTGAACGGATTTGTCGTATTGAGCTTTGACGCGTTTTTTGTGAGCTTCATTAGCCAAAGCGGCGTCGCGGCGGGTTTCATCTAGCTTGGCTAGGTATAGAAACCGTTCTTCTTCGGAAGTAGTGTGTGGAAGTAGCTCTATGGCTATCTTGAGTGATGGAATTTCACATTCAATCGGGAGAATGGCTTCCAGGCCGTACACCAATTGAAATGGTGTAAACCCAGTAGCACTTTTCACTGAGGTTCGGTATGCCCACAGTGCTGAGAACAGAGCTGAGTGCCAATTGGATTTTTGGGTACCCACAATGCGCTGAATCATTCGTTTCAGGACCTTATTGATGGCTTCAACTTGGCCATTAGCTTGTGGGTAATACAGGGTTGAGTTTTCGTGGCGAAAACCCAGTTTGGCACTTAGTTCTTCGATCATATGATTCCTAAAATGGGAACCATGGTCGGTCACAATAGACTGTGGGACACCGAATCTAGCTATGATATGATTGAATATGAACTGCGCTGCTGTTTTGCCGTCTTCAGCATACGTAGGCATCGCTTCAGCCCATTTTGTAAAATAGTCCACAGCTACTATGACATAGTTATGCCCCCCGGCTGAAGTGGGCTTACAGTGCATAAAATCAATGCCCCATTTGGAGAAGGGGCCGACGGCAATGACAGGATGGAGTGGAGCAGGATGCGAGCGTGCTTTGCTATGAAAAAATTGACATGGCGGACACTTCTTGACTGTTTCAATGCAGTCCTTGAAAATCGAGGGCCAGAAGTATCCCGCTCGCAGTATTTTCTGGGCCGTAGCCATCCCAGAGAGATGACCACCACATGCTCCAGCGTGGCAGTCATTGAGAACACGTTCTGCCTCATCTAAGGTCAAACAGTGTCGAAGGACAGTGTCGACACCACGCCGATACAAAGTATCGTTCACTATAAGGTAGTATTTTGCGTGATGTCTGATACGTCGTCGTTCATCGCGGTTGAGGTCGGGACGGAAGCGTTGGGTTTGGAGATATAAGAGAATATCCCCATACCACGGATCAGACGTGCTAATGAGGAACAAAGATTCGTCGGGAAGAGAATCAATGGGCTCGGATTGCTCAGTAGCACGGGGCAAGTGACAAATTAACTCAGCGAAGACCAGAGATTTCTTAGACTTGGCTTTGACAAATTCCAAGTCAAACTCTTGAAGGATAACAATCCAACGGGAGTACTTTCCCCCAAGCACTTGTCGTGTGAGGATATAGTACATCGGATTGAAATCAGCGATGACGGTGGTCCGGCGGAGTAAGATGTAGTGACGGAATCTCTGGACAGCAAACACTGTTGCCAGAGCCAGCTTTTCAACATGTGAGTAGCGAGTTTCAGAGTCGAGAAGACTCTTGCTGAGGTAGTACACCACATGTTCTATGCCGTTGTGGTCTTCCTGGACTAACACCATACCAATGGTGGAAATCGAGGCTACGAGATAAAGAATGTAGTCCTGTGTGTAATTGGGGGGTTGAATCACAGGATCTTTGGTTAAGGCCGCCTTTAAATTATCAAAGGAGCGTTGGGCCTCATCATCCCATATGAAGGGAACATTCTTCTTGAGAAGCCGCATGTAGCCTTTTGTTATCTCGGACAGATTACAGATAAAATGGCGTAGAAAGTTTGCATGCCCTTGCAAACATTGAAGTTCTGGAATATTGGTAGGTGAAGGCAGGGCTATGATAGCTGCTACCTTTGCGGGATCTAGACGTATCCCGTCTTTGGAGACTATGAAGCCCAACAGTTTTCCGGCTTCTACACAGAAGACGCACTTATGCGGGTTCAAACGTATATTGTAGCGCCGGCACCTTTCGAAAATGGCACTCAAGTGATCTGGATGTTCTTCCCGAGTTTGAGAATGAGCGGGAAGGTCATCGAGATATGGCTCTACGATATGTTTGATGTCATGAAATGCGTAGGACATCGCCCGTTGGAAAGTTGCCCCGGCATTTTTGAGGCCAAAAGGTAACTTCCGATATGCAAAGATCCCCCAAGGGCAGATAAAGGCCGTTTTGTGCTGGTCGGCTGGGAGGATATCGATCTGATTATAGCCAGAAAAGCCATCCATAAATGAAAAGATAACACTTCCGGCACAGTTATCGATGATCTGGTCGATAAACGGAGTTGGGTAGTTGTCCTTGGGACAAGCCTTGTTCAAATCACGGTAATCAACACAGACTCTAATCGTTCCCTGTTTCTTGGCTACGGGAACGATGTTGGACACCCACTCTGTCAATGGGACAGGATAGATAAAACCAGCACGCAAAAGTTTTTCAACTTCTGCTTTAATGGCGGCTGCCTTACGAGGATGAACGGGTCGAAGCTTTTGCCGAACAGGTCGGGCGCCAGGGAAAGTTGGAATTTCGTGGACCACAATCGATGGGTCGATTCCTGGCATCTCTTCGTAACTCCAAGCGAAAACATCGCGGAAAGTTTTAAAGTAGGCATTATAGAACTCCGTCTCGAGAGGAGTACATGTTTTTCCAATGTGTACATTTTCCACGATACCAGGCTTTACTGAAATGTCAACGGGAGTGGTTGCCATAAGATTGGCCAAGTTGCCTTCAGAAAATACTTCGTCGAGGGAAGTGGGGAACTTGGTTTGAACCATCCCAAGTGAAGCACTGGATTTGGTATCAGGCTCAAGTGACTGAATGGTGGGGAATGAAGATCGATGATGAAAATCTCCCCATGGGGGCTCATTACCGCACATAACCTCTATGATTGATTCGTCGGTGGGAAAAATCAAGTTGAGAGGATCAAACAATGGTGGGCGTGTATGAGTTTCAGTCGAGAGCTGTGCCACTGTGCGATCAGTAGAACAGTCGACCCAATCTGTGGCTGATTGGATCGCGTCATAAGCTGCAAGGTTTCTGTTCAAAGGCATGGAATTGCCATAGCCTTGGATCTGAGTAGGACTCGGGATCACCCATGAATCATCGAACGGGGTGACATGCGACGAAATCATGTTGACTGGTTGAAGATGGGTTCCCAGCTCTGGAAAAACTCCAATGAGGGATGAATCCTTCATGAGACCAACACCTATGTCTTGGAACCGGTACCGTGGTTGATCCAATAACGGAACGGTATTGGCGGAGTTCGGATGGGAGTCTGGGATACAGTGATCCAATTGATCAATAGTGACAATTTTCCCTTCATGAGGAAATTGTACAATCCGGAAGACTGTAGATGCTATGGCAGTCATGGCATAGAACCAGTTCCGACCAAGTAGGAGGTTGTAGTCCAAAGGTGCATCTACGACTTCGATGTGTACGGATACTGTTTTGCCCCCCAGTTCAACACCGATTGAGGGGATGAGTCCGTATGGTTGAAAACCATGTCCATCAAACGCTCTAAGAGTAGTGGGAGAAGTTGTGACCTCAGGCGAGCCGAGGGCTCTCCAGCAGTTCAAAGACATAATCGACGTGGAAGCACCCTCATCTAACACTGTGCGGTGGATAACATTTCCACGGATTTTCGTATGCACCTGGAAGGCTAACTGGTGAGAAAGCCTAGGTTTAGCGTGCTCCAAGTTAAACATGATGGAGTTTGAAGTATCTGGGTCCAGTGCCCCCAGTGCTGAAAGTAGGGTTCTACGCTGCGTGGGGCAGTGTTGGAGAACCTCGAGAGTTGACATAGCGCAAGGTGCTTGAGCCAAATCTTCAACAATGTTGTAGTTTTGGGCAGCTCGTGCATTCGGATTGAATGTCGCCTTTCGTATGGTGCCCTTGGGTGGGCGTAGCACTGTATCCATAAGTGGTCTCTCGATATGGAGATGACCATTAGGGGGGGGGGAATAGGAATCGGATCTTCAACAGGAGACTTGCCTTTGGCTGTCTCCGATTGTTTGGTTGAACTTGGAGGATTGTCATACGTCTTTGAACGAGTGGTGATATTAATCTCCTCATTACTTGTCATTAGGATCTCGCGGTTTGTGGACGTCTCTCCACGGGACGGATTGGTCGGGTTGCCCCCTTGTGGGGATTCTTGGGCAACCCTTTGCTGTTGCTGTTGGGGGAAAGGGTCGGTTAGCACTGCCGGTCGAGAGGATCCTTTAACGAACTTATGGACCTCGTCCTTGTAGGGACAGTCACGCGTATAATGATCATCTTGACAAATCAAGCAGGGAAACTTAGCTTTCCGACGTGGTTTTTGGTCATTCTGGGTAGGTTGTGGTTTGGGGTTCTCCTGCTGGTTCTTCTTAGGTTTACCACGATTGTTTTTCTTCTTTCCCCCGGATGGTTGTGATGTAGATTGGACTGCATTCACTTCGGAGGAGACAGCAGGAGAGGTGGAAGCTTTTGAAGCGGCCTGGGTAAAAGCGGGGGAAGCTGAAGCTTGTTGCCCCGTCGAGTTGGTAGCAGGCTGAGCCTTAACTGAACCAACAATACCATCAATGGGTGGTTCAGTAGTAGGCTTTGTAGGATCAGTGTGAACGCGGGAAGCAAGTGGAAGAAGTTCATGTAAAGTACCGGATTGAGTATATACTAAATCCATGTATTGTGCTGCCGAGATGGCTTGTTCTTCCGTAACAGGTCCGCGCATAGCAATATCTCTGGCTATGGGAGGCAAAAAGGATTTTGTAAACCAATCAGCAAGTAGCTGATCTGGAATAGGTGCCTTTATTAGCCTACGGCGTCTTCGCCACTCGTGGATGTGATCCGAAATGTGTGTGGAAGTGGTTTGACGCAGTGAAGTTAGCAGTTCTGTTCCAGTCTCATACCGGATGGGAAGCTGGAAATGTGTCAGAAACTGCATGGCCAAAGTGTTGAAATCACGAAAAGAGTGCTGTGGCAGCTCGATATACCATTTTGCTGCCGTTCCGGTAAGCGTACGTTGGAAGAGCCGAAGTCGGATGGAATCATCCATCAAGGAGTTTGATGAACACCAAAGATGGAAGGTCATCACGTGGTTCTTGGGGTCTTCCCCGGGCTTAGCATCGAACTTGGGAATGTCCGATGGTAGTTTGGATGGGATAGGTGGCCAGTGAGGTTCGTGCCATATAGGATCGTTGATAAGCCTCGACAAATCAGGTAGATCAAGTGTGTCCAAAAAGGGAAGTTGACGGTTGGTCTGCGGGAATGAGTAATAACCATGTGGTGCAGAGAACCCTGGAGGGCCCTGGATAGCATGCTGCTGTGTGTTATACCCATATGTATTTCCCGCGGGATACTGCTGGAAGTTATGTGGATAGTAAGCCATCTGGTTAACCGGTTGATTGTAAGCAACTGGTTGGTAAGTGTTCTGCTGAGTGGGTATAGTACCCTGAGGCTGTTGAAACCCAGGAATGGTTGCTATTCCTTGTTGGGGAAAAGTTCCTTGGAATTGTTGTGTTCCAGGGATGTTGCCACCATACTGTGTAAGTGGAGGATTTCCCATAGTAGGGTTGGGGGGTGGCTGCGACGGTGGTGTCCATGGAAGACTTGTTCCTGCTTGAGGAACGAGTGGAAATTGAAGTGACGGGTTCCATGGAGTTGTAGTAGCCGAAGGGTAAGGGAAACCAGAATTCAAGTTGGGGGGAATCTGAGATTGCCCCCCAGCTTGGTTCCAGTTTCCAAAAAGTGAGTACCCCCCACTCTATGGGATTTGATGATCCCAAGAAGGAAGCATACCTGACAGGGGTGGTTGAGAGTAAGGTCCGGTTGGAACACCGGAATAAGGTTGCCCACTGCCAGGTGGATTGTACATACCGAACTGAGCAGACACTGCTGGTTGGGAAACTTGTTGGAGCGAGCCAATAGGTTGTCCGCCAGCAGTTAGGTTGGATGGCCCTATGTGAGGAGGCTGTAGACTGGGAACTGGGTTCCCAGCAAAAGGTTGTCCTCCGACTGGTTGGGTTGATGGCCCACCAGTGGGAGGTTGTTGACTAACAATGGGGTTCCCAACAAAAGGTTGTCCCCCAGCTGGTTGGGTTGATGGCCCACCAGGGAGGGTTTGTATGTTGGAGTTAGGGACCATTGCAGTCGGTTGTCCACCTCCTGAAATAGTATAAATGGTGGCTGAAGGTGATCCTCCGGTTGACACGGAAGATCCAGCAGTATGACTAGGTGTTCTTCCGCCGCTAGCCAAATATGATAGCATTGATTGGCCAACGGCGCCAAAAGTACCGATTAGCGGAGGAGGTCGTCCGTATTGGACAGGTGAGGACGGAGAAAAAATTGGGTTATCCCTCATAGAATGTGCACCAAACATTGGTGATGACAGCAAATGTGGGGAATTTAGCCCAGGGGTATCGGCGTCGTCCATAACATGTTCAATGATAGGAGGACCAACGAGAACTGGGTCCGAGTTCATATCCTGAAAAAGATTTTGGGGATCCGGTAGGAACCTAGGTGTAGTAAAGTCCGAAGGTCCTGAGCCGTCTGCAAAGGAGTGATGAAATTCTGTGCTAGACGGGACGTTGGGATCCCTATGGTCAGAAGGACGAGAAACAGGGGGGTATCTAGACGCTGTCGAAAGCATTTGCTCTGTGTTGCGTCTAAATTGTGCCGATGCTAACGGAGAGTTCGCTAGGCTAACCATACTAGACTGGATGGAAGCCATGATTTCGTGTCCCGGTGGGATGTTGGGTAGATGAAAAGTGCGAGGTACGTTGCTAGAAGAACTTGTCTCCTGAGGATGAACACTGGGTGACGTAGTAATAACAGGCGGAAGTTCCGTCTGGGAAGTAATGAAGCCATAATCAGGTTCAAAAGGTGTGTCAGGTAGACGAGTATCTTCAACGATCTCAACGTATCCGCCTGGGACTGAAATTAGGCCAGGTATATCCTGGTCGGACCCTTCTGTGGTGCCAATAGATCCGTCTATATTATCATGAAAAGTGTCTGATGGACGGGAAGTGTTGGCATCCGGTAAAAGGATGACCTCTGGTCTAGTACTCTGAGTTGTGCTAGGTTCAGCTGCTGTAACTGTGTCCACTGTTACAGATAAATCTGGAATGACAGTGGGTGAGGTGACAGTGGAAGCCTCAGACATGCTAGTGGTCATAGAAGCTGCAATAGATTCTGAGACTGTGCTGTGTGTGGCAGTTACAGGCGTAACTGAAGATGTTGTACGTATCGGCGGTGGGATGTTGCCTCGACCAGCACCGCGGCCAGGAGGAGCAGGAATGCGTGATGCAGGAGGACCAGAAGTCCGTGGCGGTGGTGGTGGTGGAGGGCTTAGGCCCTGTTGTCTTCGTGATCTTCGTGGTTGATCTGACATGATGACAGGAAAATGAAAATCGGGGGCAGTACCGTAAACAAAGAACTCAAAAACTCTAATGCAGTCGAGTGTGCAAAAGAGGAGCTAGAAAAAGCAAGGCTCACAGGCCAAAAAAGCAAGCTCTAAAATCTATACTGAGACCGGTGTCTCAATAAGCGAGCTGATCAACAAAATGGCCAGAATGCCAACAAGCAGTCCCTACAAAGAAAAAATGACCCTCTACAAAGATGAGACGCCAAGCAAACTCCTAACTAAGAGCTGGAGACCTCAACAGGCTGTATCCTTCGCAAGGTGATGAAATCCAAGTCGAACAATACAACATGAGAGACCGATATAAGAAGGATATCCCTCTACCGAAAGGGATCCTGGGTAAAAGAGCCCTAGTAGAATAGATACTAAGCCACCTCGTTCATGACACGTCGGAAAAGGTTTTGGGCACTTCAGCCTTCCGAAGAAGACAGCGATCGATGTTGCCTTAGGGCTAAGTGGAGTTCGGTATTCCACAGAGTCCGTCCGGTTCTCAATCTCACGGCCGTTTAACCCCTGAACAATTGGAAACAGTCAGGAGGCCCCTCCACAAACTAGCTGTGACCGTGTCAATAAGTACTAGAGGATTTTAGTTCCCTAAAGACAACGACTATGTCTCAGATGAAAATGACAAAGGGGAATTATTTTGATGCCTATCCCCGGTGTCCTACCTAACTACCAAATTCTTTTGATTTCCTCAAGTGAGGTTAAAGTTGGTTTAATTAGGGTGATTAATTTTAGTGGCTGTCTTTACTCAATCGGGTAGTGGACGTGAGACTTGATGGTGTTATGACGACTCAAACCATGCAAATGAGAATGAATCATAAACAAGCCTTTGTCTTCGATGAAATCTAGCTAAGGTAAAGATAGAGGTTCTTCGATCAAATATGCATAACAATTTTCACAAGCACTCAAAGTAAAAGATTTTTCTTTTCTTTTCGATTTATAAACCAAGCCAAACTGAAGTAAACACGCTTTTCAATGCACTGATTTTACAATCTACAATGCTTCTATGATGAGAATTTTTATGGCAAAATTAATGGTTCATTTCCCTATGCAAAATGCCACTAGACTTTTTCAATTTAAACAACAAATTTGCTCTCAACCAATGATCTTTTTAATTTACTGAAAATGATAATGACAATATGACTGTAAAACTACAGTGTTCAGTAACAGAAGACAGTGGTGTTGAGTTGGTTGTGGGGAAAAGCCAAGTCAAATGCAATCAAATTGAAAAATGACCAATATGTCAAAAGTGCCACTTAATTCAATCAATCAATCAAGCTCACAAACCATGTAATAAGCAGACCAAACAGACTGGAAATTAACCAGGATGCTAACAGGCAACAGTAAAGACTATCTGAGGCAGGGAGAAACTCAGGAAACCAAGCAAAAATTAAAAAAAATTTACCCACTTGCAGACACTGCCGCGGGCTAAAGCCTGACTGAAGCGCGGCACTGTGTAACTGCCGCTCTGGTATGAATGCCTAGGACGCGGCACTGTGTAAATGTCGCGCTGGAAGTGGTTAAGAGGGCACGGCACTGTGGCAAGAGATGAAAAAAGCGCAACTGGAAAAGAAAAACTAAAGTTTTCAGGTTTGTTGCTAACCCAGGGGACTCAGTAATGAAACAGGGAGATAAATACTGCGAGGAGGGGTGAATAAGGGTCAAAAAAAGACCAAAATTCAAGCTGGTTTGAAGTGCAACAAAAGACTGATAATTCAAAGATAAATGACTGTGAATTTGAACCAATCAAGCAGTAATCAAACCCAGCGGAGTCGCCATTCTTGTTATGTGGAATTCTGCCCTACGGATAAGTCAGAAATCCCTTAGACTAAAGCAGACTTAAACTAACTCTAGGCTAAGAACAGACAAAACAAATGCAACCTTGAATCCCTAGATCTAGCATACATCTCAGTATTAAAATGCTGAAGAGAGTAGAAGGATTTTAACTGACCCTATGTCCAAATGCTTATCTTTGGTGTTTGCTCCAAGCTCCAAGTCTTCACAAATGAACCTGTTAAAGAGTAACCAAGATACAAGTATGCACTATTCTCTAGCAATCTGAAACATAAGTTAAGATCTAAATCTATGAAAGATACAAATCATATCATTAAAACAAGATTAACACAAATGATTTGGGAAAACAAGACAAGTTATTCCATTACAACTTGAAGATTACTTACAAAAGGTACTTGATGTCCAAGCCAACCCTTCAACTCCAAGTGTCTTCTCCTCTAGCTATCTCCACAATGCTGCAAGACCATAAGTTTGGTGCTCTCAAGAGTCCTCCCCCTTCCCAATGGCATACCTCTCTTTTATAGTGAATGGTGAGGTTAACCAACAAGAGAGATGAGTGGGTCTAAGGAGGGATAAGTGGATCAGGGTTTCTAATCGAAGGAGGTGAGTTGGGATCGAATCAAGGAACCCAATCTTCCATCATCTTCGAAAATCCAAGATCCCACAAGCCAAGGGCAAAAAACTATTAAAAGGGTGCCGCGCTTTGCAAATGCTACAGGGCGCGGCACTGTGCCGCGTTTTGTCAAGCTGGCAAGGCGCGGTAGTGTGTAAAAATAAAGTCCAAGGTGGGTCAAAACTTGCCAGGGTGGGTTTACCTTCAAGGTTGACTCATCATCTGTCTCTTCTAGATGATTCAAAACAGTAGGGAAAGTGTCGTCAATTTGTTTTGTGATGGAGATGCGACACCGTGAAACATTGAGGTATAACAAACCCATACCCTGCATTTCTTGGTATCGACTGGACAATTGAAAACGAGACTATCATAAATTTCAAGAAAAGGTTGATGACATTTGAAGTAGGGGATATCATAGTTGTCACACCTTTGGATCCTTTGGACGGTCCGAGGTATGTTGAACCTCTCTGAGAGGAATACAATGTTGAATACTTAGAAAATATTTATAAATTCACTTTGAGAATGGATGATTATGTCAATATGACACCAGATGGTACCTTGACTTGGTGAAGCGTTTAGCTTGTGTTCATCAGACTCTGGGGAAGCTCTGGAGAATTAGAAAATCAGGATACATTAAGTGTCCACGAGGAGGTGTGCATGTGTTACAAAATCACTTCACTGGGTTGGAAAAGAGGTATGTGATCTACCTACTTGTGAAGGGTTTCCCAATTTAGATGTTTTCAGTTATGATTTTGAAATCAAGGTACCTGAACAACAAATAATATTAGTTCTAGATGTAGCATTAAAAGTTACTCCAGTTAGGTGTTGGGCTACCCATAAGGAGAAGATATAGGATTGGTCAAAGTGTAAAGCTACTATAAGTCATATTTGGAGAAGGACCATGACACTTTACACTTGAGCAAGTAATGGAACGTTACAATATTACTGGATATCTGGATGATGATCTGAGAGATTTACACATTCTAGAAACAGAAGGAAGCCAAGATCTGGAGGGTCCTGAGGTCACATCTGATAAATTTCTGCAGCCGTTGAATACAAAGAAGGTAAACATTTTCTCAATTGAAAATCCTAAATTTTCTAACATTGGGGACTACTGGGATGATGAGACTATAGGTAAGCTTACTGACCTATTGCATGAATATCGAGATTTATTTCCTACTAAGTTTTTAGAAATGAAAGGCATTTTTGGTGATCCAGGAGAAACGAAAATTCCACTAAATCCTTATGTGAAACCTATTAAACGTCCCCCATATAGATTGAATCCAAGGAACAAGGAAAAGGTAAGAGCGGAGCTCAACAGGATGCTAGATGCGGGAATTATTGAGCTTGTCGAAGAGTCGAAATGGATTAGTTCGATGGTGTTCCAAGATAAAAAAAGACTAGTGAGATTTGGATTTGAGTAGATTTGAGGAATCTAAATGATGCTTGTCTGCATGATCCATTCCCGATGCCTTTTAAAGATGATGTACTCGAGAATGTGGGTGGCCAGGAGTCTTACTCATTCATGGACGTATTTTATGGGTATCATCAAATCAAAATCACTAAGGAGGATCAACAAAAGAGCACGTTTGCAATGGAAAGGGTTTGCTATCAGTATACAGTGATGCCCTTCGGTCGAAAGAATGTGCCAGCTATTTTTTCCCGGGTCATGGTCAGATCATTTAAAGAGTTCATCCATAAATTTATGGAAGTATACTTCGATGACTAGACAGTCTATGGACTGTTGAAGAACCATATTGAGAACCTCAAGTTGATGTTGGATCATTGTAGACAGTAGCAGATATCACTAAACTTGAAGAAGTGTATTTTTTGTGATTTATTTGATATATTGTTTGGTCATGTGGTTTGTAAATAGGGACTCTTGATGGATCCTATGAAGATTTCCATTATAATAGATTTTCCACCACTAACATCAGTTCGACACTTGAGAACAAATTTGGGCCATATAGGGTATTATAGAAAGTTTATAAAAGCATATGCACAAATCACAGCATTGATAGAGAAGTCGTTAAAGAAGGATACTAAGTTTCAGTGGAATGAGTGTTATACCTCCATATTTCACAATGTCACATCTTCACCATAAAAATAGTTGACGACACTTCCCCTACTGCTTAAAACACCCAGAAAAGAAGTATGATGAATGATCCTTGAAGACAAACCTGCCTTGTCAAGAATCAACCCACCTGAGACTTCATATACCTACACTACCGCGCCTTGCTCAGCATTGAGGGATTGGTAGTCCCCACTACTGTGCTATGCTTCTTCTATGCCACGTGGTACTACCGCTCTATGCTCAGTTGAAGGGGTGCGGTACACCTTTTTTATCCTTTTTTCCATGGCTTGTGGGATCTTGATTTTCGAGAGATTTTTTAGGATTGGTATCCCTGATTCGATCCTAACTCACTTTCTCATATTAGTGGGCCTGATCCATTAAACACTCCCAAGATCCATCCTTCTCTCTTGTTGGTTAACCCTACTACACACTATAAGAGAGAAGCCTTCCATGAGCAAAGGGGAGGACTCTTAGAGACATCAAACTTATGATATTGAATCTTTGTGGAGCAATTGAATCAAAGGTCAGTTAGATCTCTTCCATTTCTTTCAGCAATATAGTCTTGAGATGTTTGTTTAGATCTAGGAATTCAAGGTAGCATTTGTTATATTTTTGTCTTAGTTTAGAGTCAGTTAAAGTCTACTTTAACCTAAGAGAGTTTCTACCTATCCGTAGGGAGAAATTTCTACAGCAAAAATGGCGACTCCGCTAGTTTGAACCCCATTTGATTGATTTCTCTCACTTTCAGTCATTTTTTATTGTGATTCTTCTTTCTCTTCAAACCAGTACTGAATTTTGGTCTCTTTGACCTTTATTCACCCCTCCTCTCTACATCTTTCCTCCCTCAGTGATCAGTGAGTCCTCTGGGTCTGCAGCAACCCTGAAAAATTCAATCTCCCTTTCAAAAGTTGCATTTTTTCATTCTTTGAAACAGTACCGCACCCCCATTACTGTCTACAGCGCAGTAGTACCGCGTACCCAGCACTCTTACCAAGGCGGTAGTGTACCAGTACCGCACTCTAGCTTGTTTCTGCCACGCGGTAGTTTCTACATTTTTTCAATTTTTCTTGCATGTTTGGTTTCTTGAGTCACTTTTGATTTTCTCTGCTTTAGTTTGGTGTTTTCTGTTGCTTATTACTATCATGTTCATTGCACAATCTTTGTGGTTTGTCTATTTCTCTTGTGAGCTTGATTATTTTATGAGTTAGTGGCATTATTTTCACATTGGGTCACCCCTTCAGTCTGATTGCATTGGATTGATCTTCCCATCACAACCAAACTGTTACTACTATAATCACATTACAGGATTGTGTATTTTCATAATCACATTGTTTCCATTATTGTTATTCAAACTTATATCGAAAATTATCATTGGAGAACATTTGTGTTGTTTGGATTGAAATGATCTAGTAGTATTATCGTGCATTAGGAAGTGAACCATTCATTTGCCACATAAATTCTCATTTTTTGGAACATTCTAGTTGCAGATTAGTGAATTTGAAAGAAGTGTTTATTTCAGTTTGGCTTTACTTAGAAAAAGAAAACAAACAAACAAAATTGTTCTGAAGTGGTTTTCCATTGATTGTGAAAAAATTTCATGCATTTATGATCGAAGAACTCTCTCCCTTCCATAGTTATTTTTCATTGAATACAAGGCTTATTTCGATTCATTCTCACTTGCATGGTTTGGGTCGTCACAACACCACCAAGTTTCACGTCCATTTACCCGATTGAGTAATACAACCACTAAAATTAGTCTCCCTAACTAAACCAACATTAACCTCACTTGAGGAAATAAAAAGAATTTGGTAGTTAGGTAGGACACCGGGGATAGGTATCAAAATAATTCCCCCTTGTCATTATCATCTAAGACATAGTTTTTGTCCTCTAGGGAACTAAAATCCTCTAGTATTTATTGACACGGTCATAGACCAGTTTGTGGAGGGGCCTCCTGACTGTTTTTAACTTTCAGGGGTTAAACCGCCATGAGATTGAGAACCGGACAGACTCTGTGGAATGCGGCACTCCACTTAGCCCTAAGGCAACATCGATCATTGTCTTCCTTGTATTCATAGTAATGCAAGGGTGATAAGGCAGAAGCGCCGAAAACCTTTTCCAACGTGTCATGAACGAGGTAGCTTAGTGAATTTTCTACTAGGGCTCTTTTACCCAGGATCCCTTTCGGTAGAGGGATATCCTTCTCATATTGGTCTCTCACATTGTATTGTTCGACTTGGATTTCATCACCTTGCGAAGGATACAACTTATTGAGGTCTCCAGCTCTTAGTTAGGAGTTTGCTTGTTATATCATCTTTATAGAGGGTCATTTTTTCTTTTTAGTGACTGCTTGTTGGAATTCTGGCCATTGTTTTCTCAGCTCGCTTACTGGGACGCCGGTCTCAGTATAGATTTTAGAGCTTGCTTTTTTGGCCTGTGAGCCTTGCTTTTTCTAGCTCCTCTTTTGCACACTCGGTTGCATTAGAATTTTTGAGTTCTTTGTTACGAAACTGCCCCTAGATTTCCTATTCCTTCCATTATGTCATAGCCACCATGGAGATCACAAAGAGTACAGGGAAAAATCCCTCCACCACCACCACCGTCGTTGACCTCCGGTCCACCTGCATCACGTATTCCCGCCCCTCCTAGCCGCGGTGTCGATCGAGGGAACATTCCACCACCGATACGCACTACATCTTCAGTTTCGCCTGTCACTACTACTCTCAGCACCTCTTGCAGTTTCTGCAACCACTAGTACATTTGAGACTCTCACTGTCACTTCACCCACTATTATTCCAGATATATCTGCCACAGTGGACAACATTACAATGGTTGAATCTAGTACATCCCAAGATACTAGACCGAAGGCCATCCTCCTCCCCGATGTCAACACTTCCCTTCCACCAGAAACTTTCTACGATGACACGGAAAGATTTGTTGGCACCACTGAAGGATCCGACCAGGATACATCTGGATTGATTCCAGTCTCAGGCGGGTATGTCGAAGTTATCGAAGAAACCCAACTTCCTGATACACCTTTTGAATCTGATTATGGCTTTATCACTTCCAAGAGGGAGCCTCCGCCTGTTACCACCACGCCACCCAGTGTTCATCCACAGGAAACCGGTTCTTACAGCAACATACCTCGTACCGTATCTCTCCCCAACCTCCCTTACGGACATGAGATCATGGCCTCCATTCAGTTTAGTATGGTTAGTCTAGATAATTCCCCGTTAGCGTCAGCCCAGTTTAAACGTGATACAGAGCAAATTCTCTCGTCGGCTTCTAGATATCCCCCTGTTACCCATCCTCCCGACTATCGGGATCCCAATGTTCTGTCTAGCACAGAGTTTCATCACTCCTATGCAGATGGCTCCGGACCTTCAGACGTTATTATACCTCTGTTCCCGCCAGACCCCAAAAACCCTTTTCAGGATACAAACCAGGACCCAGTATTCGATAGTCCTCCTATTGTTGAAGACGCTATGGACGACACCACCGATACCCCTCGGTTAAATTCCCCACATTTGTTGCCATCATCCATGTTTGGCGCACATTCTATGAGGGATAACCCAATTTTTTCTCCATCCCCGCCTGTCACATATGGAAGACCCCCTCCACAAATCGGCACCTTTGGCGTCGTTGGCCAATCGACACTATCTTACCTTGCTAGTGTCGGAAGAACACCAAGTCATACCACTGGATCATCCATATTGACCAGAGGTTCACCTTCGGCCACTATCTAAACTATCTCAGGAGGTGGAAAACCGACTACTGCGATCCCCAATCCCAACAACCAAACCCCTCGTGGTGGGCCATCAACCCAGCCTACTGGAGGACAATCCTTTGTTGGAAACCTTGCTCCTAGTCACCAACCGCCTCCCATCGGGCCATCAACCCAACCTACTGGAGGACAATCCTTTTTTGGGAACCCCGTTCCTAGTCAACCACCTCCTCCTATAGGGCCATCCAACCCATCTGCTGGAGGGAAACCCATCGGCACCATCCAACAACCCTCCCAACCAGCAGCATCTTCTCAGTATGGTATGTACAACACACCTGGCAGCGGACAACCTTATACCAATTTCCCAACTGGGCCTCATGTTCAACATCCCTTGTCAAGCACGCTTCCTTCTTGGGGATCTCAAATCCCACAGAGTAGGGGGTACTCATTGTTTGGAAACTGGAACCCAGCTAGGGGGCAATCTCAGAGTCCCCCCAACTTGAATTCCGGCCTCCACTATCCTTCGCCTGCAACAACTCCATGGAACCCATCCCTTCAATTTCCACATCTTCATCAAGGAGGAACGAACATTCCATGGACACCACTGTCGCAGCCACCCCCCAACCCTGCTACGGGAAACCCTCCACTTACTCAATATAGTGGTAACATTCCTGGAACACAACAACTCCAGGGAACCTTTTCCCAACCAAGAGCAGCAACCATTCTTGGGTTACAACAACCCCCGAGTACCATACCTACCATCCCCACTCAGTAGAACATCCAACAACCGGTTACCACCATGATTCCTAGTCAGGTAATGACTTCCAACACTCAACCGGTTAACCAGATGGCCTACTACCCACAGAACTTCCAATAGTACCCTGCGGGAAACACATATGGGTATAACACGCAGCAGTATACTATGCAAGGCCCCCCAGGTTTCTCTGCAACATACGGTTATTACTCATACCCGCAGACCAATCGTCAACTTCCCTTTTTGGCCACGCTAGATTTACCCGATTTGTCGAGGCTCATTAACGATCCTATATGGCATGAACCTCACTGGCCACCCATTCCATCCAAACTTCCATCGGACATTCCTAAGTTCGATGCTAAGCCCGGGGAAGACGCCAAGAACCACGTAATGACCTTCCATCTTTGGTGTTCATCCAACTCATTGATGGACGATTCCATTCGACTACGGCTCTTCCAGCGTACGCTTACCGGCACAGCAGCAAAATGGTACATCAAGCTGCCACAACACTCTTTCCACGATTTCAACACCTTGGCTATGCAGTTTCTGACCCATTTCCAGCTCCCCATCCGGTATGAGACTGGAACAGAACTGTTAACCTCGTTGCATCAAACCACTTCTACGCACATTTCGGACCACATCCATGAGTGGCGTCGACACCGTTGGCTAATCAAGGAACCCATTCTGGATCAGCTACTCGTTGATTGGTTCACAAAGTCATTCTTGCCTCCCATAGCTAGGGATATCGCTATGCGCGGGTCGGTCATAGAAGAACAAGCCATCTCTGCAGCCTAGTACATGGATTTGGTATATACCCAATCCGGCAATTTACACGAACTTCTTCCCCATGCCACCCACGTTACCACTGATCCAACGAAACCCGCCACTGAACCCCCCATTGATGGTATTGTCGGTTCAGTCAAGGCCGATCCTACCACCAACTCGACGGGGCAGCAAGCTTCTGCTTTCCCCGCTCTATCTCAGGCTGCTCCAAAAGGCACTACTTCTCCTACTGTCTCCTCCGAATTGAACGCAGTTCAATCTACGTCACAACCATCTGGAGGAAAGAAGAAGAACAATCGTTGTAAATCCAAGAAGAACCAGCAGGATAATCCCAAGCCACAACCCACCCACAACGACCCAAAACCACGTCGGAAGGCTAAGTTTCCCTGCCTAATTTGTCAAGACGATCACTACACGCGTGACTGTCCCTACAAGGATGAAGTCAACAAATTCGTTAAAGGATCCTCTCGCCCGGCAATGTTAACTGACCCTTTCCCTCAGCAGCAACAGAAGATGGTTGCCTAAGAAACCCCACAAGGGGGCAACTCGAGCAACCCAACTCACGGAGAGACGTCCGCAAATCGCAAAATCCAAATGACGAGTAATGAGGAGATTCATATAACCACTCGTTCAAAGACATATGAGAACCCTCCAAGTTCAAACAAACATTCAGAGACATCCAAAGGAAAGTCTCCTGTCGAAGATCCGACTCCTACCCCTCCCCCTAACGGCCATCTCCATATCGAGAGACCGCTTACGGACACAGTGCTATGCCCATCCAAGGGAACCATATGAAAGGCAACATTTAATCCCAATGCGCGAGCTACCCAAAATTACAACATTGTTGAGGATTTAGCTCAAGCACCTTGCGCCATGTCGACTCTCGAGGTTCTTCAACACTGCCCTACGCAGCGTAGAACCTTACTTTCAGCACTGGGGGCAATGGACCCAGATACTTCAAACACTATTATGTTTAACTTGGAGTATGCCAAACCTCGGCTTTCCCACCAGTTAGCCTTCCAGGTTCATACAAAAATCCGTGGAAATAGCATCCATCGCACTGTTTTAGATGAAGGTGCCTCGACGTCGATCATGTCTTTGAATTGTTGGAGAGCCTTAGGCTCACCCGAAGTCATGACGTCTCCCACCACTCTCAGGGCATTTGACGAACACGGTTTTCAACCTTATGGACTCATTCCCGCAATTGGTGTTGAACTGGGGGGCAAAACAATATCCGTACACATCGAAGTCGTGGATGCACCATTGGATTATAATCTTCTACTTGGTCAGAACTGGTTTTACGCCATGACCACCATAGCATATACTGTCTTCCGAATCATGCAATTTCCTCATGAAGGGAAAATTGTCACCATAGATCAACTTGATTACTGTATCCCAGACTCTCATCCGAACTCCGCCAACATCGTCCCGTTATTGGATTAGCCTCGGTACCAGTTCCAAGACATTGGCATTGGTCTTATGAAGGATTCTTCCCTTATTGGAGTTTTCCCAAAGCTGGGGCCCCATGTTCAACCAGTCAACATGATTTCACCGAATGTCACCCCTTCCAATGATTCATGGGTGATTCTGAGTCCCATTGAGATTGAAAACTACGGCAACTCCATGCCTTTGAATAGAAACCTTGCAGCGTACGAAGCGATCCAGTTAGCCACCAATTGGGTCGATTATTCTACCCATCACACCGTGGCACAGCTCTCGTCTGAGAATCATTCATCCCCACCACTTATCAATCCTCTCACTTTGATTTTTCCCACTGATGAATCAATTATGGAGGTTATGTGCGGTGATGAGCCACCATGGGGAGATTTTCATCATCGATCTTCATTCCCCACCATTCAGACGCTTGAGTCCGATACAAAATCCAACCCTTCACTTGGAATGGTTCAAACCAAGTTTCCCACTTCCCTCGATGAAGTATTTTCTGAACGAAACTTGGCTAACCTTATGGAAACCACTCCCGTAGACATTTCAGTGAAGCCTGGTATCGTGGAAAACATTCATATTGGAAAAACATGCACTCCCCTCAAAATGGAGTTCTACACTGCCTACTTTAAAAGCTTCCGTGATGTTTTTGCTTGGAGTTATGAATAAATGCCAGGAATAGACCCCTCGATTGTGGTCCATGAAATTCCAACCTTCCCTGGCACCCGACCTGTTCAGCAGAAACTCCGACCCATCCATCCTCGTAAGGCAGCCGCTATTAAAGCAGAAGTTGAAAAACTTTTGCGTGTTGGTTTTATCTATCCTATCCCATTGACAGAATGGGTATCTAACATCATTCCCGTAGCCAAGAAACAGGGAACGATTAGAGTCTGTGTCGATTACCATGACTTGAACAAAGCTTGTCCAAAGGACAACTACCCAACTCCGTTCATCGACCAGATCATCGATAACTACGTCGGGAGTGTCATCTTTTCATTTATGGATGGCTTTTCTGGCTATAATCAGATTGACATCCTCCCAGCCGACCAGCATAAAATAGCCTTTATCTGCCCTTGGGGGATTTTTGCATATCTAAAGTTACCTTTTGTCCTTAAAAATGCCAAGGCAACTTTCCAACGGGCGATGTCGTACGCATTTCATGATATCAAATATATTGTAGAACCATATCTTGATGATCTTCCCGCTCATTCTCAGACCCGGGAAGACCATCCTGATCACTTAGGTGCCATTTTCGAAAGGTGTCATCGCTACAATATCCGTTTGAATCCACATAAGTGCGTCTTTTGCGTGGAAGCCGAAAAACTTTTGGGATTCATAATCTCCAAAAGCAGGATACGCTTAGATCCTGCGAAGGTAGAAGTTATCTTAACCCTGCCTTCCCCCACGAACATCCCAGAACTTCAAAGTTTGCAAGGGCATGCAAACTTTCTACGTCGTTTCATTTGTAATATTTCCGAGATAACAAAAGGCTATATGAGGCTTCTCGAGAAGAACACTCCCTTCATCTGGGACGACGAAGCCCAACGTTCCTTTGATAATCTAAAGGAGGCCTTAACGAAAGATCCTGTGATTCAACCCCCCAATTACACACGGGATTACATTCTTTATCTCGCAGCTTCGATTTCCACCATCGGTATGGTGCTAGTCCAAGAAGACAATAACGGCATAGAACATGTGGTATACTATCTTATTAAGAGTCTTCTCGACTCCGAAACGCGTTATTCACATGTTGAAAAACTGGCTCTGGCAACAGTTTTCGCTGTCCATAGGTTTCGTCATTACATTCTACTCCGCCGGACCACTGTTATAGAATATTTCAATCCAATGTATTATATCCTCATGCGTCAAGTGCTTGGGGGAAAATATTCTTGTTGGATCGTCATCCTATAAGAGTTTGACTTGGAATTTTCCAAAGCCAAGTCCAAGAAGTCTTTGGTCTTTGCTGAGTTGATTTGTAACTTTCCCCGTGCTACCGAGCAATCCGAGCCCATCGATTCTCTTCCTGATGAATCGTTGTTCCTCATTAGCACATCTGATCCATGGTACGGGGATATTTTATTATATCTCCAAATCCAACGTTTCCACCCCGACCTCACTCGTGATGAACGTCGACGTATCCGACATCACGCCAAGCACTACCTCATAGTCAACGATACCCTTTATCGACATGGTGTTGACACTGTTTGACTTTAGATGAAGCGGAATGCGTTCTTAATGACTGCCACGCTGGAGCATGTGGTGGTCATCTCTCTGGGATGGCTATGGCCTAGAAGATACTGTGAGCGGGATATTTCTAGCCCTCGATTTTCAAAGACTGCATTGAAATGGTTAAGAAATGTCCACCCTGTCAATTCTTTCATAATAAGACACGCTCGCATCCTCCTCCACTCCATCCTGTTATTTCTGTCAGCCCCTTTTCCAAATGGGGCATAGATTTCATGCACTGTAAGCCCACTTCAGCCGGGGGGCATAGCTATGTCATAATAGCTGTTGACTATTTCACAAAATGGGCTGAAGCTATGCCTACTTAGGATGAAGATGGCAAAACAGCAGCACAATTCATATTCAATCACATTATAGCTAGGTTTTGTGTCCCACAATCCATTGTGACCGATCATGGCTCCCACTTTAGGAACCATATGATCGAGGAACTGAGTGCCAAGTTGGGTTTTCACCATGAAAACTCAACCCCATACTACCCACAAGCTAGTGGCCAAGTTGAATCCATTAACAAAGTTCTGAAACGAATGATTCAGTGTATTGTGGGTACTCATAGGTCCAACTGGCACTTAACTCTATTTTCGGCACTATGGGAATACCGGACCTCAATAAAAAGTTCTACCGAGTTCACACCATTTCAACTGGTGTACGGCCTGGAAGCCATTTTACCGATTGAATGTGAAATTCCATCACTTAAGATAGCCATGGAGCTACTTCCCCACACCACTGTCGAAGAGGAATGGTTTCTATACCTAGCCAAGATAGATGAAACCCGCCGAGACGCCGCTTTAGCCAACGAAGCTCATAAAAAATGCGTCAAATCACAATATGACAAATCCGTTCAACCTCGGGTTTTCAATGAAGGTGACCTCATAATCACATATGATCAAATGCACGATAAACTTGGAAAAGGAAAGCTAGAATCTATGTGGTACGGCCCCTTTGTTGTCAAACGTGTCTTGGAGAAAGGAGCCTATGAACTCGTTGATTGTGATGGCACACCATTGGCACGGCCCCGCAATGGGTTGTACCTCAAACGCTTCTACGCATAGGGTTATCCTGCGCGAGATACTTTTTGTACATAATGTACCTAGCTTGTTTTCACTTATCTTTTTTTTGTGTGCACACATGGACCTCATGTATCCATTCTTACCTTGACTTGTGCTTTTATGCGCAGATGTCTGCCTACTTTGGATTCACCAATGGTGCGAGCCGACATACCTAGAACCTCACTTCCGTAGCATGGGTAATCTATTTTCCCACTGACGAGTTGCTATCTTCAGGAGCCAATTGTTTGGGTCCCGCAACCAACAATATCGCAGAGTACCATGCAATCATCGGACTCTTGACAGAGGTTGCTTCCCTTGGAATTGACTCCCTATCAGTCTTTCTAGACTCCCAACTCGTGGTTTCTCATCTGAATCGTGTTTACACAGTTCGCAATCCTATCCTACTTCGCTTATTTCGAAGGGTACGCCTCTTGGAACGACCTTTTAATTTTATTTCATATCAACACATACCAAGAGAATTCAATTGCACAGCTGATTCATTAGCTAATTACAAATTGGATTGGCATCTTGCCCACACATAAAAACACATCATAAATTGAACACACAAGTCATTGTAAATAAATAGGTCATAAAAGTAGGTCCATTTATATATCACTGTATATAAAAGTGTTTTTTTCAAATACATAAAGTTTGTGTTTCAAAGACAAAATTTGGGACCTAGTCCCATACAAAAATTTGGCTCTCAAAAGCCTACATATCGTATACATGCCACAAAAAGATGAAAGTTACCATCTAAGGAGATCTGGGAGATCTATCATGTTCCTCCTCAGATTCCTCACGCTGCTGGTGATAACACACTATAGCCCGAGCCACCCTATGGAGGAGTCGGCCAATACGCCTAGGCACACCTACGGCATGCCACTGGAGATGCAAAGGGATGTCGTCCATCCTCATAGCAGGGACACAGTGGGTTAAACCCTGTAGGTTCCTCTCTATCTCCTGGACCCCTCCTACCTCATCCTCATCTTCTTCCTCGTCCGGAGCGGCTTGGCGATCAACACCACCTCGGCGTAACGGTGAGTACCCTGCCGGTCTCTGTGGTCCACGATCTGCGAAATGCACACGTATATATATTAAATTCTTTTTACACATTCTAAAAAACAATAAAAATTATATATTCAAAAAATTAAAAAAAAAACACATTTATGAAGGTCATACCTGAATTGTCCCAATCCTCATCTTCCGGCAGTGCCAAGTCTATGTCCTCGCGGAAGTCCACCCCTGCATAGGGGTAGTCATAGATCATCGCAATCTGTTCCTCGAGCCACGAGAAGAAATCCTCACTGAAAGACAAATGCTGCAGCCCTCCAAGTCGTCCTACATACTCGCTCCATCGAGCCATCCATGGCTCGGTGGGTGGACGGGGGGGCATGGTCAACTGTGGACGCAACAACGGCACCCTCGCCAAGAATAAGGTGACCAAGATGCTCCCGTACCCAAATTGAGAGTTCTCTCCAAGCCTACACTTGTTCACTTGCTCTTTGAGGTTGGTCAATACTGCCTCGCACCAGTTGAATACTGTTCCTGCCATGCAATCCACTGCAAGATTCATCTGTGTACGGGATGCCTGATGGGGACCCGTACTTCCTGCTGCACGTGTGATGGTGAACAACACGGTTTTTAAAGGAGGTTCTCCAATGTCCTTAATGACCACCTTTTCGTTTTTCTTCCCCGAACCTTGACGGCAATAACGAGCAATTAAAGCATCAGTGCTCGCCTCCGAGGTCGTGAAACCAATAAAAATCACCCGGGCTCCTCTTTTTGAGAGGCCCGTGAGGAAATAAATGTCCTCGAGTTCAATCTCGAGGGTGTGTTATCCAACTCGAAAAGCTTGAATGTCGGGGTCCCACATTTGAATAATGTGGGTGAGAATTTTTTCCTGCTTACGGATACCTTTGGTCTTGAAGAATTTCAACAAACCACATTCCCGCAATGCAGTCAAGGTCTCTTGATCATCTTCGGCCAACAAATCATCCGCTTAATGCTCTCTTTCTTTCCAATTGACCATTTTGCTCCAAACAAGTTGCAGACACCTGCAAAAGGTCATAGGAAACATTCATTAATTATTTAACAACTTGATCTCAGCTAAAAATTTGAGAAAAACTAATTTTTTCATCTTAAAAATCGCCACTATCGTGCCTCGGGGCAACACGGCTTCGCGGTACTGCACAGTACCGCGCCCCTGTTTAACCCTACAGCGCGGTACTGTTACACAGTACCGCATTTCCCGATACAACTGCCACGCGGTACTGTGGAAGGCAAAAATTGCCTAATAGGGCTCGCCCAAAAAATTGTTTTTCCCTACTGAAATCAAGTTATTCATATATGAAATGAAAGAGGGGCTTGAAAGTTCTTACCTTGCACAGATGGATGTTGAAACGATGCTCCGGATCTCCAAATATGAACTCTTGAAGTTTTTGCTCCTCAATGGGTAAAATCTCCTCTTTTGGCAAATGCACAAGTGAAATGGTAACTTTCCATATTTACCTATTCCTTATATAACTTTTTCACTTATTTTTTTTACTCATTATTTTATCTGGTTAAATTAAAACCCATTTCACATTACTAATATCTGGTTCCATGAGCATTTGTTGACAGGGTCTTTTTTAAAAATGTTCACACTAGCGTTCATTTATTATTTGACCTTCATTTCGAGCCTAGTTTATCTTTTTCGTGCTCTGGATTAAAACTTGAAAAAGATTCCAAGCGCTTTTACACCTGTGTCGTGCTTGTCAAACTTAAATAAACGGTGTCAAGCTTAGTCAACTTTACTCATGCTCGTTAAACAATGAGGAAAGTATTATCCTGGTTGTATTTTATTCTTTTTTCGGACCAGAATAATTAAAAATTATGAAAAAGACCATTGGAGTCCATAGTTAAGCTCTTTTCAGACTCCCTAAAATTGAAAAGATTGCCAAGTGATCTTGTCTCTTTCACACTTGAAAAAGTATTTGAAAGGTCGTCTATTCGGTGATAGGTTACCCCTTTTTCGGCCCGTCTAGACTATTTACGAGAAAGGTATACCTCAGTTAACTTTTGGCTGGGGGAGTTCTCTCGGGAATTGTTTTACACTTTTTCGGGTTCGAGGGACTAAATTTACGAAAAAGTACACTTTGGAGCCTTCTTTAAGTTTTTCAGGCTCTCTAAATGTGAAAAACTACCGCGTTTTCTTTCCTTGGACTCGTTAAAATTTGACATCGAAGGACCCACTTTGGGACGAACCCATCCTTTCTCAGGTTCTTAAAACATGTGAGATTGGACTCATCTATGAGATGAGCTATACCGAGCATATGTTATCCTCTTCAAGCTCGAAAAACAACAAAGAGGTACTCGTCTATCATGTCGGGGGAAAATGGGAAACAAGTCGAGTTTATTTTGTTGGCAGCTTGTTAGTCGTCACCTTTGAACATGGCATGCGTCTGTCCCTTGTCTATTTTGGGTATTTATTTTCGCTGAGATATGGTCATCATCTTGAGTCGTCTCTCTGGCCATGAGCCTACTCGTTCGGTGTCTATCTTCTGCTATCAATAATCCCTGATTCCAAGTCCTTTTACATGCCGTTATATGTTCAAAGGGTTGCAATGTTTAGAGTCATTCATTGTGTCAGTACATGTTCTATTGTTTCGTTGTCCTATACTATCTTTCGTTCCGATTTCATGTCGATGATGTGGGAATCATTATGGCCCACCTTCGACGAGTCTATTCCCGTTGACGCCAAATCACTATCCCGGAATTGGACTTAGGAATCAACCACTAGTACCTTGGTACCTGCATGCCTCAACGGCGGGTTTCCTCATGTTCGACAGTAGATTTACATCATTGACCTCTGATCGAACGATTTCTCGAATGCTCGACATCAACCCATTCATTCGCATTTCGTTGAGATGTACTATAGATACCTTGGGGATCATCATCATCATTGGTGATTTCCCTCGCATTTTTTAACGGTTCACATCATTGACCGGTAATCAAATGGTTTCTACCATGTTCGACTTCAACACCTTGTAATCACATGGCTAGATTCGTATCATTTGCGATTGAGTAGAAGACCCTAGGCGCATCTTTGTATTTTGATTGTGTCCAGGATGCGATGGAGATGTCCTTTGTATTGTCACACAGATCCACTTTTGTATTGGTCGTGGTTGTGTCATTACTGTATCATGGATCTACGCTTATTCATAGTAGCCATGATTTGTCTACAGTCTATATCATCTCAGTACTCATGGATCTGTAATGTATTGGTCGGCAGCCATACTTTGAGTCAATTGTTTCTGAGCATGGGAATGCCCGCCTCGATGGTATATCTGACATTTTGTTTCTGTTTCAGCTCCTTGTTGCTCTCCTCGATGTTATCTCCGCACAGTATTTGTAAAGTCTTTCGGCCATCACTCCCTTCTGACCTCATACTTTAGGGGGCATTTGTTATACCTCCATATTTCACAATGTCACATCTTCACCATAAAAATAGTTGACGACACTTCCCCTACTGCTTAAAACACCCAGAAGAGAAGTATGATGAATGATCCTTGAAGACAAACCTTCCCTGTCAAGAATCAACCCACCTGAGACTTCATATACCTACACTACCATGCCTTGCTCAGCATTGAGGGAGCGGTAGTCCCCACTACCGTGCTATGCTTCTTCTATGCCACGTGGTACTACCACCCTATGCTCAGTTGAAGGGGCGTGGTACACCTTTTTAGCCTTTTTTCCATGGCTTGTGGGATCTTGATTTTCAAGAGATTTTTGAGGATTGGTATCCCTGATTCGATCCTAACTCACTTTTTCATATTAGTGGGCCTTATCCACTAAACACTCCCAAGATCCATCCTTCTCTCTTGTTGGTTAACCCTACTAAACAATATAAGAGAGAAGCCTTCCATGAGCAAATGGGAGGACTCTTGGAGACATCAAAGTTATGATCTTGAATCTTTGTGGAGATAGCTAGAGGAGAAAGCACTTGGAGCTGGGAGTTGGCTTGGATATCAAGCAACCATTGTAAGTGACTTCAAGTTGGTAATAAAACATAACTTGTCTTGTTTCCCAAATCATGTGTGTTGATTTTGTTTCAATCATATTATTTGTATCTGTTATAGATTTAGATCCTAACTCATATTTCAAGTTGCTAGAGAATCGTATATGCTTGTATTTTGGCTCTATTCTGACAGGTTCATTATCGAGGACTTGGAGATTGAAGCGACCATTAGGATGAGCAATTGAATCGAAGGTCAGTTAGATCTCTTCCATTTCTTTCAGCAATATAGTCTTGAGATGTGTGTTTAGATCTAGGAATTCAAGGTAGCATTTTTTATCTTTTTGTCTTAGTTTAGAGTCAGTTAATGTCTACTTTAACCTAAGAGAATTTCTACCTATCCGTAGGGAGAAATTTCTACAACAATGAGGAGTGCCAGCAGAGCCTCGACATATTGAAGGAGAAGATGGTGACAGCACTAATTTTAGTGTTTCCCAATTGGTGAAAACAGTTTCATGTTCAAGTTGATGCTTCATCCATTACATTGGGAGCAGTTATGGCTCAACCAGGTGAGAAATCCATTGATCATCATATTGCATTTGTGAGCAGAAATTTATCTATTACAGAAAGAAATTACACTACAACTAAGAGAGAAGGATTATCTATAGTTTATGCACTATAAAAGTTCATGAATTATTTGTTAGGGGTCATTTTAAGATGTTTACATATCATTCTTCTTTGAGATACCTGGTTAACAAGCCAGTGTTGGGGGGGATAATATACAGGTGGATCTTATTATTTCAGGAGTATGATTTTGAAATTATAGTTAAACCAGGAAGACTAAATGTAGGACCTGACCATTTGTTGATGTTAGAAATAGGGGAAGACTTGGTTAAATTGCATTTTATTGGAGATGAAAAAGTGGAGCAAAGAAGATGAGGATATTGATATGGGTAGGGAGAGAACTAATGGTCTCACAAATGGAGTTAGAGTGAAGCAATTAAAGTCGTATGCTTCCTTTATGGTTGAGTCATATGAAAGGAGGACTGGAAGTAGAGTTAATGAAGTTTCTTTCAAACTTGGTATTGATTCTCATTCACACAATGATAAAGATGGGAAGGTATGTGAGATATTATTTGAGTTACTAGAAGATAGTGTCTTGATGTCTTGTGTAAGCTTTGGAAAATGGGATGGAAAGGAATAATATAAACAGGTTTTAGCACAAGCTCTTGATCCTATGAATTAGGAGAACTTAATGAAACAAATAAATAGGATTTCACAAGATGGGATCCTAATGCAAGATGGAAGGGTACTGAAAGTGGATTTGTTTGAATGCATTGATCTAGTGTCCATATGTAGTTTAGTATCCAATAACAATGTTTCTCCAATGGGGAACAATTTTTGTCCTTGGTGCATGTGCCATGAAAAATATATACACATGGTTAAAGATGAAATCAAAATCCAAGATGGGGATAATATGCGTAGTATTTCCAAGTTTTATCCAATTTCACTAAACTTGCTCATAGTAAGCTATACATATTTATTAAAACTTTACATTTTTGTTGATATCTTGCCATGACTTTCTTAATATTACTTTGTCTTAAAACTTTAGGAATTGAATCCTACTTTGGAACAAAGCATTGAAGGATGGGAAGAAAAGTTGGATGATAGTATTATAGACATTCAACTAGCCTTATGCGGTAGAGAATTGAATATTATGAAAAAGTATCCCATGAATAGAACAAATGTTGAAAAGGTACATGCTTTCATAGTTATTTCTTTACTATAAATGGAAATTCTTATTATTTAACTAATTCATACCTAGTGGAACATGTGCTTCCAATTACAGTTGACTCTTGGCTCAATGTCCAAGCTTGTATATTGTGCTTTCCATGATATAATTAGAATTGCTTTGAAGATGTTTCATGAAATTCAAAAAATTACACAAGATTACGATAAGGTTTATCCAACTAGAGGGACTGAGAAAACGATTTTTTTGCAAATTTCAGAGGTGATGGAGAAAATTGGGGTTCCATGTAAGCCCGAGGAACCATACCATCATAAAATACAAGAGTATGATGATCTTAACTATGGTAAATTAGATGGATCCACATCAGACAAGATCCTCATTCGACATGAGGGAATTTTAAAGCTTTAAGAATTATGTTAGCATGTCCAATATTTTCAATTTGGGTTTTGAATAATAATAAGTGATGATTTTATGATTGCATAATAGTGAAGTTGGCTATCATTTTTATGCAATTTTAATAGAAAATAAGTAATGTGTCATGTACAATGAAATGTTGTGCTTGTAGGTTATTCAAGGCCTATCAGAAGAAGAGAATTATAAAAAGTTGGTGAGGATGTGGAAGTGTTATAAATAATTCCATATGTTGCAATTGCAAGGGTGTGTAGGGGATTATAGATATGGATATGAGGAAACGTATGCCAATTTATAATAAGTTCATAGTATTATGTATTTCAGCATGGTGATATTATTCATTCACGATAAAAAAAAATTGATCCACTATCATTGCAAGATTGGATTCCTTGCTAGTGAGTGGCTTTGGTTGTGTTCTTATTGTTTAGGATATGAGATGATTCCTTATATGCATATCCAAAGGGCCCATGCTCTTCAGATGACTAGGGTTGTTCATCCTTATACTTTAGGACAGTTAAGGAATTAAGTAATGGAATGTAAGCATAGGAAAATGAAAATTTTGAATAGTAACCAAGGAGGAGGAAGAGGAATTCCTAAGGAGTATAGAAACACATTTGAACATGACAAAATGTATCTTGTAAATGAGATGCAAGCACATTTTTTCAAACTTGTTATGAGGTTAGAACGTACTTTCCAAAATTTAAAGAAAGAAGATACTTGGCTTCAAATATTATAATTCAACTTCATGTTGAATATGAAAAGATAAGAAGTCCATTAAATGACACCACTATAGCACAGTTGGCATCCTGCTTCCATGACATCACTTCTAATCAAGTAAAACAACTATTTCAGTCATGGGTAAAACAATCTAAGAAATCATTGAATGCACCGCCAACTGTAAGTATGCCCTAATTTCAAACGGTATCTAATTATGCTTTAATTTTATATTGTGAGGGCTCATAATGTGTGTTTACTATATTCATATGTTATGGCAGTTCAATAATCATCTTCCAAGATCAAGGCCATTAAGAAAATATGGTGAAGATGCTTATCTTGAATCACGTCACTTCGGAAAGGGAAAGTCAAAAAATAATGTTCAAATCAATAAATAACATTAAAACTATAGGTGTTTCATCCAAGAGAACAGTGGCAGTGTAAACTGATCAAACAAAAGAAATGAATGGGGCAGCTGGTGTTGACATACCTATGATGGCAACTGAAAATTACTGTAACATTAATGTTTCATCCTCAAGAAATCAAGTAGGGAAAATCAATGAAACACAATAAGTGTATGGAGCAGTTGCTATTGATATTCCAATGTTGGAGTCTATGACGGTCAATAAAAAGGGTGTTCCATCCTCGATAAATGGTACAGGGCAGAGTGGTGAAAGACAAGAATTTAAAGGGGTAGTAGTTGATATCCAAAAGATGGATGTTGGGAATCCTAAAAAAACTGATGTCATTATAAGAAATAAGAAACAAGCCAAAAAGAAAAAAAGTCCTAGATGATCAAAATGCAACATTGTATGCAAAATGGTGAAAGAAACTTATGGTGCAATAAGCATTTCTAGTGATCTTTCCATAATGAAAATTTATTCTATTGTGGTAACATTTATGTTACCAAATTTTGGAAATGTAATAAATGTTGGAAGGTGTTAGCACCTTTTCAATTTCCATGACTTTTCTTAAAACCTCATCTTAAAGCCTTGTTAATTGGTTTGCTCATTCCTAAGTTATGTTTGTTTTGCTTGAACTATTTTTCTTCAATAAGTGATCATAGATAGAGTAATACATGATTACATAATCCCATCAAGAAGTGTCTATATTGCATAGAGATACTTTTGCAAGCCCCAAGTTTAAATTACAGGCGAGAATCCAATTGTTGATGGAAGTTCAAACATCGGGTGGAAAAAAGTGTGAATTTCTCAAAGAAGGCTCTACCGTAAGTTCCACGTTCCAGTAGTGAAATATCGACCATAATCTAAAGGAGGTGCTACCGAAAATTTAAAAGTCCCGACAAGAGGTAATCCACGGTGTCATGACTTAATCATTGCAAGGTATACCCATTGAATCATGCAATTATTTTGATAAAAGATGATGAAGTCATTTTATATGTTTTTTATTAAGTGAATATACACTTCATCATTTCACATCACGGTGGCATGTGTCGTTCTTGATTTGCTTAATAATGAATCCAAATGTTATAATGATAAGTCTACTCTTGATATGATTTCCATGCATGTTAAATCATAATTGAAACAACATAATTTTAAGGAGCATTTCCTTTGTTTGAAACCCAAGTTTCATTTCTAATTTCACTCCGACTGATGGAATACTAAGTCGGAATTAGAACATAACAAGCCTTTCCAAAAGAATATGGAAGAATAGAGGAAAAAATTTGCATCACAAACCAGAGGGTGTTGAATGGCTCGAAGCCTATCCAGATTGTGCTGAGAAATTCAAGAAAGCAGGGTGGTTTGGTCTGTGTGAAAAAATGAAGGGTTTCAATAACAAAATTGTAGAGGCATTTGTACAGAGGTTCAATGGTTCCACAGAGGAATTGGGAATCTTAAAATTCCAAGTAATGTAGGAAGCTATCATTGTTTCAACCAGTCTTCCTACGAATGGTGAAAGATGGTTTAAAAACAAATTTATCAATGCAGAGTACAACCCATTTTTTAAAGTAGAACACTAGGATCCCAATTGGAAAAAACGCATTCCCGGGAGTTGTTTGAAAGAAGAATGGACATAATTGTTGAAGATGGTGCAAAGATACATTACTTGCAAAGTTTGATATATTGTTACTTTTTCTTATCATATGAGGTTTTTGTTGCATCTTTCTGGCGAAAAAAAGGATGAATGTTCCCATCTTCTTGTTGAAAAGTTTAACAAAGGTGTCAGTTAGAGTTCAAACTCATCCTCAACACACCCAGCACAGTATCTTTAATTATAGTTTAATTAAACTACTAATTATGGAAGAGCTTAAGAAAGTACAAAGAACTTGGCAACACTTTTTGTTCTAGTATGGTTTCAAAGTAGAAGGTAAAGAGATTCACGAAACTATAATAAAATCCATGCTAGAAAGTAAGGACTCCTAAAACCCTAAATAGCCTTGTTGGTGAATCCTCAAATAAGAAGCAGAAAGAAGAAGTCGTTGCAAAAAGAACCAGCAGTAGCAAAAGGAATATTGTGTTTGAGGAGGAAGATATAACAATGGATAGAATAGATTCTACTCCAGAACGGAAGTTTTCAATTCCTAGAGTTGAAAAGCCATAGACTAGAAACAAAGGAGGAGTTAAATTGACTAAATTAACTGTTAAGGAGCCTAAAGCAGATCCTGTACAATAAGGTCAATCTCAATACATATTGTAGCCTTCCAGTAGCACAATTACAAAGAAATTCTCTTAGAAAACTAGGAAGAAGATACAATAAGAGCCTGTGTTCATAAGGCCACACACTTGCCCTACTAATAAGCTTAGGCTTAATGCCAAGGCTGTTATGGACACATCTTTGAAGAAAAATATTGTTATCACTATTGAGGATGATTCATATGAAGAATAGAACGATATATCATGACAGAGAATTAGATTTCTCATATTTTAACAAATATTGAGAAAGGGTTACATGAATTTCCAAAATTGCCTGGAGATGATCATAGTGACAAAACATATTCTAAAACAAAGCATGAGGTAGAGGAAATAGCTCCAATTTTAGCTTGTCTAAATAATGTGAAGGAAGCAAAGGAGAAAGTTGTAAATATATCATATTCAAACAATGAATACTATTAGTCAGTGGAGAATGAACATGTTAAAGAAGTAGAGGTACAGGCGTTTACTATATCACCTCACTCAGAAAAGAAAAAGATTGAGAAAGTAGAAAAAATCCAGAAGAGACTGCAGAAGTATAAGGAGTTAAATGAACATCTAAGAATGGAAACATTACAAAGAAAAGGGAAGGAGAAAAAGTTAAGAAAACAATGGATAAATTTATTGCTAAGCATAACAAATTGTGTGCTTGGGATCAAAAGACATTCAAGAAGAAGAAGCAGTTGCATAAACAGAACAAGAAGTCGCTAAAAAGGAACACATTATTGAAGGAAAAGTGTTTGCAAGAGGAAAGCAAGCATCAAGCACCATACAACCTCAGAATGTTGGCAGAGGCAACTCAGCATGCTTAACCAAGGCTTTACAAATACTATAAATAAGAATGTTCGTAGGTAATAAAAATTTCAGATTATGGTCGAGGTCATTTATAATGCAGATGGTAGGATATTTTGTGTGTTGACTTGTATCAAGGTTAATTGTTGAATTTGTTGCTACGGGAATCCTTCCATAATTTTTGGTAGCACCTTACATAGAGAATATCACAAAAGCACTATAGGAAGTTTTGGAAAATGTGTTTTTGTAATATTTTGTGAATTTTGAGTTGTAGCCACTCCTAGAAAGGGGGGGGTTCGGGTGTAGAGGGTCGTGGGTGAGCTTTGGGAAGCTTTGTAATAGGAAAAGTATTATTACTCTGTAATATGATATAATCAAAATTCCTGCTACTTGATGGTCAAATCATGTTGTTATGTGGAATTCTGCCCTACGGATAAGTCAAAACTCCCTTAGGCTAAAGTAGGATCTAACTAACTCTAGACTAAGAACAGACAAAACAAATGCAACCTTGAATCCCTAGATCTAACATACATTTCAGTATTAAAATGCTGAAGAGAGCAAAGGATTTTAACTGACCTTATGTCCAAGTGCTTTGTTTTTGGTGTTTGCTCCAAGCTCCAAGTCTTCACCAATGAACCTGTCAAAGAGTAACCAAAATACAAGTATGCACTATTCTCTAGCAATCTGAAACATGAGTTAGGATCTAAATCTGTAGGAGATACAAATCATGTGATTAAAACAAGATTAATACAAACGATTTGGGAAAACAAGACAAGTTATTCCATTACAACTTGAAGATTACTTACAAAGGGTGCTTGATGCCCAAGCCAATCCTCCAACTCCAAGTGTCTTCTCCTCTTAGCTATCTCCACAATGCTGCAAGACCATAAGTTTGGTGCTCTCAAGAGTCCTCCCCCTTTTCCAATGGCATGCCTCTCTTTTATAGTGAATGGTGAGGTTAACCAACAAGAGAGATAGGTGGATCTAAGGAGGGATAAGTGGATCAGGGTTTCTAATCGAAGGAGGTGAGTTGGGATCGAATCAAGGAACCCAATCTTCCATCATCTTCGAAAATCCAAGATCCCATAAGACAAGGGCAAAAACTATTAAAAGGGTGCCGCGCTTTGCAAATGATACAGAGCGCGGCACTGTGCCGCGTTTTGTCAAGCTGGAAGGGCGCGGTAGTGTATGGAAATAAAGTCCAAGGTGGGTCAAAACTTGGCAAGGTGGATTTACCTTCAAGGTTGACTCATCATCTGTCTCTTCTGGATGGTTCAAAACAGTAGGGAAAGTGTCGTCGAAATGTGTTGTGATGGGGATGCGACACCGTGAAATATAGAGGTATAACAGATGCCCCCTAAAGTGTGAGTTCAGAAGGGACTGATGGCCGAAAGACTTTACGAAATAAATGTGCAGAGATAGCATCGAGGAGAGCGACACGGAGCTGAAATGGAAACAAAGTGTTAGATATACCACCGAGGCGGGCATTCCCATGCTCGGAAACAAATGACTCAAAACATGGCTGCCGACCAATACATTGCAGATCCATGAGTACTGATATAATGTAAAACTGTGGACAGATCATGGCTACTATGAACAATCGTAGATCCATGAGACAGTAATGACACAGCCACGACCAATACAATAAGTGGATCTGTGTGACAATACAAAAGACATCTCCATCGCAGCCTGGATGCAGTCAAGATACAGTGATGCATCCAGGGTCTTCTACCCGATCGCATAAAGATACGAATCTAACCATGTGATTACAATGTGTTGGAGTCGAACATGGAAGAAACCATTTGATTACCGGTCAATGATGCGGACCGTTAACAAATGCGAGGGAGATCACCAATAATGACAATGATTCCCAAGGTATCAATAGTACATCTCAACGAAATGCGAATAAATGAGTTGATGTCGAGCATTCGAGAGATTGCTTGATCAGAGGTCAATGATGTGAACCTGCGGTCAAACACGAGGAAACCTGCCATTGAGGCATGCAGGTACCAAGGTACTAATGGTTGATTTCTAAGTCCAATTCCTGGATAGTGATTTGGTGTCGACAGGAATAGACTCGTCGAAGGCGGGCCATGATGATTCCCACATCATCGACACGAAATCGGCACATATGATAGGATGATGAAGTAATGGGATATGTACTGACACAGCGGAGGCCTGACACAATGAATGACTCGATACAATGCAACCCTTTGAACATATAACGGCATGTAACAAGACTTGGCAGCAGGGATTATTGATGAATAGAGGATAGACGTCAGATGAGTGGACTCGTGGCCAGGGAGACGACCCATGATGATGACTATGACTCAATGAAAAAACGGACACCCAAATATAGACAAGAGATGGACACATGCCATGTTCAAAGGTAACGACTGACAAGCTGCCATAAATAAACTTGACTTGTTCCCCCATATTTCCCCGACATGATGGACGAGTACCTCTTTCTTGTTTTACGAGCTTGAAGAGGATAACAGATGCTCGGTGTAGCTCATCTTGTGGATGAGTCCAATCTCACATGTTTTGCGAACCTGAGAAAGGAGGGGTTCGTCCCAAGGTGGGTCCTTCGATGTTAATATTTTAACGAGTCCAAGGAAGGAAAACTCGGCAGTTTTTCATATTTAGAGAGCCTAAAAAACTTAAAGGAAGCTCCATAATGTACTTTTTCGTAAAATTTAGTCTCTCGATCCCGAAAAAGTGTAAAACGATTCCCGAGAGAACTCTCCCAGCCGAGATTGACTGAGGTATACCTTTCTCGTAAATAGTCTAGACGGGCCGAAAAAGGGGTAACCTATCACCGAATAGATGACCTTTCAAATACTTTTACAAGTGTGAAAGAGTCAAGATCACTTGGCAATCTTTTCAATTTTAAGGAGTCTGAAAAGAGCTTAACTATGGACTCCTATGGTCTTTTTCGTAAAAATTAATTATTCTGGCCCGAAAAAAGAATAAAATACAACCAGGATAATACTTTCCTCATCGTTTAACGAGCATGAGTAAAGCTGACCGTACTCGACACCGTTTACTTGCGTTTGACAAGCACGACACAGGTGTGAAAGCGCTTGGAATCTTTTTCAAGTTTTAAATCCAGAGCACGAAAAAGATAAAGTGGGCTCAATATGAAGGTCAAACTACGAACAAATACCAGTATGACTGTATCCCATTTTTACCGCAGATCCTGTCAATAAATGCTCAAAAATCGGGCATTAGTAATATGAATAAGGGTTTATTAATTTTGAAATAGTAATTAATTAATTAAAAAATGTGGAAAAATGCTATATAAAACATGGTAAAAATAGAAATTACTATTCATTTGTGATTTTTACCCAAAGGAGACATTTTTACCCATTTTGGAGCCAAATTTCAAGGATCGATACCGAGAGTTCTGGGAGACCATTTCGACCGCCGTCTGTGCCAGGTAAGAGTGCTTGAACTCCTCTTTCATTTCATGCAAGAAATTTTTACTTTCACCAGGGAAAAATTAATTTTTTGGCAAGCCCTTTTGGCAAGAATCGCCTGCCGTACTACCGCGTGGAGCCCCTATCGTGAAACGCGGCACTGTTCAACAGTGCCGCACTGTAACTCCAAAAGGAGGCGCGGCACTGTGGACTGCCGCGCGGCATGATGTCCTCCAGGCGCGGCACGTGCGAAAATTGAATTCAAAAAATCAATTTTTCCTCAAATTTTTGCTAGAATCAAGTTGTTAAATAGTCATTAATTACTTTGTTTACCTTTTTGCAGGGATTTGCAACTTGTTTGAAGCAAAATGGTGAGTTGGAAAGAGAGGGAACATGAAACGGATGATTTTAGGGCCGAAAATCACTTACCCACCGTGACCGCATTGAGAGAATGTGGTTTGTTAAAGTTTTTCAAGACTAAAGGAATCCGCCAACAACCCAAACTACTTACTCACCTCATTCAATTGTGGGATCCTGATATCGAAGCTTTCCGAGTAGGAGAGCACGTGCTTGAAATTCAACTTGAAGACATCTACTTCCTCACGGGTCTCTCGAAAAGAGGGGCCCGGCCGAATCTTACCGGGTACAGTGCTTCAGACTCAAGCACGGATGATTTAATTGCTCGATATTGTCAGGTGGGTTCGAGTAAGAAGAGTGGGAAAGTGGCCATAAAAGAGGTCACAAACGTTCCTTTCAAAACTTTGCTATTCACTATTACACGTGCAGCGGGAAGCGTGAGCCCACATCAGGCAACCCGCACACAGGTAAATCTCGCAGCAGAGTGCATGGGAGGAACGGTCTTCAACTGGTGTGATGCAGTGCTGTCCCATATGAAGGAACAGGTGCACAAATGTAGAACTGGGAAAAATACCCAGTTTGGCTATGGGAGTATCTTGGTCACTTTCTTCCTGGCAAGGGTGCCATTACTACGTCCGCAGATATCTATGCATCCTCGCCCACCTACTGAGCCATGGATGGCTCGATGGAGCGACTATGCCGGGCGCCTTGGAGGGCCTCAGCGGCTAGCTTTTGGAGAGGACTTCTTCTCTTGGCTAGAGGAGCAGATAATTATGATCGACGACTATCCTTATTCAGGGGTAGATTTCCGCGAGGATATTGACTTGGCTTTGCCGGAAGATGATGACTGGGATGACTCTGGTATGACCTTCATGGATATGTATTTTTTCTTTTTGAATATTTAATTTTTAATGCTTTTTTAGAACGTGTAAAAGACTTCTAATGTATATTCGTATGCATGTTGCAGATCGTGGACCACAACGACCAGCTGGATATTCACCACTACGTCGTGGCGGTGTAGATCGTCGAGCTGATCCTGTCGAAGAAGAAGATGAAGATGAGGCAGGAGGTGTGCGGGATATTGAGAGGAACCTGCAGGGATTGACCCATGGGATCCCTGCTATGCGGATGGATGATGTCCCTTACCCCCTCCAGCGTCATACTGTAGGTGTACCTGGTCGTATCAGTCGACTTCTTCGCAAGGTGGTTCGAGCTGTGATGTGTTACCACCAGCGGCGGGAGGAGTCCGATGAGGGACGTGATAGGTCTCCTAGGTCTCCATAGATGGACTTTAGATCTTTTTGCGGCATGTACACGATATGTAGGCTTTGAGGGCCAATTTTTTGTATATGGGATTTGATCCCCAATTTTGTCTTTGACACAAACTTTTATGTATTTTGGAAAAAACACTTTTATATACAGTGATATGGACCTATTTATGATCTAAATATTTACAATGACTTGTGTATTTTAATTTTTAATGATGTGTTTATGTATGGGCAAGATGCCAATCCAAAATGTAATTAGCCAATGAATCGGCAATACAATTGAATTCTCTCGGTATGTGTTGATATGTGATAAAATCAAATGACCGTTCCAAGAGGCGTACTCTTCGAAATAAACGAAGTAATGTAGGATCACGAACTGTGTAAACACGGTTTAGATGAGAAACCACGAGTTGGGAATCTAAAAAGACCGATAAGGAGTCAATCCCGAGTGAGGCAACCTCAGTTAAGAGACCAATGACTGCATGGTACTCTGCGATATTGTTGGTTGCGGGACCTAAACAAATGGCTCCTGAAGAAAACAACTCGCCAGTGGGGGAATAAATCACCCATGCTGCGGAAGCGAGATTCCGGGTATGTCGGCTTGCACCGTCAGCGAATCCAAAGTAGGTAGACATCTGCGCATAAAAGCACGAGTCAAAGTAAGAGTAGATACATAAGATCCACGCGCACACTAAAAATAAAGCAAAAAGCAAACTAAGTACATTATGTACAAGAAGTAACCCGCGTGGGGTAACCTCATGCGTAGAAACGCTTGAGGTATAGCCCGTTGCGGGGCCGTGCCAATGGCGTACCATCACAGTCGACTAGTTCATAGGCTCCTTTTTCTAAGACACGTTTTATGATGAAGGGGCCGTACCACATAGATTCAAGCTTGCCTTTTCCAAGTTTGTCATGCATCTGATCATATGTAAGTACAAGGTCACCCTCATTAAAGATCCGAGGTTGAACGGATTTGTCATATTGAGCTTTGACGCGTTTTTTGTGAGCTTCATTAGCCAAAGCGGCGTCGCGGCGGGTTTCATCTAGCTTGGCTAGGTATAGAAACCGTTCTTCTTCGGAAGTAGTGTGTGGAAGTAGCTCTATGGCTATCTTGAGTGATGGAATTTCACATTCAATCGGGAGAATGGCTTCCAGGCCGTACACCAATTGAAATGGTGTAAACCCAGTAGCACTTTTCACTGAGGTTCGGTATGCCCACAGTGCTGAGAACAGAGCTGAGTGCCAATTGGATTTTTGGGTACCCACAATGCGCTGAATCATTCGTTTCAGGACCTTATTGATGGCTTCAACTTGGCCATTGGCTTGTGGGTAATACGGAGTTGAGTTTTCGTGGTGAAAACCCAATTTGGCACTTAGTTCTTCGATCATATGATTCCTAAAATGGGAACCATGATCGGTCACAATAGACTGTGGGACACCGAATCTAGCTATGATATGATTGAATATGAATTGCGCTGCTGTTTTGCCGTCTTCAGCATACGTAGGCATCGCTTCAGCCCATTTTGTAAAATAGTCCACAGCTACTATGACATAGCTATGCCCCCCGGCTGAAGTGGGCTTACAGTGCATAAAATCAATGCCCCATTTGGAGAAGGGGCCGATGGCAATAACAGGATGGAGTGGAGCAGGATGCGAGCGTGCTTTGCTATGAAAGAATTGACATGGCGGACACTTCTTGACTGTTTCAATGCAGTCTTTGAAAATCGAAGGCCAGAAGTATCCCGCTCGCAATATTTTCTGGGCCGTAGCCATCCCAGAGAGATGACCACCACATGCTCCAGCATGGCAGTCATTGAGAACGCGTTCCGCCTCATCTAAGGTCAAACAGCGTCGAAGGACAGTGTCGACACCACGCCGATACAAAGTATCGTTCACTATAAGGTAGTATTTTGCGTGATGTCTGATACGTCGTCGTTCATCGCGGTTGAGGTTGGGACGGAAGCGTTGGGTTTGGAGATATAAGAGAATATCCCCATACCATGGATCAGACGTGCTAATGAGGAACAATGATTCGTCGGGAAGAGAATCAATGGGCTCGGATTGCTCAGTAGCACGGAGCAAGTGACAAATTAACTCAGCGAAGACCAGAGATTTCTTAGACTTGGCTTTGACGAATTCCAAGTCAAACTCTTGAAGGATGACAATCCAACGAGAGTACTTGCCCCCAAGCACTTGTCGTGTGAGGATATAGTACATCGGATTGATGACGGTGGTCCGGCGGAGTAAGATGTAGTGACGGAATCTCTGGACAGCAAACACTGTTGCTAGAGCCAGCTTTTCAACATGTGAGTAGCGAGTTTCAGAGTCGAGAAGACTCTTGCTGAGGTAGTACACCACATGTTCTATGCCGTTGTGATCTTCCTGGACTAACACCATACCAATGGTGGAAATCGAGGCTGCGAGATAAAGGATGTAGTCCTGTGTGTAATTGGGGGGTTGAATCACAGGATCTTTAGTTAAGGCTGCCTTTAAATTGTCAAAGGAGCGTTGGGCTTCATCATCCCATATGAAGGGAACATTCTTCTTGAGAAGCCGCATGTAGCCTTTTGTTATCTCAGACAGATTACAAATAAAACGGCGTAGAAAGTTTGCATGCCCTTGCAAACATTGAAGTTCTGGAATATTGGTAGGTGAAGGCAGGGCTATGATAGCTGCTACCTTTGCGGGATCTAGACGTATCCCGTCTTTGGAGACTATGAAGCCCAACAGTTTTCCGGCTTCTACACAGAAGACGCACTTATGCGGGTTCAAACGTATATTGTAGCGCCGGCACCTTTCGAAAATGGCACTCAAGTGATCTGGATGTTCTTCCCGAGTTCGAGAATGAGCGGGAAGGTCATCGAGATATGGCTCTATGATATGTTTGATGTCATGGAATGCGTAGGACATCGCCCGTTGGAAAGTTGCCCCGGCATTTTTGAGGCCAAAAGGTAACTTCCGATATGCGAAGATCCCCCAAGGGCAGATAAAGGCCGTTTTGTGCTGGTCGGCTGGGAGGATATCGATCTGTTTATAGCCAGAAAAGCCATCCATGAATGAAAAGATAACACTTCCGGCACAGTTATCGATGATCTGGTCGATAAACGGAGTTGGGTAGTTGTCCTTGGGACAAGCTTTGTTCAAATCACGGTAATCAACACAGACTCTAATCGTTCCCTGTTTCTTGGCTACAGGGACGATGTTGGATACCCATTCTGTCAATGGGACAGGATAGATAAAACCAGCACGCAAAAGTTTTTCAACTTCTGCTTTAATGGCGGCTGCCTTACGAGGATGAACGGGTCGAAGCTTTTGCCGAACAGGTCGGGCGCCAGGGAAAGTTGGAATTTCGTGGACTACAATCGATGGGTCGATTCCTGGCATCTCTTCATAACTCCAAGCGAAAACATCGCGGAAAGTTTTAAAGTAGGCATTATAGAACTCCGTCTCAAGAGGAGTACATGTTTTGCCAATGTGTACGTTTTCCACGATACCAGGCTTTACTGAAATATCAATGGGAGTGGTTGCCATGAGATTGGCCAAGTTTCCTTCAGAAAATACTTCGTCGAGGGAAGTGGGGAACTTGGTTTGAACCATCCCAAGTGAAGCACTGGATTTGGTATCGGGCTCGAGTGACTGAATGGTGGGGAATGAAGATCGATGATGAAAATCTCCCCATGGTGGCTCATTACCGCACATAACCTCTATGATTGATTCGTCAGTAGGAAAAATCAAGTTGAGAGGATCAAACAATGGTGGGCGTGTATGAGTTTCAGTCGAGAGCTGTGCCACTGTGTGATCAGTAGAACAGTCGACCCAATCTGTGGCTGATTGGATCGCGTCATAAGATGCAAGGTTTCTGTTCAAAGGCATGGAATTGCCATAGCCTTGGATCTGAGTAGGACTCGGTATCACCCATGAATCATCAGACGGGGTGACATGTGACGAAATCATGTTGACTGGTTGAAGATGGGTTCCCAGCTCTGGAAAAACTCCAATGAGGGATGAATCCTTCATGAGACCAACACCTATGTCTTGGAACCGGTACCGAGGTTGATCCAATAACGGAACGGTATTGGTGGAGTTTGGATGGGAGTCTGGGATACAGTAATCCAATTGATCAATAGTGACAATTTTCCCTTCATGAGGAAATTGTACAATCCGGAAGACTGTAGATGCTATGGCAGTCATGGCATAGAACCAGTTCCGACCAAGTAGGAGGTTGTAATCCAAAGGTGCATCTACGACTTCGATGTGTACGGATACTGTTTTGCCCCCCAGTTCAACACCGATTGAGGGGATGAGTCCGTATGGTTGAAAACCATGTCCATCAAACGCTCTAAGAGTAGTGGGAGAAGTTGTGACCTCAGGCGAGCCGAGAGCTCTCCAGCAGTTCAAAGACATAATCGACGTGGAAGCACCCTCATCTAACACTGTGCGGTGGATAACATTTCAACGGATTTTCGTATGCACCTGGAAGGCTAACTGGTGAGAAAGCCTAGGTTTAGCGTGCTCCAAGTTAAACAGGATGGAGTTTGAAGTATCTGGGTCCAATGCCCCCAGTGCTGAAAGTAGGGTTCTACGCTGCGTGGGGCAGTGTTGGAGAACCTCGAGAGTTGACATAGCGCAAGGTGCTTGAGCCAAATCTTCAACAATGTTGTAGTTTTGGGCAGCTCGCGCATTCGGATTGAATGTCGCCTTTCGTATGGTGCCCTTAGGTGGGCGTAGCACTGTGTCCATAAGTGGTCTCTCGATATGGAGGTGACCATTAGGGGGGGGAATAGGAATCGGATCTTCAACAGGAGACTTGCCTTTAGCTGTCTCCGATTGTTTGGTTGAACTTGGAGGATTGTCATACGTCTTTGAACGAGTGGTGATATTAATCTCCTCATTACTTGTCATTAGGATCTTGCGGTTTGTGGACGTCTCTCCACGGGAAGGATTGGTCGGGTTGCCCCCTTGTGGGGATTCTTGGGCAACCATTTGCTGTTGCTGTTGGGGGAAAGGGTCAGTTAGTACTGCCGGTCTAGAGGATCCTTTAACGAACTTATGGACCTCGTCCTTGTAGGGACAGTCACGCGTATAATGATCATCTTGACAAATCAAGCAGGGAAACTTAGCTTTCCGACGTGGTTTTTGATCATTCTGGGTAGGTTGTGGTTTGGGGTTCTCCTGCTGGTTCTTCTTGGGTTTACCACGATTGTTTTTCTTCTTTCCTCCGGAGGGTTGTGATGTAGATTGGACTGCATTCACTTCGGAGGAGACAGCAGGAGAAGTGGAAGCTTTTGAAGCGGCCTGGGTAAAAGCGGGGGAAGCAGAAGCTTGTTGCCCCGTCGAGTTGGTAGCAGGCTGAGCCTTAACTGAACCAACGATACCATCAATGGGTGGTTCAGTAGTAGGCTTTGTAGGATCAGTGTGAATGCGGGAAGCATGTGGAAGAAGTTCGTGTAAAGTACCGGATTGAGTATATACTAAATCCATGTATTGTGCTGCCGAGATGGCTTGTTCTTCCGTAACAGGTCCGCGCATAGCAATATCTCTGGCTATGGGAGGCAAAAAGGATTTTGTAAACCAATCAGCAAGTAGCTGATCTGGAATAGGTGCCTTTATTAGCCTACGGCGTCTTCGCCACTCATGGATGTGATCCGAGATGTGTGTAGAAGTGGTTTGACGCAGTGAAGTTAGCAGTTCTGTTCCAGTCTCATATCGGATGGGAAGCTGAAAATGTGTCAGAAACTGCATAGCCAAAGTGTTGAAATCACGAAAAGAGTGTTGTGGCAGCTCGATGTACCATTTTGCTGCCGTTCCGGTAAGCGTACGTTGGAAGAGCCGAAGTCGGATGGAATCATCCATCAAGGAGTTTGATGAACACCAAAGATGGAAGGTCATCACGTGGTTCTTGGGGTCTTCCCCGGGCTTAGCATCGAACTTGGGAATGTCCGATGGTAGTTTGGCTGGGATAGGTGGCCAGTGAGGTTCATGCCAAATAGGATCGTTAATAAGCCTCGACAAATCAGGTAGATCAAGTGTGGCCAAGAAGGGAAGCTGGCGGTTGGTCTGCGGGTATGAGTAGTAACCATGTGGTGCAGGGAACCCTGGAGGGCCTTGCATGGCATGCTGCTGTGTGTTATACCCATATGTGTTTCCCGCGGGATACTGCTGGAAGTTCTGCGGATAATAAACCATCTGGTTAACCGGTTGATTGTAAGCAACTGGTTGGTAAGTGTTCTGCTGAGTGGGTATAGTACCCTGAAGCTGTTGATGCCCAGGATTGGTTGCTATTCCTTGTTGGGAAAAAGTTCCTTGGAATTGTTGTGTTCCAGGGATGTTGCCACCATACTGTGTAAGTGGAGAATTTCCCATAGCAGGGTTGGGGGGTGGCTGCGACTGTGGTGTCCATGGAATGTTCGTTCCTGCTTGAGGAACGAGTGGAAATTGAAGTGACGGGTTCCAAGGAGTTGTGGCAGCCGAAGGGTAAGGGAAGCCAGAATTCAAGTTGGGGAAAATCTGAGATTGCCCTCCAGCTTGGTTCCAGTTTCCGAAAAGTGAGTACCCCCCACTTTGTGGGATTTGATGATCCCAAGAAGGAAGCATACCTGACAGGGGTGGTTGAGAGTAAGGCCCGGTGGGAACACCGGAATAAGGTTGCCCACTGCCAGGTGGATTGTACATACCAAACTGAGTAGAAACTGCTGGTTGGGAAACTTGTTGGAACGAGCCAATAGGTTGTCCGCCAGCAGTTAGGTTGGATGGCCCTATGTGAGGAGGCTGTAGACTGGGAATTGGGTTCCCAGCAAAAGGTTGTCCTCCGATTGGTTGGGTTGATGGCTCACCAGTTGGAGGTTGTTGACTAGCAATGGGGTTCCCAACAAAAGGTTGCCCCCCAGCTGGTTGGGTTGATGGCCCACCAGGGAGGGTTTGTAAGTTGGAGTTAGGGACCATTGCAGTCGGTTGTCCACCTCCTGATATAGTATAAATGGTGGCTGAAGGTGATCCTCCTATCGAAACGGAAGATCCAGCAGTATGACTAAGTGTTCTTCCGCCGCTAGCTAAATATGATAGCATGGATTGGCCAACGGCGCCAAAAGTACCGATTAGCGGAGGCGGTCGTCCGTATTGGACAGGTGAGGACGGAGAAAAAACTGGGTTATCCCTCATAGAATGTGCACCAAACATTGGTGATGACAGCAAATGTGGGGAATTTAGCCCAGGAGTATCAGCGTCGTCCATCACGTGTTCAATAATAGGAGAACCATCGAGAACTGGATCCGAGTTCATATCCTGAAAAAGATTTTGGGGATCTGGCAGGAACCTAGGTGTAGTAAAGTCCGAAGGTCCTGAGCCGTCTGCAAAGGAATGATGAAATTCTGTGCTAGACGGAACGTTGGGATCCCTATAGTCAGAAGGACGAGAAACAGGGGGGTATCTAGACGCTGTTGAAAGCATTTGCTCTGTGTTGCGTCTAAATTGTGCCGATGCTAACGGAGAGTTCGCTAGGCTAACCATACTAGACTGAATGGAAGCCATAATTTCGTGTCCCGGTGGGATGTTGGGTAGATGAAAAATGCGAGGTACGTTGCTAGAAGAACTTGTCTCCTGAGGATGAACACTGGGTGATGTAGTAATAACAGGCGGAAGTTCCGTCTGGGAAGTAATGAAGCCATAATCAGGTTCAAAAGGTGTGTCAGGTAGACGAGTACCTTCAACGATCTCAACGTAGCCGCCTGGGACTGAAATTAGGCCAGGTATGTCCTGGTCGGAACCTTCTGTGGTGCCAATAGATCCGTCTATATCATCGTGGAAAATGTCTGATGGACGGGAAGTGTTGGCTTCCGGTAGAAGGATGACCTCTGGTCTAGTACTCTGGGTCGTGCTAGGTTCAGCTGCTGTAACTGTGCCCACTGTTACAGATGAATCTGGGATGACAGTGGGTGAGGTGACAGTGGAAGCCTCAGACATGCTAGTGGTCATAGAAGCTGCAATGGATTCTGAGACTGTGCTGTGTGTGGCAGTTACAGGCGTAACTGAAGATGTTGTACGGGTCGGCGGTGGGATGTTGCCTCGACCAGCACCGCGGCCAGGAGGACCAGGAATGCGTGATGCAGGCGGACCAGAAGTCCGTGGCGGTGGCGGTGGTGGAGGGCTTAGGCCCTGTTGTCTTCGTGATCTTCTTTGTTGATCTGACATGATGACAGGAAAATGAAAATCGGAGGCAGTACCGTAAATAAAGAACTCAAAAACTCTAATGCAGCCGAGTGTGCAAAAGAGGAGCTAGAAAAAGCAAGGCTCACAGGCCAAAAAAAAGCAAGCTCTAAAATCTATACTGAGACCGGTGTCTCAATAAGCGAGCTAATCAACAAAAATGGCCAGAATGCCAACAAGCAGTCCCTACAAAGAAAAAATGACCCTCTACAAAGATGAGACGCCAAGCAAACTCCTAACTAAGAGCTGGAGACCTCAACAGGCTGTATCCTTCGCAAGGTGATGAAATCCAAGTCGAACAATACAACATGAGAGACCGATATAAGAAGGATATCCCTCTACCGAAAGGGATCCTGGGTAAAAGAGCCCTAGTAGAATAGATACTAAGCCACCTCGTTCATGACACGTCGGAAAAGGTTTTGGGCACTTCAGCCTTCCGAAGAAGACAGCGATCGATGTTGCCTTAGGGCTAAGTGGAGTGCGGTATTCCACAGAGTCCGTCCGGTTCTCAATCTCGCGGCCGTTTAACCCCTGAACAGTTAGAAACAGTCAGGAGGCCCCTCCACAAACTATCTGTGACCGTGTCAATAAGTACTAGAGGATTTTAGTTCCCTAAAGACAACGACTATGTCTCAGATGAAAATGACAAGGGGGAATTATTTTGATGCCTATCCCCGGTGTCCTACCTAACTACCAAATTCTTTTGATTTCCTCAAGTGAGGTTAAAGTTGGTTTAATTAGGGTGATTAATTTTAGTGGCTGTCTTTACTCAATCGGGTAGTGGACGTGAAACTTGATGGTGTTATGACGACTCAAACCATGCAAATGAGAATGAATCATAAACAAGCCTTTGTCTTCGATGAAATCTAGCTAAGGTAAAGATAGAGGTTCTTTGATCCAATATGCATAACAATTTTCACAAGCATTCAAAGTAAAAGATTTTTCTTTTCTTTTCGATTTATAAACCAAGCCAAACTAAAGTAAACACACTTTTCAATGCACTGATTTTACAATCTACAATGCTTCTATGATGAGAATTTTTATGGCAAAATTAATGGTTCATTTCTCTATGCAAAATGCCACTAGACTTTTTCAAATTAAACAACAAATTTGCTCTCAACTAATGACCTTTTTAATTTACTGAAAATGATAATGACAATATGACTGTAAAACTACAGTGTTCAGTAATAGAAGACAGTGGTGTTGAGTTGGTTGTGGGAAAAAGCCAAGTCAAATGCAATCAAATTGAAGAATGACCAATATGTCAAAAGTGCCACTTAATTCAATCAATCAATCAAGCTCACAAACCATGTAATAAGCAGACCAAACAGACTGGAAATTAACCAGGATGCTAACAGGCAACAGTAAAGACTATCTGAGGCAGGGAGAAACTCAGGAAACCAAGCAAAAATTAAAAAAAATTTACCTACTTGCAGACACTACCGCGGGCTATAGACTGCCTGAAGCGCGGCACTGTGTAACTGTCGCGCTGGTATGAATGCCTAGGACGCGGCACTGTGTAAATGTCGCGCTGGAAGTGGTTCAGAGGGCGCGGCACTGTGGCAAGAGGGAAAAAAAAACGCAACTGGAAAAGAAAAAATCAAGTTTTCAGGGTTGTTGCTAACCCAGGGGACTCAGTAATTAAACAGGGAGATAAATACTGCGAGGAGGGGTGAATAAGGGTCAAAAAAGACCAAAATTCAAGGTGGTTTGAAGTGCAACAAAAGACTGATAATTCAAGGATAAATGACTGTGAATTTGAACCAATCAAGCAGTAATCAAACCCAGCGGAGTCGCCATTCTTGTTATGTGGAATTCTGCCCTACGGATAAGTCAAAACTCCCTTAGGCTAAAGTAGGATCTAACTAACTCTAGACTAAGAACAGACAAAACAAATGCAACCTTGAATCCCTAGATCTAACATACATTTCAGTATTAAAATGCTGAAGAGAGCAAAGGATTTTAACTGACCTTATGTCCAAGTGCTTTGTTTTTGGTGTTTGCTCCAAGCTCCAAGTCTTCACCAATGAACCTGTCAAAGAGTAACCAAAATACAAGTATGCACTATTCTCTAGCAATCTGAAACATGAGTTAGGATCTAAATCTGTAGGAGATACAAATCATGTGATTAAAACAAGATTAATACAAACGATTTGGGAAAACAAGACAAGTTATTCCATTACAACTTGAAGATTACTTACAAAGGGTGCTTGATGCCCAAGCCAATCCTCCAACTCCAAGTGTCTTCTCCTCTTAGCTATCTCCACAATGCTGCAAGACCATAAGTTTGGTGCTCTCAAGAGTCCTCCCCCTTTTCCAATGGCATGCCTCTCTTTTATAGTGAATGGTGAGGTTAACCAACAAGAGAGATAGGTGGATCTAAGGAGGGATAAGTGGATCAGGGTTTCTAATCGAAGGAGGTGAGTTGGGATCGAATCAAGGAACCCAATCTTCCATCATCTTCGAAAATCCAAGATCCCATAAGACAAGGGCAAAAACTATTAAAAGGGTGCCGCGCTTTGCAAATGATACAGAGCGCGGCACTGTGCCGCGTTTTGTCAAGCTGGAAGGGCGCGGTAGTGTATGGAAATAAAGTCCAAGGTGGGTCAAAACTTGGCAAGGTGGATTTACCTTCAAGGTTGACTCATCATCTGTCTCTTCTGGATGGTTCAAAACAGTAGGGAAAGTGTCGTCGAAATGTGTTGTGATGGGGATGCGACACCGTGAAATATAGAGGTATAACACATGTAACTTTGTGTATGCCAAAATTTATTTATGTTATTTTAATACAAATGCAATTCTAGCTTAGATTTTATTCTCTTTCAGACCATGGATTTCTTTACTTATTGTGAGGTAATTATTGTGATTTCCTATATAAGTATGTCATTGATATTCAAATATATTTTATTTATTTTCATAATATTATTCTGAATGCAAATAGTCTTCTTAATGGATGTATGAAGATGATCAGCTTGTGGAATTTGTATATTCATTCATTTTCCTGTTTTTTTTGTCATATCAATATTCATCCTATTGTTTGATCTTCAAGTTCCATGCTTTGATCTATGATGTATTACAGAAATTGGTGTAATTATTCTTGAGGTTTTCTTTCCAATTACCCAAACTACTTGACCTAGCTTTAACAAAATGCATATTAACTATGTAATTTTGTTTTCAATAATAAAATTACAGTTGTTTTAAAGGGGAAAAAATCATTTACCATTCACTTCGAAGTCCTGGTTAAAATTCTAGGTGTTCTGGAAAATTATAAATTGTTATGTAAAAAACAGAGTGTAAATATTCAAAACTAGGCTTAGAAAAATGCATGCAAACTTCTGTACAATTGTCATTAATTGAATTTAAGACCATGGGGTTGAAGATATATATATTTTTGACAAAAACCTCTTTCTGATTCCTAAAATTCTGTTCCATTTTCCCACAATTAATTTGACAAAATGGCAACTTTTATGTTTTGAACACAATTCATAAAAATGCCCGCTAAGACCTCATTATCGAGTCTTTTAAGGTGGCTTAAGTTTAAATTGTGTGTTTTACTATTTTACACATTCTTCTAGATCTGGTTTTACAATTTGGGTTCATAAAGTTCATGTATTGTTTCATGTTATAGATTTGCAAGATACATTCTATGTAATGTTTCATCTTCAAACATGCATGCTCTATAAACAATCAGTATTATCTATGCTTTGTTTTCTGGTGTATATTAATTAAGATCTTGTAACTGTATATCAATATTTAAAGTGTTTAATACTACACAGTTTCTGTTGTATTTTCAGTTTTATAGAATTTATTCTTTGATGCATCTAGAGATTACAATAGTTTTGATTCTCTTGGAATAAATGTAATGTAAAGACAATATTCTACTTTGATTGAAATGAATAACAAGTCAGTGTTTTTTTTCATGTAAAAAAATCAGAATTACCATTCACATTAAATGCACAAAGACATATACATCCCCAAGAAATACATGCACACATATATCAATTTATGTATTAAACCTTCAAGAGTATTTCCTTACATGTCATACATAAATAATGTTATTCCATATTTCTAGGTTGCTTGGGAGGTTTAGGATACAAGCACTCCTATTCTAGGCAAGAAAAATTTGAACGTTCTCTCTTGCCTTGTCTAGAAGCTTCTGGTTCTTCAGGAGCTACAGTAGGTGCATGTTTTAATTGTTCTTCTAATTCTTTCACTTTCTTCCTACAATTTACCAAATTATCTTGCAATCTACTTTTCTCTTCAATGTTTCTACTTCAATAAGTGGTCATAGTGTTATGTAGAATTTTGTCCTACGGATAAGCCAAAACTCTCTTAACTTTAAAGCAGACTTTAAACTAACTCTAAAGCAAGAAACAAGTCAAAACAAATGCTACCTTGAATCCCTAGATCTAACAAACATCTCAAGATTAAAATGCTAGAAAGAGTAGAAGAAGTTTAACTAACCTTCTATCCAGATGCTTGTTTTTGGTATTTGCTCCAGTCTCCAAGCCCTCACAAATGAACCTGTCAAAATGGAACCAAGACACAAGAATGCACTATTATCTAGCAACCTGAAACATGAGTTAGAATCTAAATCTTATGAAAGATACAAATCATATCATTAAAACAAGATTAACACAAATGATTTGGGAAAACAAGACAAGTTATTCCATTACAACTTGAAGAATACTTACAAAAGGTGCTTGATGTCCAAGCCAATCCTTCAGCTTCAAGTGTCTTCTCCTCTAGCTATCTCCACAATACTGCAAGACCATAAGTTTGGTACTCTCAAGAGTCCTTCCTCTTTCCCAATGGAATGCCTCTCTTTTATAGTGAATGGTGAGGTTAACCAACAAGAGAGATGGGTGGATCTAAGGAGAGATAAGTGGATCAGGGTTTCTAATCGAAGGAGATGAGTTGAGATCGAATCAAGGACCCCAATCTTCCATTATCTTCGAAAATCCAAAATCCCACAAGCCAAGGGAAAAAGGTTATTAAAAGAGTACCGCGTTCTGCAAAGACTGCAAAACGCGGCACTGCCGCGTCTTGGGAAAAGAGCATAGCGCGGTAGTGTCTAGTACCGCGTTTTGATAAGCTAGCAAGGCGCGGTAGTGTATGTGGATAAAGTCTAAGGTGGGTCAAAACTTGTCAGGGTAGATTCACCTTCAAGGTTGACTCATCATCTGTCTCTTCTGGATGGTTTAAAACAATAGGCAAAGTGTCGTCAACTCGTTTTGTGATGGAGATGTGACACTGTGAAACATAGAGGTATAACAGATGCCCCCTAAAGTGTGAGGTCAGAAGGGACTGATGGCCGAAAGACTTTACGAATATAATGTGCAGAGATAGCATCGAGGAGAGCGACACTGAGCTGAAATAGAAACAAAGTGTTAGATATACCACCGAGGCGGGCATTCCCATGCTCGGAAATAGATGACTCAAAGCATGGCTGTCGACCAATACATTACAGAGCCATGAGTACTGAGATAATGTAAACTGTGGACAGATCATGGCTACTATGAACAATCGTAGATCCATGAGACAATAATGACACAGCCACGACCAATACAATAAGTGGATCTGTGTGACAATACAAGGGACATCTCCATTGCAGCCTGGACGTAGTCGAGATGCAGCGATGCGCCCAGGGTCTTCTACCCGATCGCAAAAGATACGAATCTAACCATGTGATTACAAGGTGTTGAAGTCGAACATGGTAGAAACCATTTGATTATCGGTCAATGATGTGGACCGTTAACAAATGCGAGGGAGATCACCAATGATGACGATGATTCCCAAGGTATCAATAGTACATCTCAACGAAATGCGAATGAATGAGTTGATGTCGAGCATCCGAGAGATCGCTTGATCAGAGGTCAATGATGTGAACCTACTGTCAAACACGAGGAAACCTGCCATTGAGGCATGCAGGTACCAAGGTACTAATGGTTGATCTCTAAGTCTAATTCCCGGATAGTGATTTGGTGTCGACAGGAATAGACTCGTCGAAGGTGGTCCATGATGATTCCCACATCATCGACACGAAATCGGCACAGATGATAGGATGATGAAGCAATGGAGTATGTACTGACACAGCGGAGGCCTGACACAATGAATGACTTGAAACAAAGCAACCCTTTGAACATATCACGGCATGTAACAGGACTTGGCAGCAGGGATTATTGAAAAATAGAGGATAGACACCGGATGAGTGGACTCGTGGCCAGGGAGACGACTCATGATGATGACCGTAACTCAGTGAAAGATGGATACCCAAATATAGACAAGAGACGGACACATGTCATGTTCAAAGGTAACGACTGACAAGCTGCCATAGATAAACTTGACTTATTCCCCCATATTTCCCCGACATGATGGACGAGTACCTCTTTCTTGTTTTGCGAGCTTGAAGAGGATAACAGATGCTCGGTGTAGCTCATCTCATGGATGAGTCCAATCTCACATGTTTTACGAACCTGAGAAAGGAGGGGTTCGTCCCAAAGTGGGTCCTTCGATGTTGATATTTTAACGAGTCCAAGGAAGGAAAACTCGGTAGTTTTTCATATTTAGAGAGCCTGAAAAACTTTAAAGGAAGCTCCATAATGTACTTTTTCGTAAAATTTAGTCCCTCGATCCCGAAAAAGTGTAAAACAATTTCCGAGAGAACTCTCCCATCCGAGATTGACTAAGGTATACCTTTCTCGTAAATAGTCTAGACGGGCCGAAAAAGGGGTAACCTATCACCGAATAGACGACCTTTCAAATACTTTTACAAGTGTGAAAGAGTCAAGATCACTTGGCAATCTTTTCAATTTTAAGAGTCTGAAAAGAGCTTAACTATGGACTCCTATGGTCTTTTTCGTAATTTTAAATTATTTTGGTCCGAAAAAAGAATAAAATATAACCAGGATAATACTTTCCTCATCGTTTAACGAGCATGACTAAAGCTGACTGTACTCGACACCGTTTACTTGAGTTTGACAAGCACGACACGGGTGTAAAAGCGCTTGGAATCTTTTTCAAGTTTTAAATCCAGAGCACGAAAAAGATAAAGTGGGCTCAAAATGAAGGTCAAATCATAAGTAAACACCAGTGTGAATGTATCGCATTTTCTACCGGGGATCCTGTCAATAAATGCTCAAAAACTGGACATTAGCAATGTGAACAAGGGTTTATTTCAACTATTTAAAATAGTAATTAATTAATTAATTAAAAAAATGTGAAAAAATGCTATATAAGGAATGGTAAAAATAGAAATTACTATTCATTTGTGTTTTTTACCCAAAGGAGACATTTTCACCCATTTAGGAGGAAGATTTGAAGGATCCATACCAGGAGTTATGGGACACCATTTCGACCACCGTCTGCGCCAGGTAAGAGTGCTTGAGCCCCTCTTTCATTTCATGTAATAATTTTTTGCTTTCACCAAGAAAAAATTGATTTTTTAGCGAGCCCTTTTGAGCAAGAATCACCCTTCACACTACCGCGTGGGGGCCCTATCGAAAGGCGCGGTACTGTCTAACAGTACCGCGCTGTATCCTCAAACCGAGGCACGGTAGTGTGGACTGCCGCGTGGTAGGATGTCCCTCAGGCGCGGCACAGGCGAATTTTGAGTTTAAAAAATCAAATTTTCTCCAATTTTTTGCTGGAACTAAGTTGTTAAATAGTTGCTAATTGTTTTGTTTGCCCTTTTGCAGGGATTTTCAACTTATTCGGAGCAAAATGGTAAGCTGGAAAGAGAGAGAGCACGAAGCAGATGATTTTGCAGTCGAACATGACTTACCAACCGTGACCACATTGCGAGAATGTGGTTTGCTAAAGTTCTTCAAAACCAAAGGGATTCGCCAGCAACCTAAGCTCCTTACTCATCTTATCCAATTGTGGGACCCTGACATTCGAGCTTTCCGAGTGGGAGAGCATGTGCTTGAAATCCAACTTGAGGATATTTATTTCCTCACGGGCCTCTCGAAAAGAGGGGCCCGGGTGAACTTTACCGGGTACACAGCTTCAGAATCAAGCACAGATGACTTGATTGCTCGGTATTGCCAGGCGGGTTCGAGTAAGAAAAGTGGGAAAGTGGCCATAAAGGAGGTCATAAATCTTCCTGTAAAAACTGTGCTATTCACTATCACGCGTGCAGCGGGAAGCGTGAGTCCACATCAGGCATCCCGCACACAAGTGAATCTCGCAGCAGAGTGCATGGGAGGAACAGTTTTCAACTGGTGTGATGCAGTGTTGTCCAATCTGAAGGAACAAGTGCACAAGTGTAGGACTCGGAAAAATACCCAGTTTGGCTATGGGAGCATCCTGGTCACTTTCTTTTTGGCGAGGGTGCCACTACTGCGTCCACAGATATCTGTGCGCCCTCGTCCACCTACCGAGCCATGGATGGCTCGATGGAGTGACTATGCTGGACGCCTCGGGGGACCTCAGCGGCTAGCCTTTGGCGAGGACTTCTTCTCTTGGCTAGAGGAGCAGATAGTCATGATTGATGACTATCCCTATTCAGCGGTAGATTTCCGTGAGGACATCGACTTGGCATTGTCGGAGGATGATGACTGGGATGACTCTGGTATGACCTTCATGGATATGTATTTTTTCCTTTTTGAATATTTAATTTTTATTGCTTTTTTAGAATGTGTAAAAGACGCCTAATATATATTCGCATGCATGTTGCAGACCATGGACCACAGAGGCCAGCTAGATACTCTCCACTACGTCGTGGTGGTGTCGATCGTCAAGCTGCTCCTGACGAAGAGGAAGATGAAGACGAGACAGGAGGCGTCCGGGACGTTGAGAGGAACCTGCAGGGATTGACCCATGGTATCCTTGCTATGCGGATGGATGACGTTCCTTACCACCTCCAGCGGCATACTGTGGGTGTACCTGGTCGTATCAGTCGACTTCTTCGCAGGGTGGTTCGAGCTGTAGTGTGTTACCACCAGCAGTGGGAGGAGTCCGATGAGGGACATGATAGGTCTCCTAGGTCTCCATAGATGGTCCTTTGATCTTTTTGCGGCATGTACACGATATGTAGGATTTGAGGGCCAATTTTTGTATATGGGCTTTGATCCCCAATTTTGTCTTTGACACAAACTTTATGTATTTTTGAAAAAACAATCTTATATACAGTGATATGGACCTATTTATGATCTAAATATTTACAATGGCTTGTGCATTTTATTTTTTATGATGTTTTTATGTATGGGCAAGATGCCAATCCAAAATGTAATTGGCCAATGAATCGGCAATACAATTGAATTCTCTCGGTATGTGTTGATATGTGATAAAATTAAATGACCGTTCCAAGAGGCGTACTCTTCGAAATAAACGAAGTAGTGTAGGATCGCGAACTGTGTAAACACAGTTTAGATGAGAAACCACGAGTTGGGAGTCTAAAAAGACTGATAAGGAGTCAATCCCGAGTGAAGCAACCTCTGTCAAGAGACCAATGACTGCATGGTACTCCGCGATATTGTTGGTTGCAGAACCTAAACAATTGGCTCCTGAAGAAATCAACTCGCCAGTAGGGGAATAGATTACCCATGCTGTGGAAGCGAGATTCCGGGTATGTCGGCTTGCACCGTCGGCGAATCCAAAGTAGGCAGACATCTGCGCATAAAGTCACGAGTCAAAGTAAGAGTAGATACATGAGGTCCACGCGCACACTAAAAAGAAAGAAAAAGCAAACTAAGTACATTATGTACAACAAGTAACCCGAGTAGGGTAACCTCACGCATAGAAACGTTTGAGGTATAGCCCGTTGCGGGGCCGTGCCAATGGCGTACCATCACAATCGATTAGTTCATAGGCTCCTTTTTCTAAGACACGTTTTACAATGAAGGGGCCATACCACATAGATTCAAGTTTACCTTTTCCAAGCTTATCATGCATCTGATCATATGTAAGTACGAGGTCACCCTCATTGAAGATCCGAGGTTGAACGGATTTGTCGTATTGAGCTTTGACGCGTTTTTTGTGAGCTTCATTAGCCAAAGCGGCGGCGCGGTGGGTTTCATCTAGCTTGGCTAGGTATAGAAACCGTTCCTCTTCGGAAGTAGTGTGTGGAAGTAGCTCTATGGCTATCTTGAGTGATGGAATTTCACATTCAATCGGGAGAATGGCTTCTAGGCCATACACCAGTTGAAATGGTGTAAACCCAGTAGCACTTTTCACTGAGGTTCGGTATGCCCACAGTGCTGAGAACAGAGCTGAGTGCCAATTGGATTTCTGGGTACCCAGAATGCGCTGAATCATTCGTTTCAGGACTTTATTAATGGCTTCAACTTGGCCATTAGCTTGTGGGTAATACGGGGTTGAGTTTTCATGGCAAAAACCCAGTTTGGCACTTACTTCTTCGATCATATGGTTCCTGAAATGGGAACCATGATCGGTCACAATAGACTGTGGGACACCGAATCTAGCTATGATATGATTGAATATGAACTGCGCTGTTGTTTTGCCGTCTTCAGCATATGTAGGCATCGCTTCAGCCCATTTTGTAAAATAGTCGACAGCTACTATGACATAGCTATGCCCCCCGGTTGAAGTGGGCTTACAGTGCATAAAATCGATGCCCCATTTGCAAAAGGGGCCGACGGCAATGACAGGATGGAGTGGAGCAGGATGCGAGCGTGCTTTGCTATGAAAGAATTGACATGGTGGACACTTCTTGACTGTTTCAATGCAGTCTTTGAAAATTGAGGGCCAGAAGTATCCTGCTCGCAGTATTTTCTGGGTCGTAGCCATCCCAGAGAGATGACCACCACATGCTCCAGCGTGGCAGTCGTTGAGAACGCGTTACGCCTCATCTAAGGTCAAACAGCGTCGAAGGACAGTGTCGACACCATGTCGATACAGAGTATCGTTCACTATAAGGTAGTATTTTGCGTGATGTCTGATACGTCGTCATTCATCGTGGGTGAGATCGGGACGGAAGCATTGGGTTTGGAGATATAAGAGAATATCCCCATACCACGGATCAGACATGCTAATGAGGAACAATGATTCGTTGGGAAGAGAATCAATGGGCTCAGATTGCTCAGTAGCACGGGGCAAGTTACAAATTAACTCAGCGAAGACCAGAGATTTCTTAGACTTGGCTTTGACAAATTCCAAGTCAAACTCTTGAAGGATGAAAATCCAACGGGAGTACTTGCCTCCAAGCACTTGTCGTGTGAGGATATAGTACATTGTATTGAAATCGGCGATGATGGTGGTCCGACGGAGTAAGATGTAGTGACGGAATCTCTGGACAGCAAATATTGTTGTCAGAGCCAGCTTTTCAACATGTGAGTAGCGAGTTTCAGAGTCAAGAAGACTCTTGCTAAGATAGTACACCACATGTTCTATGCCGTTGTGGTCTTCCTGGACTAACACCATACCAATGGTGGAAATCGAGGCTGCGAGATAAAGGATGTAGTCCTGTGTGTAATTGGGGGGTTGAATCACAGGATCTTTGCTTAAGGCTGCCTTTAAATTGTCAAAGGAGCGTTGGGCTTCGTCATCCCATATGAAGGGAACATTCTTCTTGAGAAGCCGCATGTAGCCTTTTGTTATCTCGGACAGATTGCAGATAAAACGGTGTAGAAAGTTTGCATGCCCTTGCAAACATTGAAGTTCTGGAATATTGGTAGGTGAAGGCAGGGCTATGATAGCTGCTACCTTTGCGGGATCTAGACGTATCCCGTCTTTGGAGACTATGAAGCCCAATAGTTTTCCGGCTTCTACACAGAAGACGCACTTATGCGGGTTCAAACGTATATTGTAGCGCCGGCACCTTTAGAAAATGGCACTCAAGTGGTCTGGATGGTCTTCCCGAGTCCGAGAATGAGCGGGAAGGTCATCAAGATATGGCTCTACGATATGTTTGATATCATGGAATGCGTAGGACATCGCCCGTTGGAAAGTTGCCCCGGCATTTTTCAGGCCAAAAGGTAACTTTCGATATGCAAAGATCCCCCAAGGGCAGATAAAGGCCGTTTTGTGCTGGTCGGCTGGGAGGATATCGATCTGATTATAGCCAGAGAAGCCATCCATAACTGAAAAGATAACACTTTCGGCACAGTTATCGATGATCTGGTCGATAAATGGAGTTGGGTAGTTGTCCTTGGGACAAGCCTTGTTCAAATCACGGTAATCAACACAGACTCTAATCGTTCCCTATTTCTTGGCTACGGGAACGATGTTGGATACCCATTCTGTCAGTGGGACAGGATAGATAAAACCAGCACGCAAAATTTTTTCAACTTCTGCTTTAATGGCGGCTGCCTTACGAGGATGAACGGGTCGAAGCTTTTGTCGAACAGGTCGGGCGCCAGGGAAAGTTGGAATTTTGTGGACCACAATCGAGGGGTTAATTCCTGGCATCTCTTCATAACTCCAAGCAAAAACATCGCGGAAAGTTTTAAAGTAGGCACTATAGAACTCTGTTTCGAGGGGAGTACATGTTTTGCCAATGTGTACGTTTTCCACGATACCCGGCTTCACTGAAATATCGATGGGAGTGGTCGCCATAAGATTGGCCAAGTTGCCTTCGGAAAATACCTCGTCGAGGGAAGTGGGGAACTTGGTTTGAACCATCCCAAGTGAAGCGCTAGATTTGGTGTCAGGCTCAAGTGACTGAATGGTGGGGAATGAAGATCGATGATGAAAATCTCCCCAAGGTGGCTCATCACCGCACATAACCTCTATGATTGATTCGTCAGTGGGAAAAATCAAGTTGAGAGGATCGAAAAATGGTGGGTGTGGATGAGTTTCAGTCGAGAGCTGCGCCACGGTGTGATCAGTAGAACAGTCGACCCAATCTATGGTTGATTGGATCGCGTCATATGCTGCAAGGTTTCTGTTTAAAGGCATGGAATTGCCATAGCCTTGAATCTGAGTGGGACTCGAAATCACCCATGAATCATCGGAAGGGGTGACATGCGATGAAATCATGTTGACTGGTTGGAGATGGGTTCCCAGCTCTGCAAAAACTCCAATGAGGGAAGAATCCTTCATGAGACCAACACCTATGTCTTGGAACCGGTACCGAGGTTGATCCAATAACGGGACGGTACTGGTGGAGTTCGGATGGGAGTCTGGGATACAGTAATCCAGTTGATCAATAGTGACAATTTTCCCTTCATGAGGAAATTGTACAATCCGGAAGACTGTAGATGCTATGGCGGTCATGGCATAGAACCAGTTCCGACCAAGTAGGAGATTGTAATCCAAAGGTGCATCTACGACTTCGATGTGTACGGATACTGTTTTGCCCCCCAGTTCAACACCGATTGAGGGAATGAGTCCATATGGTTGAAAACCATGTCCATCAAACGCCCTGAGAGTAGTGGGAGAAGTTGTGACCTCGGGTGAGCCTAAGGCTCTCCAGCAGTTCAAAGACATAATCGACGTGGAAGCACCCTCATCTAACACAGTGCGGTGGATGATATTCCCACGGATTTTTGTATGCACCTGGAAGGCTAACTGGTGAGAAAGCCTAGGTTTAGCGTTCTCCAAGTTAAACATGATGGAGTTTGAAGTATCTGGGTCCAGTGCCCCCAGTGCTGAAAGTAGGGTTCTACGCTGCGTGGGGCAGTGTTGGAGAACCTCGAGAGTCGACATAGCGCAAGGTGCTTGAGCCAAATCCTCAACAATGTTGTAGTTTTGGGCAGCTCACGCATTCGGATTGAATGTCGCCTTTCGTATGGTGCCCTTGGGTGGGCGTAGCACTGTGTCCATGAGTGGTCTCTCGATATGGAGATGACCGTTAGGGGGGGGAATAGGAATCAGATCTTCAACAGGAGATTTGCCTTTGGCTATCTCCGATTGTTTGTTTGAACTTGGAGGATTGTCATACGTCTTTGAACGAGTGGTGATATTAATCTCCTCATTACTTGTCATTAGGATTTCGTGGTTTGTGGACGTCTCTCCACGGGAAGGATTGGTTGGGTTGCCCCCTTGTGGGGATTCTTGGGCAACCATTTGCTGTTGCTGTTGGGGGAAAGGGTCAGTTAGCACTGCCGGGCGAGAGGATCCTTTAACGAACTTGTTGACCTCGTCTTTGTAGGGACAGTCACGCGTATAATGATCATCTTGACAAATCAGGCAGGGAAACTTAGCTTTCCGACGTGGTTTCTGGTCATTCTGGGTAGGTTTTGGCTTGGGGTTCTCCTGTTGGTTCTTTTTGGTTTTGCCACGATTGTTTTTCTTCTTTCCTCCGGATGGTTGGGACGTAGATTGAACTGCGTTCACTTCGGAGGAGACAGCAGGAGAGGTGGAAGATTTTGAAGCGGCCTGGGTAAAAGCGGGGGAAGCCGAAGCTTGTTGTCCCGTCGAGTTGGTAGCAGGCTGAGCCTTGACTGAACCAACAATACCATCAATGGGTGGTTCAGTGGTAGGATTTGTTGGATCAGTGTGAACGCGGGAGGCATGTGGAAGAAGTTCATGTAAAGTACCGGATTGAGTATATACCAAATCCATGTATTGTGCTGCCGAGATGGCTTGTTCTTCTGTAACCGGTCCGCGCATAGCAATATCTCTGGCTATGGGAGGCAAAAAGGATTTTGTAAACCAATCAGTGAGTAGCTGATCCGGAATAGGTTCCTTTATTAGCCTACGGCGTCTTCGCCACTCGTGGATGTGATCCAAAATATGTGTAGAAGTGGTTTGACGCAGTGAAGTTAGCAGTTCTGTTCCAGTCTCATACCGAATGGGGAGATGGAAATGTGTCAGAAACTGCATAGCCAAAGTGTTGAAATCACAAAAAGAGTGTTGTGGCAGCTCGATATACCATTTTGCTGCCGTTCCGGTGAGCGTGCGTTGGAAGAGCCGAAGTCGGATGGAATCATCCATCAAGGAGTTGGATGAACACCAAAGATGGAAGGTCATCACGTGGTTCTTGGGGTCTTCCCCGGGCTTGGCATCGAACTTAGGAATGTCCGATGGTAGTTTGGCTGGGATAGGTGGCCAGTGAGGTTCATGCCATATAGGATCGTTAATAAGCCTCGACAAATCAGGTAGATCAAGTGTGGCCAAAAAGGGAAGTTGACGGTTGGTCTGCGGGAATGAGTAATAACCATGTGGTGCCGAGAACCCTGGAGGGCCCTGCATAGCATACTGCTGTGTGTTATACCCATATGAGTTTCCCGCGGGATACTGCTGGAAATTATGTGGATGGTAAGCCATCTGGTTAACCGGTTGATTGTAAGCAACCGGTTGGTGAGTGTTCTGCTGAGTGGGTATAGTACCCTGAGGCTGTTGATACCCAGGAATGGTTGTTGTTCCTTGTTGGGGAAAATTTCCTTGGAATTGTTGTGTTCCAGGGATGTTACCACTATACTGTGTAAGTGGAGGGTTTCTTATAGCAGGGTTGGGGGGTGGCTGCGACGGTGGTGTCCATGGAAGGCTCGTTCCTGCTTGAGGAGCGAGTGGGAATTGCAATGATGGGTTCCATGGAGTTGTAGCAGCTGAAGGGTAAGGGAAGCCAGAATTCAAGTTGGGGGGAATCTGAGATTGCCCCCCAGCTTGGTTCCAGTTTCCAAAAAGTGAGTACACCCCACTTTGTGGGATTTGATGATCCCAAGAAGGAAGCATGCCTGACAGGGGTTGTTGAGAGTAAGGCCCGGTTGGAACACCGGAATAAAGTTGCCCACTTCCAGGTGGATTGTACATACCGAACTGAGTAGACGCTGCTGGTTGGGAAGCTTGTTGGATCGATCCAATAGGTTGTCCGCCAGCAGTTAGGTTGGATGGCCCTATATGAGGAGGCTGTTGACTGGGAAGTGGGTTCCCAGTAAAAGGTTGTCCTCCGACTGGTTGGGTTGATGGCCCACCAATTGGAGGTTGTTGACTCGGAACAGGGTTCCCAACAAAAGGTTGTCCACCAACTGGTTGGGTTGATGGCCCACCAGGGGGGATTTGGTAGTTAGAGTTGGGGACCACTGTAGTCGGTTGTCCACCTCCTGAGATAGTGTAAATGGTGGCAGAGGGTGATCCTCCGGTCCAACCGGAAGATCCAGCAGTGTGACTAAGCGTTCTTCCGCCGCTGGTCAAATATGATAACGTGGATTGGCCAACGGCACCAAAAGTACCCATTTGCGGAGGGGGTCGTCCATATAGAACAGGTGAGGACGGGGAAAAAACTGGGTTATCCCTCATAGAATGTGCACCAAATATAGGTGATGACAGCAAATGCGGGGAATTTAGCCCAGGTGTATTAGCGTCGTCCATGACATGTTCAATGGTGGGAGGACCCTCGAAAACTGGGTCCGAGTTCATGTCCTGGAAAAGGTTTTGGGGATCCGGCAGGAACCTAGGTATGGTAACATCCGAAGGACCTGTGCCATCTGCAAAGGAGTGTCGAAACTCTGTGCTAGACGGGATGTTGGGATCCCTATAGTCAGAAGGACGAGTATCAGGGGGATATCGAGAGGCTGACGAGAGCATTTGCTCTGTGCTGCGTCTAAACCGTGCTGATGCTAACGGAGAGTTCGCTAGGCTAACCATACTAGACTGGATGGAAGCCATGATTTCATGTCCCGGAGGGAGGTTGGGTAGAGCTGTAGTACGAGGTACGTTGCTAGAAGAACTTGTCTCCTGAGGATGAACACTGGGTGACGTAGTGATAACAGGCGGGAGATCCGCCTGGGAAGTGATGAAACCATAATCAGGTTCAAAAGGTGTGTCAGGTAGACGAGTATCTTCAACGATTTCAACATATCCGCCTGGGACTGAAATTAAGCCAGGTATGTCCTGGTCGGACCCTTCTGTGGTGCCAATAGATCCGTCTATATCATTGTGAAAAGTGTCTGATGGACGGGAAGTGTTGGCATCCGGTAGAAGGATGACCTCTGGTCTAGTACTCTGGGTTGTGCTAGGTTCAGTTGCTGTAACTGTGTCCACTGTAACCGATAAATCTGGAACGACAGTGGGTGAGGTGATAGTGGAAGTCTCAGACGTGCTATGGGTTGCAGAAGCCGCAATAGATTCTGAGACTGTGCTGTGTGTGGCAGTTACGGGCGTAACTGAAGATGTTGTACGTATCGGCGGTGGAATGTTGCCTCGACCAGCACCGCGGCCAGGAGGAGCAGGAATGCGTGATGGAGGCGGACCAGTAGTCCGTGGCGGTGGTGGTGGTGGAGGGATTTGGCCCTGTTGTCTTCGTGATCTTCGTGGTAGGTCTGACATGATGACAGGAAAATGAAAATCGGGGGCAGTATCGTAAACAAAGAACTCAAAAACTCTAATGCAACCGAGTGTGCAGAAGAGGAGCTAGAAAAAGCAAGGCTCACAGGCCAAAAAAGCAAGCTCTAAAATCTATACTAAGACCGGTGTCTCAATAAGCGAGCTGATCAGCAAAAATGGCTAGAATGCCAACAAGCACTCCCTATAAAGAAAAAACGACCCTCTACAAAGATGAGATAGCAAGCAAACTCCTAACTAAGAGCTGGAGACCTCAACAGGCTGTATCCTTCGCAAGGTGATGAAATCCAAGTCGAACAATACAACATGAGAGACCGATATAAGAAGGATATCCCTCTACCGAAAGGGATCCTGGGTAAAAGAGCCCTAGTAGAATAGATACTAAGCCACCTCGTTCATGACACGTCGGAAAAGGTTTTGGGCACTTCAGCCTTCCGAAGAAGACAGCGATCGATGTTGCCTTAGGGCTAAGTGGAGTGCGGTATTCCACAGAGTCCGTCCGGTTCTCAATCTCGTGGCCGTTTAACCCCTGAAAGTTGGAAACAGTCAGGAGGCCCCTCCACAAACTAGCTGTGACCGTGTCAATAAGTACTAGAGGATTTTAGTTCCCTAAAGACAACGACTATGTCTCAGATGAAAGCGACAAGGGGGAATTATTTTGATGCCTATCCCTGGTGTCCTACCTAACTACCAAATTCTTTTGATTTCCTCAAGTGAGGTTAAAGTTGGTTTAATTAGGGTGATTAATTTTAGTGGCTGTCTTACTCAATCGGGTAGTGGACGTGAAACTTGATGGTGTTATGACGACTCAAACCATGCAAATGAGAATGAATCACAAATAAGCCTTTGTCTTTGATGAAATCTAGCTAGGGTAAAGATAGAGGTTCTTCGATCAAATATGCATGAGATTTTTTCACAAGCAAACATCAAAGCAAGAGATTTTTCCTTTTCGATTTATAAACAAAGCCAAACTGAAGTAAACACTCTTTTCAATGCACTGATTCTACAATCTACAATGCTTCTACAATGAGAATTTCTGTGGAAAAATCAATGGTTCATTTCCCTATGCAAAATACCACTAGACTTTTTCAATTTAAACAACAAAATTGCTCTCAACTAATGATCTTTTTAATTTACTGAAAATGATAATGATAATATGACTGTAAAAACTGCAGTATTCAGTAACAGAGAATAGTGGTGTTGAGTTGGTTGTGGTGAAAAAATCAAATCAATGCAATCAGACTGGAAAAATGACCCATATGTCAAAAGTGCCACTAATTCAATCAACAATCAAGATCACAAACTGGGTAATAAGCACACCATACAGACTGGAAATTAACCAAGATGCTAACAGGCAACAGTAAAGACTACCTAAGGCAGAGAGAAACTCAGGAAACCAAGCAAAGATAAATAAATAAATAAAAAAAATTAAAAGCTTGCAGACACTACCGCGGGTGATGGTCTGGATGAAGCGCGGCACTGTGACAGTACCGCTCTGGTACTAAGGCAGAGAGCGCGGTACTACCGCGCTGGAAGTAGTTCTGAGGGCGCGGTACTGTGGCAAGGGAAGGAAAAAGCGCAACTTGAGAAGAAAAAATAAAATTTTCAGGGTTGTTGCTAACCCAGGGGACTCAGTGATCAAACAGGGAGATAAATACTGCGAGGAGAGGTGAATAAAGGTCTAAAAGGACCAAGATTCAAACTGGTTTGAAGTGCAATAAAACAAATCACAATCAGCAGATGAGTGATAGTGAACTGAATCAATCAAGCAGTAATCAAAACCAGCGGAGTCGCCATTCTTGTTATGTAGAATTTTGTCCTACGGATAAGCCAAAACTCTCTTAACTTTAAAGCAGACTTTAAACTAACTCTAAAGCAAGAAACAAGTCAAAACAAATGCTACCTTGAATCCCTAGATCTAACAAACATCTCAAGATTAAAATGCTAGAAAGAGTAGAAGAAGTTTAACTAACCTTCTATCCAGATGCTTGTTTTTGGTATTTGCTCCAGTCTCCAAGCCCTCACAAATGAACCTGTCAAAATGGAACCAAGACACAAGAATGCACTATTCTCTAGCAACCTGAAACATGAGTTAGAATCTAAATCTTATGAAAGATACAAATCATATCATTAAAACAAGATTAACACAAATGATTTGGGAAAACAAGACAAGTTATTCCATTACAACTTGAAGAATACTTACAAAAGGTGCTTGATGTCCAAGCCAATCCTTCAGCTTCAAGTGTCTTCTCCTCTAGCTATCTCCACAATACTGCAAGACCATAAGTTTGGTACTCTCAAGAGTCCTTCCTCTTTCCCAATGGAATGCCTCTCTTTTATAGTGAATGGTGAGGTTAACCAACAATAGAGATGGGTGGATCTAAGGAGAGATAAGTGGATCAGGGTTTCTAATCGAAGGAGATGAGTTGAGATCGAATCAAGGACCCCAATCTTCCATTATCTTCAAAAATCCAAAATCCCACAAGCCAAGGGAAAAAGGTTATTAAAAGAGTACCGCGTTCTACAAAGACTGCAGAACGCGGCACTGCCGCGTCTTGGGAAAATAGCATAGCGCGGTAGTGTCTAGTACCGCGTTTTGATAAGCTAGCAAGGCGCGGTAGTGTATGTGGATAAAGTCTAAGGTGGTTCAAAACTTGTCAGGGTAGATTCACCTTCAAGGTTGACTCATCATCTGTCTCTTCTGGATGGTTTAAAACAATAGGCAAAGTGTCGTCAACTCATTTTGTGATGGAGATGCGACACTGTGAAACATAGAGGTATAACACATAGACAGAGTATTACATGATTACATAATCCCATCAATAAGTGTTTATATTGCATAGCGATACTTTTGCAAGCCCCGGGTTTAATTTACAGGCGAGAATCTAATTGTTGATGGAAGTTCAGACTTATGGTAGCAAAAATTGTGAAATTATCAAAGAAGGCTCTACCGAAAGTTCCACGTTCCAGTAGCAAAATCTCAACCATAATCTAAATAAGGTGCTACCGAAAATTTAAAAGTCTCGAAAAGAGGTAATCCACAGTGTCACGACTTAATCATTGCAAGGTATACCCATTGAATCATGCAATTATTTTCATAAAAGGTGATGAAGTCATTTTAGATGTTTTTTATTAAGTGAATATACGCTTCATCATTTCACATCATGGTGGCATGTGTCGTTCCTAAATTTCCTAATAATGCATCCAAATGTTATAATGATAATTCTGCTCTTGATATGATTTCCATGCATGCTAAATCATAATTTCAAGAAGAGAATTTTAAGGATCCTTTCCTTTGTTTGAAACCCAAGTTTCATTTGTAATTTCACTCCAAATGATAGCATACTAAGTCATGATTAGAACGTAAAAATTTGTTGCAAAAGAATGGGGAAGAAAAGAGGAAAATTTTTGTGTCGCGAACGACAGGGTGTTGAATGGCTCGAAGACTATCCATAATGTGGTGAGAAATTCAAGAAAGCAGGTTGGTTTAGTCTGTGTGAAAAAATGCAGTGTTTCAATAACGAAATTGTAGAGGCATTTTCAAAAAGGTTCGATGGTTCCACAGACAAATTGGGAAGTTTAAAATTCCAACTAACTCAGGAATCTATCACTATTGCAACCAATCTTCCTACTGATGGTGAAGGATGGTTTAAAAACAAAGGTATCAATGCAGACTACAACCCATTTTTGAAAGAAGAACACTGGGATCCAGATTGGAAAAAAGGCATTCTCGAGAGTTGTTTGAAAGAAGAATGGACATAATTGTTGAAGATGGTGCAGAGATACATTACCTGCAAAGAATGATATACTATTACTTTTGCTTATGATATGAGGTTTTTCTTGCATCTTTCTAGCGAACAAAAGGATTAAAGAGATTCAGGAAACTATAATAGAAACCCATGCTAGAAAATCAAGGTCTCCTAAAACCCTAAATAGCCTTGTTGGTGAATCCTCAAATGTGAAGTAGAAAGAAGAAGTCGTTGCAAAAAGGACCAAGAGTAGCAAAAGGAAGATTGTGTTTGAGGAGGCAGATATAACAATGGATAGAATAGATTATATTCCATAACGGAAGTTTTCAATTCTAGAGTTGAAAATCCATATACTAGAAACAAAGGAGGAGTTACATTGATTGAATCAGCTATTAAGGATCATAAATAATATGATGTACAAGAAGGTCAAGCTCAAGACATATTGGAACCTTCCAGTAACACAATTACAAAGAAAAATTCCAAGAAATTCTCTCAAAAAATTAGGAAGAAGATACAACAAGAGCCTGTGTTCAGAAGGCCACACACTCGCCCTACTAATAAGCTTAGGCTTAATGCCAACGCTACTATGGATCTATCTTTAAAGAAAAATATTGTTCACTATTGAGGATGATTCGGATGAAGAATAGAACGAGTTGTCAGGATAGAGAATTAGATTTCTCATATTTTAACAATTATTGAGAAAGGGTTACAGGAATTTCCAAAAAAATGCCTGGAGATGATCATAGTGACCAAAGAGATTCTAAATCAAAGCATGAGGTAGAGGAAATAGCTCCAAGTTCAACTTGTATAAAGAATGTGAAGGAAGAAAAGGAGAATGTTGTAAATATACCATATTCAAATAATGAAGAGTCTCAGAGAGTAGAGAATGAACACGTTAAAGAAGTATAGGTACATGCATTTACTGTCTCACCTCACTCGGAAAAGAAAAATATTAAGAAAGTGGAAATAATCCAGAGGAGATTGGAGAAGTATAAGGAGTTAATTGAACATATAAAGAATGGAAACATTACAAAGAAAAGGGAATTAGAAAAAGTTAAGAAAATAATGGATAAAATTATTGCTAAGGATAACAAATTGTGTGCTTGGGATCAAAATACATTCAACAAGAAGAAGCAGTTGCATAAACATAACAAGAAGTTGCTAAAAGGGAAAAGAGTATTGAAGTAAAAGTGTTTACAGGAGAAAAGTAAGCATCAAGCACCACACAACCTCAAAATTATGGCAAAGGAAACTCAACATGCTTAACCAAGACTTTACAGAGACTATAAATAAGAATGTCTGCATGTAATAATCATTTCAGATTACGGTCGAGGTCATTTATAATGAAAATCGTAGGATATTTTGCGTGTTGACTTGTATCAAGGTTAATTGTTGAACTATTGGCTACATGAATCCTTCCATAATTTTTGGTAGCGCCTTACATACAAAAAATTGCAAAAGCACTACAGGAAGTTCTGGAAAATGTGTTTTTTGTAATATTTTGTGAATTTTGAGTTGTAGGCACTTCCGGAGGGGGGTTCGAGTGTAGAGGGTCGTGAGAGAGTTTTGGGAAGATTTGTAAAGGGAAAATTTGTATTAATCTGTAATACGATATAATCAAAATTCCTACTACTTGATGGTCAAATCATGTAACTTCGTGTATGCCAAAATCTATTTCTGCTATTTTAATACAAATACAATTCTAGCTTAGCTTTTATTTTCTTTCAAACCATGGATTTGTTTACTTATTGTGATTTCCTATATAATTCTATCATTGATATTCAAATATATTTTATTTATTTTCAGAATATCATTTTGAATGCAAATAGTCTTCTTAATGGATGTATGAAGATGATCATCTTGTGAACTTTGTATATTCATTCCTTTTCTTGTTTTTTATGTCATATCAATATTCATCCTATTGTCTGATCTTCAAGTTCCATGCTTTGATCTATGAGGTATTACAGAAATTGATGTAATTTATGCTTGAGGTTTTCCTTCCAATTACCCAAACTACTAGACCTAGCTTTAACATAATGCATATTAACTATGTAATTTCGTTTTCAATAATTGAAAATTACAGTTGTTTTTAGAGGGAAAAAAATCATTTACCATTCACTTTGGAGTCCTAGTTAAAATTCTAGGTGTTCTGGAAAATTCTAAGTTGTTATGTAAAAAACAGAGTGTAAATATTCAAACTAGGCTTAGAAAAATGCACGCAAAATTCTGTACAATTTTCATTAATTGAACTTAAGACCATGGGTTTGAAGATATATATATATTTTTGACAAAAACCTCTTTCTCATTCCTAAAAGTATGTTCCATTTTCCCACAATTAATTTGACAAAATGATAACTTTTATGTTTTGAACGCAATTCTACAGAGTTCATAAAAATGCCCGCTAAGACCTCATTATTGGGTCTTTTAAGGTGGTTTAAGTTTCAAATGGTGTGTTTTACTATTTTACACATTCTTCTAGATCTGGTTTTACAATTTGGGTTCAGAAATTGCATGTATTGTTTCATGTTATAGATTTGCAAGATACATTTTATGTAATGTTTCATCTTCAAAGATCAATGTTCTACAATCAGTATTATCTATGCTTTGTTTTCTGGTTTAGACTAATTAACATCTTGTAACTGTATATCAGCATGTAAAGTGTTGAATACTACATAGATTCTGTTGTATTTTTAGTTTTCTAGAATCTATCCTTTGATGCATCTAGAGATTAGAACAGTTTTGATTCTCTTGGAATAAAGGTAATGTAAAGACAATATCTACTTTGATTGAAATGAATAACAAATAGTGTTTTTTTCATGTAAAAAAAATTCAAAATTACCATTCATGTTAAATGCACAAAGACATATACATCCCCAAGAAATACATGCACACATATATCAATTTATGTATTAAACCTTCAAAAGTATTTCCTTACACATCATACATAAATAATGTTATTCTAGAGTTCTAGACTGCTTGGGAGGTTTAGGCTACAAGCACTCCTCTTCTCTGGCAAGAAAAATGTGTACGTTCTCTCTTGCCTTGTCTAGAAGCTTCTTGTTCTTCAAAAGCTGCAGCAAGTGCATATTTTAATTTTTCTTCTAATTCTTTCACTTTCTTCCTACAATTTACGAAATTATCTTGCAATCTACTTTTATCTTCAATGTACTTCTTCAACATTTCCACGTTTTCTTATATTTCTCTAGTGTTCATTTTCCTTTTGCTGAAGAAGACTCTTTGTATAATTCAACTCAGATTGAACTTCAGCCAATTTTTTCTTCAGTTGTTGTGCCTTTGTCTCCAACCGTTGTTCCCTCAACTCTGTATCATCTAGAGTATATATAACCGCTACTTCCTGAAGAATGGTCTTCTGCTGCAGAGTAGCAATTTGGGATTTCAGTTCTTGTATCTCATTCTTACATCCCAAATGTTGTACTTGTTTGTTCTCCAATATTTTCATTTTGAGCTCTCTAATCTCAGCGTCCCTCTCATCTACATTCTTCTTCAATGTTTCATGTATGGTTGATGACCCGAAAATATCACCTCTAGCGTTCATTGATGCAAGAGCTTCCATCACGGACTTCTCTTACATTTTTAAGAAGGAACGATACTTTTTCAACCGCTCTTTGACTTCTTTACCAACTTCTATTGCTCCAACAACTTCCTTCAGTGTCTTCTCTCGAGTTTGTATAGAACACTCATAGTTGTATAAATCCCATTGGTGTTCAATGGGATCATAAGTTTTAGTAGAAATCAAACCCGTACTCTGTCCCTTAAAAATTTTAGATTCTTATTCCTTCTTAGAAATGATTTTTTGCATTTTTCAGGCTCTTTTCTTTTATATTTCTCTATCTCAGCTACATGTTTATTGAACTCTTCACTCCATTTGTTTTCAAATTATTTCTTCAAACTTTAAATTAATTTTTCTTTCTACTTGAGTTCATTCTTCTATCATGCTTCCTCACTAGTAGCAGTCTTTAGAGGCAGAATGTTCAAAACATCCAATCTTTTTCTCAACTCATTTTCCATACTCTTTATGGTTTATGCATCTTTCTTCAGTTCAATATCATATGCTATTTTGGCTTGCGCATTTTTATTTTTTAAATCAACCATAGTTCTATCAAATTTTGTATACATAACATCAATATATCGAACGTTGTCATCTATTATGTTTCTTCAACGGTTCTTAGTATTCACAAGTGATTTTTGTAACCCTGCAACTTCATGTAAGTAGAGAAAAATTTAAGGATCCATACTTATTTAAAAGTGTATAAACCTTGTTGAATGTTTCCAATTCCCAAAATTCCAACTATAAATTATTTAGCGATACTATTCTAAAAATATTTTAATTTCTAAGGATTTTATGATATAGCTTATATAAAATCCTGGCAATTTTTACAGTAAACATTTTTTACCCAATCAAAATTGGGCAAAAGGAGGCTTCAAAAAATGGAATTTGGAAACTTTGATTTTGGAAAAAAGAACTAAAAATAGCATTGAAAAATAACCCATACCTTTCAGAGGTCCAAAATTTGCAAATCCTTAATCGTACATAGTTCCTCCTCCATGGCAGCATTTTCTTTGAAATGCAACATTTCATCGAATAACTTAAAAACAAATCCACCATCGACAAAATATTTTCGAGAGGAAGTTTTCTCAACTGCCAACTATGGAGATGTAACTATACCAAGTTGAATTTCTACTATAGCACAAATATCATCATCACTATGTTCTTGTTCATAATCCTCAAAATACGGTGTCTCATTTGCATTCATTTTAGTTCCTTTATGTATTCCTACCAGAGTTGAGACAACATCAATTTTTTTATAGTTGACTAAAGTTGGGTCACTTCCCATACCTTCCATATTGTTCTCCAAAGGCTCTTCAGCTACTTGTACATTGTACTTTGGATATTGTTGAGGAACTTCATGGTTAATGTTTTCCAGTTTAGACCTCCTAATGTATGTATTTTTAAAATTGCTTGCTTCTACAGCGTTGGGTCGATATAAGTCAATAATTTTCTATAATGTACCAGGGTAACTAAACTTCACTCTCTTCATTTTGCTCTCCTGCAATGCAAAATGCAATGTTTTTTCCAATAGATGAGGGACATCTATGGCAATGTATTCAACCCAGTGAATCACCAAATTCATACAATCACCAGAAATATCTTGCTTGTGGTGATTCATAATTGTCCTAAGGACAATTTGAATCAAGGTTTTGTATAGTCTCGGGGGAACATCTTGCATCCTTAAACCATTCTTGGGAACATAAACCATTTTTCCACATATTTTGTTTGCCATCTCACCCTTTTCTACTTTGGGGGTTTTCTAGGAGGTTAACATTACTCCCTTCCTATGTGGAATTTATGTTGCTCTGGACACCAAATCAGGTTCTAGATAAACCCTTCTCCAAAAAATAAGCAATTCCTTGGACTCATCGTCATAATTTGAGATGGAATCGTCTATCTCTTCATTTTTGAAATCAAACTAACCGAAAATAAAACGATGCACTCCTATAAAACGATGCATACCTGCTAGCCATTTGGTTCTATTACTCCATGCATCAGCACTCTCTTGGAATTTTTGGCAGTGAACCTCTCAACCCGAGAACCCCTGCTTTAGTTGATGGCATGGAATCTAAGGACGTTGTTTCTATCTTTTCCATTTAGAAGGATGCCCCTTTTCCAACTGCAGCTAGCAATGAATTGGTGGTTAGGAATGGTGAAGATGCATGTAAAGGATGCTAGAATGCCCAGAATGTAGGCAGGGGTAGCACGCACACAATGCACACATAGGATGCACACTGACCTATCGAAACTATAATAAAAATAACAAATGTGTTTGAAGTCAACTATACACAACTTAAGTTATCAATTTGGATATTGTTAACTTTCTAGCATGTTAAGTATACTTATTGAAAATAATAGAGTAATAGAGTAAATAATAGAGAAAAAATTTAGCATTCTAAGTGTTTTGGAAAAATAGTGTAAATATAAGAGTAAATAGAATAATAGAGTAATAGAGTAAATTTAGTATTCTAACTGTTGTGGAAAACAATAGAGTAAAAATTTGAGTTACTACGATATGTATCTGACATATTCTTATGCATAGTTTGTCAGTATCTTGGACAAATTCAAAATTAATGACTAAAACTCTAATTTGTTATGTCAAAAAACAAAGTGTAAATATTCAAAACTTGGCCTAGAAAATTGCATGCCATAGTCCGTACAATTATCATTAATTTATATTAAGACTATAGGTTTGAAGATAGATATATTGTTGAAAAGAACCTCTTTCAGCTTCCTAAAATTGTGTTCCATTTTCCCACAATTAATTTCATAAAATGGTAATTGCTTTGATTTGAACCCAGTTTTAACCAGCTCGGAAAAAATGCTCGCCCAACCCTCATTATTGAGTCTTTTTTAGGGATTTGAGTTGGAGATGGTCTGTTTTGATATTTAACACATTATTATATGTTGATTATGTGCTTCTCTCTCAAGGGAATATTACTTGATGCAAGTATCCTCATGACTGATTCATACTTAGACTTTGAGTATCTATTAGGCTGGGAAAAGTTTTGGTACATTTTGGAAGCAGTTTTAGTGTGAACAGGGCCAAAGCGAAGTGGCCCGTGAATGAGGAAACTACTCCGACAAACCTACCAAAAGTCAAGTATAAGTGACATTTTAATATTTCAAGGGCGGAGTTGGTTAATTTAGTTAGTATTTTGTGTCCACATACAATAATAAGTTGAGTAGTCGAGTAGTGGGAGTGGGGCGAGCAGTGTGCGCCCTATAAATATGTAAGAGGTTGGGATTTTTGGGAGTCTTTTTGGTACCTAGTGAATGGAGAAGAGTCAAGTTAAGAGGTGAATCTCAATATTTTTTTAGTTTTGTGTTGAATATAATGGTGTTGCGTTTTGTAAGAGAGAGAGTCGCATGAAGAGAAGGATATCTGCAAGCTATGTGCACAAATCCATTGTAATAGTGGAAGAAGAGATCTATAAGTTATTTAGGCAAACATGAACTGCTTATTTACTACGACTCATGAATAACATAAAAGAGATTATGTGGTTTTCTCCCAGTTGGGTTTCCACATTAAAATCATGTTGTTCCATGTGTGTGACCGATGTTATAATGTGTTGTGTTATTTTGTTATAATATGCTTAATAACGAACATATGTTGTTTAAAGTGAATTTTATGAATGGTATGGATACTGCATAGTTAATGAATGTATGTCATGGTTAGTTAAATGATATGTGTGGAATCCATATGATCTGTTGAAGCTTTGGAATGTTATGTTTGGTAGAGTTCTTCTACATCCCTTCACTACTGCAGAAAATCTGGTTCCTACAGTACCCACTGATACCTCGACTGAGACTTCACCTACTCGTAGGTGATGCCAAAGGGACGGTATCTTGGGGTTTGTTGGTGATTAGTTAGTGAACCTGGTTCAAAGTAAATATGCGCCAACAAATGGTTATGTTGTCGGGACCGGGATTTGTGTCGAAAGGGGGTGTGGCATCCAACTAAGCTCGAAATTCAGGACTAGATTGATAGAAAGCTAAGGGAGTTTGTTGAAGACCAAAACAGAGATCCACGCATTGACGGAGAAATGTGGTTAGGTAAGTATGTTTTCTCAGACATCCATGAAGTTTTCTTTGGATAATTTCATGTTATATTTATTGAATGGTTGGCAACGTTAACCCTGCAAAAGAGGTGCTTTCAAGGGGGTGGGCCTACCTATAGTTTGGATACCTGAGCTAGTATGGACCCTTAAAGGTGTTAAAAATAAGATATCTCGTGATGTTGATTATTGGTTGCATGGTATACTAGAGGGATATATTATTGATTTTGTTGTAGACACTATAAAAAATTACAGTGTTGTTGAACAAGATTTATTTCAAGGACCACAATGTAAGTACCTGAAATCCTTAAACATGTGGATTAAAATGCTACTTTGTGAAAAATGGGTCATGAGGATGGAATCCGATGTGTAAGCTATTTGTGCACAGTGGTTTGGGATGTAGGTAGGGTATGCTATGGGATTATGTTGTAAGGAATGAGGTGACATGAAAAGGGAAGAAGTCAGTGAGACGAAGGAAGAGTGTGGTATACTGCGAAGTGTGAAAATCCTCACAGCAGATCTAAGAGATGATGTATACCTCACAAGAAAGTAATTGATTAAGCAAGAAAATAGAAGAAGAGTGGTCAATGCAGTATAATGAGCAACAGAATAATAATACAATAGAACTCAGATAGAAGCAAAATATTTCACACACACTAATTAATTAATCACAATATGGACAATAAGTAGTACAATGCATGAGGACTCGAGTGCCTAAGGTGGCAATTCGAATTAGCCTTCATGGAGTGATCAAAAGATCACTGGAGTGTCATCGGAGCACAACTAGTAGTCTATCTCATCATCGGTGGAGTCATCAATGCACAAGTAACTGTCAACCGTCAGTCAAACTGAGTCTAACTGAGTGTGGTAGGTGTAACTGAATGTAACTGGCACATGGAGACACTAACTGAATGAAGGAGGATCGGTGGAGGGTGCATGAGGAGCTAACTGGAGTCAGAACAGGTAGTCATGTCTCATCGGAGGTCAATCGGAGTGATAACAGCAATGAGTAGTCAGTTTGGCCTCAAATTAAGGAAAGACTGGTGGCTAACTGAAGTAAACTGGACTGGTAGGTGAGAAAGGCGCCCTTCTTCAGTGGAAGGTGAGAACTGGGCACATGACAGGCTAGGAGGGCTGAAACTGAGTGGAAGGAAGCTCCGGGGACTAGCTAATTGAGGGCTAGGTGTTGGGACTAATGACTCGAATGCATGCAAACCCTAAATGATGCATGCAAACCCTAAAAGTGCATGCATGACTGAAAATGTAAATGATCAAAAATACTGGTGGGACTAGGATGGAGTATAGGAATATCCTAACACGAAGTGGGAGAATATTTTGGTCGAGTAAGAGGAGGATAACTGCGACAAGGAGAGAGGATTGCAGTGCGACCAAAGGAAGGAACTACGAACTAATACCACAGCTCTAGGAGCAGTCTTATAGTACCGAGCAGGATGAAGAGGAAGACTACCAACTCATCTTAGAGGAATAAATTGTCGATCTATCTCAGGAAAGATGATATGACATGCCTGCGACCTCGCACGCATATTCAAAAATCGAGGTAAGATAAAATAGTCCATTACTACATATTATACAAGCAAGTACTAATAATAATAGTAGTTAGAATAGCACTTCAACTAGTAGCAAAGTTCCAAGTGTTGGTCCTTTAGTTTCTATTTAGTCAATACCCTCAAGAAATAGAATGGTTGGGGATGATATGAAATTGCCTATTTTTGATCGGAATGGGTCAGAGGACCCAAAACAACACTAGTTTTTGTGTGAAGTCATTTGGACCATTAAGTAAGTACAAGATGAGGATGTGAGAAAGGCACAGTTAATCACAACCTTTTGAGTTCGTGCTTTGGATCGGTTCATGAAATTTGTAAAGGTACCCAACGGATCACCATAGAGAACATTAGCAGATATTAATGCTGGGTTAAAAGATGAATTCTGAAATTCAAAGTCTAAATCGCATTGTATTACTAAACTCAAGTAAATTAAGTGGTTAACAACTAGAGATTCAAGACATTGATGGCCTGTGTAAGCTTGGAGATGACATGTGTTCAATACAAGGAATGGTTTATAGCCACTTTGTTACCACATATCCAAGTCCCACTGATGCAACAGAATATTGCATTGCAAGTTAAGGCCCTTGAGCTAACTATGAAACTAGTAGCATCACCTATTGTAGAAATTGGGGCATATATGGCCCAGATCCAGTCACAACTGGCTAAATTATCATTATAAATCCAAGACATCAAGAAAGGAAAATACAAAAGATAAGAAGTTTCGTGTACTAGGTGTAAAGAAGAGGGTCACTCTAAGGACCAATGTATGACTTTTCAGGAATATATAGTTGTAGGAGATCCTAACCCGCTTAATCATGGAGCTAGATCCTAATGTGGAATATGCTAGACTAGAGGACATCGATCGGAGGAATGTTATTTGTTACATAAAATTGTGAGTACCCCTAAAAATTTATTTTTCAAATTTTGTAGATCAGTTAGTCATGATGAAAAAGATTGTTGGGCATATCAATTACTCTCAGAACGAGTAGTAGATGCCTATAGAATGAAAGGGGAGGAACAATGTGAAGGGAGTAGTGCGCAGTTAAATCAACAGAGAGGTGGCTTCTGTGGATGAGGATGAGGAGGATTTGATTGAGGTAGAAGTCATATAATATGTTATAACTGTGTACAACCAGGAAATTTTGTGAGATATTTCCCAAACCCATGCTCAACATGTACCTATTGTAGGGCATTGGATCACATTGTTTAAGAATGTCCACAACTCATAGAAAAACGACAAGCAAAAGGAAATCAAAATGTTCAAAATATCTCAGTAGAGTCGAGACAGGGGCATCCAACCATTGGTGTTGTTACAAGAGGGGGTGTTGTGACAAGAGATGATAGAGAAATATGCGTTGATCCACGTAACCCTAGAATCAAGTAAGCCATGTAACGAACAACACCATTCAATGTCCAAAAGGAAAAAAAAAACTTTTGTCGATGTAAGGAAATAATTTACGACAACACATAGGCAACCTTCAACATCTCCACCACTATCGATCTTCCACAAAGTTCCTATATATTATATGCCATTGTGCTTCAATTGATCGGCTCCAAAGCAAAGTCCAGGAAAGGTTGTCTAGACCTAGTTAAAGATGAAATTTTCTAAAAGGTTGTCTAGACCTAGTTAAAGATGAAACTGCATTAAGGGAGTTGCAAAGTTTAATTGATGAATTAGAAAGAGAACCCCTTCAGGAAAGGGCTCTAAATAATTTGCAAAAGAAGGTAATAACGGGAAGGGAACTGCAACTTAGTGTGTATATTGGGGACTTTGACATGCATTTCATTATTTTAGATCTTGGATCAGATGTGAATGTTATTACTAGACATACATGGGAAGCTATGGGAAAACCCAAGTTGGTATGGTCACTAGTCCAGTTAAGATTAGCCAATCAGCGGAAAGTAATACCATTTGGGAGAATGGTGGGTATCCATGTTGAAGTAGATGGACTGCAAATCTACGTTTATTTCGAAGTTATAGAGATAGTGGATGATACCAACCCATACCCTGCATTGCTTGGTACCGACTGGGAAATTGAAAACCAGACTATCATAAATTTCAAGAAAATATTGATGACATTTGAAGGAGGGGATATCAGAGTTGTCACACCTTTAGATCCTTTGGAGGGTCTGAGGTATGTCGAACTTGTCTGAGAGGTGTACAATGTTGAAGACTTATAAAATATTTATAAATTCACTTCGAGAATAGATGATTATGTCAATCTGATAGCAGATGGTACCTTGAGTTGGTGAAGTGTTAGCTTATGTTCATCAGACTCTAGGGAAGCTCTCAATAATTGGCAGAACATGCTACATGAAGTGTCCACAAGGAGGTGTTCCCGTGTTACAAAATCACTTCACTGGGTTGGAAAAATGGTATGTAATCTACCTACTTATGAAGGGTTTCCCAATTTAGATGTTTTCAGTTCTGATTTTTAAAATCAAGGTACCTAAACAACAAATAATATTAGCTCTAGATGTAGCATTAAAAGCTACTCCATCCAGGTGGTGGGATACCCATAAAGAGAAGATATAGGGTTGGTCGCAGTGTAGAAAGTTGCTAGAAGTTAGATTTGGAGAAGGAATCTATTATAATATAGAAAAGTATACTAGATTAACTAGTCCTTTAGATCACCTAATATCATGTACTAAAGAATGGGAACATGTACCTAAGCAAGAGTGGGTCCATATGTTTATCCATACCCTGGATACTATACCTCAGAGTTGGTATACATCACTGGAACTGTGACAAGGCACAATAGAATGGGATGATATGGCCATGAATTTCAAGAGAACGTTCAGCTATGAAGATGAGAACTCGTCAGTGGATGCAACTTTGTATATTATTAAGACCAAAATTTATGAAGAAGTACCCATACAATTACCCAAGCTTCCACAGTTGACTACGACACTTGAGCAAGTAATGGAATGTTACAATATTACTGGAGATTTGGATGATGATCTAAGAGATTTGCACATTCTAGAAATAAACGGAAGCCGAGATCTGCAGGGTCCTGAGATCACATCTGATAAATTTATGCATCCATTGAAGACAAAGAAGGTAAACATTTGCCAACTGAAAATCCTAAATTTGCTAATATTTGGGACTACTGGGATGATGAGTATATAAATAAGCTTAGTGACCTATTGCATAAATATTAAGATTTATTTACTACTAAGTTTTTGGAAATGAAAGGAATTGTTGGTGATCTGGGAGAAATGAAAATCCCACTAAATCCTTATGTGAAACCTATTAAATAGCACCCATATAGATTGAATCTAAGGTACAAGGAAAAGGTAAGAGCGGAGATCGACAGAATGTTAGATGCAAAAATTATTGAGTCTGTCAAAGAGTCTAAATGGATTAGTTCACTAGTGTTCCAAGATAAAAATACTAGTGAGATTTGGATTTGTGTAGATTTGAGGAAGCTAAATGATGCATGTCTACATGATCTGTTCCCGACGCCTTTTACAAATGAAGTGCTCAAGAATGTGGGTGTCCAGGAGGCTTACTCATTCACGGATGGATTTTATGGGTATCATCAAATCGAAATCACTAAGGAGGATCAACACAAGACCACGTTTACAACAGAGTGAGGTTACTATCAATATACAGTGATGCCCTTCGGTTGAAAGAATGCGCCAGCTATTTTTTCGTGGGTCATGGTCGCAGCATTTAAAGAGTTCATCCATAAATTTCTGGAAGTATACTTCAATGACTAGATATTCCATGGACTACTAAAGAACCAAATTGAGAACCTCAGGTTGATGTTGGATCATTGTACACAGTACCAAATATCACTAAACTTGAAGAAGTGTATTTTTTTGCTCTATTGTGTATATTGTTGGGTCATGTGGTTTGTAAATAGGGACTCTTGATGGATCCTGCGAAGATCGCCATTACAATAGACTTTCCACCAACAACATCAGTTCGACATGTTGATGTATATGTAACTTTGGAATGTATTTCATCTATGTATTTCATATATATTTATTGTATCCTTATTAGAGATGTGTTATTCCTCTATAAGGAAGTGTCGTCATGTGGATTGACAAGTGTCGCAAGTGTGTGTACTTGCCGATGGGTTATTAGACCACCATGTGTGGGGTCGGCCCTAAAATATATATTATATTGTGGATGTACCTAGCTAGACAATTCAGCCCCATAAGGTCACTGGGCAAACAGGTTAGTATAAATAGAGATCAGGAGATCTCTATTTAGATCATTCGGAAAAGTATCTCTCTCTCACTCAGAAAGTGGCGCACTAGTGAGGAGGAGGATCATCTGCTACTAGGAGACTCTCTCAGTGTATTTTGGTTGTACTTTTGGTTGAGCCATTGCTCTCTCTATCTCTGAGGAAGTTGTGGGGTTTTTCACCTTAGGGTTTTCCCCACGGAAACTCTGTGTCTCTTGTCTCTCATGCTTTTGATTCTTGTGATTCTTGTCATGCTTATTGTGATTGTTATGCATTGATATACTATATATGTTATTCTCTCAGTGAAGATCCTAGAGTATTGTGAATTAATGCTCAAAATTTAGCACGACACTTGAGAAAAACTTTGGGCCATACAGGGTATTATAGAAAGTTTATAAAATCATATGCATAAATCATAGCGTCGATAGAGAAGTTGTTGAAGAAGGATACTAAGTTTCAGTGGAATGAGCAGTCCCGGAACAACCTCGACACATTGAAGGAGAATATGGTGACAGCGTTGATTTTAGTGTTTCCAAATTGGTGAAAATAGTTTCATGTTCATGTTGATGCTTCATCCATTGCATTGGGAGAAGTTCTGGCTCAACCAGGTGAGTGATCCATTGATCATCCTATTTCATTTGCGAGCAGAAATTTATATACTACAAAAAGAAATTACACTACAGGCGAAAGAGAAGGATTATCTATATTTTATGCACTATAGAATTTTAGGCACTATTTGTTAGGGGGTAATTTTAAGATGTTTACATATCATTCTACTTTGAGATACATGGTTAACAAGCCAGTGTTGGGGGGGATAATCTGCAGGTGGCTCTTATTATTTCAAGAGTATGATTTTGAAATTATAGTTAAACCAAGAAGATGAATGTAGGACCTAACCATCATTCAAGGTTAGAAATAGGGTAAGATGCGGTTAACTTGGATGACAACCTCCCAGATGCGCAGTTGTTTTCGATTAGAATGGTAGATGAATACTTTGAAGACATTGTAAAATTTTTGACCACGGGTATGGCACCCATAGGGTTATCTGTCAATCAAAAGAAACATTTGGTTGTTAAGTAAGTAGTTCAATTATACAAGTTGGGACTGGATGAAGTATTAACACATTGTGTTATGAAGCAAGAGTGACCAATTATTTTGGCCGACGCTCATGAAGGTGTTGCAGGGGGGCACTATGCAGGAAAGGCTACAGCTCAAAAGATACTGAGAGTAGGGATATGGTGGCCTACACTCCATAAATATGCTAAGGAATATTGATGATATTATGATGTATGTCAGAGAACAAGGAAACCATCCAAGAGGGACGAGATGCCATTAGTGCCACGGGTAACTTTGCAAGCTTTTGCGAAATGGGTTGTTGATTTTGTGGGACCAATTAACCCACCCGCAAAGTGAAAGGGAGTGTGTTACATTATTACCACAACATATTACTTGACTATATGGGTTGAAGTTGAACCGGTGAAGGATTGTAGTGCTAGAATTGCTGCGAAGTTCTTGTTTCATAATGTAGTAACTAGATTTGGTTTCCCGCGAGTTTTGTTGAGTGATCAAGGATCTCACTTTGTTAATAAGACTATTGAGGAACTTACACAAAAGTTTCAAATTTATCATCGGAAGAGTACTCTGTATCATGCACAAGATAATGGGACTATTGCAGCTTTCAACAAAATCCTAGAACATGCTTTGACAAAGATATGTAATGTGAACTTCAACGATTGGGATCTGAGGATCCCTGCAGTTTTATGGGTGTATAGGACAACTTGTAAGAATTTGATGGGCCAGACATGCTTCAGGTTGGTATATGGTCAAGAAGATATCATGTCAATGGAGTACATTGTGCCAAGTTTGAGGGTTGTTTCCTTCGCGGGTATGTCAGACACTAGTGTTGTCGAGGAGAGGTTGTCACAGCTGCTACAATTGGAAGAAGATAGATTTATCACGGGATTGCAGCGGCAAGTCTAAAAATATAAAGAGAAGGCATGGCATGATTGTAACATCACGAAAAAGTAGTTTCAACTAGGATATCTAGTACTCCTATATGAAATTAAGTTCTTTAAAAATCCTGGTAAGCTAAGAATGCACTGGTTGGGACCCTATGTGATTAACTATGTGACAGAAGGAGGTGTTGTACAATTGAAAAAATTAAATGGGGATCCCCTAAAGGGTTTAGTTAATGGAATCCAATTGAAACCTTACAAGGACAGTCGCGCATCCCCACACTAACCATGCATGTAACTATGGAAACAAAAAGGAAACCCCAACTTATTTATGTGTCAAAGTTTAGTTTATGCCGAAGTTTAGTCTGTGTCGAAGTTTGATTTTGTCGTAGTAGGTGTTTGTACATAGTTATATTTATGTCAAAGTTATGTGTTTCGCAGCGAACCAAATGTTCATTAATTGCTACATTTGTGGTATACGAAGTGAAGGAATTAGTGGGGAATCTAGCAATAAATGTCAAAAAGACCCGCTTGTGTGAACAAATGTGCCCCTGAAAAGGGTAATTATTGCAGAGGATTTGGTCCAATTAACTAAATCTTGGGAGCAATATTGAAAAGACAGGTTGGAGCAGGATTTAAAATCTTATCAGGTCGGGAAGTTGGGTCATTGTTTACTGAGCGATTAAGTGAATTGAGAGAGGTATCACCCAGTGTGTTAGAGTGTTGAAGAGCTAAGAGCAGAGGTCTATAGTAATGGAGGTTGATTTGTCTGAAGTCAGTGTTGAGAAAGTGTCTATCGAAGAAGTCGCAGTAGAAGAAAACATTCCAACTGAACAAGAAGGACCGGAAATCATGTTGTCGGAAGTTTCAGTCCAGCCACCGAAAAATAAAAGGCCATCAATTCGCATGGAAGCAATAGAAGCAAATTCAAAGGGGAAGAATGACAAGAAAGAATCAAGTTCTAGCTCTACCTCCATACTTATGCATTATGTTCCAACTAGGAAGCCAAATGTGAAATTAGTCAAATTGGGAAAGAATGCCAAGTATGTACTGGTAATTCCCACGATACCGAAAGGTGCCATAATTCAAATAGACATGATGGGTAAGATTGCAAAGCTATCCTATATAGACAATGATATTCGGAAATTCCCAGAGTTTGCTCCGAAAAACTACATGTAGCCAATATTAACACTAGGAACTCAAGCCATTTTTCTCGAGCCTATGACATGGGATATAGGGTTGCAACGATCAAGTGTTCTGTCAATGATTGATATACCTCATTTTGGGAGGATCATTGTGTTAGGATATTCCTATACTCCATCCTAGTCCCACCAGTATTTTGATCATTTACATTTTCAGTCATGCATGCACCTTTAGGGTTTGAATGCATTCTAGGGTTTGCATGCATCCCAGTCATCAGTCCAACACCTAGCCCTCAGTTAGCCAGCCCCCAGGAGCTTCTCACTATTCATTTTTAGCCCTCCAGTTGCTTAATTCACCCTTCTTCCTTGATTTTAGGGAGCAACTCCCCCTTCTTCACCTACCAGTCCAGTTGTCACTCAGTTACACTCAGTTGCAGTCAGTTACACTCAGTTACACTTAGTTACACTCAGTTACAGTCAATTACACTCAGTTACACTTAGTTGCATTGAGTTACACTCAGTTACACCTACCAGAGTTAGTTTGACTGATCGTTGACAGTTACTTGAGCATTGATGACTCCACTGATGATGATGAAGACTTCTAGTGGCGCTCCGATGATCATGAGGACACCTAGTTGTGCTCCGATGACACTCTATTGTTCTTATGATCACTCTGAGAGGCTAATTCGAATTGCCACATTAGGCATTCGAATCCTCTCTACCATTGTACTATTTATTTGTCCATACTATGATTAATTAATTAGTGTGTGTGAAGTATTATTGCTTCTATATGAGTTCTACTGTACCATATTATTATGTTGCTCATTATACTGTATTGTTCACTCTTCTTCTATTTTCCTGCTTAATCATAATTACTCTTGTGAGTTATACATCATCTCTTAGATCTGCTGTGAGGATTTTTTCATCTCAAGAAGGCATTAGTGGAGAATCTAGCAATAAATGTCAAAAAGACCCGCTTGTGTGAACAAATGTGCCCCTGAAAAGGGTAATTATTGCAGAGGATTTGGTCCAATTAACTAAATCTTGGGAGCAATATTGAAAAGATAGGTTGGAGTAGGATTTAAAATCTTATCAGGTCGGGAATTTGGGTCATTGTTTACTGAGCGATTAAGTGAATTGAGAGAGGTATCACCTAGTGTGTTAGAGTGTTGAAGAGCTAAGAGAAGAGGTCTATAGTAATGGAGGTTGATTTGTCTGAAGTCAGTGTTGAGAAAGTGTCTATCGAAGAAGTCGCAGTAGAAGAAAACATTCCAACTGAACAAGAAGGACCGGAAATCATGTTGTCGGAAGTTTCAGTCCAGCCACCGAAAAATAAAAGGCCATCAATTCGCATGGAAGCAGTAGAAGCAAATTCAAAGGGGAAGAATGACAAGAAAGAATCAAGTTCTAGCTCTACCTCCATACTTCTGCATTATGTTCCACCTAGGAAGCCAAATGTGAAATTAGTCAAATTGGGAAAGAATGCCAAGTATGTACTGGTAATTCCCACGATACCGAAAGGTGCCATTATTCAAATAGACATGATGGGTAAGATTGCAAAGCTATCCTATATAGACGATGATATTCGCAAATTCCCAAAGTTTGCTCCGAAAAACTACATGTAGCCAATATTAACACTAGGAACTCAAGCCATTTTTCTCGAGCCTATGACATGGGATATAGGGTTGCAACGATCAAGTGTTCTGTCGATGATTGATATACCTCATTTTGGGAGGATCATTGAAGTGAATGCATGTGCTAAATAGTTGTTACTCTATGTGCATGGTGGATTTTTATGGCTTGAAAAGAAAATTTCCATTGACACATAATTGATTGCACAAATCATGGGCTTGCCAAAAGCGGGGGTCGACCCTGCCACATTCTTTGTGGGTAAGGAAAAATATAGAGAGATTGTGAATAGGATGAATTCCAAGTACAACTTTACGAAGGGTAAAAGGAGTTATGATATAGCTCTATCAATGACCAAGGGACGCACTTTACAGTGAAAGCATTAGCCAGCAAAGAGCTAAGGAAGTGTCATCCTAAGCAAGTACCCGCGATGGTCATTGCAGTAGTCTAGCAATGCACGCAGGTAGTGCAGATGAACTGGGCTACTTTTCTCCTGAATGAGTTCCTCAATGACTGTCAATATGTGTTGGACAAAGTTAATCCATTTCATTACTCATAGCTTATCATTTTAATTTCATGTGTTGCTTAGGCAGAACCAGAGGAGTATCAGGCGATGGAGAGTCAAAGAATTCAATGTTTAGCCACCCGATATGCCAATCTATGGTACACTGATGAGGCTAAGAGGCAGATCGACAAAAATGTCAAATTATACTTGCATAAAGAAACATTTCTACACAATTCTCCCGTGATCTCGTGCATAGATGCACAGGTGGTTTCTAGGTTCAGAGGGGTTATCATATTCAAAGAAGGACCTCATAATATGTATGTGCAGGCGATGCAGACCCAGAAAATCAATGTTTAGTGAACAGTTACAAGTTGTCTGAACAAGATGTCCTCGGCGTCACTGATGAATGGCCCTTGAAGTGGAAAGTTCCTATTGAAGCTAAACAGATATCCACACACGTGTCGCAGGAGGATCTAAGACAGTGAGGGACCTCAGGTTAGAATCAAAATGGGGCTCATGGTAAATATAGAGATTCCCATCCCACTAGAAGTACCGGTGGTAACATCCATGACCAAGAAAAGTCACAAGAAGAATACTGATAACCAATCTCAACATAGAGAGACTCAGGCCCTGGTGACAAAAGGAAAGCATCAAGTGTGATACAAGGGCAGAAAAAGAAGTCAAAAATAGAAAAGAAGAAAGTTGTAATGGCACTAACTGAGGATGATATCAACATCCCATATGATAGAATGACGAAAGTGGTAGAGGAAACATCAAAGTTAGATGAATAAAAGACTTTGCAATTGTTTGGAGGACTGGGGGATCAACTTGTTGGTCTCCGACCAGGGACTCAAAATTGCTCCAGTATAATCTAGTGATGCACAACAAAAGGAGGGAAGGTCATATGAGGACAGGGTGCCCCAAGCATCCACTACTATGATGGGCAGGATGGTTCAGTTGCTGCCATGAGCACTAAATTTGGGTGAAGCGGGATTGCAGGAGCAGGCTCATCAATTGAGCTATATAGATTTGAAGATATATCTGTTACATATGTTTATGCTGCAGAACATTCAGTAAAATGTCACGGAAGATATAAATGTATGCAAATAAAATACATATGGTGAAATGATTAAGTATTGTGCTCAGAATAGTATTTTGCAGGAAGAATATGAGAAATTGCATAAAGAGCGGGAAGAGATTGCTAAACAAAAGGAGCAGTTGCAGAATGTTGTCGTAGTAGCCTGTCGCGCAGTAACAGAAGCAGAGGTAGTTGAAGACATGGCTACCAAGGAAAAAATGATGTGGCTAAGCGGAGCCATTTCAAGGTTTCAATGAATATTGTGGAATTGGAGGTGAAGTTAGTGCCCAATACCCCGCTAGAAGTTATTGCACATCGTAGTGAGGATGTGACTGAAGCCATCCAATCAATCAAGGGTTTCGAAGGTGAATGTGTAAAGCTATTTGAGGATTCTACACATGAATGGGAAGCACTACTAGATGATGCGAAACTACAAGATATTAATAGTAGGTTGGAAGAGACAAAGAATAAGATGTTGAGACTAAAGAGTCAACTCAAGACTCTATCGTCTGCTGAGAATATGGTAAAAGTTGCAGAAAACAAAACATTGCAAAATGCAATAAATCGGCTGAGGATTGAGTAGTAGAAGAATACTTAGAAGGTCAAAGAACTTCAGATTGAATCCGAACATGTGCTAGAATTCATCAGTGGTGCAAATAGTGAAGTTCATAAAATAGTGGAATGTAATGAGCAGCAATATCAAGTACATCTTACTAGAGAATCGGTACAAGAAGTGTGCCAACATAGAGACAAGATGTAGAAGACTATTGAAGATGCAAAAAGAAGTATGCATATTTCATGGCGAAGTCAAACACACCTACGGTGTAGCCTTGAAGTGGATCGGGACGAGCCACATGTGAGTGTTGGCATCCTGTTGGGATGCAAAAAAAATTGGTACATTTTGGAAGCAGTTTTGGTGTGAACAAGGTCAAAGCGAAGTGGCCTATGAATGAGGAAACTACTCTGACGAACCTACTAGAAGTCGAGGATAAGTGACAGTTGAATATGTCAAGGGTGGAGTTGGTTAATTTAGTTAGGATTTTGTGTCCACATACATTAATGAGTTGAGTATTCGAGCAGTCTATGAGCACCCTATGAATATGTAACGGGTTGGGATTTTTGGGATTCTTTTTGGTGCCTAGTGAATTAAAGAATATTCGAGCTAAGAGATGAATCTGAAGATTTTTTTATTCTTGTGTCGAAGATAATTTCATTGCATGTTGTAAGGGAGAGAGTCACATGAAGAGAAGGAAATATGTAGGTTGTGTGCGAAGATCCATTGTAATAGTAGAAGAAGAGATCTGTAAGTTGTTTATGCGGGCATGAAGTGCTTATTTACTGCGACTCATGAATAACATAAAAGCACTTTTGTGGTTTTCTCCCAGTTGGGTTTCCATGTTAAAATCATGTTGTCCCATGTGTGTGACTGATGTTATAATGTGTTATGTTATTTTGTTATAATATGCTTAATAACGAACAAATGGTGTTTAAAGTAAATTTTATGAATGATATGGATACGACATAGTTAATGAATGTATGTCATGGTTAGTTAAATGTTATGTGTGGAATTCCTATGATCTCTCGAAACTTTAGAATGTTATGTTTGGTAGAGTTTTTCTACATCCCTTCGTTGCTGCAGAAATCTGGTTCCTATAGTTCCCACTGATACCTCGGGTGAGACTTCACCTGCTCGCAGGTGATGTCAAAAGGGTCAGTATCATGGGGCTTGTCGGTGATTAGTTAGTGAACCTGGGTCGAAGTATATCTGCTCCAACAGTATCATCTTCTTCTTCATGCTTCTAAATTATCTATGAGTCCAATGCCTTATCAATGTTTTGTTTGTCATTCGTTCATCCAATTTTAGGGCTATTAGGACTTCATCCAGGGCTTGCAAAAATCTCTTCCAGATTATATCCAATCTTTGATATCATAAGGGCTTCAAAGAGGTCTCCAATTTTCCTAGACTGTCATCATGGTTAATGTACTTTTGGGATTTTGTTAATGGTTCGAAAATGTCATACGGTTTTGTCATCAAATCTAATCACTTTATTCTGCTCTCATCTTCATGGACACTTGATGTAAAATTCAATCCATAAGCATAAAAATGCATGCTAAGAATGCATAATCATATATAAATGAATGAGTTATGCTACATCTACGTTTTTAGAAAGTGCAGCCCCTCAAAGGATATGTTTTTGTTGGTTAGGAAGACTATAATAATTAGGTATTAGGACTATAGTTTGAAGACAGAACATATGTATCTTCTCAAGGTCCCATAGGATAACAAAACTATAATTTTATTTCAAACTTTGCATGTCAAATTCAAAATTAATGACTAAAATTATAAGTTGATATGTCAAAAAACAAAGTGTAAATATTCAAAACTTGGCCTAGAAAAATGCACACCACGGTCCGTACAATTGTGATTAATTGATATTAAGACCATGGGGTTGAATATAGATTAAATGTTGACAAGAGTTTCTTTCATATTCCTAAAATTATGTTCCATTTTCTCACAATTAATTTAACAAAATGGTAATTGTTTTGATTTAAACCCAATATTAACCAGTTCAGAAAAATGCCCTCCCAGTGCTCATTATTGGGTTTTTTTAGTGATCTGAGTTGGAGATGGAATTTTTTTATATTTCCCACATTATTATATGATAATTATGTGCTCTGTTCTCAGGGGAATATTGCTTGACACAAGTGTCCTCATGACTAATTCATACTTTGACTTGAGTATCATCTTCTTCTTCATGCTTCTAAATTGTCTATGAATCCAATGACTTATCAATGTTATGGTTGTCATTCATTCATCTAATTTTGGTTCTGTTAGGAATTCATTTAAGGCTTGCAAAAATATCTTCTAGATTATATCCAATATTTGAGATCATAAGGGCTTCAAAGAGGTCTCCAAGTGTCCTGGACTATCATCATGGTTAATATACTTTTGGGATTTTGTTAATGGTTCGCAAATGGCACCCTTTTGTTAATGGCACCCTTTTTGACATCAATGACAACTCACCTCTAACAATATGATGGCTATATATATTGAAAAGAACATCCTTGTGCTGATTTTAGATAATCTAACCTCATATGCTCACAGTCGACCTATGAAAAGTGAAATTTTAACCTTCCGGAGTGTCATGGACACTTGGTGTAAAATGCAAGCCATAAGCATAAAAATGTGATGCAGGAGCATCGGAGCCTGGGCCGAACCGTCGAGGTTGATCGATAGGAGGGAGCCAACCAGCGGGAGTGCCGATGACCACTGGTGTGGGAAGCAGGTTGATTTGTCGAAGTCAACAAGTCAAGCAGAAGCAGTCGGAGTGCAACCGACTGGAGCAGCACAGTGAATGTTGCGATTGGTCGAGAATCGACAGGAATTAGTCAATAGACGACAAGTGAAGCTAACCAATAGGAACTTCGAGATGTGATCGACTATTGTGGTAGGGTTAGAAGGACAGGAAGTCAAGGGACTGTACCTGGTAGCCATTCAGGGTTATTGAGGAAGTTAATACAGTTATTACGAGTTGGTGAAAGACATGACAGGTGACGTCATGGACAGAGGTTGTGCAGCACAGCTAGGAGCTGACAGTTGCAAGTTCGCGGGATTTGGAAGAATCGGAGGATAGGAGGATGTGTGTCTCGGGGACTGCAGCAGCAGCAGGGTAAAATACGTAGAAGATAAGATCAGGGGGATCTTCAGTCTTTGTTCAGCAGTATCAGAGAGTGGAGCCGAGAGAAGTTGTGAACAGTCACACCAGTCGAAGAGGAGAGGGTTGAGATCAAGCCATAGCTCAGAGTTCCGAGTTGAACCAGGAGAGGGTGAGGTCGACACACGGGGAGAACACACCACCAAATACTTCTAAGTTGTAACGGTTGAGGCTGACTGTAGTTAGTTATTTGTTTACAGTTATTCTGCATTGTAACCAAATTCAGAGAAGTAATATAAAGCCGCTTCTAGCATCCTGTTTTACACCAGGTTTGTGTAAGCATTGTGGTTTTTGTCGTGTTTATTGTTAAGCAAGAAAGTATGACTGTAAGGTGACTTGCGTCAGTTGGTATCAGAGCGAGAGATTGAAAGTCCGGTTGGGGAGATGACTATATCAACATGTCCTGCGTTTGTGCGTTAGTTGGTATTGGAGCAGAAGAATCCGCCAAGTTCGTGATATTAAGCTTGCAAGTGAATTGGACAGCTCCAGCTGCGGTTGGGTGGAGTTGTGCATGACTTGTTTCAAAGTCCGGTTGCGATTGGACGCGTGAGAGTTTTAGCAGAGGTTGGAAATGGCTCATAGAGGCGTTATGTCCGAGGACGAAGGGCGCGTGGCGCAACAGCCATCAAAGTGGATCGTGAGATGCTTGACGAATGCGTCAGAACTATGTGAACTTTGACAAATGAAATCGCAACGATCAAAGAAAGCCAGAGGCGTGGTTGTATTCCTGAAGCACTAGACCACAGCGACGAGGAAGTCGAAGAGGTGGAAGCTTGGGAAGAAGCCGCAGTGGAACCAGAGGAAAAACTAATCAAACTTCTGACAGATATGAGAGGTCGGGTGAAGATAGACGTGCGTACATACTCGAGGAGCCTGGACCAAGGTAATTTTTAAGGACAAAATTTCGCCAATTGGCTATTTTTAGAGTTTTTTTTCAAAAAATAAATTCGTTATTTGGTCATTTTTAGTCTCTAATATCGCCTATATTTACATAAAATATGTTTTTTTATCATAATATTCACCAGAATTTACACATTTCAGTGTTAAATTGTATGTTTCATATTTAATATTCGCCTACCTATCTATATACATGTTTTTTTCAATCCAAAATAATCGCCTAGGATACTATACTTAAGTCTAATATTAGAATCCTTAAAAACTACCCTGGCCTGGACCCAGAATATTTGATCGACTAGTTCAGAGAGTTGGAGAAGTACTTCGACATAGAGCAGATCAAGGATCCTAAATGGGTTAAGACTGCATGTCTGAGGTTGAAAGGTCATGCCTCATTGTGGTGGGACAATGTACAAGCTGACAGACTCAAGAAAGGCAAGGAGAAAATCAAGTCTTGGGACATAATGGTTGCCAAGTTGAAGGGAAAGTTCTTCCAAATGACTATGTGATTTCCTTGTTCAGGAAGTTAAAGAACTTTCGACAGAAAGAGATTACCGTGAAAGAGTACATGGAGGAGTTCTACCGATTGTCGATTCGGTTAGGACAAACTAATGAAGGAGAAGAAGCTATCACCAGGTATGTGAACGACTTGAAATATGATATTCAGGATGAACTCAGCATGTCGAGATTCAGAGCAGACGGCGAAGCCTACTAGTTAGCTCTGAAGGCAGAAGAGAAGATGTCAACAAAATCCGCAACGAACAGGGGAAGGATGACTGGCCGAGGTGCGAAAACTGTCTCCGTGAAAGGCCAAAGTAGCGGGTACAAGAGGGAAAGTGTCGAAGATAAACGACATGCGGAAGGGACATCGAAACGGGAGAAAGCGCCAGAAAACCGATGCGATGGTCATGAGAACCGCGGTCGAGGTGCGTATAGTCTAAGTGGTCCATCCGACAAGAAAGGAGCTAACAGACCAGCCATAATCTGTTACAAGTGTCGAGGAATGGGACACAAGGCATATGAGTGCCCAGAGAACCTACATTGCGCAGAGGAGTCGAAACCCAAACGTCGAAAGGATGAGCAAGTCGACAAGAGGGAAGAATCGGCATCCGATAGCAGTGGAGGTGAAAAGAAGAAGAACCAGAATCTTATGGTTCAGAGAGCCTTGATCCAGGAAGATCAACGTGACCCGATGGAACCAGCAAAATGGAAGGCGATCTTTCGAACGAAGGTGGGGATCGGGGAATGGCGTTGCAAAACCATAGTGGATGGTGGGAGCACGGAGAATCTTGTGTCAACATAAGTCATCGACAATATCGGGTTGAAGTGTCGAGAACACCCACACCCCTACAAGATCTCATGGTTACAGAAAGTACACCTTGTCAGGGTGACCAGACAGTGCCTGATCAACTTCAGATTTGAAGGATTAGAGGATAGTGAACTGTGTGATGTAGTTCCCATGGATGCAAGCCATCTATTGTTAGGAATACCATGGAAAAATGATCGAAAAATGATCTATGATGGTTGAGCCAACACAGTCACGGTGTGGAAGAATGGTGTGAAGAGGACTCTTAAGCCGAGGCGAGAAGAGCAAGCCGACAGTAAGCACGGTGAGAGAAATCTTTGGGAGAAGCGAGTGTTGATGAGCACCGCAAAAGAATTCCTTGTAGAGGAGGAAAAGCAGACAAGATGTTTTGCGATCATTCCAAAAGGACCATATGTCGAAGGAACAACCAAAGAGGAGAATATTCCGGTCGAGATCAAGGAGTTGCTCGAATAATTTAGGGACATAATGGCTGATGAGAAAGCGACGGGATTGACACCGAAAAGGATCATATCCCATCAGATCGACTTGATTCTAGGGTCGAGTCTTCCAAACAAAGCACCATATAGGATGAGTCCGACAGAGGGACAAGAACTAAACCGACAGGTCCAAGAGTTGTTGGACAAAGGGTTAATCAAAGAAAGGCTAAGCCCGTGTGCAGTACTAGTGGTATTGACACCGAAGAAGGGTGGAGACTGGAGAATGTGTACCGACTCCAGATCCATCAATAGGATCACGATCAAGTATCGGTTTCCATTTCCGAGGATGGATGACTTGATGGATTGCCTGAGTGGAGTGACATACTTCACAAAAATAGACCTGAAGAGTGGATATCACCAGATTAGGGTCAGAGAAGGAGATAAATGGAAGACAGCATTCAAGACAAAAGAAGGGTTATACGAGTGGTTAGTCATGCCATTTGGGTTGACTAATGCACCCAACACATTCATGAGATTGATGAATGAGGTGTTGAAACCATTTTTGGGAAATTTTGTCATGGTCAGACGACATTCTGGTTTTTAGTTGAACCAAGGTAGAGCACTTGGAGCACGTTCGACAAGTATTACAGAAATTGCAGGAAGAAAAGCTGATGGTGAACCTACAAAAGTGTTTCTTCGTGAAGAAGGAATTAGTGTACTTGGGGTTTGTAATCTCAAGTAAAGGGTTGGTGATGGACCCAGATAAGGTGAAGGAAATAGTAGATTGGTCGAAACCGACAAGTACGACTGGATTGAGAATTTTCCATGGACTTGCTAGTTTCTACGGGAAGTTCATTCGGGGATTCAGTCAGATTTGTGCACCATTGACAGAATGCATGAGAAAGGGTGAGTTCAAGTGGACGGACGCAGCCCAGAAAGATTTCAACGAGTTGAAGGAAACAATCACTGAGAGCCTAGTCTTGGTGCTCCAAAACTTTGACAAAGTTTTCTAGGTTGATTGTGATGCAAGTGGAGTGGAAATTGGAGCAGTGTTGAGCCAGGAGGGCCGACCGATTGCATTATTTAGCGAAAAGCTAAATGGAGCGAAGCAGAAGTATTCGGTCTATGACCAGGAGTTTTATGCTATCATTCAAGCACTAAAAAAGTGGAGGCATTATTTGTTTCCCAAGGAATTTGTGTTGTACACAGATCACAAGGCACTAATATATTTGAACACTCAGCCGAAATTGGATCAGAGACACATGAAGTGGGTGGAGCTACTTCAGAGATATACATTCGTGTTGTGACATAGGTCGGGCAAGTCGAACAAAGTTGTTGACGCATTGAGCAGAAGAGTTGCACTATTGAGCACGACAACAGTTCTGGAAACAGGGATAGAGTCGATAAAGACAGAGTATGAGACCGACGAGTATTTCACGAAAGTGTGGAAGGCTTGTCGAGAACCTTGGAGTATCGACAGGACTCCATATTTGAGTTACTTCATCCAAGAAGGTTATCTATTCATGGGAAGTCAGTTGTGTATTCCCATAGGATCAGTAAGAGAGAACCTAATGCGAGAATTTCATAGTGGCGGGTTAGCCGGACACTTTGGCATCGACAATACCAAAGCACTGGGTGGCGGGTTAGCCGGACACTTTGGCATCAACAAGACCAAAGCACTGGTTGACGAGAAGTATTTCTGGCCAAGGATGTTGACAAACATCGAAAGATGGGTTTGACAATGTCAAGTTTGCCAGTTGGCAAAAGGAAGGAGTCAGAATATAGGGTTGTATACACCATTGTCGGTACCAGATCACCCTTGGGAGCATCTTAGCATGGATTTTGAGTTAGGATTGCCAAAGACTCAGCAAGGAAGTGACTCAATATTTGTTGTAGTCGATAGATTTTCGAAGATGGCGCATTTCATACCATGTAAGAAGACGAGTGACGCCACAGGGATTGTTGTACTATTCTTCAAGGAAATAGTCAGATTGCATGGGTTTCCAAAGAGTATCACGTCGGATCAGGATACCAAATTTATGGGGCATTTCTGGAGAACCCTATGGAAGAAAATGGACACGAAGTTGCAGTTTAGCTCAGCGTATCATCTGCAGACAGATGGACAGACCGAGGTGGTCAACAGAAGTTTGGGAAACCTTCTGAGATGTCTAGCAGCCGATAGACCCAAGTTGTGGGAAAGTGTGTTGGCATAGGCTGAGTTTGCATATAACAATTCTGTGAATCGATCGAAGTGATTAAGCCCATTCCATATTGTTCAGGGGAGAATCCCACACGGAGTGGTGGATTTGGTTGAGTTGCCGACAGAAACCAGAAAGAACGTGGATGTAGAATCGTTCGCAGAGCATATGCATGAAGTTCATGAAAATGTGTGAAAGTGCATAGAAAGGAGTAACGCGGCATACAAGTTGAGGGCCGACAGGAAGAAGAGACTACAATCGTTCCACGAAGGGGACTTAGTCTATGCATACATATGGAAGGAGATATTTCCAATAGGAACATACAACAAGCTGAAGCTGAAGAAGATACGACCATGCAGAATTCTGAAGAAGATTTCAGACAACCCTTATGTGTTGGAATTGTCAGAAGACTTGAACATTTCAGCAACATTCAACGCTTCAGATCTGTATAAGTTTAAAGAGGGGTCAAGCAGTGGAAGCGAGGAGATGATAAGCATCGACTGGACAGACCAAATTCCAGATCAACACAAAGAAGAGATTGCAGAAGTAATCGAAGAACGCGAGGTTGGGAGAACACATAGCGCACGAAAGAAGGAATACTTAGTGCGATGGAAAGATGATGAGTTGCAGGAGGTGACATGGATTTTCGAGGAAGAGTTCAGGAGACTAACGGAGCAGTCGAATTCTTTTTCACCTGGGGAGTCTTATGCGAGAGCATCGGAGACTGGGCCGAACCATCGAGGTTGATCGACAGGAGGGAGCCGACCAACGGGAGTGCCGATGACCACTGGTGCAGGAAGCAGGTTGAATTGTCGAAGTCAACAAGTCAAGTAGAAGCAGTCAGAGTGTGACCAACTGGGGCAGCGCAGCGAATGTTGCGATTGGTCGAGAATTGACAGGAATTAGTCGATAGACAACAAGTGAAGCTAATCGATAGGAAAGTCAAGATGTGACCGACTACTGTGGCAGGGTCGAAAGGACAGGAAGTCAAGGTAATGTACCTGGTATCCGTTCAGGGTTGCTGAGGAAATTAATACATTTATTGCGAGTTGGTGAAAGACATGATAGGTGACGTCATGGATAGAGGTTGTGCAGCACGGCTAGTTGCAGGTTCGCAAGATTTGGAAGGATCGGTAGACAGGAGGATGCGTGTCTCAGGGACTGCAGCAGCAGCAGGGTAAAAGACGTAAAACAGAATATCAGGGGGATCTTCAGTCTTTGATCAGTAGTATCAGAGAGCAGAGCTGAGAGAAGTTGTGAAGAGTCACACCGGCCGAAGAGGAGAGGGTTGAGATCAAGCCATATCTTAGAGTTCCGAGTTGAACCAAGAGAGGGTGAGATCGACACACACAGAGAACACACCACCAGTTACTTCTAAGTTGTAACGGCTGAGGCTGACTGTAGTTAGTTATTTGTTTACAGTTATTCCGCATTGTAACCGACTTCGGAGAAGTAATATAAAGCCGTTTCTGGCATCCTGTTTTACACCAGGTTTGTGTAAGAATTGTGGTTTGTGTCGTGTGTATTGTTAAGCAAGAAAGTATGCATGTAAGGTGACTTGTGGAAAAATGCATGCTAAGAATGCATAATCATATTTAAATGAATTCCTTATGCTACATCTATGTTTTTAGAAATTGCAATCCCTCAAATGATATGTTTTTGTTGATTAGGAAAATTGTAATAAGTAGTATTAGGACTCTAGTTTGAAGATAGAACATATGTATCTTCTCAAGGTCCCATAGGCTAACAAATGTATATTTTTATTTCAAACTTTGAAATTTCAAATTCAAAATTACTGACTAAAATTCTAAGTTGTTTGTCAAAAAACAGAGTGTAAATATTCAAAATTGAGCTCAAAAAATGTATGCCACAGTTCGTACAATTGTCATTAATTGATATTAAGACCATGGGGTTGAAGATAGATATATTGTTGACAAGAACCTCTTTTAGATTCCAAAAATTATTTTCACAAAATGGTAATTATTTTTATTTGAACCCATTTTTAACTAGTTCAGAAAAATGCCTGCCCAACCCTCATTATTTAGCCTTTGTGAATGAATTGAGTTGGATATTGTGTGTTTTGATATTTTCCAAATTATTATACATGGTTGTTTTTCAATTTGGTTTCACAAAGTGTCTGTTGTGAAAAAGACTTCATGGTTGTCTTGTATTTATGAAATGTCCACCTAAAGTTTCACTCTTGCTTTTAGGGTCGACCTAGTCATGTTGTTTATTTATCCAATCAAGCCCTAAAACCTTTCTTGCGCTGACCTAAGAGTTATTTTGAAAAACTTAAAATTTCTTTCAAATAACTATTCATAGTATTAAAATAGGTTTTTCTTGATGTGCTAGGGCTTCAAATTTCAGACCTTCTTAATCCTTTTGATTGTTCAAGAACAATGAATTCTTATTTAATGTTGTTTCTTTGTTTCATTATTTGATTATGTGTTATGTTCTAAGGAGAAGATTACTTGACACATGTTTCCTCATTACGGATTCATACTTATCATCTTGTTCTCTGTGCTTCTAAATTGTCCATGAGTCCAATTCCTTATCAATGTTCCACTTGTCACTCATTCATCCAATTTTAGGTATGATCGGTGTTACACCCAAAATATACTCATCATTAGATTCAGTGTATACATCCCTAAAGTCACTTGGACTAAGTACTTTCATTTGGGAGGATTTGCACTCAATCCTGCAAACTTTTGAGAGGTCGTCGCAGTGCACATTAGCAACATGCGACGTCGCAGCTTGCTCCACTGCAGGGTGCAACGAGGTCTGTTAATGGGAAAAAATAGCCTATTTGAGATCCTTCTCGAAACTTACCCATTTAGGGGCTTATCCCTGACCTATAGGAGAGCTGGTATTCGACCCCTAACTCTTTGGGAAGATCCCCTATCTCTCTCCTATCATCTCTCAACCTATCCTATCAATACCCTATCCACTTAGTCCTATATAAGTGAGGATCACTCCCATCCCAAAGGGAGGAAGACTATGGTATCTACATGCTGGTGAAATCTCTCTTAAGACACCTCCCTTCACCTATTGGAGAGCTCATACTTCCTTGGAAGGACATGGCAATTGGATTGGTCGGAGAAGGGCTACTGCGTTAAGTCTTTGGTTGTAGTTCTATATCTCTATCATGTACTCCTATATTTGCAGCAATACAAATGCTTTCCACCAATATTGTTCTTATGTGTAATGATATTGTGTAGTTTACCTGCTTAACTATTTACTTAGATCGCTTATTGTATAGATGCTCTTTACTTGTTTCTCTTGTTTCTGTGTCTAGACAGGTCTTGCAGCTTAGATCTGACGACCGTGGGACGTGGATCAACATTCGAGAGAAAGGATTGCGTAGTAAAAAGGTAAGACATCTAGTACTTGGTCCTTAAGTAGATCTAGGAAATGCACGTGTAGTCTGTTTTATTTGTTCTAGACTCACATTGAGCCAGGGAGATCTTGCTCGCGTCCGTTCGAGTGGATTGTCCGATAACAAATCTGGCGACCATACTGGGGAGTAGTAGTGATGTTTGTCTTGTTTAGTGATCATTAATCTGAGAGTCATTTTCAGTTGATTACTTGACACAAGCCTCTTTTATCATTTGTGCCATTTACTTCTTAGGATTGATTTCACTATCATATCTTCATGTTGAAGACTCTGATTTGCTTCCTCTGAGTTTATACAACTCATTTTCAAGCCTGTTTTTGGTTCATTATTGAGAGATCTAGTTCCTTTTTTAATCTAGACCTCGCTTGTCGCACCTGGGCAGTGGAAACAGAGTGACACTGTTTCATTATGTGCTTCTGTTCTTCACCTGTTAGTCACCCGTGAAAATTAGCCAGGTTGGGTTTTCACCATGGAATCATTGGTTCATTCTCATTGAGCGACAGGTTGGGTTTTCACCATGAAAATTCAACACCCTACTGCCCGCAATCCAATGGACAGGTCGAGGCCAACTATGGTCCAAAGGATGGTAGGGACACATAAATCCAATTGGCACAACATTCTCTTTTCAACATTATGGGCCTACCGAACTTCCGTCAAAACCGCCACAGGATTCAATCCTTTCCAATTGGTATATGGATTGGAGGTTGTTCTGCCGATAGAGTGCGAAATTCCGTCACTACAACTCGTTGTCAAACTTCTTCCTAACACTACTGCTGAGGAAGAACGTCTCTTGCACCTAGCAAAACTTGACGAGTCCCGCCGAGATGTCACTCTCGCTAATGAAGTGAACAAGAAACGCATCAAGGCCCAATATGATAAGTCAATTGAACCTCGTATCTTTAACGAGGGTGACCTGGTCCTCACTTATGACCAGAAGCACGATAAACTAGGAGCAGGGAAGTTCGATTCCATGTGGCATGGACCTTACGTTGTAAAACGTGTGTTGGAAAAAGGTGCTTACGAGCTTGAAGATTATGACAGGATCTCTTTAGGTGAACCCCGCAATGGGATTTACCTGAAGAGATATTATGCTTGATCCCTCATGCATAGACTTGCTTGTATATACTGTACATGGCTTTTTTTGTGTTTTTGTGTGGTGTGACGCATTTCTATTCAAGTGTCTTTTGATCTTGTTTCTGCTTCTTATACCATGTCCTGTTTGCGTGTGCAGATGGAAACGTGTTATGGATTCGCGGACGGCACCAGCCGGCATACCCGTAACCTTACTTCGACAGCCTGGGTACTGTATTCCCCAACAAGTGAGCTCATTAGCTCGAGAGGAAGTTGCCTAGGTTTTGAGACCAATAATGCCACAGAATATCAGGCAGTAATCGGAACCCTGGCTAAAGCCATTTCCTTGGGTATGGACCATATTGTCATCCACATGGATTCTCAATTAGTGGTTTCCCATCTGAACCGGGTGTACACCATCCGTGATCCCATCTTACTCTGTCTCTTCAAACGAGTACGTCTCCTGGAAAGGTCATTAGAATCTGTTCAATACCTGCACATTCCACGGGAGTTAAACACAGTTGTTGACTCGATGGCCAACTTCATTTTGGATTGGTACATCACACACACATAATACTCATAATATGTAAAAGCATTCACAACATGCAAATATAATGTATAAAATCAAACATGTAAACAAGATCACATCACTAATCATTTTAAAAACACATAATGTATAAATCGTCGGTAATGTCTGTATATATAAATCGCTCAAAAAGTAGTGTTGGTACAAAAATATGAAGCACGATGGCTTTCAGTGAGTCTCTACAAAAATCTAAAGCATCATAGCTTTCAGTAGTACAAAATCTGAGGCCTATAAGCTCTCAATACAAGTATAGTAGTGTCATCAGGCCTGACGCCTGACCCGTACACCCGTAGCTCGAACTGTATTGGAGAAAACTCACTATGGATTGGGAATACCACAATAGACGGATGACTACCAGAAATCAACTCAATTCTCAAAACAATGCTATTATAAATGACAATGTTAAGATAATGGAGAAATGTAACCAACCTCGATCCAAACGTTTGATGTAGATCCCCATTGGAGCTTTCAATCCATGCACTTGAAATCTGCAAATTAGTCTTGACAGCCAATATCCAACAAGTACATATAATATATAAATGACATTAACATGATCAATAACAATGGTCCATAATATCATAATCAAATGTAACCCAATGTATAATCAACAACATTCACACCATGAATGGACGAGAATATGAGTATTTCTATTAATGAACAAGAAGAAGTACAAAGTGATACGACCTCTTTCTGGAAACCAATCTGAACCAAGATCTAGATCAATCCACTTGTGCCTCCACCACTTCAATCCTCCATGAATGGAAAACTCAAACTATGAAAGGATTTTGGAAGGTGAACATAAAGGGTTCACAACTACAAGGATCAATAAGTGCAGACTCAAGATAGGGCAAAAATCCACTAGAGTTCTCTTGCTATTCTCTTCTTCCTCCCGTCCATAAGCCATATGTGCTCAATATATAGTCCTCTCAAAGGTAGGTGAAAGGACACATCGAGGCGTTACTCGGGAAGATGGAGAGCCAAAGGTCACCCAATGACTGCTTTTTGGGAGTAAAAAGTAATAAATAGTGGTTTTTACCATTTTACTTGATACCCGCGGGCTATAGTGATGCAACTCGTGGGTACGCCTGCTATAAGGATGCAACAGGCGGGTAGGAATAAAAATAGGGCAAACTAGTATCTTTGAAGGATATAAGTGGATCTGAGTCACTGAAATGGATCCTACAGGCCAAAAAATGTTGATCCTCATAGGGTGGAAGATTACGATGCAACAGATGCCCCCTAATGTGTGAGGTCAGAGACTGATGCTACGATGGCCGAAATACATTATAAAACTTAGAAGTGGAGTGATGGAGACACAAGTGGAAAGAGCAGCTCACTCGTCATAATACAATACTATCCCTAAATACATGTCGATATAGTGCAACAATCTGATACAATGGCCATGAATAGGCAGTACATAGTGGATACATGTCATAAGTGATCATAGCCATGATCCCTCGACAGTAAGATATGGTCTTCTGCTGAAAAGAAAACAACTGGTGCAAACTAGAGGTACAAACTGCTGAAATCTGAGAGGTGATATCTCAGATGTAAAGTCAAATCCATACGTAGCATACTGAATGCCACAATCACCTGGGATCTTCAACACAAGTCTTTGATGGTGCAAGTCCCATCAAGTGAATAAAGGAGTTGGGGTCGAACCTGATGACACATCGTCTGATTACCGGTCAATGATGTATACCGTTAACAGACACGAGATGACCCACCAATAATGAAAATGGGCATCAAGGCACAGAGCACAATCATTAGAGTGTGAATAAATAGGTTGAAGTCGAACACTAGGATGAATCCATCGATCAGGGGACATTGATTTATTCCCAAGAGTGTAGATGGCGAGAGAACCTGCCACTAATGATTGCAAGCCTCAAGGTACTCAACTAAACTCGAAGCCTCAAGTCCCGGAATAAATGGGTTGAAGTCGACGGAACGAGACTTGCTGGAAAGAGGGCATTAAGGCATCCCCCATCAACCAGCACGAGGTACCAGCAATGCTGAAATATTTGGAAGATCTCAGGTGAAACGGGCTGACTCAATAAGGGTGGCCGACATGCAATAGTCAAGATATCTGAGGAGTGGCCGACACGGTTTCAGGACTTCCTTTGAACAAGAGCATGAGCATATGGATAGACTCAGGCAGCATAGACTTGACATAAACTGTGTAATGCATGAGGCATTACAGAGGGCTCCATAATGACTGGAAGCTTAACCAATCGGTGGAGAAAACTGAGAAACAAGTACATCTCCTAAGGCCCAACTATAGTCCCGACTCATAATATACGGAGTGGAATGAATGCTTTGTTCAAAGGCGACACAACAGCTCCAAACAAGAAATAGTGACCATAATCCCGTCCGGCTTTTTGGAATATTTGATTTTTTTGGTCTTTTTCATATTTGGGAAAAGCTTGAAAAAGAATAAAGTTTCTTATAGTACAACAGGTGAGGGAACGAGTGTCAAATAGCTAGAAGACTAGTCCCAAGCAGTGGAACATACCTATGCTCAATGCAAGGAAGTGCATGCAGGATGTGGACACTCGGGGGTATGTTCCCTCAGGGTCAAAAGGTCATCAAATTGTGAAGGGAAAATATAAGCTCTGCAGGGCTCGACAGGGGAAAAGTGCTCAGGCACCAGGCTAATAATTGAGGAAGCGGGAGCCGGCACAAGGCTCAAGCAGTAAGCAGGATGATGCAATGCAATCACAACATGATATAACTGAGGGGAGTCCTTAAGGGAAATGGCCAGCATAAGACAAAGTAAAGTATGAGTCTTTATCGCAACGTCATGGCGTGACTACAAAGGACTCCCAATACTAAGGACAAACAACGGCATGGGCACCAAAATGCATAACGGGGTTCTAACTAGGGTACCCATGCTTGGAAAAGACCTACTGACACATAACGACACTTCTAAAGCAGTGTGAAGGTTCCATGTCAGTTACGAAGTGGGGTCGCACCTAGGGTTTATGAAAATGGTCAATATGTCAAATGCATAATGCCTGCAAAAATGGCATCTAACCTATATGCCCAGTGTGAAACGTACCTTCCGTAGGTGTGAAATGGTTCAGAACAACTTTCTCTGACGCTCCAACCCCAAATCTCTACATGGGCCTCGGTAAGTCATCGATAGCGGGCTCTGGTACCTCCACAGTCAGCTCGAATAGGTTCATGTACACCTCCTCCATATCCTCGATGGCAACATGAGCACCTATAGGAACGACTGCCTCCACGCCTCTGTCTCTCCTCGCCAGAAGAGAGAGACCTACTGGTCGCACGGGACCCACATTTGCACACACATATTACATACTTGTCAGCACTACATTAAAAAAATGATATAATATACAAAACTAAAAAAATACAAGGTTTTTGTTCTCACCTATATCACCCCATGCTGCACCCTCTAGCAGCGCCAAGTCGGGATCCTATCAGAAGTCCGTGCCACTGTATGGAAAGTCCTCGACCATAAGTAACTGGCCCTCTAGCCAGCTGAAAAACTCGGTACCAAAGCTAATGATGGGCCCACCGCCATGACGGGTCATGACCTCAGCCCATCTGAGCATATGGGGATCCATGGGCTCCCTGTCATCAAGCACTAGCTGCGGACGTAGAAGAGGAATCCGCTCCAAGAGGAACGATACTATGATCGATACATACCCAAACTGCTTGAGCTCCCCGCGCCGACACTTGGTCAGCTAAGCTTAGATGTTGGTGAGGAGACCCTTGCACCAGTTGAAAACCTTGGGAGACATACAGTCTTCCGCATACAACATCTGGGTCCGAGTAGCCATGTGTGGGGCTTGGCTACCTGCCACCCTAGTAATGGTAAGCAATATGGTCCGCAGTCGATGGCTCACCACATATTTGATGAGTATCTTCCCGCTGGAAGGACGAGAAGTAGCAACACAGTACTGTGACACCATGTCCTCAACTGTACGGTCACTGGCCCGTGTCCCAGTGAGTTGTACAGCGTCCCCTCTTCGGGACAAACTGGTCAGAAAGTAGATATCCTCGATGTCAATCGTGAGGATATGCTCACCTATCACAAAGTATTGTTGGGCTGCATCCCAACTCTGGAGCATGTGTGTCAGTAACGGGATATGGGCTCTCATCCCCTGTATCTCAAATAATTTGATCAAACCGCAATTTCTCAGAGCTTCCACGCATTGTGGATCATTTGCAACTTGTTCATCTTCCACTTCATGTTCTCTCTCGCACCACTCCAATACCATTTTTGCTTGCTAGTAACCTGCCAAAAGGGACATTTAAACCCTGTTAGGCCCTTCCTCAACTTTCACAAACTCCTTTTTTGGATTATTTTTTATGTTTGAGTTTTGGGTTTCTGTCGTCGCACCGTACCTTTAGGTACAGCGCGACATCGTCGCAGGTCTAGTTTTTTAGGCTTGCGATGACTCGGTCTCGTTGCAAGTCCCGAAAGGGTGCAATGGCCCTTCCCCAAATCACCAAAAAACCCAAAAAATGGACAAGAAAACAAAAAGTAAACGACTGGAAAGTTGTTGGTTGATATTTAGGCCTACCTGGTCCAGACGGTTGGTGAAATGGTGGATCGTAGCTCCTGAAATCGGCAAAGGAAGTTTTGGCTCCAAATTGGTACTTCTCCACCCAAATTGGCAATTTGAACAATGTTTCTATTTTTGGCCCATATTTCTATTTATAAATAGAATGGAATATTCCTTTTCAAATATTTTGATGCTTTTGGGCCATTTAATATAGTTTCGACTGTTTGTCATTATATTTGGGACTATTTGACACTTTCTCTAGTGTACAGGAGTCGTAAAGTGGTCTTTTGTGTCGTTTCTCGCATTAACAACGGTAACCACAGGTATGAACACCCCTTTGAATGTTTTGTCATTATTATTTTTGGTCAGTCGTAATTATTGCATGAGGATGAGTTTACTCTTCGTTTGTTCTCATACTCACATAACTATGAGAACAAGTACTGAGTTATGATTTATCACTTTTTCGGGCTCGTTAAACTTCCACGGAAAAGGACACCCCCTGGAGTCCATAGTTAAGCTCTTTTCAGACTCCCTAAATATGAAAATATCTCCAAGAGAACTTGTCACATTCACGCTTGTTAAAGTATTTGAATGGTCGTCTTCCTGGTGATAGTTTACCCCCTTTTCGGACCAGGAGGCACTAATTATGAAAAATGAATACTCCAGCCAATCATGACTGGAAGAGTCCTCTCCCGCGTTGTTTTACCCTTTTTCGGGCGATGAGGCTAACTTTACAAAAAAGGATTGTTGGAGTCTTCTTTAGTTCTTTTCAGACTCTCTAAACATGAAATGACGACCGATTTTACCTTCTATGGACTCGTTAAATTTTCACATTGAAGGGCCTGACATGGGATGAACCCCTCCTATCCCAGGTTTGGAAAATATTTGGGATTGGACTCATCTATGAGATGAGCTATACCAAGCATCTGGCTACCCTCATCAAGCTCGTAAAAAACATGAGGCACTCATCATTCATAATGGGGAAAAAAGAAAGTGTTTGTGTTGCATACCTTAGTGGCAGTATATAGTCGTTCTTGAACATGGCACTCATCTGCATTTGCATACAGTACTTGGGTCATATGTTTGTCTATGAGTCCCCGCTTACTTTCTTAGTCCTTTTACTCCTCTGACTCATTCGGAGAAAGCTTCCATCATCAGTTGCATTAGAATTTTGCGTCATTCTCATTGTGTCAATACTGCCAATTCATGCCATGCCCATGTTCAAGAACACGTCCACTATCTATCATTTATAGTCAGTACACACGTCATCATGCCGTTGTTACTTTGAGTCAGTCTTACATGCTACTGTACCATCCAATCCACTCTACACATATTTTGTCGTGTTTCGTGTCGATTGATGGGGGATTCATCATGGCCCTCCTTCGACGGATTCATCCTTGTCGACTTCAGCTCATCATCCAAGGATTGAATCTAGAAACCAACCAAGTACCTTGGCCCTGCATGCCTCAATGGTAGGATACCTTGCTTTCATCATGAGTTTACATCATTGACTCTTGATTGAAAGATTTCATCTTGCGTTCGACTTCAAATCATTTATTCACGCTTGATGATATGTACTATGATACCTTGGGAATCATTGACATTAATGGTGATCTCCCTCGCACTTGTTAACGGTTTACATCAATGATCGGTAATCAAGTGGTTTCTACCATGTTCGACGTCAAGACATTTGTAATCACATGGATAGATTCGTATCATTGCGGGTTCAGCTTGAAGACCCTGGGGAGTCATGTTTTACCCAGGTTGCGATGGAGTTTGTATTGAGTCATATTACATGGATCCACTGTTGTATTGGTCGTGGCTGTGTTATCATCTCATCATGGATCTACGCTTGTGTCTAGTAGCCATGATTGTGTTCAATCGGTCATTACTACCATGGATCTGCAACGTATTGGTCGGCAGCCATGTTGTACTTTATATGAGATTGTCCGTTCAGAGTCAGTTGTACTGCATCAACATCCTTCATCCGTCAAGCCTATTGCCATTATTTCTTTCAAAGCACTTCACCTGTACATCCTTAACAGCTTCATGCTTTGGGGCTGTTACACCCAAAATCTACTCATCATTAGATTCAGTGTATACATCCCTAAAGTCACCTGGACTAAGTACTTTCATTTGGGAGGATTTGCACTCAATCTTGCAAACTTTTGAGAGGTCGTCGCAGGTTGCACATTAGCAACATGCGATGTCGCAGCTTGCTCCACTGCAGGGTGCGACGAGGTCTGTTAATGGGAAAAAATGGCCTATTCGAGATCCTTCTCGAAACTTACCCATTTAGTGGCTTATCCCTGACCTCTAGGAGAGCTGGTACTCGACCCCTAACTCTTTGGGAAGATCCCCTATCTCTCTCCTATCATCTCTCAACCTATCCTATCCATACCCTATCCACTTAGTCCTATATAAGTGAGGCTCACTCCCATCCCAAAGGGAGGAAGACTATGGTATCTACATGCTAGTGAAATCTCTCTTAAGACACCTCCATTCACCTATTGGAGAGCTCATACTTCCTTGGAAGGACATGGCAATTGGCTTGGTTGGAGAAGGGCTACTGCATTAAGTCTTTGGTTGTAGTTCTATATCTCTATCATGTACTCCTCTATTTGCAATAATACAAATGCTTTCCACCAATATTGTTCTTATGTGTAATGATATTGTGTAGTTTACCTGCTTAACTGTTTACTTAGATCGCTTATTGTATAGATGCTCTTTACTCGTTTCTCTTGTTTCTGTGTCTAGACAGGTCTTGCAACTTAGATCTGACGACCATGTGACGTGGATCAACATTCGGGAGAAAATATTGCGTAGTAAAAAGGTAAGACATCTAGTACTTGGTCCTTAAGTAGATCTAGGAAATGCACTTGTAGTCTGTTCTATTTGTTCTAGACTCACATTGAGCTAGGGAGATCCTGCTCGCGTCCGCTCGAGTGGATTCCCCGGTAACATCGAACTTCATTTAGGGCTTGCAAAAACATAGTATACTTTGAAGTGATGATGTGTGAGTTTATGCCTTTGGATTTTTACCTTAATGTTTGTCAAGATTGTACTTTATTTCTGCTATGAAATGAAAAGTAGGATTTTTTTCTTGGGAAAAGAAAACATATTCCACCATACATATTACAGGACAAATTTCTCATTCAAAATACACCATATATATTGTTGATAATGGAAGACTATAAAAAGTAGCTATTAGGATAGTTTGAAGACAAAAAATATGTATCTTTTCAAGATCCCATAAGCTAAAAAATGTATATTTTGATTTCAAACATTGAAATACCAAAATAAAGATTTTTTCCTTGGAAAAGAGAAACCATTGATAAAACATCAATATGTCATTACACAAATGATTGTATGTAACAAATAAAATATTCATAATATTACATAAAATATTTCACCATAGATATTACACCACATATATGTCATACAGAATTCACCATATAATTATGACAGGTATAATGCTTACATCTCCAAATGAGGTGGACGAGTCTTCATCCCCAATCCATAACAACGATTGATGGGATCCCATTGGTATGAATACCATGAAAAGTGCACATGCACACAAGGCAATAGGCTATTACACAAATACTGAAATCTAAATGTTGGTCCCACTCTCGATTTACCAAGAGGTTGACTATCATTGCTTGAGCCTGAAGATAGCTAATATCTATCAGGAAAGGTTGGCCATGTATAGAAAATAGCCTTCGTAAGATTCACATATCCTTCTATGGTGAACTCTATTGAATTGTTTTTTATTCACAGTCCCAAGAAGTACGGAATGCATTGCAATAAGTTCAAAAGTAACCATGAAACTTTCATCTAAACAAGGAATTTCCACAAAATATTCACTATGTATCATGTTACAAGACTTTATGTGGTTGAAAACTTTGTAGGAAAGAAGATGGATGTTGTGACAATGGATTCGATGTGGCTGCAATACTCCAAGATATGATGGTAATGCATTATGTGCTCCATATTCTATAGCGGAAGCTAATATGGAAGTCACAACTTCATCATCTCCTTTTGTTTCAAGAAGTTGGAAAGTGGTGTGCTTATCATCTTTCATAGCAAGAAAATGGCAGAAAAAATATTCTCCTTTTAGAGTGCTCTTGCCCCACCTTTTGATAAAGCCCACAGTAAAGAAAACGTCAACAATGCCTACAATAAAAATAAAGATAACATTAGTTATGATAAAGATATTTTGGTGATATGAATTAAAATATATACATGTATACTCACCATTAATGATTTCAGTTGATATCAATAAACCTTGTTTTGTATAGAACACCTCATGTGGATGTAAATTCACACCTTCAGGAATATGGTGGCCTACACCAATAACATACACATGATTTTCAAAAATTCTTACCCAACAGAATGTTCCCCCAGTGGAAACATCTACTAAATAATTCAGAGCTTCGACGGGATATGGAATTTTCAATGACTCTTCTTCAGGCATACCAGGCAAATTTTCATAATAAATATGGACATACATGCATGAATTTATGGTAAAAGCAAATGGATTTGTGATGTGCACCAAAATCCAATCCATTTGAATGAATTGCTTTCTTCCAATATTGATAAGATGATCATCTCCCAGAAAGGGAGTCACATCTGACCTAGAACCCATGTAAAACCCTTGATTGATGACTGCACTAGAATGATTTTGGTGATATTCGTACGACCTTGAAGATAATAGTGATTTTATTTCAGATAATGAAGGATGCTGCAACATAATTTTTCCATTATCATCTGCATACACCATTAGAACTGGTAAAGCATCATCTATACTACATGTCCATGTGCCACTGGTACCAATAGTGTAATGAATTGGATCATTCCCATCAGGATCCAAGCATGTCTACTCTACATTTCCTATATGGGAATCATCAATAACTTTGTAGAGAATGATCTCTTCTAAACCAGTTTCTTCTTTAAGAAAGGAAACCGTATAAAATTTTGGAGCTTTTCCCCTAACACATTGCATACATGGATGACAACGGAGTTGATAAGGTATTTGTGTATTGTTAAGATGGACTTGATCATCATTACCACTAGACTCTATTTCATCATCACTCCAACAATCATTTTTAGCAACTTTACGTAATTCCCATGACCTTCTTTGTTGTATAGATAATTGTTGCTTCATTTGTCGTCATTTTTCTCATCTAGCATCCTCTTCTGCAAGTATTCAGAATGCTTCTTCCACAACTTCTGAAGGAAACGACTTTCATTCTTTATGTGGCAATGGATTAGGGCCTGTACTGGTCATGATTAAATTTATGAAAAGTTATGATTTGCAGTCATGAAAAGATCCCCAAACGGCATACACAGGTTAAACACGGGATCTCTGAATTGGAAATCAACACTAAAAAAAGAAATCTAGCTCCATAGCCATAATATAAATGCTACACTTGTCACCTACCCAAATTTCTGGAAATTATTATTTTATTTGCAAAAATACTTTATGTTAATTTAAATTAAAAAATTTTGTAATTATGATCAGTTTTGATCATGGATGAATGTAATTACTGAATATTATTATTTAAATAAATTAATCAGGAGACAAACACCCAAGAGGACTGTTGAATGAGTGTTCACTGACCTACTAGGAGGAATGGAAGCTGTTGGAAGGTATGGGACACATGGCAGCAGTTGCATCACACCACTAATTGTTGGTTATGGGACAACTACCCCTAAAAATAGGGCATTATCCCCTAGGTGGAGGGAGTGAGCAGGCAGCTCATTTAATGACCCAATAACATCAAAAAAGGTCTAGGCAGCCTATAAAGGAAAATTCGAATTGGGCAGGCAGCTCTTAATCAATATTTCTACAGAATATTTTCCTCTTGTGAATCAGCTGATTTCAAGAGAGATTCGAATAGGGAGGTTAGTGGTGATTGTAATCTTGAGTCTGCATTATTGCTGAGAGGAACCAGAAATGCTGGTGCAAGTCTATTGGATTGCTATCTATTGAAGATTCAGAAGTGAATTGCTACAGCAAGAAGAAGTCCCCATTCCTTAGTTTCTTCCTCCTGGTGGTTCAGTGAACAGGCTCGGGGGTCCTAAGGCAGTACTTGACTGTTTTCGGGAATTGGTTGGGTGGAACAGTCTTCTTGGGTTGTTTGTTGCCTTACAAATTTCTCAGGTTCTACAGAATTTCTAACTTATTTCTCAGTAAATAATTCTGTTCTATTTAACTAGTATTTTTTGTTTTCCTTCTTTCAAAAAAGATTCAAATCCTAGAAATTGTTTTAAGTTTGAATGTCTAAGTTTAATGTTGAAGTTGAATTGATAAACCAATACCTCTATTTTTCCACATGTTGTTTTGAAGCATCGTACTCTAGTAGAGATACGCAAATTAAAAATAGATTAGAGGATAGGCAAATGCCATTGATTCGAATAGATAGAACAGTGATCGAATTTTGTTTTACTATTCTGCCCTATATTTTCCAATAGATAAATTTAATGTATTTAATGGTTCTAAACTTCAGTATTGTTTCATAAAATATAAGTATTGTTTCTCTCATCTGTATATATATATTATAGTTTGTTCATTGTATTAGTTTGTGTAGTATTCGAATGAAAATAGACAAACCATCTTTATATCTTAACATCAAATTAAAACAGTATTATCATCAATAATTACATGCTGTAAACAAAAGTATTTCACAGTCATTCTATAATTCCCAGATTTCACATTACACATATACACATTGTTTTTCATTTCTTACAATATATTCATTTTCTATAAACCTTATAGCTCAAACAGATGATGAAAATAGTATAAACATTTTACTGCTATCATTTTATCCAATAGATTTCAAACTGTAAATAGGAGAAACGTATAATCGTTTATGTTTCACACTTATCATTGTATTTTTCCAATCCAGCGTTGTATTACCACTATTTTCACTAATTGGTTATAGTAATAAGAACATAACATTGTATCACTATACCATAGCTATAATCGCACTATTTAGATTTATGTTCATTTTACTTAGTACTATAAAAACATATATTATATCCTTGTTGCTCTACAGTAAAACTCTATTACTCTTAAGGGTTGTTATGGAAATATTTTTATGTTATATCATTCATTTCTTTTTTACACCAAACACAAATCAAGGGTGACCTGTTCGTTTCCTTACAACGAATTGAAAAAATTCCCAACAGCTTTTATTACAAAGCAAACGTTTAAAAACAAGTTTTACAAACCCTAATATGAGTCGAAATTCACGATCTCATTCTTCAGCATTAACACAGACCCGATTTTTTTAAATCAAGATCTTCAGTTGTCAGTAGTATACTTTTCATACAAAACAATGAAAATTTCCAGTTGGGGCCTAGCCGTTATTTTCTTCATACAATCAAAAATGAAACCTATTCTTTTGATGTTCGATCTCTACAGTTTCGAAATCTTGAAATAAGTGTAGCAGTTATAACTTTAAATAGAAATCAAACAGTACTGGATTGTAAACAACAATTAAACCTTTCAAGAAACTGAGTTTATTTTACAGTCTAAACGAGCCGCGGCTCCTTTACAGTTCCACAATAACACATAACAACACGTGGAAAGTTAAACGTTTCACCATTATAGTTTCCATATTCTAGAAAGAGGATTCGATAATTCCCAACAGCGAAAACTTTACATTATGCTTAAAATGAAAATCGAAACAGGGTTTTATTCCCTTCATCAATGTTTTCGAAAACCTGAGTTTGATTTTGGAATAAAATCAAGCATCAAACAAACATAGACGATAGAGACGAAGGTCTCTCATCATAGAAGTTTTAGCACCAACACAGAAATCTTCTCAAAGGTTCATTTGATAAACGACGTCATGGTAGGACCAACTTCTCTCTGTAGAATCAACCACATCATCAAAAGGAGCACCTACGAGGGTTTTTGGAGGACCCGGGGGCTTACCAGGAGTGGAAGAAAAACGTTCCTTTCCAAAACCCTTGCTCGAGGTGGTTATTGAACCCTGCAACTAACAAAATTCGAGCTTAGACTCTGAACGATAACTTTATTCTATTTCAAAACTTAAAACTTAAAAACATCATTGTCGATACGTTTTCTGAGGAAAAACTTACCCTTTCAGTTGATGGCCGAACTCCTTACAATCACCAAAAGTTAACGAAGTCCCTTCATTAATAGCATTATCATTTTAATACTTAGTAGTTATGAATTATAATTATGATCGAAAACTCATTATATAATTTGCATGGTTATGTGATATAGTTCAAGTTTATAAATATCGATCTATAAAGTTAGTAGTTTAAAACTCTAGAATCATAATTACGGTTTTAGGATTAAGTATAATCCATGTATCAAGCATAGATACCATATCACCTTGGTTTAGTGAAGTTTCATTGTATTTTAATTAATTCTGATCTATGGCTAGAACTCTATTTGATTTTTAAGGTTGGTACAATAACCTTGGTCTCATTTATTTTTCATCGTTTTATAATAAACAAAAATTTAATAAATATAGGAGTTTAATTCCTAGAATTGCAATAAGACCATCGAGTTGTAACAAGCACAAAAACCATGCTTTGGTCTTGAATATCATACCATGAATTCTTTCACGATGCATTTAACATTACAAACATGACGCTAGTTCTCACAAGTACTTAATATCTTAAGACGACAAAGCCAGCCATGATAATAACGAGATTTACAGTGATAATACTAGCAGTAGTAGGACGTACATAGATGACTCATTTTTTAAACAGTATAGAGTTATACGATACACATTTGGAAAGCAAGAATTATAGCTCTGAACTTCATACCTGTACACTTTTGTTGAGTCGCAACAGAAATTATAACAATTAATTTAATAATGACGTTGAAACTGAATTATACACGAACTTCTCTCTTACCTGTCATCTACACATAGGACATTGATTATGCTTTAGCATTGCAGCTAAGTAAGCCCCAGGGTACCTCGTAGGACACCCATATGCAGCAAAGATAAATTGTCAATATTTTTACAAGAAGAAAATTATCGCATCATACCTCTGATCGTCTTGTGCATTTGTTATCATAATCATGTCTTCTAATTGTTTGTTTAAACTGTCATTAACATTTTGCTGGTAAAACAGAAATTAAAAGCACATATAGTACCAATTACTTTACAATTAATGTCGTCGCAATCTCAATTATTATTTCCGCAGTTGTTATTATCTTAATTAATGCTATTATCAAAAAATTTAAATTTTTATGAAATTTCAAGATGTTACATGTGGTATCAGAGCACAGATTCGAACACTAGGCCTGAATGAGGTCCAAAACACGTAGCAGAAAATTTTCATACATCAGAAAATTATACTAACTTGAAAATTTTATTATTATGTTATCAGAAATCATTTTCAGTTACAGGTATGGAGAACTCAGCTGAACATTTAAGCGACAGATTTCAGCCAAATAGTCACAGTTCGGGACAGCACTATGTAGAGGAAGGTCACGGGGAAATAAATAACAGTTCGACAGAACTGTTACGTGCCTTTCAAGATTTAAAAGCAGAAATCAGATCTGTAAAACTAGATAATGTAAGGATTCTGCAAGCACAAGAACAACTGAATCAAGTGTTGTTTGAACACATCCAAACAGAGGAACAAGAGAGAAACAATGAATATATTTCCAAAGTTGAGGACATGCCTCACACTGATAAAAATCAGGACATAAAAATCAGCGAAGTAAAAGACAGCTCAACCTAATCAGGAGATGCTATTGAAGTACGCAAAAGGAAGCGTAACTATACCAGCGATAGCAGTGAAGGGGACTCCAAACCAAGAAGGAAAAATCATAAGGAATATGAGCATATTTCTGGAGAATTCAAGAAGATAAGACCTCCAACTTTCAATGGAGAAACTGAGAAAGGCGAGACAGCTGAAGCTTGGCTGTCAAGGATGAAGAAATACTTCCAGATCTACAACTATTCAAAGTTCTTAAAGGCAAAAATGGCGATATATAACTTGACTGGAAAAGCGGATATTTGGTGGCAGGACATCAAAAGGGTAAAGGGCATCAAAGATAAAGATGTAAGCTCGAGTGCTTTCAAACGATATTTCAAAAAGAAGTATCTATCTTAGCAGTACTACGAAGAAAAATCTAAAGAATTCTATGATTTGAAGTTGGGAGGTATGAATATGAAGGAAATGAACAATAAGTTTCTGAACTTACTAAGATATGTACCATACCTCATAGAAGAGAAACCAAAAATTCAAATGTACTTAAGTTGTTTACCTTTCAGCATTAAAGACAGAATTGAATACGACAGTCCTAAAACATTGGAGGAGGCTATGAGAAAGGCAGTTTTCTGTTATGATACCAATCGGAAAAAAGAAGGAATGTCAAACTGGAAAAATCATAAGCCCAATAGTTTTGAACAGAAAAAGAAAAATTTCAGATTCAGTGGAAATTCCAGATTTCATAGGAAAAATTATCAGAACCGGAATTATCAAGGGAACAATTCCAGAAATAATTCACAGCAGAATTCTACAGCACCCAAAAATGCACCTAATACTGCCAAGACCAGTGAGCCAAAGACACATATTAAATGTTTTGAATGTCAAGGCCCCCATTATGCATCAGAATGTCCCTTAAGGAAGAAGAAGGCAAACAACATCAACTCTATACAAACTGAACCTACCGTTGGAGACGTAGCAAGGGAGATGACAAGAATTAACGCAGCACTTGACAACAGACAAGCAGATCATCAAATCTCTATGGTAGAGATTGAAGGTATGATACATGACCATCCTGTTACTGTTTTAATTGACCCAGGTGCTAGTTTAAGTTATATATCACCAGATGTTGTGGAAATTCTTAAACTGAAAACTAAAAAGTTTAGTAAATCATGGCTAGTTAGACTAGCAACTGGAACAAAGAGGAAAGTATCAGATTTTATAGAAAACTATGTGTTGTCCATGAATCTTTTACAAACACGAATCAAGTTGAATATTCTACCTTTAGGTTCTTATGATATTATCATTGGGATGGACTGGTTAGAAGCCCATCATGTCATCCTGGACTGTTATGGAAAAATTTTCACATGCTTAAATGATGAAGGGAAAACTATAGAAATAAAAGGCATTCCACAGAAGGTAACCCTTAGACAGATTTAAGCCATGCAAGTTAAGAGGGCAGTTAGGAAGGGATGCCAAATGTTTGCAGTAAACGTGGTAAACGATGAGTTTATGGATAAAGAAGACAAACTGAAATTAGAGGACATACCTATCCTAAAGGATTTTAAAGATGTATTTCCTGAGGAGATTCCAGGATTACCACCCAAAAGAGATTTAGATTTTACTATAGAGTTGATACCAGGAGTAGTACCAAACTCTAAAGCTCCGTCCAGAATGAACATACTAGAGTTAAACGAATTAAAATAATAGTTGAAGGAGCTTATTGACAAGAAGTACATTAGACCAAGTGTGTCTCCTTGGGGAGCACCTGTCATCTTCGTTAAGAAGAAAGATGGAACATTAAGACTGTGCATAGATTATCGCCAGCTTAATAAGATGACGATCAAGAATAGATACCCATTGCCCCGCATAGATGATCTATTTGATCAGCTGCGTGGAGCAACAGTATTTTTGAAGATCAATCTAAGATCAGGGTATCATCAAGTAAGGGTTAAGGACGAAGATATTTTCAAGACAGCTTCCCGAACTCGGTATGGACATTACGAATTCGTAGTCATGCCGTTTGGCTTGACTAATGCCCCAGCTGTATTTATGTGTTTGATGAATAATATTTTGCATAAATACTTAAACAAGTTTTTTGTTGTGCTTATAGACGACATTTTAGTGTACTCAAAAAGCAAAGAAGAGCATGATGAAAATTTACGGATTATCTTACAAGTATTAAGAGATCACCAACTATACGCCAAATTTAGTAAGTGTGACTTCCATAAAGACAAAATTCAGTATCTAGGACACATAATTTCAGCAGAAGGAATCTCGGTTGACCCTGACAAGATAAGGGCCATTGATGACTGGTCGGTTCCTAAAGATGTGTCGGATGTAAGATCATTTATGGGCATTACGAGATATTACAGAAAGTTTATAGAGAATTTTTCAAAAATTGCGAACCCCATAACTTCCTTGCAGAAGAAAGGGAAGAAATTTGTCTGGGATCAGAAGTGTGCTGACAGCTTTAAGAAATTAAAAGAACTATTGACAACAGCACCTATCTAAAAGATAGTTGACCCCAACAAGGATTTTGTAGTTTGTATAGACGCATGCAATGACGGACTCGGTGGAGTCTTGACACAAGAAGGACATGCGGTGGCATATGAATCTAGAAAGCTGAAAGTACATGAAAATAATTACTCTACCTATGATTTAGAGTTACTAGCAGTTATCCATGCCTTAAAAATGTGGCGTCACCACCTTATTGGCAGAAAGTTTACATTATTAACCGATAACATGGGTCTGAAATATTTATTAGACCAGACAAACTTGAACGCTAGACAAGCAAGATAGTTGACATTTTTAAGTGAGTATGATTTCGAAATTCAACATATTAAAGGGAAGGAAAACAAAGTTGCAGATGCATTAAGTCGGAAGACAAAACTGAATTTTATTTCAGCCATCAGTACTTACTCGACTGATTTGGAAAATCAGATTCTGGAAAAAGGTGAAACAGATGAAGAATACAGAAAAATGAAGGAAAAGAAAGCCAATAACAGTTCTGAAAATTGTATGGCAGATTACAGAATTAAGGGAAATGGTCTATTACTGTATAAAAACAGATTGTATGTACCAGATATACCAGAAATAAAATTTCTGATATTAAATGAGATGCATAAAAGTCACTATTCTGGTCATCCAGGATATCAAAAGACCATCACTATGCTGAGGAAAGGATACTATTGACCCAGAATGAAAGATGAAGTAGCAGAATACATCGCAAAATGCTTGGACTGTCAAAAGGTGAAGGTTGAACACCAACATCCTGTTGGATTGTTGCAACCATTACCAATACCAAGATGGAAATGGGAAGTGATCAGCATAGATTTCATTCCTGGATTACCTAAAACTCAGAAACAACATGATTCTATCATGGTGGTGGTGGACAAACTCAGCAAGGCAGCACACTTTATACCAGTGAAGACCACGCATAAAGCCCCAGATATTGCAGAAATTTTTATGAAACAGATTTTTAGACTTCATATAATATCGAAAGAAATAATTTCAAACCGTGACTCGAAGTTTACAGGAAACTTGTGGAGGTCACTGTTTAAGGGATTGAATACAACTTTAAATTTCAGTACAGCATTTCATCCACAGACGGATGGGCGGACAGAAAGGGTAAATCAAGTGTTAGAAGATTTATTAAGAATGTATGTTAAGGATCAGCCTGGTAAGTGGGAAGATTATCTGCACTTAGCAGAATTTGCTTATAATAATCATTATCATGCATCGGCCAGACTTAGTCCTTTTGAAATTCTTTATGGTAGGAAATGTAATACACCTGTTTCGTGGAATGATCCAGTAAATAGAGTTGTTTTAGGACCTGAATTATTGCAAGAGTTAGAACTAATTGTGAAACAGGTGCAAGGACATTTAAAAGCTGCCCAAGATAGGCAGAAACGTCAAGCAGATTCAAAAAGAACTCATAAAGAGTTCCAGGTGGGTGAACATGTGTTTCTCAAGGTAAGACCGAAAAAGAGTTCACTAAAATTGGGGAGCTGTACCAAGCTGGAACCCAGGTATTGCGGTCCTTTTGAAATATTATCTAAGGTTGGAGCAGTGGCACACCAACTGGCTTTGCCACCTAACGTGAAAATACATAATGTTTTTCATATATCGTTTTTAAAGAAATATGTGCATGATACTACTCATGTTGTAAACTGGAATGATGTACAGGTGGAACCGGATTGTATCCTCGGAAGGAGGGAAACTATTCTTTGGAATTGCAGCATTGGGCAAGTGAAGGTGCAATGGAAGCACCTTAGCCCAGAAGAGGCAACCTGGGAGTTGGAGAGTAGTATGCAGGCAGCATACCCAACTTTGTTTCAGGAACACTCAAGGAGTGATTAGCCAACATCGAGGACGATGTTAAGACTTAAGGGGGGGTGTATGTCACCTACCCAAATTTCTGGAAATTATTATTTTATTTGCAAAAATACTTTATGTTAATTTAAATTACAAATTTTTGTAATTATGATCAGTTTTGATCATGGATGAATGTAATTACTAAATATTATTATTTAAATAAATTAATTAGGAGACAAACACCCAAGAGGACTGTTGAATGAGTGTTCACTGACCCACTAGGAGGAATGGAAGCTGTTGGAAGGTATGGGACACATGGCAGCAGTTGCATCACACCACTAACTGTTGGTTATGGGACAACTACCCCTAAAAATAGGGCATTACCCCCAGGTGGAGGGAGTGAGCAGGAAGCTCATTTAATGACCCAGTAACATCAAAAAAGGCCTAGGCAGCCTATAAAGGCAAATTCGAATTGGGCAGGCATCTCTTAATCAATATTTCTGCAGAATATTTTTCTCTTGTGAATCAGGTGATTTCAAGAGAGATTCGAATAGGGAGGTTAGTGGTGACTGTAATCTTGAGTCTGCATTATTGCTGAGAGGAACCAGAAATGTTGTTGCAAGTCTATTGGATTGCTATCTATTGAAGATTCAAAAGTGAATTGCTACAGCAAGAAGAAGTCCTCATTCCTGAGTTTCTTCCTCCTTGTGGTTCAGTGAACAGGCTCGGGGGTCCTAAGGCAGTACTTGACTGTTTTCAGGAATTGGTTGGGTGGAACAGTCTTCTTGGGTTGTTTGTTGCCTTACAGATTTCTCAGGTTCTACAAAATTTCTAACTTATTTCTCAGTAAATAATTATGTTCTATTTAACTAGTATTTTTTGTTTTCCTGCTTTCAAAAAAGATTCAAATCCTATAAATTGTTTTAAGTCTGAATGTTTAAGTTTAATGTTGAAGTTGAATTGATAAACCAATACCTCTATTTTTTCATATGTTGTTTTGAAGCATCATACTCTAGTAGAGATACGCAAATTAAAAATAGATTAGAGGATAGGCGAATGCCATTGATTCGAATAGATAGAACAGTGATCGAATTTTGTTTTACTATTCTGCCCTATATTTTCCAGTAGATAAATTTAATGTATTTAATGGTTCTAAACTTCAGTATTGTTTCATAAAATATAAGTATTGTTTCTCTCATCTGTATATATATATATATATTATAGTTTGTTCATTGTATTAGTTTGTGTAGTATTCGAATGAAAATATACAAACCATCTTTATATCTTAGCATCAAATTAAAACAGTATTATCATCAATAATTACATGCTGTAAACAAAAGTATTTCACAGTCATTCTATAATTTCCAGATTTCACATTACACATATACACACTGTTTTTCATTTCTTACAATATATTCATTTTCTATAAACCTTATAGCTCAAACAGATGATGAAAATAGTATACACATTTTACTGCTATCATTTTATCCAATAGATTTCTAACTGTAAATAGGAGAAACGTATAATCGTTTATGTTTCACACTTATCATTGTATTTTTCCAATCCAACGTTGTATTACCACTATTTTCACTAACTGGTTATAGTAATAAGAACATAACATTGTATCACTATACCACAGCTATAATCGCACTATTTAGATTTCTGTTCATTTTACTTAGTACTATAAAAATGTGTATTATATCCTTGTTGCTCTACAGTAAAACCCTATTACTCTTAAGGGTTGTTATGGAAATATTTTTATGTTATAGCATTCATTTCTTTTTTACACCAAACACAAATCAGGGGTGACCTGTTTGTTTCCTTACAACGAGTTGAAAACATTCCCAACAGCTTTTATTACAAAGCAAATGTTTAAAAACAAGTTTTACAAACCCTAAAATGAGTCTAAATTCACGATCTCATTCTTCAGCATTAACACAAACCTGATTTTTTTAAATCAAGATCTTCAGTTGTCAGTAGTATGCTTTTCATACAAAACAATGAAAATTTCCAATTGGGGCCTAGCCGTTATTTTCTTCGTACAATAAAAAACGAAACCTATTCTTTTGATGTTCGATCTCTACAGTTTCGAAATATTGAAATAAGTGTAGCAGTTATAACTTTAAACAGAAATCAAACAGCACTGGATTATAAACAACAGTTAAACCTTTCAAGAAACTGAGTTTATTTTACAGGCTAAACGAGCCTCGGCTCCTTTACAATTCCACAGTAACACATAACAACAAGTGGAAAGTTAAACGTTTCACCATCATAGTTTCCATATTCTAGAAAGAGGATTCGATAATTCCCAACAGCGAAAAACTTTACATTATGCTCAAAACGAAAATCGAAACAGGGTTTCATTCCCTTCATCAATGTTTTCGAAAACCTGAGTTTGACTTTGGAATAAAATCAAGCATCAAACAAACATAGACGATAGAGACGAAGGTCTCTCATCATAGAAGTTTTAGCACCAACACAGAAATCTTCTCAAAGGATCATTTGATAAACGACATCATGGCAGGACCAACTTCTCTCTGTAGAATCAACCACATCATCAAAAGGAGCACCTATGAGGGTTTTTGGAGGACCCGGGGGCTTACCAGGAGTGGAAGCAAAATGTTCCTTTCCAAAACCCTTGCCCGAGGTGGTTATTGAACCCTGCAACTGACAAAATTCGAGCTTAGACTCTGAACTATAACTTTATTCTATTTCAAAACTGAAAACTCAAAAACTTAAAAATATCATTGTCGATACGTTTTCTGAGGAAAAACTTACCCTTTTAGTAGATGGCCGAACTCCTTACAATCACCAGAAGTTAACGAAGTCCCTTCTATAAATGAAACCAGAGGTCTTCTACCAATCTACAGTTTGACAAAACTCATAAACTTCTTTGTATCATAAACTCAACACCAGAGAGCAGGCTTCCTTTATACAACGCCATTATAAATTTTAGAACCAGCAACTCAAATCATGTCTAGAAGATTTGAGGACGAGACGTCCTGTTGCTTGTAAACCCTCGAGAGTTTTTGGCGACCTGTCGGCCATGTAAACCGTAACAATAGCAGTTTAAACAACTATCAAAACCTCTTAAACCAAAACAACGATTGAAGTTAGGGTTTGCCATCTAACGGTTCAAATTCATAGCAATCAACGATCAGGATAATGCCAACGAAGGGTATGGGGATATACAATCCCTGCATTTATTATTTCATCATTTGGAAACCAGCATGGCATTGCCAATTTGGCACCCGAACGATCAGACAACAGCCAGCTCGGAAGAGTGCATCACACAGAGGTTGATTCGGCTATTATGACATCAACTTTTCATTTACGTGGACTTGCATTGATTCCCCGTATGCTGAGTTGTGAACCCAAGTATTAATACAGGATCGAAACGTAATCTTCACCGCAGCTCGAGACCTTGTCATATTAATGACTACCAACTCGAATCCTACCAAACATTAAATTCATGTCAATATATAAAATCACGACACAGTTTCCAATTGATAGCATTATCATTTTAATACATAGTAGTTATGAATTATAATTATGATCTAAAACTCGTTATATAATTTGCATGGTTATGTGATATAGTTCAAGTTTATAAATATCGATTTATAAAGTTAGTAGTTTAAAACTCTAGAATCATAATTAGGGTTTTAGGATTAAGTATAATCCATGTATCAAGCATAGATACCATATCACCTTGGTTTAGTGAAGTTTCATTGTATTTTAATTAATTCTGATCTATGGCTAGAACTCTATTTGATTTTTAAGGTTAGTACAATAACCTTGGTCTCATTTATTTTTCATCGTTTTATAATAAACAAAAATTTAATAAATATAGGAGTTTAATTCCTAGAATTGCAATAAGACCATCGAGTTGTAACAAGCACAAAAACCATGCTTTGGTCTTGAATATCATACCATGAATTCTTTCACGATGCATTTAACATTACAAACATGACGCTAGTTCTCACAAGTACTTAATATCTTAAGACGACAAAGCCAGCCATGATAATAACTAGATTTACAGTGATAAGACTAGCAGTAGTAGGACATACTTAGACGACTCATTTTTTAAACAATATAGAGTTATAAGATATACATTTGGAAGGCAAGAATTATAGCTCTGAACTTCATACATGTACACTTTTGTTGAGTCGCAACAGAAATTATAACAATTAATTTAATTATGACGTTGAAACTGAATTATACACGAACTTCGCTCTTACCTATCATCTGTACATAGGACATTTATTATGCTTTAGAATTGCAGCTAAGTAAGCCCCAGGGTACCTCGTAGGACACCCTTATGCAACAAAGATAAATTGTCAGTATTTTTACAAGAAGAAAATTATCGCATCATACCTCTGATCGTCTTGTGCATTTGTTATCATAATCATGTATTCTAATTGTTTGTTTAAACTGTCATTAACATTTTGCTAGTAAAACAGAAATTAAAAGCACATATAGTACCAATTACTTTACAATTAATGTCGTCACAATCTCAATTATTATTTCCGCAGTTGTTATTATCTTAATTAATGCTATTATCAAAAATTTTAAATTTTTATGAAATTTCGAGATGTTACAACACTAACCTTTAGTAAGAATATTTGATTTATTTTCTCCTTGCAACCAGGGTTATGGAATTGCATAAACAACAAAATTATATCTTCTAGGTCCTATATAATATGAAATCTGGAATCACGTATGATATGATCTGAAATTGTACAACAAAAATTAGAAAATAAATGATACAAGCCTGATAAAAATATATAAATGAAAGAAAAGGGGATTTTCAACAAATAAATTCATTAAAATTCATGAAACATGGGTAAAGGTCCTCAGAATCTCAAACAAAAATACAACCATGGCAGGATGTCCAAATGGGCTACACAGGTTTAAAAAGGGATCTCTGAATTGGAAATCAACAATGAAAAAGCAATCTAGCTCTATATCCATAATATAAATGCTACACTAACCTTTATTAAGAATCTTTGATTTCGTTTTTGTTTGAAACCAAGGTTATGGTGTTGCATACACAACAACATTAAATCTTTTGAGTCCTATATGATCCGAAATTTGGAATCATGTCTGATATGATCTGAAATTGTACAATAGAAATTAGAAAGGAAATTATACAAGCCTTATAAAAATATATAAATGAAACAAAAAGGGATTTTCAGGAATTACAATCATTAAACTTCATAAAACCTAGGTAAAGGTCCTCAAAATATCAAACAGAAATACAACCAAATCATGACCAGATGCCCAAACGGGATACAGAGGTTACACAAGCGATCTCTGAATTTGAAATCAACAGTGAAAAAAACAATCTAGCTCTATAGGCATAATATAAATGCTACACTAACCTTAAGTAAGAATCTTTGATTTATTTTCTCCTTGCAACCAGGGTTATGACGTTGCATACACAATGCAATTAAATCTTCTGAGTCCTATATGATCTGAAATCTGGAATCGCGTCCAATATGATTTTAAATTGTACAACATAAATTAGAAAAGAAATGATACAAGCCTTATAAAAATATATAAATGAAACAAAAAGGGATTTTCAGCAATTAGATTCATTAAACTTCATGAAACCTGCGTAAATGTCCTTAGAATCTCAAGTAGAAATACAACCAAATCTATAAAAAAACATTATACCCTCAAGCAAAAAAATTAAAACTTATCTTATTAGTTGACCACCATAATCTAGTATCTTTGTTAAGAAAAATTCCATGCAATCCAAAATGATTTGATCTGGAATTGTGGTCGATGGGATTTAATCAGTGACTTTTTATGTACAGGATTCGGCCTAGGGTTCACAGGGTAAATTCTCTTGCTATTGTTTCTCAAGAGGGACCTGGTATGTTAATAGGGTTATCTTGCAGCGTTTGTGAGTACCAAGCAAGGTAGATGTCCTAGTTTGATAAGAGGTTTTGGGTAAAATCAAAATGGGGCGAAAATTGGGGGAAATTTTCTTATTGTTACTGGCATGCATGAAAAATTCAAAATTGTTAGCTAACTGCGCAGTGTTATATGTGCAAGATCGTTAACCACACCAATTTACCTCACAATGTTTCGCATGTAATTGGAAAATATTTCCGATGGAATTATGAGTTGACCAACTAAGTGATTAACAACTCTAATTACGTTTTAATTAACTTCTAATCCATTTCTTATTTAGGATACATTTAGGGGGTAGCTTTTTCTTATGTTCATTGTCTCCATCAAATCAACATCATAATGATACCTCCTTATCTATTTCCCCGCCTTCTCCTATAATCTTTCTTCTGAAGGAGAAGGAAAAGCACCTTCATTTTGTAGCTAGCAGAAGGTCAAATAGGAGGCTATAATTACTTCAAAAAAGCAAGTAGTTGTTAATGGGTACAGATTCATGATTGTACAAGTAAGTAGTCATTAACTATGGTTTGTACTTTCACACATGGCCGTGCAAAAGAGCACCTGCTAGAGGGTTGTGAACTCAAGCAAAGTTTCAAAGAGATAAAACAAAACAAATTACAAATCTAAGAAATTAAACTATGAGTGCTAGTATAAAGAAAATGCAAATATTTCTCTTTTCTTTAAAATCAATCAACAAGCATACAAGGGATGAAAGAATAAAGAATTGTATATTCAAAATATGAAAGAGAATTACAGGAACCAAGAGAACCTGAATAATTGCAGAAGAGGAGGCCATCACAACTATTTGAGGGAGGGTCTGTTGGTTCTCCTCACATTCTTTTGGTTCTTTGACTACACGTCACTAGATAGGATCTCCAACAAAGGTGACAAGAAGTGAGAAAAGGCCTACCTCAGTCTTGACAAAAATCCGACAAAGTGACTACTTTGAAAAAATTGAAAGGATTTGTGTGTGGAATGAGGGACCTTGGTGTCTCTTTTATAACTGAGGATGGAAGTATAGAGCTGATTTTTGGGATCTAAAATCATCAGCCACATAGAGACTCGTGACACTTTGATTTTATTTTTGTTAGACACAAAGTAGAAGGAGATAAAATCCAAGCCGATGGTTGGGTTGTGATTTTTTAGTGATTTTGTGCGACTTAAATTGCACATATCGAAGGATTAGACCCATGTCACTCTTGGGGAGGGATTAAGAGCGACCTGGGTAATGAAGAATTTTTTTTAGGCTTAGTCTTTCATTTTCGGGCTTTTTGATTGATTTTCCAAGGTCAAATGAAAATGAATGAAGTGATATGGTGACATATGAAGGTGACTAAGCTGGTGACATGGCAAGTGAGCAAAGTTTACTTGTAGGATTGCCCCCTTATGTGTGAGGTCAAGAGATCATTGTATGGCCGACATACATCATAGGATTTGCATGGTAGGAGATAAGTGCGATGGTAGCGTGGATAACAGATACTACTTCAGAGAGAACTCAAAAAATAGAAGGGGATATGGATCTAGTGGGGATCAAATCGATACATGAATAATCACTGTGTACATGAAAAGGGGAGATCCAGGCCGAGTGGGGTCTGGTTAATAAATGAAGTATCATTGTGTACATCATAACTGTCTGGGAGGAACTCAGGAAGATACATGGGTATGGTCCAACCCTATCTGATATAGAGGACTAATGGCAGAACAAAGGCATTCTAGAAGGATGCTTGATCACAATAATTGATGCTTTGTTGGAACTGGAAAGGGCTCAACAATCTGGGATGATTGATATAGTTGTAAAATACGGAGTCATCATGCTCTGGGAACTTCATATTGTAACTTGATAGGAAATGGATCCTATAACTAGGCGCTTCCTCAACATTGTTGCATAATGAATCCCGGATATCTCAAAGATACATTACTCGAAAGTAGACTCCATCAAGATTAGGATTCAATGATATATGAGGTCTTCGACCAAACAATGAAAGGACCATCGTCATGTATGAATCTCAACAGTGTGATAAATAATCTAGAGTCGAGCACATGAGAAACAACCAAACTAATGGGCACTGATATCTCCATTCAGTTGGTCCAAAGGACTCATGGATGATGGTAATGAGACCAAGGTACAGGATATCTATGGGTCTATCTTGTAGAATAGATGTGTTGATGTCGACGGGAGGAGACCTGCGACTACTAAGCACCTACTAAGGCAATGATGTTTCCTTAATAGAAGAGAGAGGGATACCACCAAGATAAAAGGGACACTGGAAAAGTAATTGAGGCACTATTGGGGACATGAGGATAACTGAGTAGGGGACTCACACTTCCTTTGTTCAAAGCATGGAGGCAAGGTTGACCTGGTAGCACATGTGAGACTTCTTGACGGGATCAAGGGAAGGACACAATTGGGGTACCGAGGGCCATGACTCATAATGGGGGAGGCACTTTGTTACTCTTTGGAATGGGTGTATTGATTAGGTATGACTCCAAGGGTGACTCATTGCAGAATACTCTAAACAAAGGTGACTAGGGATGCTACCATAAGAGATCATGCATGATCTGAAGGAGTGTTAAGAAGCACTTTGTTAAATGTTTTCTTCAATATGTGGGCATTGAATGGGATTAGTAATGACTACCCCAAAAAATTGTAGCTTCCCATATTCGTAATCATCTGGAAAAATGGGGTTTTTAGGAACATTGTTTGTAAAATATGGTTGGTTTAGGTGATGGCTCAACTAGTCGAGATGAGGAAGACTGGAAAGGAGATAAGTGTCCAATGGTGCTTTGATATGGATTCATGTAATGATTGGTATCAGAAGGATATTTTTATTAATGCTAGGGGGGTACAGTGATGGTAATCTCCATGCATGGTGAATGGTTGCTAAATAACATGATGCTTTACAGTACGGATGAAGCAGTGGGATTATGAATATGCAATATGAAACATTAAGTTTCAAAAGAATCATAAGTTTGTGAGTCAGTGGGGTTGGGAAATAAATGGTGTGAACATAGTAATATGCGGTTAACTGCTCAAGCTCACATACTAGAAGGACTCCCAGTCTTATGGAAAGAGAATAGCATGGGTATCGAATGACAAGGGGATCTATGGTGACACCCATGTTTGGGAGGCTCTATTGTCAAGTAAGGGGAAATGCAAAAGATGACTAGGTTGAGCCGCTTACTCCGATAGAGGGGGAGGTCCTACCAGTGTAAATAATGCATGGAGGCTTGAAGGAGATATACCTACATAAGATTGTTATCAGCAAAAACTTGCAGAGCTCCTCGCAACCAGGGATCTGCACATAAATATGATACCCATGCATAAAAGTGCATCTAAAAAAATAAAACAAATGTAATGATAGATCAAAATTGAATTTTTACATCAAGGCATGCAAATCGAGGAAAGCGGACAAAAAAAGGGGCTCAAAACTAACTTCATAATTGTGGCAAAAGGTTCACGTCATTGGGAAGAGCTCATAATTTTGATTCCAATGGTACAAATGGCACTTCAAACAAACATTGTAAATCACTTAGGTAGGAGCAGGTCCACTCTGCCAAGTGTCATTTTCACTATGCATTGTTGGAGGAGAGTGTAGGACCCAAAACTTTAGTTACTAATTTCTTCCATTTGAGCCATCATATTTAAATTATGTGACATGTAGGTTAGTGTTCTCACGTTTCTTGTCAATTTTGACCATTTATTTTTTGCATTTGGCTTCCTTGGGCACCAGCCTAGTGAACCTATAGGGGGTTTTTGGTCAGGTCACACCTTTAGAGGCAAATTATGCGACTCAGGTTGCTCATTTCTGTGGGACAAGTGCAACTATAGTCACACCTGTCAAAGGGATAGGTGCAACCTGAAACGCACTTGTTGGGAAGAATTAAGCAACCTGAATCACTCTATTTTGTTAGACATGAGTGATGTATATTACCTAAAACCCATGAAAAGTTACAAATTGAGGTTAAGGAGAAAATTTTGACACTTTGAATTATCCGTATTGCTTGGTGCACTTGCAGGATGTCCTGAGTCAGATAGAGGGACAGAGACATTCCTGAGATCTGTCGAGCCATTCAAGATTATCAGCCAGTGACAGACACACTGCCAAATGTGAGTTGCTCAAGTTCCTAAAGAACCCACTCATGTGCAGCGTGCCTCTTTTACTCAACAAGATTATTGAGTACTAGAACCACGACGCAGAGGTATGTATGGTGCAGAGTGACCATGTGGAGCTCATTTTAGCATATGTCTACTTCATGAATCGATTTCCCAACTTGGGGTCATTGGGGACACCAATCCCAAATGTCCACGTGATGTGGACATGACGAAGGTCATAGAACGACACTGATTTCTGACTACAGATTCAGATGCTACCTCGGTCCACTTGGTTGACATCGAGATCTTGGGTACACAATCTATTACGGTCGAAGTGCTTCGAGTGCTAGGGTCTACAATCCCGCACAAGATCTCCAAAGGGCAGATTCTCATGGTCGAGAGAGTCCTAGAGGGTACTTACTTTAGATGGGGGCAGATGTTTCTTACTGTGGTTCAGCGAGAGCTGAACCTAGTGAGTTGTAATACCCCCTTTCTGACTCTTAGGATGTATTAGCATTTAATGTAAATAATGTGTACATGTGATGTATGTTTTCCTAGCGTGGAGCTCAAGGCCAAGGCCCCGCTAGTGAAAGCCCGAATTTGATTTAAAAGGGCAAGCATTGATATTTGATGCCCATGTGCTCTTAAGCCATGGAAATTGTAATAGGATGTAAATAAACTTCATGCAATAAAATTCCAAGACTGGCTATGGAAGCAACGAATGAGAAGGGGCCATGTGTATCCACTAGGGAGTGGTGAGGGGGTTGAGGGATTGAACCATAGGCTGCCATATGTCACCTTGAGAACCCATTTGACTTTCCTTGATGACATTTAATTCTGTTGTAAGGAAGTGGTTGAGGATTCAGTCCATGGCTTCAATGGAGCATGGGCAGCCCAGAAATTCGTATGGCAGAGTATGGGCTCTGTTTTCTTGTACCACAAGCCACTCTACCTCATGGGAGTTGCTTCTTCCTCATCCCCATTCCATTGTGGAAGTTACCAGCACCATTTTCCATCCAAAAACGAATTGCCAGCAGAGTGAAAAACCAGAAATCGCGACTTTGAAAGAACCCACGTCTTGAAGAGCCAAAAACGCCCAGAGTTGGTATTGGACAGTGAAATCCAATGGGGGATCCATTGGTATGAACCTTGGGGCGAATTTGGGAGCAATAGATACCCCAAAATCCATGGGAAAACCCAGTTTTAACTGCCCAGAAAATCAGTGACGGATTTGGAGTTATGTGTGACAGAGTTGTGAGAAATCCAAGAGTGGATGTATGAACAGAGGATGGGATTACTGAGTCCAGCTTGAAGTGTATGTGGCTCTGGGATTTAGCTCAGTGGACTAGCATCCTCCTCCATCTCCTATTGCATGCTTGAAAAACCCAACTGTGTGTTGGCTTAGCATGGTTGTTCGAGTGAAACCCTGACTGTGAGTGAGCCATCTAGTTCCTCTTTAGTGGATACACAGCCCAGCTCAGGGGTGATCTCTCAGCTGAAAGAATACAGGTTGGACAGATATCTATGGTTGGGTGGAACGTTGCTCTCACATAGCCAGTCGTTGGACATTTGCGTTGCAAGATAAGTATTCTTTGTGGATTAAATTATATACAATCTGTGTTCTGCAACGTGGTATTTGAATGATTATTCTACATGTTAATAAAATCGATATGAAGTAGCATAAGAAGGGGATTGAATTCTCTGCTTGTTGATTGCTTGAGATAAATATACTGATGTGAATCTATGCTTATGTGTGTTGTTATGTTTATTTCTGCTGTGTTTTATTGAGTTTGCATCTGCACACAGAAGTTTTTAATTGTTATGAATTTATGAGAAACAATATTGGGGCTAAGTCTGCCAAAAGCCCCGGTGTGTTGTTAATGTTTCCTTCCCTACATTTGATGATGGAAGGGGAGGTTACAGAGTGGTATCAGAGCTCTAGGTTCAACACTACGGCTGTTGGGCCCTTCACAGAGATATAAATCATTGTGTGTACATGCATTTTATATTTGGAACTAAAATGCATTAAAGAAACCTCAAAATCGCATGGCTTCTATTTGTTGGAATGGGAAATCATTTCCATGACTATTTGGGGATTTTTGCAAGCTGCTTGCATTGATTGCATTCTATGAAATAGAGGAAAGAGGGAGAAAATTCATTTTTAGGTTGAATGCTTGCTCTAATTGTCCCCAATGCTGTAGCATTTGTCTGTTTGCCTCCATGGAGGAGAGAGGAGGGGCAACCTCTGCCATCTTATATTGTTTTTGTTGTTTCATGCTTAACATGAAGAGGTGCAATTTCTTTTCTTGAAATACTGTTTTGTTGCAAATATGATTTCTGTTTGTTAAATTTCTGAGTAAAAGCATGAACAGTCAGCTGTTACAACCCCATATCTAAATGATGATTTTCACTTACAATGAACCCACATTGTGTGTCTGATTGATGGTTTTCGGAAGTGAGGAAAGCCTGCAAATTACGCCCTTATACTCATGAGTTTCCTTTCCCATGCTTTTTGGCTGCTTGGAGATTAATTGTGAATCCATTGGTTGGATTGTTGAATGTGAAATGAAAATAAAATCCCTTATTAGAGATGCAAGTTTTTTATGCAAGTTTGATCTGTATAAGTTCACCTCTATAAGGGGACGAAAGGGCACATTCCAGAAAATTTTCTAAACTGTTGTGAAAAGTTGCAGTTGCAGGCAAGAGACAGAATGGTTTTGATGTGGAATTGGGAAGTTGGGGGGCGGAATTTTGATTTGGAAAAATGGCAGGATCAGATTTCTTAGATGTAGTAGAGGATCACACCATTTCATAAAGCTTTCCAAGATCTTTCCAACAGTACCAAACTTACCTTATTTGGTTAAGGGACGAGGGAGATATGACCCCCGCAAGCACGCAGATTGCGTGCGGATTGCGCGCAGATTGTGTGCGGGCTGCACGCGGATTGCGCGCAGATTGCGTGCGGGTTGCGCGCGGATCGCATGCATGTCGGCATAGATTGCGCGCATATTATGTGCGGGTTGTGCGCGGATTGCGCGCATGTCGCGCATAAATTGCGTGCGGGTTGTGCGCGGATTGCGCGCAGGTCGCGCATAGATTGCGCGCGGATTGCGCGCATATTACGTGCGGTTTGCGCGCGGATTGCGCGCATGTCGCGCATAGATTGCGCGCAGATTGTGCGCAGATTACGTGCGGGTTGCGCGCGGATTGCGCGCAGGTCACGCATAGATTGCGCGCGGATTGCGCGCAGATTGCGTGCGAGTTGCGCGCGGATTGCGCGCAGTCGCACACAGATTGCGTGCGGATTGCGCGTAGGTTGCGCGTGGAGTGAGTGCAGGTTGCGCGTGGATAGTGCGCGGATTGCGCGCAGGTTGTGCGCAGGTGGCGCACAGGTGGAGCACAGGTTGCAAAGGGAGTTAAAAAAGAAAAGTAGTTAAACCCAGAATTTTATAAAAGATAAATGGTGCATCGAAATGGAGATCCGCGAATTGCTGAGTGTTCCTTGTTATATGGAATAACTTCGCCCGATATAAAAGTTTTTGTGATTCCTCATATATTTTCTTCCACAGGTGGCTAAAGTTGGCATTCTGGACCAAAATGCAACTGTGTAAAATGTGCAGAATTGGAGTGAAGGTTGTCATTTTTGAAGAGATGCAGTTCCCGCACCCGATGTCGGATCGGAGCATGAAGACAGGCATTGGAAAGCTTGTCCAGCAGGGAACAATGATGCATGACCAGAGTTTGAATGAGGTGTACATATATCATAGATATTTAGTGCAGAAGAGTGCCAGCGACTGTTTTGACAAACAAATTTTGTTGTCAATATGGGCAATTTCTACAATTGCATGATATGGAAGAGGAATTCCATGTTACGATGAGGGATCGAAAAGGGAAGAATCCCTTAAACCCCTGTTTGTTATCATACTTACAATTATGAAATTTTCATATGGCATAAAAATGTTAAAAATGTAAGGGATTACATAGATATATATATGCACTAGATGGCATCTTAACAAACATTGCATAGTGCATATGGAAATGCTTGTGCATAAATGGGATATTGCATATTGGTAGAATAATGAAGTCTGCATATGCAATGAACCACTAATGGAGAATAGTGTGGTTGATAATCACTATTGATGTTGGTATTGGTTGTAGGACCAAAGATAACAAAGAGCATGGCTAAATGTGCTGAGGATGTTGTTGCATGAAGCCAACAACCTTATGTAGAAAGGATGGTGCAACAAATCTATGATCATAAAGTTGGAAAAAGAACTGAGCAGCCTTGGTAAGAGGCCAACTGATCAGGTAACATCAGGCGATGTTTATGGTAACCATGCAGGTAATGATTATTGGTGCCAAATTGCATGAATGTTGAAAGAGGATTTGGTAAGATCTCTTCAACTATGTTTGAGCTATGTTGAGTTAGTTTGCATGTGATATTGAATACCGATTGGGACTGTTAACCTACCAAGCTTGGTGAGGTGTGGGTAAGTGAAGGAAATGATCCTTACACCCTATGACTATTTAGAAATCTCAATGCATTCATATGAATTTATATCATGCCAGGTGTATGTTGGTTACGTGCTTAATAACCAAAGCAAGTGAGGACTGGTGGTCCTAATTATGGTAATGCAAGTTATATGAGATAGTCATGTTTCGATCATAATATGCTTGAATGCATAGTACTCATGAAACAATGCAAGGTGGCATTGAGTGGATGTGCATTAAGAGATTTTATAAATCTTGTAGTTAAGCATTGAGAGAATGCATATGACAAACTTGAGTAAATGTTGTGAATATGCATGCATGTGGGTACCTACACCTGAGGAGATGTATTGTGTGCATGCATGATTGTAATATATGTATATGTCTCATTATAATTGAGCAATAGATTAGATGATGAACTAATGATAATTCTGAGATCATTTCATGAGCTGCTATGAATGCAGGGGAAGAAATTGCATGAAGGTAGTCATGATTGACATACTTCCAGAGTGCTCTGTTGGAATGATAGAGTTGTATAAATGATATGGCTATGAATTAATGAGCATTTAAAAGCTTTAATTTAATTGCATAAATGATGTGACTGTACCTTGCAATTTTAGTATGATAATGATTTACGTGAAATAAATGAGTTTGGTGATATGGATATGTTAACAGCTAGAAGTGTTTGAATTATGGAATGTTATAATTCTGGAAATGCTTCAGTGACTATTGCAGCAATGAAATATTATATGCATGGGGACTCACAACATGTTTGACTGATTGAAAGTTTCAGACTCCAGGTAGAAATGTCTTGCATATGGCAATGGGGATAAGACCATAGTAAAGATTGAACTCTACCATGTGCAAAGGCCAAAGGTTATGAGAAGGTTCTCATGGTTGTGGAATTTAATTTATGCATGAAACATATCTGAAAATGTTCTGATTTAAGTTTATGAGAATAATATCATGGCTGCAAGTCTAATTCTGTAGGGAGCAGATTTGCAAATTCGATTTAGAGCTTATGAGAAGGAATCTCATGATTGAGAGCTCTAAGTTCTGTTAGTAAGAACAATTGTAAATCTCAGATTTGTAAATGTTTCGGATTTGAAATTTTGCTAATAATTGCTAATGACTGTTTGGCTTATATGAAAATGTGTCAGGAGGACATGCTGTAAGTGGATGCTCATGTATGGCAGCGAGCATAAGACCATAACGGGCAGAGTGGTGTCACTTACATGAGCCAAACAATATGAGGATAGCCTCATGGATAAGAAAACCAATTTCTGTAGTAGACAGAGTTGCAAATTCATACTGAATTTAATTATTAGTGCCATGGAATTGGTTATGGAACAATCAGATTTGAATGGTATTGTTAAATGTTGCTGACAGTTTGGCTGTTTAATAAGTGTGCCAGGGAGACACATTGCAGTAAGACCAAGAGAGGGAGGTCCTGCAGAAGCCAAACTTCATGGGAAGGGATTCCATGATTTGAAAATGGGTTTTAGGTGAAACGCCATAAGACATTATTAATGTCTCATCTGCACTACATCATTGGTAAACAATATGAGTGAGATGGTGAAGATTATGTCAGTAAGACATGTGAGAGGCATGTAACATCAAAAGGAATTGGGATGGCAAACCGAGGGACTGTCAACTCAGAGAAGGAGCCCCCATTCCTCATCAAAGAAGAGAAATAACATCTGCAAATGGATAAGTGTTCCATAAACCCTGATTGATATATATATATATATATATATACAGACATGCATGTCTAATTATTAGAGTTAATATGCAGAGCATGTTTTGATTTTATTCTCATTATGGCAGACTGCTTGAAGTATGATTAGGACCTTCATAGTTCACATCAGTAAGGAGTGCATGCCTTTCTGGTGCTGAGTTATGTTAGGGATGCCAATATTGACTACGCCTTAAGGGAATGGACGCATTCCTGGTGTTTCAAGGTTGGATAGTGAATGTTATGACATATGTTACCGTTCTAGAGCAGCAATACTAATGAGCTTGCTATCCATTTTGTGTTGGTAGATTATACATATGAAATTCAGCGCTGCACATTAAAGGGAAAAGTGAAGAAAAGAATACTCAAGAGGACTGTATGAGCAGTGGTAACCCTTGTGTAGGGTGAGTGGGTATCATGGGGCCATGATAGCCTGCAGCTAAGAAAGTCACCTAAAGAATTCCTAAATGGAACCGCCGGCTTACACAAGAGAAGAAGTGCCACCCTTGTGTGGGTGAAGAATTGTTATGCGCATTGAGGGATTGTGATACATGTGAAAGGCTGATGCAAGCCTAAGGCAGAGTAGTGGAACCTTGACCTGTAATGGTCGGTGGCGCAGTTACCTTCCATTGGCCGATGACCCAGACGTATGTGCTGGCTCGGCAATGGAGAGGGCCAACCAGGTATGGGACTGGTTGGGCACCACCAAATACTTGGTAAACCCAGTCGGCGTGAAGGTGTACTGGTAGGGCATTAATTATTTGATGATTTGGAGCAACCTGCGTGCTGGCCAAACATCCTAGTCCGCAGGAGGATCCCAAGGCTTATAAATTAAAAGCAGGACCCTGTGGACCAGAGAAGAAATGCACAATATAGATAAGTATTCAATTTCATTCATTTCTTATTTGGAACAATGAAGGTTTCAAGTATAAAGCTTGTAACAGTGAGCTGATGCATTATTGTTTCTTTGTTGGAAACCTTGGTCAATGCAGGAAGCAAGGACCCTGAAAGAACTAAAAGCTGCTTGGTAAATCCAGAAAGTGATTGGTTGAGCATTGATTAATTGATGTTGAGGAGTAGCCTACGTGCTATCCCAACATTCATTATTATACCCATAGGAGATCCAAGGCTTGTAAAGAAAAGAAGGGTCCTATGGAATAAAGTGAAGACATCCAACGCAGGTATTGTTGGAAGCAAGAACCTTGAAGCATCTTAAGGATGCATGTGGACATGTAACCACCCTAAAGAGCTCAACATGAGCAGTAATGAAAGATGGGGCTAGTGGAACTATGTGAGTCCTAGCAACCAAGAGTAGACCAACCGAGTGGAGGAACTCCATGGTTGAAAGGTCTAGAATAGACCATAGACACTACGTGTCATAGCCAAGAAGGGCAGGTCAAGCATTCACGTTGAAGTGAAAGAGGACAGGAGCATGAAAACCACAGTGGTGGTGTGGGTTCCAGAATGGAACAAGACTAAGAGGAGAAAACTCTTACTGCTCTCTCTCTTTCCTTTTTATTGATGCATTTATAGAATTAGAAAATTGTTGAATGCATGCATGACTGAAAGTAAAAGTGTGTGTATTTGATTAAAGTGAATTGTGAATGCTAATTAATGAATTTCCCGTGAATGGATGAACATGAAGGAATTCATGTGTATGTTGGCAAGCATAAAAAGTGTGGGAGTCGCATGAGTAAAGCATGGACTATCCATGTCAACTGGGGAAAAAAACCATTGACTGATTTTTTTTATATGATTGGGTTATGCTTGGCCTAACGAGGATTGTAATGATGAATTTCACAGGTGAAAATCGAATCAATTGGTTGCAGCCGGTGCAAGAAAGCTTTGCTAATGAGCAAAGTGTGGTCAGTTGTTTCCATTGACCATGGCAGCAGACAAAGGGCTATTAGAATTGGCTGGAAGTCTTCTTCAAACAATTGCCAAGACCCAAAAAAATCTTGGAGAGATGCTCAAGATGTAAAAGCAGCAGAACGGGATGAACCACAAGGTCTTGCAGGACTCTATTCGTCTGCAGAAAGAGGTAAAAAGCATTATGAGGGAAATCAGCAAGGGAAAGAAAAGTGGATCAATGAAGAAGCATTCATCCAATCACCCGGTTAAGAAACGCTCCAGGTGGGAAGACTCAAAGGAAATTGAGCAGGTAAAGATGAAGCAATCGGTGAAGTGTTGGAAATGTGGAGGGGATCATTGCCTCCGCAACTGCCCAACAAGAGAACCTCAAGAGGGTAGCAGCCATAAAGTTTTCAGACTTATGGATAAGCTGGAAGATCCGGATCAGTAGGAGCAGCTCGTGAAGATCAAAGGACTTGGTCCTGAAAGTTCAAAGTAAAGAACAGAATGCAGGGCAGATCTGCAAAGTTTTTGAAGTTTTGGACATGTGTAAATTGTATATGTATGCCTAAGTCTTGGAACACCGAGGACGGTGTTATTCTAAGGGGGAGGGGATTGTAATACCCCCTTTCTGACTCTTAGGATGTATTAGCATTTAATGTAAATAATGTGTACATGTGATGTATGTTTTCCTAGCGTGGAGCTCAAGGCCAAGGCCCCGCTAGTGAAAGCCCGAATTTGATTTAAAAGGGAAAGCATTGATATTTGATGCCCATGTGCTCTTAAGCCATGGAAATTGTAATAGGATGTAAATAAACTTCATGCAATAAAATTTCCAAGACTGGCTATGGAAGCAACGAATGAGAAGGGGCCATGTGTATCCACTGGGGAGTGGTGAGGGGGTTGAGGGATTGAACCATAGGCTGCCATATGTCATCTTGAGAACCCATTTGACTTTCCTTGATGACATGTAATTCTGTTGTAAGGAAGTGGTTGAGGATTCAGTCCATGGCTTCAATGGAGCATGGGCAACCCAGAAATTCGTATGGCAGAGTATGGGCTCTGTTTTCTTGTACCACAAGCCACTCTACCTCATGGGAGTTGCTTCTTCCTCATCCCCATTCCATTGTGGAAGTTACCAGCACCATTTTCCATCCAAAAACGAATTGCCATCAGAGTGAAAAACCAAAAATCGCGACTTTGAAAGAACCCACGTTTTGAAGAGCCAAAAACGCCCAGATTTGGTATTGGACAATGAAATCCAATGGGGGATCCATTGGTATGAACCTTGGGGCAAATTTGGGAGCAATAGCTACCCCAAAATCCATGGGAAAACCTAGTTTTAACTGCCCAGAAAATCAGTGACGGATTTGGAGTTATGTGTGACAAAGTTGTGAGAAATCCAAGAGTGGATGTATGAACAGAGGATGGGATTGCTAAGTCCAGCTTGAAGTGTATGTGGCTCTGGGATTGAGCTCAGTGGACTAGCATCCTCCTCCATCTCCTATTGCATGCTTGAAAAACCCAACTGTGTGTTGGCTTAGCATGGCTATTTGAGTGAAACCCTGACTGTGAGTGAGCCATCTAGTTCCTCTTTAGTGGATACACAACCTAGCTCGGGGGTGATCTCTCAGCTGAAATAATACAGGTTGGACAGAGATCTATGGTTGGGTGGAACGTTTCTCTCACGTAGCCAGTCGTTGGACATTTGCGTTGCAAGATAAGTATTCTTTGTGGATTAAATTATATACAATCTGTGTTCTGCAACGTGGTATTTGAATGATTATTCTGCATGTTAATGAAATCGATATGAAGTAGCATAAGAAGGGGATTGAATTCTCTGCCTGTTGATTGCTTGAGATAAATATGCTGATGTGAATCTATGCTTATGTGTGTTGTTATGTTTATTTCCGCTGTGTTTTATTGAGTTTGCATCTGCACACAGAAGTTTTTAATTGTTATGAATTTATGAGAAATAATATTGGGGCTAAGTCTGCCAAAAGCCCCGGTGTGTTGTTAATGTTTCCTTCCCTGCATTTGATGATGGAAGGGGACGTTACATGAGCCATCTCAAGGGATACTTTGGGTTCGCATTGTTCATCTATGCCTTCTTCGAGAGAGGGTACCCACCCTACATCCCCATTTCACCATGAGATACATCGGGGCTATAGAGCCCAAGATGAGGTGTTGGGATGAGATGATGATCCACAAGGGGGGAGATGCATTCGGTAAGGTGCTTAGCCAAGCCTTCTTTGAGCAGTGGCGCCAGCGGTCAATGGTGATTGAGGACTACCCATATGCGAGTATGGAATATTGTGAGGATCTGAAGCTACCTCACCCTCCTAGACAGGCTTGGGGACCAGACGGTATGCATACATTTATTTTTTTCTTTGCACTTCAATACTAGCATATGTGGTAGCTAGAATTTTACATGAAATGAATACTGATGACTAGTCACTCGTGTGTGCAGATGTAGGTCCAATTCCCTTGACAGAATACCGGAGAATATGTGGGAGGGTTGAGGGGATCAGCCTTACCCCCAAAGCACATCGATGTCAGAGTGGTGTTGATGTCTTCATGGAATATCTACGCTGGAATTTTGACTGGATATGGGATTTTATTGTGGATGACAGCTGGAAGCACCTAGATGAGGATCTATTGATAGTGTGCTTTCGGGATCCTAACAAGTGGTGCTCGATCATGTGCCATATTGCAGTGGTTGCTGCCACTATCTAGGATCAAATGCGAAGCAATCTGCCTCATTTCCGAGATGATAACGAGGAGGATGAGGAGACTGATGATTATGATATTAACTATTCTTATGGCTAGTTAGGATTACATAGTTGCACCCCATGTAATGGGCATCGATAATTTTTGAATGATGTATTATTTTATGGAGTTGTTGGGGCTCCAAGATGCAGATATGACTATGTACTTTTGGACACACTTGCATATATATGTGTGTGTGTTGGTATGCATGTATGTATGTATGCACCTGGATGCAAACTGTTTATGTATTTTTTTGGATTTATGTGATGATCTATACATATGTGAAATGCAACATGATATGGTTATGAATGCATGTGATCAATTTCCTTGATATTGATGAGCAATGTGCACTTTAGAATGTCATTGGCTACTTGATATGTTGCAGCATTGAAACTTCTAGGGACATTTATGAATGTGATGGATTCAAACTTTCTGACCAAATGTTTAGTGTGCGGGAACTTTCTAAAGAGGAAAGCATCACATACTCAATAACAATTATTCAACTGAGAGACAATCAAATAGGAATCCAAATAGACGCACAAGTGATGAATGCTCATGTGAAGGGCATCACCTTGGAGGCCGATCACAACATCATACTCTTTTTTATTATTAGTAGCTGCCCTAGTACACATGTCACTGACATGGATCAAGTCATATGATTGGGATTAAAGTACCCATTCTACCAAGGTGAGTTTTGGATGATATATGCTTGCACCGTTGGCGTAGAAAACGTAGACGGGTGGATCCATCTGACAATATCAATGAAAGGAATCATGAGACCTACTTCCGAAAAAAGGGAAAGGAAAACATCAAAGAGAAAAATATAATACACAGGATCTAAAAACTGGCCTTGATCAAGCATAAAATATCTTGAGATACAACCTATTGCGAGGGTTCTTCAAGAGTCGACAACCTTCAAAGTCAGCGAGGATATCTTCCCCCTTGCCTAAATATTTTTTTATGATGTAAGTGCCTTGCCACATAGATTCAAATTTCCCTTTACCATCCTTGTCATGAACTTGGTCATACGTAAGAATGAGATCACCTTCATTATATGTTTAAGGATGGGAGTGGGTGTCATAATGGGCCTTAAACTGATTCTTGGAAGCCTCGATCGTTTGTAGAGCGACTTGACAGTCCTCATATGCGTGTTCAAGAGTGATCAAGTGTTATTCTATCGTGGTGGTATCTAGTAGAAATTTGACAGCTATGTGTAAAGATGGAATCTGGCATTCGAATGGCAGGACAAACTCTACTCCATGCAAGAGATGGAACGGGATAAATCCTGTTGCGGTTTTGACAGATGTGTGGTACTCCCACAGGGATGGAAAGAGCATATGGTTCCAATTAGACTTATGCTTATCAACCATACATTGAAGCATAGTCTTAATGATCTTGTTAACTGCCTCGACTTTCCCGTTACCTTGGGGATAATACGCAAAAGAGAACTAGTGCTCAAATTTCAACTAGTGGGAAAGCTCTTTCCACGTGACATCCTCAAGGTGGGATTGTGATCTAACACCAACTAGCCAGGGACATCGAATCAAGCGATGACATGGTTTAAAAAAATCATGTTGTAGTGTCTACGGTACAATTGAAGGTCGGCATGGCTTTGACCCATTTTGAAAAATAGTAAACAACCACAATTATGTACTTGTGACCACTAGAAGAAATTGGATTGCACTCCATGTAATAAATGGCCCACTTGTAAAACAGGCCAATGGTAACCACTAGATGCAAGTGTCATAACCCAAAATTTTCGAAAAATTTAAAAATTTTAAATAGTAAATAATGTTATTAAATGCAGTCATTTAACTGTTTGTTTAGCTTACGTGATCGCAAATGTGTCTGAATGATCTTTTGTTATACTTAAATGTTATTATGGGTTTTCTCTTTTCCGTTACTGATTGTTTTACTGTTTTGCAACCACAAGGGGGAGTTGCCATAGCAGACTGGGCTTACTTAGCTTTCGAGCTAATGCATCAAAATGTCTTTCTCTTACAGGTATACAGGTAAGGTACGGGTCGCTACCTTTAAATCTTTAAAGTATTATAAATCCATTTAGCTGTACCAAATTACTCAATAAAAAGTCTAAGCATGCTAACCAGGTTATCAGGTGTTTGAAGGTAGCGCTCTGCCTATGACCTTCTTCTGTTCTTAGTGTTATTGAATTATAAACTACTAGAGAAAGTGATAGCTATGTTTCTGGAGTATCAAAGAATTAACCAACTCTGCGGAATAATTGTTCTTGATGGTGTTACTGTATTGCAAATATGCTTCATAATTAGCACAGTGAAAAATAACTTGCTTTTTTTTAGCATTTGCAAGATATCCTATCAGTTACAAGTCTCCTCTTAACATCTCAGGATTTGTATGGGTTGAACAATTATGCTTATGTCCATGGTTCAGGAATTATAAGCTATCTTGAGTAAACTCATCTATTTGTTATAAGAAATCTGAAACAGTTAAATGATTGTTATTGTATCGTAATGATAAGTGAAATGGTCTAGAGTAACTCTGATCCAAGATTAAGAACTATGTAACTGGAATTCCTACCAATGGAAAGTCACCTAAAGAAGGACTGGCCAGTCTTAAACCATCTGTGTACAGCTATCGTAATTAGCATTATGGTAGCATAATTGTAACCACTAAATCCAATCTCATTTCATTACTCAAAGACTTAAGGAAAAGATCTATGTCTTGCACATGAGGCTATGGCGATTGGAAATGTTGTGATAGGTTTTTATGAACCAATTAGAGCTTACATTGCACCCTTATCTTATTTAACTTTTCTAATGCAATTACATTTCTTTGTATCTAGATTACTTCAAGATTAAATTTTAAATGATGTTTATAATGCAATGGTTTAATAATTCAAGTTGGGATTGATACTAACAAGAATTAAAGGCATTGTTGTAATGTTTGCTTGTAAAGAGGATGGTAGGTAAGCTATGGCATTGCAACCATCATGATCACCATACAATATTTATGTTACCCTTACTAAGACTTTTATTTAGCAACAATAATGGGAACCTCATCGCAATCCTGAACATTATTAACAAGGTGTGTTTTTATGGATTGTAGGGCGATGTATTATGGTTCACATATGCGAGTTCTAAAGCATTGTTTTAACATGGAGTAATTGGCAAGTTTAAACTATGGTTTATTACCATATTGGAATATCCCCGCTATGATTTTAGTTTGCCCATGTTATGATTTTAATTGAATAACAAATCATTGGAAATCTTGTTATGAAACTTTAGAACCTCGACCCACTTGCATGAGATTTGGATGCTACGTGGTGGCTTCAGGTCCAAGTGTTGGTGATATATAACGTTGACTTAACCCTAGTTGGGCACTTCTCCCTCGCCTTCGGGCTCGGTCCTGTGAACCCTCCTGTCCAAGTTTCACTGAGGTTCTGGAGTAGCAGCTTCCATGCTGCTACAGTCTCCTCGTGCTTGTCTATTTGTATCGTTTGAGAACCATTAAATTTGTTGTTAGCAGCTATTGGTTTTTTTAAGAAGAACAAGGGTTTACCTCTTTTGCTACCAGTTCCAACCCTGTCACGGTGTAACTGCGAACTCCTGGATTAGTTCTAACAAGGATTCCTTTGTGGAAGGTACCCTTTGTTTCAACCAGCTCATTCCTTTGGTGACGAAGGTGGGGTTTACTTGGCTCATGGTTATCGAACTATCTCATGGTTATCGAACTATCTACTATGTTTCCATATGCGTTCGTCACTCCGGTAAGCTACGGGGTTTAAATTTGTTGTTTAAAGTTACACGAATTTGTTTAATCTCCAAACAAAACACATAGAAGGTCTACTAATCTTGCTCTTTCGTTGCAGGTCCAAGCTCCACTTACAGCATGGATGGCACAAGCTGCGACAACAGGCGTTTCCAGGTAATCCTGGTTCTTACCATGGCATTTTCCTCCTTGTGGGTTGTTTGGGCGGTTAGGGTTTTGGTTTGACTTAAAAGTCATGGCAGCCTTGCAAAATCTTTTAACTGTATAATTTAAATGAAAAAAATTATGGGTTTAACCCTGTGTTGGATTTGGATGTACGGCTTCAGTCGGTGTTCTAGCTATTGGTACTCCTTTTGGCACTTAGGTTTTTATACAGAAGAATTGTATTGTAAATTTTGAAGAGAACAAAGGCTTGTGAGCCTGTTCTGTAAGTGAGGTTATGACCTCGGTTTTTATGTTTCGTTACCACACTTTTAAAAGGGTTTTGGGAAAACGCCCAGGGTTTTGAAAGTTAACTTAATATAAGTTCTGCCTGTACAACGGGCTTGTATAATGCATGTGTTTTCTTTTTGTTCTAAGCTGTGTACAGTGGTAAGTAATTCTTTAGTTCTTAAAACACTTATACTGTGGATTGTGACTCGGCTGTAGGTAGAATATTATATTAACTATTGAGCATTGGTTTTGCTTATACGTTTCTCTTCCTGTGTAATGTAAGCTTTTATAATACGACTTGTTACAGTCATTCTATATAAATGAGCTGGGTGTGGCGTGCGTTGTAAATTTCTATGTTTACGTACTGCTTATATTAATAAATGGGCTGCGGCCATAGGTGAAATCGTTGTATTGATTCTCAATGTTTAAATACCTGTAAAGTTTGGAATGATAGGGTTTTAAATTAATTTTGACAGTTACGATTTGTTTAAATGATTAAGAATATGACTCTGTCGATACTGTGAGTCAAGTGAAGGATATAACTAAAGTTTTGAGCTCGATATTTATGCTGTTCTGTTATTTCGAATAAGGTTCTGTTAACTCTATTGTTTCTAAAACAATAACTAGATTATTTATCTGTTGACGAATTCCTTGTGAAGAATTTTTGTTAGGGTTTCGTACATGGATTTGATTGATAGGTAAAAACTGAATAATCTTTAGCTAGGGTTTAAGTTTTTGAGTTAAATAACAGATTTAAAGCTGGTCAAACTTGGACTAGGGTTTGTACCCTGACATACATAATCTAACTGTGGCTACAAATGTTCTGCAATGAAATTGATAATGCTATCGATACTATAATCTAAGTGGTTATGTTTATTTCTGATCCTATGGTTGTTTAACGAGTTGTATTTCCAGAGAATATTTACTGTATACTTAAACCCTACTTATCTATTTAACTATTATAATTAAACTAGATTTAAAAATTACAATAAAAGAAAAAACTATTGCTTACAATATTACTATTGTATAGCATGCATTAAAATACCTTATCCGTAAGATAATAATACTATGAAGGAATGTTGAAACACAGTAACACTCAATAATTCTACTACTGATATTCAGGGATGCTAACTTTTACTGAACTAATTACTATTCAGACATAATGAAGATAAACATAACATACATTCATTTATACTTAATAAACAAACAGGAATAGGTGGCAGAACCTGTTTCAAACTGTGGAAAACAACAGCAATGGGAGGTTGTTCCTCCCTACCAACTCCTGGAGAGTGCCCAGACAGCACTTCTCAGGACCCCCGAGCTTGCTCTGGTCTCCCTGGCTGGAACTAGGTGCAGCAAAGTAATCCTCTCAGCCCAAATCAGCTAAAATGGAACCAAGTTACTGCAACATTCCTCTCAAACAACTTCCTTACTGTAGTTCCCTCTTCCTCAATGGGACTCCTGAATAACATTCATCTGAATGCATTCTCCCTCCAGAACAAAATAGAACCCTCAGCTCAGTTCATTGAGTACTATTTAAAAGATTGCCTAGGTCTTTGTTGGGTTAACTGTCATTAATGAGCCACCTGCTCTAATTCCACTTCCTTGGGGAATCATGACCCCAAATATAGGGAAGTTGCCACCTGCAACTTAGGAAGTGTTTGAGGATGCTGCCACTTGTCATTTGCCTTTCCACCTAGTTCCATCCACCAGTTTGACCAGTAACCTCTTTTTAACAGCTCTCCCATGCTGTTGTCTCCATAATTTATTTATTAATAATAAAATATTTTGAATTACATTCCATTTCTAGTGACTCTGCTGAGTCATCAATTCCTACTTAGCATTAAATTTAACATAATGTCTCAGGAATATAATGAAATAATTACATATTTTTTACAAAATTGGGGTATGTGACAGCAAGGGTGTTGGAGGGGATCTTGCCTTGGGGGCAAAAAGTTGAAAAATGCGGCAATGTTTGACTACCACAATGTAATCCAAAAACAATGTTGGCCAAAAATAGTCGACATAGATAACTTTTTAGGCAATCGTTATCCCCGAGAGGTGAACACCGCAAGCACCAATATGGCAATCATTTAGAACTCACTATGCCTCATCATGGGTGAGGCATCATTGTAAGATAGTGTCGACATTGTGTTGATATAGGACATCACCGATTAGGAGGTATTGAAGTTCCTAGTGACGAATGCGAACACAGTCTTAACGATTGAGGTGAGGAGAAAATTTATGAGTGTGTAAATACACTAGGATGTCACCATACCATGGATCATCTAAGGAAGTGGTGAAAAAATGTTCATCTGGAAGATGATCATTGATTCCTGACGAGATGGATGTCGAGGTTAAATTCATCATAAGTTGATCCAAAGCTAATGCTTTGGTACTCTTAGGTGTGGCAAATTCAAGATCATATTCTTGAAGGATTACAATCCACTTAGCCACACGCCCTTGGATGAGGAACCAATTTCAAAGATACGGCATGGGGTTCAAATCAGCAATGACTGTGGTTCGACTTGTTAGGATATAATGTCGTAGTTTCTGAACTAGGAAAACTACATCCAAAGCTAATTTCTCCTCATGTGGGTAGGAAAAGGGAGCACTAGCCAAGTTTTGACTAACGTAGTAAATAACATGTTCCTAGAGAGAAGAGTCCTCTTGGGCCATCATTTCGGCAATGGAGAATTCAAATGCTAATACAAAAAGGATAAAATCCTTTGTAAAATATGGGGGACAGATTAACGAAGTGGACATAAGATATTTCTTCAAAGCATCAAAATTGGTATGTGCCTACTCATCCCAAACAAAAGGAATGTTAGGTCATAGCAAACACAGGAATCTGTGGACCATGGTAGCATAGTCTGGTATGAAGCAACTTAAAAAATTGTCCTTTCCGTACAGACTTTGTATCTAGCACAATGTCCGTGGAGGGGAAAGGTTAATGATAACTTCAATTTTCAAGGGATCAAGCTTGATTCCTTGCTGGGATAGAGTGAATCCCAATAACCGACTAGTTGTGATGCAGAAAACACAATTGACTGGGTTCACGCGAATGGTATACTTGCGACACCAAAGGAGCACTTGTCAAAGGTCCTCTAAATGTTGTGAATATTTTTTGGAATGGTTCATGAGGTCGTCCAAGTATTCGAGGATAATATGAACCAAGTCATAAAAGCAGTATGACATGGCTTGCTAGAAGGTGGCTCTAGCATTTTTCAATCTGAAAGGAATAACGTGATACGCAAATGTTCCCCAAGGGGTGGTGAAGGCAGTTTTGTACTGGTCTTCCTTTCGAAACTCAATTTGGTTATACCCTGAGAATCCATCCATGAAGGAAAGGACCACGTGCCCAGCACAACCGTCGATGATTTGGTCTATGAAAGGGGTGGGGTATTATATTTTGAACAAGCCAAATTCAAATCATGAAAATCAGTAAAAACACATAAAGTTCCCTATTTCTCGTTAACCGGCATCGGGTTAGAGACCTAGTTGGTACGAAATTGCATAAATGAATCTAGCTTTACGTAACTTCTCAATTTCAACTTTAAAAAATAGCACTTTCGATGGGTGAATGGGTCGTTTATTCTGGAAATACAGTGCAACATCGAGCCATGTATTGATTTGTTTCTTGACGGTGGAAGGAAGGATCCATGTAAGGCATCTTAGCATCAGACCAGGCGAAGACATCACGAAACTCTTGAAAAAGTGCTTTGTAGGAAGCAACTTCTTCAGGTGTACAAGAATCCCCTAAAAGGATATTCTTGGTGACTGGAGATGTCAAATTTGATCAACAAGGAGATGTTAGTCACGTTTCCTTCCTCAAAAACATTAAGGGCGAGGATTGGGTTTTTGAACCAATCGACGTTTCCCCACAGGAAAAATTCCTTCGAATCAACATAGAGTTGATTTGAAGATGATTTCAAGGGGCTGGTCTTGTTGAGGATGAAATATACGTAATGGTGCATATCATACCAAGGAAAATCTGGTGCAGTGAGCAATTCGAGGATTTCCTCATCCTTGCAGAAAAAATTGTTCTGCCAAATCAATAGAGGTTGGTTCTGGTGACATAGTAACAACATCATTAGATGAGAAAGTAGGTTCATCAGATGACGAGATATAGTAAATAGTAGTCGTTTATTTTGATGAGGAAGTTGGGCGTAGACATCCTCAATAACAGTGGCTTGGGACATGACCATGAGATGCCACAGATCAACGAGTACAGATTGATACTTTGGAAAATATGAACAATGATTTGAGTAATGGACATAAAGGCCACACAACGCAAAAGGGTGATTGGTTAGTAGATATTTTTTCTTCATTTTAGGGACGTCGGGAAGATGAACCACCAAAGTGTTTGCATCTACTTCATCATCTAATGATTGCAAATGACTACACAAAACCAACAATTCTAGACACTACCATGTGGCGTGGCCTAAAACATCGCATATGGCACAAGGTGGAGGAGTTCATACCATCCCATTAGGATGGGGTTTCGCTACTTGAGCAGGTTTCACCAGTGCAGTTACATTTTTTATGTTTCCCCTAACCTACTTCTTAGGAGGAGGTTGGGTGGTTGGAGGTGCTTATGGAATGACTCCTGGAGGAGGAGCGTTAGAAGTGTTAATGGGTTGCATAGGTGTTAAGACAACCTATGGGGTAGGGGGTGGGTTTGGCGGATTAAGATACCAAACGGGGATACCTTGCATGAAACCTAGTAGATTAAGCGTTTCCATCACAGGTGTACTGACCACTCCTGATGGTGGAAATAAAAATGATATATGTGAGATGGGTGTGGCTCCCCACTGATTCCTAGGTAATAGAATGGAATGTGGGACAGGTTGGGGTTGAACCATCATTTTCCCTGACGAGACAGAGCATAACTCAGAGATCTCAACTTTAGGGGGAGGGGGTGGTAAAGCCTAGAAAGTGCTTATCATGGAAGTGTCACAGAAAACACCTGGTGCAACATTCAAATAAGTAGGAAGGGTCATGCCATTGGGACTATTGTTGATTCAGTAAGACATTATATAGGAAATTCAGACCATTAGAATCATAATAGGTTAGTTGATCCATCTTTACAATCTTCCCCTAATGGGGAAACATCATAAGCCTGAATCTGATGAGGCAACTTGTCTTGATTATGTTCTTGATGGATGATAGAAACCCCATGGGTACTTTCTACTACAATTGAGATCTATAATGTGAAGGATTTTCCTCTAATATTCAATTTAATGATGTGATTTCTATTCTACAAATTATCTTTTCATATATTAATGAATATTTGATCTTATCTCTTTGTAGTGCCAAATTTAACTAGTTTTCCAGAATTTTGCATTAGACTGACATTCATGGCACCAATTCTTTGTTTGTAAGTTGCTTCAATTCGTAGACATGTTAATGGATCCATATAATCCTTTAGAATAAAATTTTGAATCCCTTAGAGGCCATTCAAATTAAGTTGGAAATTCCCTAGTTGAGTAGTCCAAAAACTAGTTTTATTTTCCTGTCTTCCAAACTGAGTCCACTTGTTCCTAATTGATAATAACAGGGTTGTTTTAGTTGGTTGGGGTTAGTTATAGGCCATCTACTTCCAGATATACACCAGAATCCATTAGGTTTTGCATAAGTCATGGGGATATTACCTAGAGAATGTGCAGTTGTCGAAGTTGGGAATCTGTTTAGGCAGTTGTCGAAGTTGGGAATCTGTTTAGGCAGTTGTAGAATGTTCTTGAGATATAGCAGGTCCTGAATTCCATATTGGAAAAATTTAGGAGATTCTAGAGGTGTTTGGGGGTTCAACCTTTGAAGTCTATCCAAACTAATTAATTTTCGTATCGAGCCCATCTTCTGTGTGTTTCATTTTTCAAAATTTTTGAGTTAGTGTGCCTAAGTTGGTTTGGGCACATTACAGTGGTATCAGAGCATGGTCCTATGAACATGCTCTTGATTGTATTTGATGAGTCCAAAGAGAAATACATCCCAAAGAGGAAGGACCCTAAGGGGTCCCCTATAGAAGAAGAAATTAGTTCCACTCAAGCTGAGATTCGAGAAGGAAAATCAATTATGGGGGAGAGTGGTAAGAGTAGAGAAGAGAAGGAGGACATCTTTGCTCAAAGCATGTTGAAGGTCATGGATAAATTTACCCAAGTGCAAACAGAAACCAGGGACATCTTCTCCAAACTTGTGGACAAGTGAGATGGTGATTGCAGTAGCAGTGGTTCTCATCAGGAGGACAAGAAGAATTTCAAAGAACAAATGTTTTCCAAGACCGGGCCATACAATTGGCCACATGAATGTAGGGATATTTCGAGGCCTACTATGCCCAAGTTCCTTGAGCATAGAATGGAAGAGCCTGAAATACAGTTTGAAGTAGTTGCACCATTGGAGGCTCAACTTGCAGAATACATGGCCTTGGACGAGGAGTGTAAAAGACATTTGACCTTCAGAGAATATTGTGACTACCAGGACAAGGTCAAATAAAGAGGAGGCAATAGAGTGCCCAGTCAAAATTTTGAGTTGCAGAGAACCATTGGTAAGGTATCCCTCCCCTACTCTGATGGATCCTCTAAATGCACTACTAGCTCTTGGGTGCATAAGCTAGACACTTACTTTCAATTGAATCATATAGCTGAAAGGGATGCCATTAAAATGGTTGCCTTGCATTTAGAAGGAGAAGCTAATGATCGGTGGTTTCATGGCTTGAGGACTTTGGGGCATGATATTGTAACCACCTATGAGGCTTTCACAAGGTTGGTGAATAGGTTTGACATGAGAGAACCTAAAATGTCATTCAAAGATCTTGCTCAATTGAAGAGGTCTAGAACTCCTGAGGCATACATTTCATATTTTCAAAGAGATGCAGTCATGGTTAATGATATCTCTGAAGCTCGATTAGTTCTTTTATTTATAAAAGGACTAACATAGCCACTTAAGGGACTAGTTAAAGCTCATCAACCTGCAACATTACAGGATGCCATGAACAAAACTAGATATCTTTAAGATGTTATTCCAAGAACCAAATTCCCACCTAAGAATAATTTTCCTCCTAAGCTCAAAGACAAGAGATCCTTTCAAAAGGGTCCCAGTGGAAATTTCAAGAAGGATAATTTTTTCAAAGACCAAGATGAGCTAAGGAGAAAGAAGTTGTGCTTCTCATGCCAGGAGCCATGGGTTCCAGGCCACAAATGTGCTAAGGTGAAAGCACATTACATAGAAGTATTTTCTGAAAGTGAAGAGGAATAAGAGAATGAGGAGCAACCAATAATTCCAGAAGAATATTATGAATCAGTAGAATAAGAGAAGCCACAACTGGATTCCAGAAAGATTGTTGTTTTGTTCGGAGTACCAAGATTCCATAGTCTTAAGTTCAAGGGAGTAGTCCAAGGCCAAAGGGATACTGTATTAGTGGATGGAGATGCCACTCATAATTTTATTGATGTTGCAATGGTGGAAAGAAGAAAGATTCCCACTGAATCTTTTGATGGATTCACTATCATGATCCCTGGGAATAATTCCATGATTGCACAAAATGGATTTCCAACCTGCAATTGACCATTGGGGATTATACATTGAAATATAATTTATATGTTGTGAATGTGGGTGACACAAACATAGTTTTGGGAGTCCAATGGTTAATATCAATTGGTGAGCATATTGTGAACTACAAAATTCCAAAAATGATATTCAAAAATTATGATGGGAAGCAAGTAGTTCTGAAAGGCATGAACACCGACCCAAATCAAGTAGTGGATTCCCATAGTATGAGGTCTATACTGAGGCATGGTGACATAGAGTGGGCTGCTGAATGTTTCATTTCCTCACAAGGATCATCCCTTGACCTCTCACAACATCCATATGACATTAATAAATTGCTTAAGAAGTATGAGAAATTTTTTGGAGACCTTCCTCCTAGCAGGCCACTAGAAAGAGGAGTTGAGCATGTGATAGAGATGGAAGTAGGAACACTTCCTATCATGACCCGCCCCTATAAGCATCCCAAGAAGCTCAAAGTTGAAATTGAAAGGGATATAAAGGAGTTTCTTGAGTTAGGATTGATCAAACCAAGCTCGAGACCTTTTGCTTCCTTAGTAGTTTTAGTGAAGAAGAAATATGGAACACTTGTGCATAGACTACCGAGCTCTAAACAAGAAGACTATAAAAATCGGTACCCAATTCCAAGAAGTCGTGAGTTGATGGATGAGTTGCATGTGGCCAAGTTATTCTCCAAGATAGACCTTCGTTATGGGTACCATCAAATCAGAATGAGGGAAGAAGATATACAAAAGACAACTTTTCGCTGTCACTATGGGAATTTTGAATTCTTAGTCATGCCATTTGGCTTGACTAATGCACCTGCAACATTTCAATCTTGTATGAATAGAGTGTTTAGTAAGCAGCTTTGAAAGTATGTGTTAGTATTTTTTTATGACATCTTGATTTATAGCAAAACTTAGGATGAACAATTGCAACATTTGGAAGTTGTACTGACTATTCTACCAGATCGATCATTGTATGCAAAGCTGTCCAAATGTGAATTTTGAATGACTAAGCTGTTGTATCTTGGCCATGTGATTGGACAAGAGGTGGTGAAATTCCACATGGAAAATACCTAGGCCATGCTTGATTGGTCAATCCCCAAGAATGTCATTGAATTGAGAGGATTACTTGGGATACACACTTACTACAGAAATTTGTGAAAGGATTCTCTTAGTTGACAGCTCCCTTGATTGATATTACCAAGAAGGAAGCTTTATGTTGATCAGAGGAAGCTAAAAGAGTTTTCAATAAGACGGAGGAAGTAATGAGGAGTTGTTCGATCCTTTCTCTACCATATTTCACTCAACCATTTGTGCTTGAGTATGATGCCTCGAGTGAAGGCATCAGAGCAATTCTGATGCAAAATAAGCGCCCAATTTCTTTTGGGAGAAGAAATTTTTAGCCACATGAAAGACACTATTCCACCTATGATAAATAAATTTTGGCCATTATGCATGCTTTGGCCAAGTTCCGACAGTATATAGTGTGTAGCAAGTTTGTGGTCAAAACTTATCACAACAATTTGAGGCATTTCTTGACTCAAAAAGAGCTCAATGGCAGGCATCAAAAATGGGTGAGTAAATTTCAGGCATATTATTTTGATATAGAGTACAAGAAAGGGAAAATTAATGTAGTTGCATATGCTCTTTCAAGAAAACCATCCCTTTCTACAATGGAGATTCCTATTGGTTGGAAAGATCAGCTAACAATAGAGTACTTAAAAAATAAATCAGCATGTGAACTGTTAGCTGGCTTTATTCGAGATGATTTGTACAAAGTGTTAGATGGAGTCATTTATTACAATACATAATTTATTTGGTGCCAGGATCAGTATTGAAGAAGAATATATTGGAAACTGCCCATGATTCCCCCTTGGCAGGACATCCTGGTTACCTGAATACTTACAGGAAATTTAGAGAGAGGTTCTCATGGAAGGGCCTCAAGAATGATGTGTTGAAGCATGTGAGAGAGTGCAACACATGCCAACAGAATAAAATTGAGCACATACATCCAGTCGGGCTACTACAACCACTACCAATTCCAGAGCAAAAGAGGGAGATAATTTCAATAGACTTCATCACTAGTCTGCCCAATGTACAAGGAAAAGACTACATTTTTTTGTAGTAGATAGACTTACTAAATTTACACATTTATTTGTTGTTCCATCAACTAGTTCAGCAGCCCAAATTGCTGACCTTTTATTTAAAGAAGTGTCCAGATTACATGGCTTGCCAAAAACAATAATCAGTGATAGAGACAATAAGTTCACAAGTGTTGTTTGGAAAGACTTGTTTAAATTGGTGGGGATATATTTGGATCTTAGTCCAAGCTACCACCCTCAAATTAATGGTCAACTGAGAGGGTCAATCAGTGGCTAGAAGGATATCTTATAAATTATGTTACAGGGTAGCAAAAGACTTAGATTAGATTGTTGCATTTGGGTGAACTCTGCTACAACACTTCTTATCACATGTCTATTGGCATGCCCCCCTTCAAATACCTATATGGATATAAAGCCTCCAACTATGTTGATCATATTTTTGGAGAAAGTAGAGCACCAAATGCAAAAGATTGAATCCAAGAAAGTCAATATATTTTGAAAGCACTCAAGGACAACTTGTAGATTGCTCAAAATCAATAGAAAATATATGCATATAGGAGCAGGACAGAGCGTAGTTTTAAAGTGGATGACTTGGTGTATTTGAGGTTGCATCCATACAAACAATCATCCTTGAAAGGTAAAGTGGTTGAAAAGATAAAACCAAGGTTCTATGGTCCTTACATAATTGTGCAAAAGGTGGGAGAAGTTGCTTATGAGTTGGATCTTCTAGAAGGAAGCAAAGTACACAATGTGTTTCATGTCTCATGTCTTAAGAAAGCATTTGGGTAGCAGGTGACAGTATTAGTAGAATTTCCACCATTGGATGATAAAGGACAACTAATCTTGTTACCATAAATAATTATGCAAATAAGAGAAAGAAGGTTGAGAAATAGGACCATCAAGGAGTATATTGTTTTGTGGAAAGGCCCACCCAGTGAAGATGCCACATGGGAGAATGAGCAAGCATTGCAACACCCTGAGTTAAAATTGCTTGAGGATAAGCAATTTTGGGAAAGGAGGACTATAATGTCCCATACCTGAGGGATCCATGTTATCCTTCTACCTTATCAACCCTATAGGTTCTAGCAAAAAATTAATAAAGTTTAGGGGTTAATTATGAATGCATTAGTTGTCAAGTTTAATTAAATTTGAAACTTAGGAAAGTTTGCAATGTATAAATTGTAAATATGTTATTATTATTTAATTTTGTGATGAGTGGATATGATTAGGTGGCCCACAAGGGAACATAAGAGATATTTTTGACCCTATGAGTTGTCATCCACAGTGGAAACTAGAAGAAAGGCAGATAAAATCAATAAATCCACTAAAAAGATGGAAGACAGCATGAAAGCAGGCAAAGTCAGAAAAGTGGAAAGCATGTAGAAAAGCAAGAGAGTTCATAAAACCATAAAGAAGCAGAAAAGCAGGAACACCACTAGAAAAGTAGGAAAGCAAAGAAAATACAGGAAAAGCAAGATGTTTCCAAAAGAAGGAAAAGCAGATCAAAGCAGAAAGGCAACAAAGCAAGGAAAAAGAAAGGTAAAAGTTGCAGGTTCAAAATTAGTCAATGAGGGCGCATTGCTTGAGAAAGATTACCACATTAATTGTACCATGAAGTCAATTTATCTTATAAAAGAGGGAGGATTGCACCCTCTCACATATTTTTCCAATTTGAGTTTTGCATTTAGAGATCCGAGTTTCTCAAGACTTGGGAGATGTGCCCCTTCTATTCTTCATTCCAATTGTGGATTCAGTCAAATCATGAGGAGTAAGGAATTCATACTTACTCATTTAGGTTACTTGTAGGTCCATTCCACTATCAGATACGTGTTAGCTTGTTCAATGTTGAAGATCCAATCAATTGGGGTGTTTTCTTCAGTGTCTTGTCTTGATTATGTCCTTGATGGATGATAGCAACCCCATGGGTACTTGCTGCTACATTTGAGCTCTGTAATGTGAAGGATTTTCCTATGATATTCAATGTAATTTTGTGATCTTATGTTCTGCAAATTATATTTTCATATGTTAATGAATATTTGATCATATGCTCTTTGTAGTGCCAAATTTAACTACTTTTCCATAATTTTGCATTAGACTGACTTCCATGGCACCAATTCTATTTCTGTAAGTTTTTGTAGTTAGTAAACATGTTAATGGAACCATCACAACCTTCATAACATCAATTCAAAACCCTTAGAGGCCATTCAAATTAAGTTGGAATTCCCCAGTTGAGTAGTCAAAAAACTAGTTTTATTTTCCCGTCTTCCAAACTGAGTCCAGTTGTTCCAAATTGATAATACTAGGGTTGTTTTAGATGGTTGGTGTTATTTTTAGGACATCCGCTTCCATATATCCACCAGAATCCATTGGGTTCCACATAAGTCCTGGGGATATTACCTTGAATCCTTTGATTTATCCAAAGGAGTCTACCCATACGTGATGCACCCAGAGAATGTGCAAATGCCAAAGTTGGGAGTCTGTTTAGGCTACTATAGAATGTTCTTGATCTCTAGAAGGTCTTTAAGTCCATATTGGGAAAAAATGGGAGATTCTATAGGTGTTTGGGGGTTCAACCTTTGAATTCTAGCCAAACTAGTTAATTTTTGTATCAAGCCCATCTTCTGTGCGTTTGAGTTTTAAAAAGTTCTAAGTTAGAGTGCCTAAATTAGTTTGGGTACATTAAAGAAGGGTTTTTGTAAAACCATTAGTTGTCCCATATTAGTTTAAGGAGGTTTATTATGCTACCCCTATGGTGCATTGGCACTTTCATGTTGGTTTTCCTCATTCCATAACTGAAGGGGTTTTTCCAGATGGGGACAACGATGAGTGTAGTGTCCATAAACATTGCAGAAAGAACATGGATGATTATTCCATAGCTATGTGTTCTTAGCCTACTTGGGAGGCTTATTTGGATCTTGGTCTTCAGGGTTTATGTTAGGTGTGTTATTAATAGGGGGATTATAGGGTTGCCCCCCATTACCCTAATGTTGGTTGTTTCCCTTGTTCTTCCCCTTATTCCTTCTTTTAGGCTGGTCTTGTTGGTCAGTGAGCTCTGGCTAAACATGTAGGTTTGGTTGAGCATATAATTTCTCGTGGGGAAAAGGAGGAGGAACTGGAGGATGGTGTATGGGAGCAAGGAGTGGTGGGATGGGAAACGGGCAGTAGGGGTTGATGGTCAGGGAGCCATATAAGCACTAGGAGTAGTGCCACATGAGGTACCACTACAAGAATATCTTTGTGCATGTGTGCTCTCAGTGTGAAAAGAATAGGAGGTACTTGTCCCAACATGTGAGGCGGGTCATGAAGGATCTGGAGCATAATAAGTAGTCATTGAGGGACTGTGATTGCGCTCAAATTTTGGAGTTTTTCCATACATATAACTTCTTTCCTAGGGAGGGTAAGATGCATATAGATTGGGATGAGAACTAATGGCACCAACAATGCCATCCATAGAATGAGATGCACCTGGAGGATATTTTCGTGGAGAATTTCTTCTAGGAGAATCGGGTGTAATAGTGTACATGTATCCTAACAGGGCATATATCAAATCATATTGTTGGGCTTTCAAAATGGCTACTTCCTCAAATTTCGGGCGTTCAGAGGCTACATCCTTTGCTATCACAGGTAGAAGAGGCTTCAAAAACCAGTCTAAGAAACACCTGTTGTCGAGATTGATTTTACACAAGCTTCAATGTCAATGCCATTCATGGATGTGATCCATGATGTGCGTTGATTAGTTTTGTCGACAGGATAGGAGAATTTATACTCCCTCGTCATAACATACAGGAAGTTGGAAAAATGGCATGAAAGTGGAGGAAAGGCATACGAAATTAGGATGCATCCCATGGGTTTTCTCAATGTACCACTTTGTTGCTAGAGTGGTTAAGGTTCTCTGGAATTAGTGTAGCCTAATGGAATTATCCACAATGTTGTTCAAAGAACACCATAAATGAAAATACATAATATGGTTATGTGGATTCTCTCCCGCCTTCTCTTCAAATTTTGGTATGTATTAGGGGAGCTTGGTTTGCATGGGGGGGCATGTAGGATCATGGTGAATAGGATCGTCATTCATCCTCGCTAAATCTGGGATGTTGAGGCTAGCAATGAACGGTAGACTTGCACTGGGGTGAAAAGTGGTGGGACCAATGATGGTAATGGTCATGGTCCCACTAGTGTTTCTTGCAATATTTATGCTAGAACTTCCACCAGTGGTTCTACCGGTATTATGTCCACTACCAGAAGTTCCACCCATTTGAGGGATATTGGTTCTATTAATGGTAGGGTTAAGGATTCCCTTAGGGTTTGGAATCATCCAACCTATTGTAGTGGTGTTGTTTCTTCCCATAACAGTTGGAATACTAACAGTTGGGATGCCCTTGAAGGGGGGATTGAGGGTATGCTGAGGGAGGTGGGAATGGTCACTGCCATGGTCTCGTAAGTGTGTGTATGTAAAGAAGGTCATGAGAATGAGGTGTTGGTATTTGTGGTTTGTGTAGTGTGTTGGACTGGGATTGGGCTTGTGGATTCGATCGTGCGGTTCAAGAAACTATATGGAGGGGGCAGTCCCTGAAGTCTTCAAGAGAATATCGGGGGAGATATAGTGATAAAGTCAAAACAACTCGTCAATCCTAAAAGTGGGTAAGGCTCAAATCAAAATGATAAAAAAACCAGTACAACACGTGATCGAGAAAAAAGAAAACCAATAAAAAAGAGCAATCCTAGAAAATGAAAAGGCCCACTAGCCTAAAATCTCTACACAAGCAACAAGAAAATGCATTAAAAATATTCCTCGAACCTTTTCTTTTTTGTGGTCATCACCTCCCCATCAATTACAAGCAGGAAGCCAAGTTGGATCTTCCAAACACTAACCCGTGATAAGGATCTCAATCCTACCTAGATGTAGTGAGTGAAGATAGAAAGGACAGTTATAGAGCTAGGGCCACAACCGACACCGACTATCCTGGGTATCCCCCCACCGAAAGGGACCATCGTTGGTTAATATACCTAAAAGAATGGTTTCTAGGCTACCTCATTCAGGTCATGTCAAGATGAGTATTCCACAACTTCAACCCGAAGACAACGAAGTGGATGATCTTCAGTATTGAGTGTGGACGGTGCACCGCCCATCCATTTGGTTCCAGACTAGACATTTTCCCTCCTAAGTGAGAGGCTCACCCACAAATTGGCCTCAAACCATGTCTCAAGTACTAGAGTATTTTAGCTCCCTAAAAAGACAACCACTATGTTTCAAGTGTATAGTGAAAAGGGGAAATTATTTAGATGCCTATCCCTAATGTCCTAACTTAACTACAAGATTATTTTTGTCCTTAAGTGATGTCAATGTGTGTTAAGTTATAGTTTATTTTAAGACTTCACTGATGGCATGAACCAAGAGATAGTTTGATTTAGGGAGTGTAGTCGTGTGCACATGTGGTGTGTACTACAACTAAGAGCTGAAAATCAAATTGCTTGAAAATAGACAATGTGATTTCAATACTCAATTTCTTTTTTGAATTTTTTTTCTTGAAATGAGCTATCTAAAGTGGGTCAAGCAATACTTTTTAAATAAAATTTTGACAATTAAATAATCAATCTGCAAAGATCAAAATAAAGTCTCTTAATCCAACAATGCTTTAAGCAAGCAAATTAATTAAATATCTAGAAATATCAGTTCATCAATCCTTACTGGAAATGAAAGTAAATGCAACAAGTGAGCAATCCACGACAATAAATTTGAAGAGGGGGCAAATACTCAAACTTGGAAACGAACTTTCTTCACCCAAAAACTTCGACACGACAAGCAAACAAAATGACTATTACAACAAGGAAAAGAGGCTATAAATAGATTGATAGGGATTGGAAGTAGACTCTTGGTGATAAATCGGCTTTGATAAACTTGGGTAGACAATAAACTCAACAAACAAAAATATGAAAAAGTATTTTTGGAGCAGGTCGCAGCTTTCGAAGGGAAAAGAGTGACCTAGATCACTCAAAACATCAAACAGGCACAATTTGGGCAATTTGGGTTGAAGCCACACAGTTCGGAGGAAAAAGTGCAAATTGGGTCGCCTAAAATTGCCTAATGGGTGCGACCTAATAGCAAAAATTCCAAAAAAGAAAAGAAATAGCCCGGATCGGCCAAACAATAAAAGTTCTAGGACATGATTTCTCTCAACAGACTACTCTACCAAAATTAAACATAAAAGAGAGGCTAAATAGAGAGATGCAAATGCCAAGCAAAGACCAAAAAAATGAAGGACACACAACCAGAGAAAAATAGATATCTTGCCCAGTATGGTCGCCAAAAACCGTGGTGTGTACTTTCACACACGCTCGTGCAAAAGAGCACCTGCTAGAGGGTTGTGAACTTGAGCAAAGTTTCAAAAATATAAAACAAACAAAATTACTAATCTAAGAAATTATACTATGAGTGCTGGTATAAAGCAAATGCAAATATTTTTCTTTTTTTTTTAAATTCAATTAACAAGCATACAAGAGTTGAAAGAATACATAATTTTATATTTAAAATATGAAAGAGAATTTAAGGAACCAAGAGCACTTGAACAATCATGGAAGAGGAGGTCGATGCATCTGTTCGAGGCAGGGTCCATTGGTTCTCCTCATGTCCTTCCAATTCTCTGGCCACTCGTCACTAGATAGGATCTCCAACAAAGGTGAGAGGGAAGTGAGAAAAGGCCTACTTCAGTCTTGGAAAAAACTGGCAGAGTGACGAATTTGAACAAATGGAAACGATTCATGTGTGGAATGAGTGACCTTGGTGTCTCTTTTATAACTAAGGATGGGATTCTAGAGCTGAGCTTTAGGCTCTATATGTGTCAGCAAAGTAGAGACTCATTTCACTTTGGATTTCTTTTTCTCGGACACAAAGTAGAAGGAGCCGAAAGCCAAGCCGACGGTTGGGTCATGCTTTTTTAGTGATTTTGTGTGACTTGAATCGCACATATCGAAGGATTATGTGCGACCTAGGTCTCTCTTATCGAGGGATTAAGAGCGACTTGGATTATGAACACTTTTTTAAGGCTTAGTCTTTCATTTTAGGGCTTTTTGATTGATTTTCCAAGGTCAAGTGGACATGAATGAAGTGATATGGTGACATATGGAGGTGGTTGAGTTGGTGACATGGTAGGTGAGAAAATTTTACTTGTTAGTTTAACCATTGTCACATCTGAGGTTGTCATTGATCAATAGTTCACTTCGAGTAAGTCATTGAATGGTTGGTATCTTACTAAGTTGTTTATCCATAACATCTAAAAGAAAGGTATAACTTGGGCGGCAACCCATTCCATGTAAATCAAACCCTTTGCTAATGCAATGCTAGGCCCAACTAAGTGAACCCATTTCAGGTTGATGAGCTACTTCTTCCTTTGATTAAGACTACAGGTTCAAAATCCTATTCCTGTGTAACGTGGTTATATCATACATAAGAAGATGCTTGTTTCACTAGAGAACCTATGAACGCAGATAAGCATATAACCGATATCAAGATTGAGATTGATTATATTGAGGACTTGACCAATGAATCCAATAGACAAAGATCTCATAGATTGAAGTGGATATCCATCAATTAAGAGAAAGACATTTGACATATCCTAATTGATCCAAACACCTCCAAGGTGAACTGAACGACTATTCATTTTCTAGATAAATATTGATTGGTTTTTGTTTTCATTTTGAAACTAAAATGATCTTTTGATAAAAAGAAAACAAGTAGGAGTGGGGATGAAGTAAAGTAACTAGGTCGACTAAGCCAAGCTATATAAGAGATTATCCACTTGCGATTAATTAATAGAATAGCATTGGGGACTTCCCATAGATGGATGGGTAGGTAAATGTGTAACATAGTAAAATTTTATCACATAAACGCCTATTGTTTAGTATAAAAAAACCCATAAAGTAATATTATTTTATTATAAGCACCTTTTTATATATTAAAAAATCAGTTGAAAGTGAATATCAATTAAAAGAGAATATGCAACTTTTCCTTATTTTATTTCAACTAGGATTTTGGCTCATCCCCAAATGGTAGGGCATGCATGTAACTTTCGTCCCCATGCATGAACATATGTCCCTCTTGGAGACCGGGTACATGAGATTGAAGAATAGAGAATCGAAAGTGGAGGTATACAGTAATGATCTTCCATCTTTTTATGATTCCGTGAAAGAGAGTTGCCTACAAGAAGGCTATGCTAGCGGTCGTGCCAAGGTCTCATAAGTCTCATCATGATGGGCATTTCACTACAACCTACACTTCATTTTTTTTTTTCCGTGCTTCTATTCTTGGCTTCTTGAACTTGTGTTGTTAGCTATGGTGTCTCCATGAGAATTGGTGAATGCATCCATGAACTATTTCAGTTAAACAAGAGCCAAACAAGTCGAGGGTTTTGTTGGGTACATTAACTAATTTGCAAAAACAATCTTTTCAAACCATTACTTATCAAACTAGGGTCAGTATTTTGTTTTAAGTTATCATGTACTATGTGTGCAGTCTACAAATTCTGATCATGCATTCGCTTTTCTAATATATGATGCAGCAAAATGGAAAACTAAATAAAATCTATGAACCTGAACAAATAAATGAAAGCACTCTTGAACTATTCAATCTTATTGAAAGCTTGAATTGATTACTATTCATACCATTCGTGAATTCCAAACCCAAGTAAAAAAACAAACTTAAACATACAATGGTTAAACATGCCTAACAATATATTCAACTTTGTATTATGTAACCACTCATGAACATGAATCATAATAGAATAATTGACAGAGTAATGCTTATCAACACAAACAAACTGTTACTAATTAAAAACAACAATTATTCTACCAAAATCAAAACACCTATGACTAACCAAAAGATACATTTTTCACGAGAGTGGGCCCTCCTCCTCTGAACAGAGTATTGAGGGTAACTTGTAGTAACTAGCTAATCAATTACATAATGCACATACAAGATTGCTTCAAGATCCAAACATGATTTGATATTAATCGAAATTGGAATAACATATAAGTTTAGAGAATCAAAATAAGAGTCGGGAATTTCACTAACAGCGCGAACCCCCTTTATACAAAAAATATCAAATGCTCAAGACTCGGTATAATTAGGTTGCAAATGTATATTTCAAGCCGTTTCAACTATCGAACTGAAAAATACATAGAAGTTCCATCCTTTCCGCATAAAACATTGGGCACAGTTACACGGTTGGACATATGCAATGTAAATTCTAATCTTGAAAACTATTATGAGTGAACAATTGTTGATTGTTAAAATTGTTCAACAAATCACATAGAAGATGTCACCCAATGGTTGGTAGGTACCTACAACAACTCATCGGCATCTCCCACAACATATGCTCATTTTGTAGCTTTCACAATAGATAGTCATTATGCAGCTTTTGCAGCAAAACCATATAGCTGAAATATGGAACCACTCACAATGATAATCAAAGGATATAGAATTATTCTACTTAGACATTCAAATTTTCAACAAAGTGTTAAAGAATGTAACTAAAAGTACCTAGCGTCGGAACTCGGTTTATTCCATCAAAAAGGCCTTGTTTTGTAGGTAAAGCATAAGAAAAATGAGGCAAAGTCTGAGAAAAAGAGTAACAAAATAATGACATATCCAAGGATCAACATCACCCCCCAGCTAAATAAATTGCATGTCCTCATGCAACAAAAATCATTTCTCTAAGTTTGAAGATATAAGGGGGGAATATTCAAAATATAAGTTTCTATATTCACAAAATGAGTGTCCAAGCTCATCAAGTGCATACAAACCCAAATTAGAATGTAGTGTCCCAAAACTTATCTTTTGTCTCTATCGAATGCCACTTACTTAGGAAATAAAACTTTAAACTGATCCATTCAATACCATTCAACTTCAGACAACCAATATATATTTTTATCACAATCCAAATCAGTCCCAAAGTGAGAGTAGGAAAGAGGCTCCCTACACTTTTGTTCTATAGTCAAGAATTCATTTCTTCTCCCGAAGAAATATACTACTTCCAACCTATTCAAATATATCCAATTTTCACAGGAGGAAATAGCTAAACTTTGAGCATCTATAAAAGAGAAAACAAATAGAGGGTTGTTGAGCATCTTCTCTCTTTTCTGCTTGTAATTCATCAGGTGAAGGTTATCCACTCATCCACAAGGGTTCAATTTTCTCTACATGTTCTACAAGGGCTATTGCCTTATTCCATATTAGTTGATTCTTTAGAAAAAAGTAAATGCTTGCAATTTAGCATTACCTACATGTGGATTTGGGTTCCAGTCACACAATTCATTAAGCATGAGGTTGTGTTGATATAATTCACAGATAAAATTTGTATCTTATTCTTCACTATTAAAATACAACTGTAAAAAACTAATCAGCGGTAGCAATGTAACTATGAGTATCCACTTCCAAAGCCTTGAGCTGAAAGAGAAACTTGTGTTCTTCAATATATAGAGTATAGACAACAAAAGGAAGTCTCTAGGATATATCCACATGGGCTAGATGACACATATAATGTATATCATGTTGAAGTTGTTGGATCTTGTTACTCAACTTACAGATTTCTAGCTTAAGCCTTTTGCAACTTTTTCTTCTCCAAATGTTGTTGTAAATTAGCTTCATCCTCCTGCGTCATCAAGTCATTTACATGTTTTTCCATTGCATCCATTTTATGCTTCCATTTAGGAACCCTCTGTTTCAGTTGATCATCATCCATTAACTCAACCAATGCTTCGTCATCAAATCATCCTTTGGAAATTATTGTTTCTGGTAAAACAATCTCACTATCAAGCCCCAAGCACCACCATCAAGACACAAAGGCTCCTCCCTTGCAGACTTCTCTTGTACCCCTTCATTGACGTGGTCACCATCATGTTGGACAAATGGTGACCAACAATTTTGTTCATCTGTAACTTGTATAATGGAATCAAACCCTTGTTTGCATTCATAGGCCTTCAATTTCTCCTGAGCTAGAACCAACTTCTCACATAACTACTTATTAACCCTTTTTAATTTCTTGTTAAGTTTCTTCATAATTTTACAGGACCATCAAATATATGCAATATACCGTAAAGGTTGATGTTTGTGGAACAAGACTCTATGTGCATGTCTTAACTTGTTAGGATTCTTGTGCTTGCTGACTTTTGGAACAACATACTCAAAAACTAACTCAAACCCTTCTTCTTTACTTGGAATAAAAACCTTTCTTTTTCATTTATTTCATCCCGACATGAGTGAATTCTATGTTTCTTTAAATAACACAACACATTGGTCTTATGTCGAAGTATTGCATAGTGGCAAACTTCTGTGGATTCCCTGCAATTCATTAATCAAATTTATATACCCTAGGGATTCCTCTACATTAATAACCTCGACATCTTCTTTGGCTAAAGCATCTTCTTGTCTATTTGCTACAGTTGTAGAGGCTTCCTGCAAAACATGAATATATTCTTTGGTGACAAGGGTTTCACGTAAACCCTGGTTATCTAGAGCTAGAGGACCATGCTCAGTGAAAGAAGTCTAGGCCCATTTTTTTTCCACCAAAGCATTTCTACTAATATTCTAGCCAACTCATGCCAGGGTAGACTTGTTTCAGAGTTCTTGTTCTATTTATCCTTGGTACTCATCAATTCGAGTGAATGCTAGAGATAGTGTGGAAGATTAGCACACCCCTTATGCCACAAACGTATTAGAAACTTGAAGTGGTATCCAAACAGTACTTGGTATCAACCTTCGCAAGTAAGGTATTTTTGGATGCAGAATGCAACATCCGACCATGGTGATGTAAGATACTTTCTCCAAATTCCCATTTTACTGCATTCAATATTTTCACTACCTTCAATGAATTCCTCTTGAAGAGTATTTGTAGAAGAAATTTAACATTCAAACCACCTCTCCCCTTATGTTGGTCAATCGATTACCTCGACAATACTTTCCTCTGTTATTTGAATATTAATTCCCCAAATAGTAGCAACGAGAGGTCTGATACGGCGAGTGAATTCCAATGTCATATCGTTTTCATATCCATGCAACCTATAAAAATACCCCATCCAACCGACTTTTGCAAAAATCCTCAATGCCTTAGGGTTTTGGTGGATAACTGAGGTGTATGCTAGTTCAATGCATATAGGTGTCCCTCCCATGGTTGATTGTAATGTGAGAGAGTAGGGAAGAAAATTACTCATGATGACAATCTATTGGAGGATAAGAGCAATGAACACAAAAACAACAATTTGAAGTAGGTTGATTGTTGAATGAGAGGATAGATATTTGGCATGAGGAGATAGCCTTGCCATTATTATAATAATCCTTGTCGACGTAGAAAATCATTACAACAACTAGAAGGATCGTCCTATCATGATAATGGTTAATCATGCATGTGTGCTACCAATTTAGCAGGGTAATCCAGGTGTATTTCCAAATAATGTAATTTTTGTCAGATTGAGAAAAAGGGCCAATTATGGAAGCATGTGCTACCATGAAAACATACCCTCCCTCGGGTGAAGAATTTTGTAGTCCTCAGCAAATGGAATAAAAGACACTTACACATGTACCCATACTTACACCTGAATATCTGAATGAATAAATATAAGAATACATACCTAACCACTACTTGTGAGAGCTCCAGGAGGAGATTGTCAAAAAAATGGCAATGCGTTATGGTCTGAGCAAAGGTTGTATAGCAATGTGTACTTCCTTGTTGTTGTAGCTCGTGGTCTAGGAGCAAGAAAGATGCAATCCACTGGAACATGGCATAAGAAATAAACTAGCATTCTAGAAGTGCTAAAAGTGAAAATTTGGAGGTGATGATGCTGAGGATGCGAATCTGGAGATGATGATGCTAAATATCTGGAGGTGTTGTTATTGATGATGCAAATATGGAGATGATGATGTTGAAAATATAGAGACATGACATAGATTTGTTTTAGTGAAGAATGAGGATTGATGTCAACTGTAGATGTTGTGCAACAAAAGAGAAACCAGAGCCAACAATGAAGCCTAAAAAATCACTTGAAGCAATAATGGAGTGATCCTGGGATCAATATTACCTAAAAAATAATACTTTTTTGGCTCCAAAGGTTGTAACTAAGAGGTTGGTTGTAGTAATCAGTAGTCCCAAGCAATGGATAAAAGATGGAACTAGAAGTGAAAACTAATGTTGAACTGAAAAGAAAGCTATCAAGACTAAACAACTGAAACTAGTGCCTTGTTATTTCCAAACACTATCGAACTAAAGCTTGACAATTGAATCTCCATTTATTTTATTTTATTTTATTTTATTTTTATTTTTTGCAGACATCCCTAGTTTTCAGAGGACACCTGTCTAAATGCGCCAGAAGACTGGTTTTCATAGTTCTCTCTCTCTCTCTCTCTCTCTCTCTCTCTCTCTCTCTCTCTATATATATATATATATATATATCTTGCTTAGTGGTACCGACCAAATATCTAGTTTTTGTATACCATTGAGTCTTGATATCAAAAGGACAAATCATTTTGTTGAAGGTGTAGATGGTTGAGCCTCTATACCAACAATTTCAAAGTCTAAAATAATAAGCAACCTAATGAACAAAAGATTCCCTTGATAGTGTCCTTTGATATTGACGCAAGTCGCTTCATCCCAACAAGGTTCTTGCTTAACAATACACACGACAGAACCACAATGCTCACACAAATAGGGTGTAGAACAGGATGCCAGAAGTGGCTTATATTACTTCTACCAATCGGTTACAATGCGGAATAACTGTAAATACAAATAACTAACTATCTGTTGGCCTCGGCCGTTACAATACAGAAGTAACTGCGGTGTGCTCTCTCAGTGTGTCGACCTCACCCTCTCCTGGTTCGTTGTTGAACTCTGAGCTATGGCTCGATCTTCTCTTCGGCTATGCTTGACTCTCCAAAATGCCAAGTCTTCTCTCTACTGATCCAACTCCCTGGTATTCTACTCTACTGCTACTGTTCCCGAGACCACTGCGATCCCTGAGACACGCATCCTCTGCCAGCTGATCCTTCCACAATCCTGCAGGCCTGCAATTGTCAGCGCTCGACCGTGCTGCACATCCTCTGCCTATGACGACATCTGTCATGTCTTCACAGACCTGCAATAACTGCCATTAACGTCCTTAGCAACTCCGAACTGTTGCCAAGTACTCTCCTTGACTTATACGTTTCCTCTGACATGCTACAGTAAACTATCACGTCGACCATACTATCCTCGGTCAGCTTCGACTCATCTATCGATATCGTCGTTCGACAACATGTAGACCTTCTCACGACTCTGCGGCAACTTGTCACCTATCGACATCCACATATAGACTATCGGTTGTCGTCTGTCGACATCGACATGTCGACTCTTGACTTCTTTCCTCCTGTCAACTGCTTCGACGGCTTCTGCTTGACTTATTGACTTCGACAAGTCAATCTTCTTCACGCACCAACAGTCATCAGCACTCCCTCTCGTCGGCTCTCTTATGTCAATTAACTTCGACTGATCTGCCTAGGCCCCGATGCTCCTGCATCAGACTCCCCAGGTGAAAAAGAACTCGACTGCTCTGTCAGTCTTGTGAACTCTTCTTCAGAAATCCATGTCGCCTCCTACAACTCATCATCCTTCCATCGCACCAAGTATTCCCTCCTCCGCGAAATGCGTGTACGCTCGACTTCGCGTTCCTCTATTACTTCTGCGATCTCCTGCTTGTGTCGATCTGGAATCTGCGCCGTCCAGTCGATGTTCGACACTTTCGTGCTTCCACTGGTTGAACCTTCTTCGAACTTGTACAGATCTGAGACATTGAACGTTGGTGAAATGCTCAAGTCATTCGGCAGCTCCAACACATAAGCGTTGTCCGAAATTTTCTTCAGAATCTTACATGGTCCAATCTTCTTCAGCTTTAGCTTGTTATACATTCTTGTCGGAAATCTCTCCTTCCGCAAATGAGCATAGACGAAGTCTCCTTCGTTGAATGACTGTAGTCTCTTCTTCATATCGGCTCTCAACTTGTATGTCGTGTTGCTCTTTTCTATGCACTTTCGCCCATCTTCATGAAATTCTTTCATGTGCTCTGTGAATGATTCTGCATCCGCGCTTTTCCTGATTTATGTCAGCAACTCGACCAAATCCACAACTCCATGGGCTTCTCTCCTGAACAATCTGGAATGGGATCAAACCTGTCGACCTATTCACAGAATTGTTGTATGCGAACTCCGCTTTCACCAACACCTTCTCCCACTGCTTGGGTCTGTCGGCCATCAAACATCTCAAAAGGTTTCCCAAACTTTTGTTTACCACCTCGGTCTCTCCGTTTGTCTACGGATGATATGGCGAGCTAAATTGCAACTTCATGTCCAGTTTCTTCCATAGGGTCCTCTAGAAATGCCCCATAAACTTGGTATCTCTATCCGATGTGATACTCTTCGGCAACCCATGCAATCTAACTACTTCCTTGAAGAATAGTACAGCAATGCCTGTGGCGTCACTTGTCTTTCGACACGGAATAAAGTGTGCCATTTTCGAAAATATGTTGACTACAACAAATATTGAGTCACTCCCCTGCTGTGTCTTTGGCAATCCTAGCACAAAATCCATGCTCAGGTGCTCCCATGGGGTATTCGGTATCGGCAACGGTGTATACAACCCCGTGTTCTGACTTCTTCCTTTTGCCAACTAGCAAACTCTACAATGTCGAACCCACTTTTTGACATATGTTGCCATCCCTGGCCAATAATACTTTTCTTCGACTAATGCCTTAGTCTTGTCAATGCCAAAATGACCTGCTAATCCGCTGTTATGCAACTCTCAGATTAGGTTCTCTCGCACCGATCCTCTGGGAATACACAATTGTTCTTCCTTGAATAAGTATCCATCTTGGACAAAATAATCCATGTATGGAGTTCTGTCGACACTCCATGGTTCGCGACAAGCTTCCCATGCTTTCGCAAAATCCTTGTCGGTAGCATACTCTGTCTTCACCGACTCTATTCCTGTTGCCTGAACTATTGTCGTGTTCAGCAATGCAACTCTTCAACTCAGTGCATCGGTAACCTTATTCGACTTTCCTGACCTATGTCGCAACATGAACGTACATCCTTGTAGGAACTCGACCCTTTTCATGTGTCGCCGATTTAAATTCGACTGAGTATTCAGATACCTCAGCGCTTGGTGATCTGTGTACAACACAAATTCCTTGGGCAACAAATAATGCCTCCACTTCTTCAATGCTTGGACAATAGCATAGAATTCCTGGTCATAGACCGAATATTTCCACTTCGCATCATCCAACTTTTCATTAAAGAATGCAATTGGTCGACCCTCCTGGCTCAACACTGCTCCAATTGCGATTCCACTTGCGTCGCAATCGACCTGGAAAACTTTGTCAAAATCTGGAAGCGCCAACACTGGGCTCTCAGTGACCTTTTCCTTCAACTTATCGAAAGATCGTTGGGCTTCTTCCGTCCACTTAAACTCCCCTTTGCGCATGCACTCTATCAATGGCACGCAAATTCGACTGAATCCCTTGATGAACTTGCTGTAGAAAGTGGAAAGTCCATGGAAACTCCTCACTCCAGTCACGCTTGTTGGTTCAGGCCAATTCAATATCGCCTTCACCTTTTCTGGGTCCATCACCAACCCTTTACCCGAGATTACGAATCCCAAGTATACCAATTCTTCCTTCACGAAGAAACACTTTTGCAGTTTTACCATCAGCTTATCTTCCTGCAACTTCTGCAATACCTGTCGAATGTGCCCCAAGTGTTCTGCCTTGGTTCGACTGAAAATCAGAATGTCGTCTAGATAGACTACGACAAACTTTCCTAAGAATGATTTCAGTACTTCATTCATCAACCGCATGAATGTACTGGGTGCATTAGTCAATCCAAATGGCATGACTAACCACTCATACAACCCTTCCTTCATCTTGAATGTTGTTTTCCATTCGTCTCCTTCTCTAACCCGAATCTGGTGATAACCGCTCTTCAATTTTATCTTTGTGAAGTACTTCGCTCCACTCAAACAATCCATCAAGTCATCCATTCTCGACAATGGAAACCGATACTTGATCGTGATCTTGTTGATAGCTCTGGAGTCTGTACTCATCCTCCATTCTCCACCTTTCTTCGGTGCTAATACTGTTGGTACCGTGCACGGACTCAGACTCTCTCTGATCAACCCTCTGTCCAACAACTCCTAGACCTGTCGGTTGAGTTCTTGACCTTCTGTCGGACTCATCCTATGCGGTGCCTTGTTTGGCAGACTTGACCCTGGAATCAAGTCGATCTGATGGGATATGCTCCTCGTCGGCGATAATCCCATCGGTGTCTCATCGACCACTATGCTGCGAAACTCTTCGAGCATCTTTCCGACTTCGACCAAAATTTTCTCCACTGTCACACTCTCGACACATGGTCCTTTTGGAATGATCGCATAACACCCCGACTCCTTTTCCTCCTCCGAAAGGAATTCTTTCGCTGAACACATCAGCACGCGCTTCTCCCAAAAGTTACTCTCGCCCTGCTTACCGTAGGCTTGCTCCTCCGGTTTCGACTTAAGAGTCTTCTTCACGCCATTTTTCCACACAGTGACTGTGTTGGGTCGACCATCATAGATCATTTTCTGATCATATTTCCATGGTCTTCCTAACAACAGATGGCACACGTCCATTGGGATTACGTCGCACAGTACATTGTCCTCTAACTTCCCAACCTTGGAGTTAATCAGGCACTATCTGGTCACCTTCACATGGTGTCCTTTCTGCAACCATGAGATCTTGTAAGGGTGTGGATGTTCTCGACATCTCAGCTTTGCTTTCTTGATCACCTCTATCGACACAAGATTCTCAGTGCTTCCACCATCAACTATGGTCTTGCAACGCCATTCGCCGATTCACACCTTCGTTCGAAAGATCGCCTTCCGTTGTGCTGGCTCCTACTCATCGCATCTGTCATCTAGAACCAGTGTCTTGCTGGCTGTCATGGCCCAACTTTTCTTCTTCCCATCTCCAATGCTATCGGATGTCAATTCTTCCCTCTTGTCAACTTTCTCATCTCTTCGACGTCTGGGTTTCGACTCCTCTGCAGCATGTAGGTTATCTAGGCATTCATATGCCTTATGTCCCGCTCCACGACACTTGTAACAGATTATGGCTGGTCGGTTAGCTCCTTTTCTGTCGTATGGACCACCTCGACCGCAATTCTCACGACCATCGTGTCGTTTCTCTTGCGCTTTCTCCCTTGTGGATGTCCTTCCGCATGTTGATTATCTTCGACAGATTCCCTCTTGTAATTGCTACTTTGGCCTTTCGCAGAAACAATCCTCGCACCCCGACCATTCATCCTACCTCTGGTCACTGCGGATTTTCTTGACAGTTTCTCTTCTGCCTTCAGAGCTAACTAGTAGGCTTTACCCATTGCTTTGAATCTTGACATGCTCAATTCATCCTGAATGGCATATTTCAAGCCATTCACATACCTAGCGACAACTTCTTCTCCTTCGTCGGTCTGGGCCGACCTTATCAACAATCTGTAGAACTCTTCCATGTACTCCTTCACGATCATCTCTTTTTGTCGAAAGTTTTGCAACTTCCTGAACAAGGAAATCACATAGTCGTTCAGCAAGAACTTCCCTTTCAGCTTAGCGACCATCCTGTCCCAAGACTTGATTTTCTCCTTGCCCTTCTTGACTCTGTCAACCTGTACATTGTCCCAACACAATGAGGCATGACCCTTCAACCTCAGACATGCAGTCTTAACCCTTTTAGGATCCTCGATCTGCTCTATGTCGAAGTATTTCTCCATCTCTCTGAACCAGTCGATCAAGTCTTCTGGATCCAGACTTCCCGAGTAGGTACCAACGTCTATCTTTGCCCGACCTCTCATATCCATCAGAAGCTTGATGAGTTTTTCTTCTGGTTCATCTTCCGCTGCTTCCCATGGTTCCACTTCTTCGACTTCCTCGTCGCTGTGGTCTAACGCATCAGGAATACAACCACGCCTTTGGCTCTCTTTGATTGTTGCGACTTCATTTGTCAAAGTCCGCATTGTTCTGACGCATTCGTTGAACATCTCACGATCAAATGTGACTGTTGCGCCATGTGCTCTTCGTCCTCGGAAATTAACGCCTGTATGAGCCATTCTCAACCTCTGTTGAAACTCCCACTCGTCCAATCGCAATCGGACTTTCAACAAGTCGTGTACAACTCTACGCAACCTCAGCTGGAGTTTTTCAACGCACTTGCAGGCTCAATACCAACTGATGTTCTTCTGCGCATAGGGATTCACTTCCCGTGCTCTGATATAGCTATCCTTCGACTCTCAGGATACTGTAGCTCTGATACCAACTGACGCAAGTCGCCTCATCGCAACAAGTTTCTTGCTTAACAATACACACGACACAACCACAATGCTCACACAAACAAGGTGTAGAACAGGATACCAGAAGTGGCTTATATTACTTCTACCAATCGGTTCACTGCTGAACTCTGAGCTATGGCTCGATCTTCTCTTTGGCTCTGCTTGACTCTCCAAAATGCCAAGTCTCCTCTCTACTGATCCAACTCCCTGGTCTTCTACTCTATTGCTGCTGTTCCTGAGACCACTACGATCCCCGAGACATGCATCCTCTGCCAACCGATCCTTCCACGATCCTGCAGGCCTGCAGCTGTTAGTGCCCGACCGTGCTGCACAGCCTTTTCCTGTGACGACATCTGTCATGTCTTCACCCACCTGCAATAAATTCCATTAACTTCCTCAGCAACTCCGAACTATTTCCAAGTACTCTCATTGATTTCTACGTTTCCTCTGACATGCTACAGTAAACCATCACGTCGACCATACTGTCCTCCGTCAGCTTCGACTCATATGTTGATATCGTTGTTTGACAACATGCCGACCTTCCCACGACTCTGCGGAAACTTGTCTCCTATCGACATCCACATATCGACTATCTGTTGTCATATGTCGACATTGACATGTCGACTCGACTTCTTTCCTCCTGTTGACTGCTTCGACAGCTTTTGCTTGACTTATTGACTTCGATGAGTCAATCTGCTTCACGCACCAACGGTCGTCGGCACTCCCTCTGGTCAGATCACTTATGTCAATTAACTTCGACTAATCTACCTAGGCCCCGATGCTCCTGCATCAGATATACCCTTAATCAATGTCCATTGGCAAGCAAAAGAGTTTGAATTTCGTCAACAACTCTCAACTTGAAAGTACCATTATCAAAGACCACATCCACCTCATAAGGACCTAACCAATTTGCACATAGTTTCCCCTTGAATTCTTTGGATCTTGAGTCATATAACAAGGCCCAATTACCTACCTGAAATGTCTTCTTCTCAATAAAATTTTAATGTCGCTTTACTTATTGCTACTGAATAATAGAGGTTTGATGCAAAACATCTTTATGAAATTCATGAAGCTCGTTAAGCTAATCTACGTAGTGCTTTTATGCCTTTGTAAGATTCAAAACCAACTATAAAGCAATCTCGAGTATCTTGATTTCAAACTCAGTTGGAAAAACAACATTCTTACCATAGACAAGATCGTAAGGGGTGAAACTTGTAGTGTTTTTTCATGTGGTTTTATAGGCCCAAAGTGCTTCTAGAAGTCTAGAAACCTAGTTAGTACGGTGAATCTGCACGATCTTTGTTAAGATAGATTCCAACAACTTATTGGCACTTTCTACCTGTCCATTTGCTTGAGGGTGATAAGGTGAGGTGGTCTTGTGTGAAATATTATATTCTTGAGTGAGCCTATGGTCAAGATGGGAATTAAACTGACACCCTACATCCATGAATATCTCACAAGGTACTCTAAAATGAACAAAGATCTCCTCATAAATGAAATATGATTAACTTGCTTAGTAGCCTTGGGAAGTGCTTTGGAATCCACCCACTTAGTGATGTAATACCAAGATGTGGACCTTCTATCGAGACAAAGCAACGATTGGCCCCATGAAATCTAGGACCCATTTCGCAAATGGTTCAGTCACAAGTTGATTCTAAAGCTCGATTATGATAAATTGTCTAGGTTGACCCAACCTCTAGTAGTTGTGATAGCTCCTTACATATATATTAGTATCTTGAAACACATTATGCTAATAATAGCTTAGCCGGAGCACTTTATGGGTCATCCTCTTTTTAGCAAATTGTCCACTGCAAGTATCATCATGAAAAGCCTCGACAATGTCATAAATTTCATCCTCTATGATACAATGTCGAATCACAAGATCCAGCCTTATATAAAAGAGGTAGCCTTCAAGATAGGATTACCTGACACTTTATCAAATGATGCGCTTTCATTCTCTTAGAGAAATGTGGTTTGGAAGCTTCCCTACAACCAAATAGTTAGTGATATCTACATACCATGGAGTGCAAGTAGATAATGAAAAAAGATGTTCATCGGGAAAAATTCCTTCTACTCATCACCTTCATTGGTAAGCCTAGAGATGAAATCTACCACAACATTTTCCTTCTCGGGATTATCAAGGACAATGATATCGAATTCTTATAATACCAACAACCACCTCGTCACTTTGCCATTAGTGATGGGCTTGTTCATTAAATAATGAATGGTTGAATGATCAATATGAATACAAATATGATAGATGGTTATATAGTGACGGAATTTATTGATGGAATAAACAACGATAAGAAACTATTTCTCTGTTATCATGTACTTTAGTTCTACAAGGGCTAGGTTCTTGTTGATGAAGTAGATGGCATAAGGATTCTATTATGTTGTCCCAACATTGCTCCAATAGTTGTGTCCAAAGCATATGTAGAAATATGAAATGGTATAGACCAATTGGGATCCTCTAAAAAAAAATTCTTAAGGGATTCAAAAGCAAGTTGACATTCATTAGTCTAAACAAATTCCACATCTTTTAAAAGTAGTGAAAATAAAGGAGATTCTAGTTTAGTAAAATTTTCAACAAAACAACGATAATAACCAACATGTCCAAAGAAACTTCTTACCTCTTTCTGTGTACTTGGACTTGGAAGATTTAAGATTACCTTCACTTTAGCTAGATCCACTTGAATACCTGTAGATGAAATGTAATGACCCAAAGAAATACCCTCTGTTAGTAGCATAAAAAAATTCATTGCTAAGGGACATGTTTGTCTCCCTGCATCTATTGAGCACTTTCCCTAATTTAGTCAAGGCTTCTTCAAATGTATCACCATATGTGGTGAATTCGTCCATATATACTTCTACACAGTCGTGAATCGGGTTCAAGAATATACCTAGAACTGCCCGTTGAAAAGTAGTTGGTGCATTACACAATCCAAAAGGGAGTACTCAATAGGCGAATGTCCCCCACGGGTGGGTGAAAATAGTTTTGTCTTGGTCCTAAAGGGAAATTTGGATCTAGTTATACCCATTGAACCCATTGAGGAAGGAAAATTATTTCTTTCATGCCAATGTGTCAAGAACCTGGTCAATGAAGGGAAAAGGAAAATGGTCTTTGTGGGTGCCTTTATTCAATTCCTTGTAATCGACACATATTTACCACTTCCCATTTTTCTTTGGGACGATCACTGGTGGGAAAATCCATTGACAATCGGAGATGGGATATATGATATCTACGACAAGAAATTTCAACAAATCATCTTTAAATGTATCTCTTAAGAGTGGATTTATGAGGCATTGGGGGCTGTCAAATCAGTCGAGCATCATTTTGAATGTAAATATGGTGGGTGCACAGATCAAGGTGGTGTTGGAATATTTTATATTCCTTGGAAGGTAATAATGTCTTTGTATTATGTCGGAAGATATCCACAATCTTATGTAAAAGAGTAATACATTATATCCCGTATTCATTATGGTAAAGTATACTCTTGATATTCGTTATTATATAAAGATATGTTATTATGGAGAATTATATTATCCCACATGTAATATGTGAGAGTAATTCCTCCTCATCTCTTAGTATATAATAGAGTCAAGGGAGTCACATCACTCATCATGATCTTTACTTATTCAACACAAGTATTTCTATATTGTATTGGGGTTATTGGCATTGCTCTCTTGTAAACTTGAGGGAGATATTCCGAAGATAATAGAAGACTACCTTCCCGTGGACGTAGCCTAATTGGGTGAACCACGTATATTTGGTGTACTCTTTTCTCTTATTCTCTTTCTATACTTATTGTTGATATATTATTGTTTTGCATAGATATGTAAGCTAGTTTAGCTAGATCCATATCTCTGACATGGTATCAGAGCTAGTTGTGTTATCTAGCACCTTTTGTTGCTTTCAAACAATATTTTATCATTTGGGAATTGTTTATTTTGTAGATTTGCTTTCTATCTGGTAGTCATTAGGATTCTCTTCAAATTTGGGCATGTTTTTGCAGTTTTTTTCTAACCCTAGCCTTGTTGTGAAGTTTTTTTGCAGAAATGTTTCAAGGGTTTCTTGATTGTTTTTTTGTAGATCTATATGATTTTCTGATTCTCCTCAAGGATATCTATCTTCTGGTTATCATATCGACAGTTTTTGTCCAAGTTTGGTATACTTTCTGTAGGTTTCCGTCTTCGGCAAATTCGACACTATTTTTGGCCTCAAACTTTACGTTTGCGATTTTTTCTTCGCAGAACCCGCAGTTAACCGCGACTGTGCCTACTGCGAACCTGCGAGTATACTGCAGAACCGCGACTTCCAGTGACCAGACCCACGTGTGCTACGACATACTCACGATTGTTCTCACTCCTAACTCGCGTTTACTTCAATCTACTCGCTACCATCCTGTGCAGAGACCCACGAGTGCTTCGACATAGCCGCAACTTTACTGTACAGACACCCGTGAACACCTCGATCAAAACCGCGACATTCACCTTTACAGACCCGCGAACTCACGGTTGACTCTACTGTAAACCCATGAGTAACCGCGACCTTTGGCATGCAGAACCCGCGAGTCTTAGTTTTTACTCGCTAGTTTCATGTTCGCAGACCCGCGAGTGACTTTCTTGACACTTTTCAAAAGGGATGCAAGTAAAGTTTCTGTTCTTTTACTGTTTCTGTCAAACAGTACAGGTAAAAGTGTTTTAGTTTTCGGTTATTCACTTTTTTTTCTCTTGTCATTTATAGCATTTGGGTTTTATTTTTTCTACCATTATGACTTCAGAAGTAGCTTATGTTCCTAAACTTGTTGGTCCTAACTATCTTGCATGGAAGAGAAAAATGATTGATGTTCTCAGGAGTAAGAATCTATGGAGGATTGTTAATGGTGAACACACGAAACTTGCTGATGCTCAAGCTTTGGCTATATGGGAAGATAAATGTGATCAAGCAAGAGAGCTCTTTGGTCAAACGGTTTCAGATAGTCTTCAGGTAAGTATAGACACATAAGACAACCCCGTTGAGGTATGGAAAATTCTTGCTTCTTTATTTGATAAATCTGATGATGTTTCTGTTTATTACCTTGAAAAGAATATTTTTGAGCTAGATCCTACTAACTTTGAAAGAGTAGAATTATATCTTGCTGAAGTGAAAACCTTAAATGAAAAATTAAATAATTGTGGTAAAAATTACAAGAAAACAGACATTGCTCTTATAATTCTTGTAGAACAAAAATTGCCATGTTGTTTTGATATGTTCATTCAAACTAGGAATAGAGCTCTTGAATTGTCTTCAAATACCACGAAACCTACTTTTGATGATTTTTGTAAAGGGTTGATTAATGAGCAAGAAAGGTTAATTGTTTCAGGACAGGTCTCACTTAATAAAGCTCTAATGGCACATAATAAGAATCCTAGGAGAAGTTTTAATAATGCTAAAGATTCTTGCTCGCACACTTCAAAACCTACTAATAATTATGGTAATGCTTCTAATGCACATCATGAATCTAGTAAGAAGAAGAAAGTGTATGATTCTTGTAAGCATTGTGGTAAAACTAATCATCCTAAAAAGAATTGCTTTAAATTGAAATGTTTAATGTCTAAGGCTAAAAAGAAAGGTTCCGATGAATCCCAAGTAGCTTTATGTGCATCTCTTGTTTCTTCTAGTAATTCTTCTTCTAACGTGGAATGGATAATGGACTCTGGCGCTTCTAAACATATGAGTGGTAATGCTTCTTTATTTACATCTTATGACAATAATAAAAAAACATCTCAGAAAGTATCTATAGGTGATGGTAAACAACTTTCCGTAATTGGTTATGGTAATGTTAATGTTGCTAATGGTCAATTGGAAGATGTTTTTCATGTTGAAAATATGCCCATCAACTTACTTTCTATTTATCGTGCATGTCAAAAAGGATTTTAATTTTAAGCTTGGCGTGATAAAAATGTTCTTAAAGATATCAATCAAAATTTTAAAGTAGTTTCTTCTGGTCCTGTTGATCATATTGTTGGTTTATATAAATTGGTTGGTTTTAATTCAACTAAAAGACAACCTTTTTATTCCTATGTTGCTCATGTTGATGAACTAAGTAAATTATGGCATGAAAGATTAGGTCATTTGAATTATGGTAAAATGCAAATGTTAACTAAAATGGTACATGGCTTACCTCATATTTCGTCTACTAACGGTGTTTGTGAAGGTTGTGTTCTTGGTAAACATCATAGAGAAATGTTTGATAAAGGTAAAGCTTGGCGTGCTAAAGAACCTTTGCAATTAATTCATAGTGACATTTGTGGTCCTCTTGAAGTTCCTTCTATATCACATGCAGTCTATTTTCTTACCTTTATTGATGACTTTAGTCGAAAATCATGGGTTTATTTCTTGAAAAATAAAAGTAATACTTTTTCTATGTTTCAAACTTTTAAATCCTTGGTTGAAAATGATTCTGGTAAAAAGATTAAGACTTTAAGAACTGATAATGGGGGGGAATTCATTAAGAAAGAATTTGAATCTTTTTTATCTAAACATGGCATTTGACATCAAAAGACTGTTCCTTACACACCTCAACAAAATGGTATTGCTGAAAGGAAAAACAGAACTTTAGTTGAAATGGCTAGATGTATGCTTTATTCTAAAGGATTACATAAGAAATTTTGGGTTGAAGCCATCAGTTGTGCTAACCTTATTTTAAATAGAGTTCCTACAAAAGTTGTTAAGCATGTTACCCTTGAGGAAAAACGGAATGGTAGAAAACCTGATATTGGTGACTTTAAAGTGTTTGGTTGTGAATATTGGGATCATATTCCTGATGACAAACATAAATTGTTAGAACCCAAGTATCACAAGTGTATATTCAATGGTTATTCTGATGATTCTAAGGCTTATATGTTGTTTGATCCTTCTAATCAAAGTGTCATAATTAGAAGAGATGTTCAATTTATTGAAGTCTCTCCACCAACTAATTCTGTCAAACCTCATGTTACTCTGAATATTCCCTTATCACCTGTTACTCCTATCTCGATTACTCCTTCCAGTTTTGTGACTGATCTTAGTTCACCTTCTTCTTCTTCTTCAAGTATTCCACCTGAATGTCTCGAAGCTCCTAAAGTTACTTTTGTCCCTTCTAACCTTCCTGTTTGGGCCCGGAAAACTCTTGAATCTGCAAGAAGTGATATCAGAATCCCTTCCGATAGTCGTCGAACTAGATCTAAGTTTGCTCTTATGACCAAAGTTTTTGCCACAGATGATCCTACTACTTATGCTCAAGCTAAGGGTAAACCTCATTGGGAACAAGCTATGTTTGTTGAGTAGGATTCTCTTATGAAGAACAAGACTTGGTCTCTTGTTCCTCTTCCTTCAGGAAAGAATTTAGTTGGTTGTAAATGGGTTTATAAAACTAAATTTACTGCAGAAGGACAGATTGAAAAGTATAAAGCTAGATTAGTTGCAAAAGGTTTTAATCAACTTGAAGGTATAGATTATAATGAAACCTTTGCTCCCGTTGCTAAAATGAATACAATAAGAACCATTTTATCTATTTTTGCATCTTATAAATGGGAAATACACCAAATGGATGTTAAAAAGTGTTTTTTTAAATGGCGATCTTAATGAAGACATTTATATGCAACAACCTCATGGTTTTATTAATGTTGAATCATGAAGTTTAGTATGTGAACTACACAAGTCTTTATATGGTCTTAAACAAGCACCTAGGACTTGGTATGATAAAATTGATGCCTATTTCTTGAATAATGGCTTTAAGCGTTGTATATCTGATCCTAACCTATATGTTAAGCATGTTGATGATACTATCATTGTTATTGTTTTATATGTGGATGATCTTATTATCACTGGCATCCAACTTGTTCTCATTCAAAGTATGAAAAGTGACCTTCAAAAGCAATTTGAAATGTCTGATCTCGTTATATTGCACTATTTCTTGGGTATTCAAATCTGGCAAATGGTATTTTTCTCTCTCAACCGAAGTGTGCTACAGATTTATTGGCTCATTTCCATATGAGTGATTGTAAACCTGCTCCTTGCCTTTTCAATCCAGTGTAAAGTTAACTGTTGAGTGTACTACTCCTCTTGTTGATGCTACTCTTTATCATCAACTCGTGGGCAGTTTGATATAGTTAACTCACAACAGACTAGATCTCTCTTTCGCCATCAGTATGGTTTCACAGTTCATGCAACAACCTCATGAAATTCATTGGCAGGCAACCAAGAGAATTCAGAGATATTTATATGGGACATTGTACTATGGTGTTTTTTATTCAAGCAGTGCTACAGTTTCACTTTCTGGTTATACAGATTCTGAATGGGAAGGTGACAGTTCTGATCGACGGTCAACTGCTAGTTATATATTTCAACTTGGTTCAGGTCCGATTTCTTGGTCCAGCAAAAAGGTGAAGACTCTTTCTTTATCTTCGTGTGAAGCAGAGTATAGGGCAGCTAAAGAAGCAGCAAAAGAAGCAGTGTGGTTATGGCATGTTCTCACTAAGCTTGGTTTGGTTCCGAAATCGTCCACTCTATTGAAGTGTGACAATCACGGTGCAATTCAACTTGCTTATAATCTGATATATCACTCCAAGACAAAGCATCTCGATCTTGATGCTCATTACAGTCGAGGTCTCGTTGCAGATGGTGTTCTTTCTCTTGAGTATTGTCCTATAGAGCAGCAGGCAGCCGATATCTTCACCAAATCCTTAACAGCCGCGAAGTATGTGCATCTTCATTCCTTACTTGGGATTAGGGAAGTTGTCATCAGGGGGGAGCAGTAATGAATTCTTCCTTCCGTTGTTAGTGGGATTTTCTCCCAGCGATTATTATTAAGGGGGAGTGTTGGAATATTTTATATTCCTTGGAAGGTAATAATGTCTTTATATTATGTCAGAAGATATCCACAATCTTATGTAAAAGAGTAATACATTATATCACATATTCATTATGGTAAAGTATACTCTTGATATTCATTATTATATAAAGATATGTTATTGTGGAGAATTATATTATCCCACATGTAATATGTGAGAGTAATTCCTCCTCATCTCCTAGTATATAATAGAGTCAAGGGAGTCACATCACTCATCATGATATTTACTTATTCAACACAAGTATTGCTATATTGTATTGGGGTTATTGGAATTTCTCTCTTGTAAGCTTGAGGGAGATATTCTGGAGATAATAGAAGACTACCTTCCTGTGGACGTAGCCTAATTGGGTGAACCACGTATATCTGGTGTACTCTTTTCTCTTGTTCTCTTTTTGTACTTATTGTTGATATATTATTGTTTTGCATAGATAGGCAAGTTAGTTTAGCTAGATCCATATCTCTGACAGGTGGATTCCCTTCATAGTTGTGTATTCCCACACAAACACATATTTTTTCTCTTTCAAACGATGCATCAATTTATTTATTTATTTTTCTGAAGGAGACAATTGTGGGTTAATATTCAGTGTCTTTCCATGCTTGATTTCTACAAAAATGCTAGTGAGTTGTGTATCATAGTAGGGAATAGTTCTATCTTGGCTAGTGATTTTTGTATATTAAGATAGATTTGTCACATTATTCTCTTAAACATAGGCTTGCATCATAGAGTGCATAAATTGAAAGGTCAGATGAGAGGATGAAGATGGGTTGCTAAAAAAACTACTGATCACATCATCCTTTATTTCATCCTTAAAGCAAAGTGTTATATCCATGTTAAGTAGCTAATGGAAAATTTTAGTGTCACATTCCTCGTCTTCCACCCACACGGGGCTTTGATAGTCTATGCTACGTTTGGTAGGGTGTATAGAGTGAACTCCTTGGTAGAATTACCATGGGATATTTTCATACTACCATATTTGAAACCAATATATGTGTCATCAGTAGCCAACCATGGTCTACTCAAAATTAGGCGATGAACCCTAAGCAAGATTTCAACTGCAGAACTAGAAATTCACTAGGATATTCCCATGAATCCACGGATATGGTTATATCATTTATGATCCTCTCTGGTCGAATAGTATACTAGTTTGCTAGTTCCAAAAGCGTGGGGGCTTGTCTCAGATTGAATCATCCAAGCCCCTCCATGGTTTCTTTGGTCATTACGCTTATGTAAGTGCCCAAATCATTTAAGGTATTTGGAATATGAATATGGTTGATATAAATATCAACTATTGGACTAACAGGGTCCGTGTATTTGAAGGTTAGAACCTTTCCCAACATTAGATTTTCCAATTGACCAATCACGTGTATAGTGGCGAGATCCTTTGGATTCCTACTAGGTTTCTTAATGCACAATTCTTTGATAGTTTGGGCATATATTGGGATATCCTTAATGGCCCAAAACAATGGAACCTTGACGCACACATTCTGTAATTCTCACAATAAATCAAACTCTGATCGCATCAGGGTTTTTTTCAGACTTAACCTCTATGGGTATTGAAGAAGTTGAGTAACCCCTGTGGGTTGTAGTTGGTCTGAAATTCTAGGGGGGGTTGTGGTGTCTCAGAAAGATGTTGTCCAGATTGTTTTTCAAAATGTCTTTTTTTATTGATGAGTCCCTTCTTCATCATGTTTTGTGATAATTGGAGGGGTCTCTTGATTTAATACCCTCCTTTATCTAAGATAAATGTCCTAACACTCTATAGGGAAAATTTAATACGTAGTGTAACCAGGAAATTCAACAGTGTAAGCATGTTGAAATGTTTTATTATTCAAGTTAGGATTGGGATCTATAGGCAACCGAGGTCTTGGAGGAGAGTTATTTGTAGAGTTTCTCGCATGTAGTTGTAATTGCTATTGTGGAGATGATTGAGGTTGTTGTGCCAAAAATTGTTGATTTGTGGGAAATGAACCCTACCATCCTTGTGTCCATTGGTAGCCTTAGGTTGGTTGTGGTGTCCATTGTGCCTAGGGTATGGCCGAGAAGGAGAGGGGTACTATTGTTGTTGGGGAGGATATCGTAGTTGTTGATTATCCTGGTAAGTATTACAAAACTGAGTATGGTCTTGATTTGTACCTATTGGCCTAGGTTGCCAAGGTTTCTTTGGAGCTATGAAACAAGCTTGTCCTATTTCTGTCTTTGTTTCCTTATACTGCCTTCAATATAGGCATGGATGGGCAACTACTGGTAGAATGATATTTCTCATAGATGCTGCATATCTCTATGCTTCCAAGCGGGCACTCCCTTAGGTTTTGTTTTTGTCTACATCTGAAGCAAAAGATAACCATGGATTTGTCCACCTTTGCTTGTTTTTTCTTAACCTACAACTTATCCAGCTGAGATGCCATGGAACTCAAATTATCAATTTTAAAATTATCAAGTAAATTACTTAATTAAGGGCATGCGACCCTTGTCATGGTTGAATTTGTAGCTCTAACAGTATCTTTATGTAGGATTCTTCCATCCTTAGATGTTTCTCTTGAGTACCTCCTATAGAGATTGCACATCTCATTGAAATCCACATTGGAGATATCACCCTTCCCCATCAATTTTAGGATGTCCACATTTTCGTCCTTCAATCCTTTGATTAAAATTGTCATTAGTGTTTCCTTTCCTCAATTGGTATGTTGGACCTCCATATATTATACTAAAATCATTCAACACAATCCTCCAAGCTTTCCTCCTCCCTTTGAGCCATTTAAATTTTTTCTTCATGTAGATCTTTAGCGCTGCAATAATCTTGGTACTTTTGGAGGAATGCTTGCTTCATATCATCCCACGTGTTGATCATCTTCCCTCCAAGTCCCTTAAACCATCTCAATGTTGCACTTTTCAATGTAACAAGAAACAATTTCAGTTTTTGTGCATTAGAAAAATAATCATAAATACAACATAAGATAGCAAATTCGAAGAGGAAAGTATCGGTATCTTCACTTGACAATCATTAAAAGTAGGAAAAGTTGAAAGATGATTACTTTTCATTTGTGCTTCTCCTCTAATATCTCCATTTGGAAATGTGAAAGTTGTGTTAGATCCAATCTCTTCATCTTCCATATTGTCCTCAAAATTTTCAAAGAGGCCCCTTGCAACCCTTGATTATTCATAGGAAACATAATCTAATGGTTTGTGGATAGAATTAAATTGGATCTCAAGTTTTGGATCTCGTTATCCACTAATTAATTCGTCTATATACACTTGTCTGTCAATGTTCCCACATTCTCCTTGTCCTTTTATACTTGCAATCTAGTTGGTAATGGGGGTGGCACCTACTGCACCACATGCTCTAAAATTTTCCTTATGATTGATGCAAACTACATGACTTGAATACAACGGAGTATGAACTCACTTGCAAAATTTTGAAGTGAATGCGCAGGTTCTTACCTCTAATATTACCATCATTTTTTCCTCGTATTCAAGACACTCTCTTTATGATTTTAAATGCAAAACATCATGTATGGGATGTGTAGAAGGCTTCAGTTCCACAATTACCTCCTGAAGAGGATCCCAATGTCATGTGTCAACTAAAACCAGTGCCAGACGTACTATTGCGCCTCAATAACTTCCACAACAACAATGCCAAAATGTTGGGTATATTAATTGCTTTGCAAAAACAATCAACTTCTCAAACCATTACTTATCAAACAATGGGTCAGTATTGTGTTTCAAGTTATCATGCACTGTGTGTGTAGACTGCAAATTATGATCATGCATTGGCTTTTCTGGTATATGATGTTGTGAAGTGGAAAACTAAATAAAATCTTTGAACTGGAACAAATTATTGAAAGCACTATTTAAATATTTGATCTTATTGAAAGATTGAATTGATGCTATTCATACCATTCATGAATTCCAAACACAAATAACAAAACCAAACTTATACATACAATGGCTAAGCATGCCTAACGATATATTCAACTTTGTATTTTGTAACCACTCATGAACATGAATCATAATAGAAGAATTGTCAAAGTGATGCTTATCAATGCAAACAAATTGTCACTAATTAAAAACAACAATTATTCTAACAAAATTAAAATAACTATGACTAACCAAAACGATACTTGTTTGCGGGAGTAGGATCTCCTCCTCTAAACATAGTATTGAGGGTAACTTGCAGTAACTAGCTAATCAATTACATAATGCACATATGAGATTGCTTCAAGATTCAAACAACCTTTTATATTAATTGAAATTGGAATACAACATAAGTTCATAGAATCAAAATAGGAGTCAGAGATTTCACTGACAACAAAAAACCCTTTTATACAAAAAATACTGAATGCTAAAGACATAGTATAATAATTAGGCTGCAAATCTATGATTTCATCAGTTTTAATTACGAATCCAAAAATACACAGAAGTTCCATCTTTGCCACATAAGACATTGGGCGAGGTTACAAAATTGGGCCTCTACAATGTACATTCTAATCTCAAAAACTATTATGAGTGAACACTTGTCGGTTGTTAAAATTGTTCAACAAATCACATAGAAGATGTCACCCAACCGTTGGTAGTTACCCTCAACAACTCATTTGCAGCTCCTGCACATATGCTCATTCTGCAACTTTCACAACAAATATAGGATGGGGTTTGAGCAACCTAATAAGGCTATGGACTAGTTAATTCACACTAATAGATCATCTATAGATGAGCTCTCCATACTAGACACAAAAATGGAAGCTTCTTAAGGTAGTGTGACTCACCTAATTTCCCACTAATTCTTCCCATGTCGAGTATTTATTGTTTATTCTAAGCTTTCACTAGTATGTAATGATAAATTTCAATCCTAGCAGAATATCATAGCTAGAAAAAACTAGGGTATTTTTTAAGGATTCTAATAATATACCTATGTATAGTATTCTAGGCGATTATTTTGGGTTGATATATATATATATATATATATATATATATATATATATATATATATATATATATATATATATATGCGCGAATGTTAAATATGAAACATGCAATTTACTACTAAAATTTGTAAATTTTGGCGAATATTACAATAAAAAACATATTTTATGTAACCATAGGTATATTAGAGAGTAAACATGACCAACTAGCACATTTATTTTTTGAAAAAAAACCCAAAAATAGTCAATTGGCGAAATTTCGCCCCTAAAAATTACCATGGGACTCATAAAACCTAAATGCATATCCTAGGTGAATAGAGAGCGACTAATAGGCTATGGAAGGGGCTATAATATCATACCTAGGTGTCGGTGAAGTGAATATAACCTAGTGAACAACCACACCAGTAGCATTGAGATCGGGTTTATGTCCAACATGGGGGATACAAAAGGAGACGCAATAAAACCAAAATCCCCGAACATTTCATATCTAGTGGTTGAACTATAACTAACATTCCTTCCATCGAGAGTTAACAACATGGGGGTTATTAGCATCTAGATCAATATCCCTTCCAATGAAGAAGCGACCAATGAAATTTAGAGATAGATGTTTACCAGGACAAACCAACACTCATAGCGTTGGCAGAGTTAGAGGCAAAGGATTAAGTGGCATAGGAAATATATATAACAACTTACCTTGAATTAGATCCTACAACAATTGAATTAGCATTCACAATATGAGTAGCTATAGCATTGGTTTTCCTAGAAACAATGAATGATCTCGCGAAGACGTATGCTATGGACCAAGTGGAAGCACCACAACTACATCGAAGGCAATTTTCCTGCCAAGCAAATATACCTTATTCAAATTTTTTCCAGTAATAGAAGCAACACCCACTCGACCCTGGATTTAAACCCTTTATTAATAGAAAAGGGCAACTATAGACATAGAGAAAAAGGTAGATTCGACAACAACAGGAAAGAACGAAACATTAGTTAGTAAAGCTAGTAAAGTAGGTAACACAACTCACCTAATTTCATCCCATTCTTCCCATGTCAAGTATTTATTTTTTTTCCAAGCTTTCACCATCATGCAATGATAAATTTCAACCCTATCTTATTAGCACTAAATATTTTTATATACCAAGAATTTGTTAAGGAACTCATGAGGCTACTTGTTAGTTAGTGCTCTGAGTTTGAAGAGTTGGCAGATTGGTATCTTTGAAGTTGTGGGCAGACAAATGTGTGAAATAGAAGAAGATCATTTACAGAACTAAGGAAACTATGAATGTGTGTAGCTAAAGAGCATCAAGGGGTTGGTTGGAGCTGTGTACATAACTTAGGAATACTTTACCTAGTGTTATAACTAGCAACAGGTGGAGCAGGTAGAGAATGACATAGAATTTTGCATGCATAAAGCCATGCAATGGACACCTCAAATACACACCTCAACTCCAGGAGACCCTGGACACTTCGATTGTAGGAGACCTCAGAGAGTCTTAGTGTCAGAAATGTCAGGGACAGACCGTGCCACATTGGTTGGAACCTCCAAACTAGACAATATCATAATTTATAAAAAAATGTGTTTTTAATTGAATTTTAAGTTTGACAATTAGAGAGAGGAAAATTGCATGCACCAGGGGAATAGTGTCAAATCAAAGGAAATTTAGCCAATAGAAAAAAACTATTCACTAACTTAAAAACTTAGAAAAATACATTATTTTTAGGAAACAAAATTGAATAATAAATATTTTATAAGAACTTTGGTTATTGCGTTGAGAGGTGGCTTCTACATCCCAATATGAGAGAGAAGTGTAATTGCATCGAGTGAAACAAGGTGCTCTATAGCCCAGTATGGGGGAGATGTTGTAATCTAACAAAATAATTAAAAAATTCATGTCGGCTCATAAAATAAAAAATTATGGAAAGTATTTAAAAAAAAATCTATGTTGGTTCATAAAATAAAATATTATGAAAAGTAATTAAAAAATAGATGTTCGTTTATAAAATAAAAACTTAAAACTTAAATTCTGATCTATCAATCAAGAGAGATCAAATTTCTTGAGTTTAAATTTAAAAAAAAAATACACCTCAAGAAATTGGATCCCTCTCTGTGCTTGATAGATACGGGTTTAAGATGGATCTATGCTGGTTCCATGCTCAATGAAGAGCTCACACATGACATTTTAATAAATAATAAAATATTAAGTAAACAAAATTTTACAATGTCAACCCTGACCTAAACTTCAAAACCATATATATATATTCCAATTAATTAAAACCAAGAGAATTGATTGAAATATATGATTTGAGTGCCATCTAATATATATATATATATATATGTATATATTCCAATTAATTAAAACTAAAAGAATTGATTGAAATATATGATTTGAGTGTCATGTAAGAAAAATTTACTTTGTAGTTATTTATATTTTTCACTAATATATAAAAAATATATAAAAAAAGAAAGCATATTAAATTTAATTTAATAATTTTAAATTAGATCCATCTTAACTCCATATAATGTTTGGAGAGGGATCAAATTCATGTATATGCAAAACTCTTTTAGAATGCAAAATTTAAAAGAGAATTTTGTAATTCAAAAATATTGGTCATTCATACATGAATGATCCCAATTTAAAATAAATTTAGGCGGATATTAAGTTTACAGTCTTGAAGAGGAACTAACCAATTGATAATTACATATTAATTTATTTATAACATAATAACATAATTATAGATATCTTCACGCCACATGGTAATGTTATGGCGTAACCTTACTATTAAGCATCTTAACACAAGTTGGTGAAGTACAAAGGGGTGGAGCGCACTCGGTGTTGGATAAAAGGGTAAAAGTTGTTAAAACGGGAGGGAATCGAATGCAACCAAGTGTCCCGGTCGTGGTCGGGGTCATTTCAAATCAAAATCGCTGATAAACATCCACGTGGCAATATCTCGTGCGCAGAGAGAAAAGAGGTTTAATGTAATGTCGTACCGAACGTAACAGGAACATTCATTGAGGGATGGATGAAGGATGAGAACGTATATGGTTGAGAATGAATGAGTGGAGAAGCCCTCACATCTCTCATCTCATTTATAAGTGGTAAGAAGAACGCTCAGCTCCCATGAAAGGGATTTTTTTGGTGATTTCAGCTCCTATTCCCAGGCGGGGATGGATGGATGGATGGATAGATGCAAAGAAGGAATAGTCTCCAGATCTTCATAGCTGTTCACATATTCCGGGGGTTCAATTGCTTAAACGTCAGGAGCCATTTCTGCTTTGGAGCCAAATCGAAGAATTCAAAACGTATCTGTGGTAGGGGTTTCAAAAGTAATTCCACGAGTACTTGTTGCTGCTGCTTCCTTTGACCTGACTTTAGATATGCTGGCTGGCTGGACAGAAATACGCAGGCACGAATTCAGTCGATTTTGGAGCAACATTTAGCAATTTTGACTAAATTTATGAAAGTAGAAAGCTCTCTCTCATCTTTTCAGTCAGAGAACCGGAGCTTTATTTGTTGACAGAGGCAGTGGCGATGGGTGCAGAGCTTTTGTCGTGGTCTGTGAATGTTGCTATTACGATTGCTCCATCTCAGTCTCACTGTAAGTCATATTTTTACCCATTTCCTCCGTGTGAATAGAGATGTCGAAAATCCAATAAATTTCGGAATTGTTTTCTAAATTTCACTTTCATGCAATATCGTTTTTCTAACGGATCATGTCTCTCATACATGTATCGCATTGGTGAGCTGGGCTTCTCTAATACGGTAGAGTTTTCCAAGATGCTATTCAAAATTTCAAAATGAAAAATTAACTAGACATGAGCTTTTGTTGATTAAAAAATTATAGACTTGAGCATTTGTCGTGGGCCCTTCTAACACTTTAATTAATGTTGACAAAATTGTAACTCTTATTTAAAATACGAAAACTAAATGCAATTTTTTTTTAAACCTAATAAAGTTATTAAGAAAACTAAATAAACAATAAATAAGTTTTAACTTTATTAAAGTTTTATTTTTATTTTTAACCGTTCAAGAAATAAACCCGTGATAGCTTACACATGTTTTTGGAGGGTGGCGATTAGGGTTTGAAACTGTTGCAGGTTCCATGGCGACTCTTGGAACCGGTTTCTCCGGGACGCATCAGTTTATGTGTCTCAGCTAGCCATGCACTTATTGGATTTACTGGAGGTGTGAGGGTTTTTGTTTGGTTTAGGGTTTTACCGTGTGCTCTGGGTTTTGGGGTTTCCATTCTGACACCTGTGAAACTGGCGACCACTTGTCAATGGGAATAATGGCAATTGACGCATCATATACTATGGCAGGATATCAGGTTGACTCCTCGACTGATTACAGTGCACAGGGTGTGGGTCCAATGTTGGATAAGGAACCGGAGTTGGGCGGCCCGCTATTATGTGGGGGCTCCACCGATGAGGGAGAATCAGGGGAAGAATCAGGTTCTGATAAGGAGTTTTATAAACCCTGTGATGCATTTAGGCGGGGTGGCGGTATCTCAGAGTGGAGGGGTAAAGGCAAGACAAAACAGGTCCGTGAAGGCTATCAAGAACAGAGGTGAGGGTAATGAGATGGTCCTTGGTAAGGATGTGCAAGTTGCTCGGGTATTGAGTTTAACAGCCCGAGCCCTGGTGGGGAAACTCTATTATACAAACATTAGCCGCTTTGCACTCATTTCCTGGATAAATCTGCACTGGAAACCTCCGCTTACATATGCTCTGAGGTTTCATATGCTGATTAATAATTGGGTCGTCTTCCATTTCCTGGATGAGGCCCATGCAACATTGATTATGGGTAAACTTTGGGTTATAGAGCGGGGGTCACTTTGTTTAAAGTGGTGGCATTTGGATTTTGATCCGACCACAGAACAGTTACAGATTAACCACTATTGGGTACTGTTGAAGTGTTTCCCCTTGGCGTTATGGTCCAGAGAAGTTTTTGTGACCTTGCCAAATCAAATCGGTAAATTTGTTTTCTTTGATGATAAGTCTCTATTCCATGAGGACAAGTGGTGTGCTTGGATAATGGTTGAACTTGATGTATCTTTGGGCCTACTGGAATGCATCCAGATTCGGTGGGGGGTAAAGGTTTTTCGCCAAGAGCTCGATTATTGGCGTACACCTTTCCGTTGCTTCGCATGTGGTAAAATTGGACATTTGAGGAGGAATTGTGGTTTGGAAAAGGGTACTGGGGATATTGGGAGTGCGGCTATTGTTTCGGAACATCTCTCGGAGATGGGTTTTATTGAGAAGCCGACATCTTTAGCATTGGAGGAACTATCGCCCTTTTCTGATATTATTCCAAATCCTCTGTTGCCAACTTGGCGCAATGGGAGAAGGGGTGATGATGCTGTGGCAAATCAACTGGACCATTTTTTTCTTCATGAGGATTTTCTTGGGTCTGTATCACACTGTTCTTCATGGGTGGAAACCATTCAGATCTCAGACCATTTCCCTGTTAATAAGAAAATTGGAAATGGTGTCTTTCCATCCAGGTATCCGTTTAAATATTGTCATCTTTGGTCATTGGATGACATATTTATTGGGATGGTTAGGCACTTGTGGTCATCTATGGTGCTAGAACATACAACTCCGGCTATGCTGAGATTACCGACCTTTTTATGTTCCTTGAAGTCTTGGGTGGCTCCTTGGCTCCGAGACAAAAATAATCATTTATAGTTAGAGCTGCGGGACATTGAACATGCTATTTCTGTTAAATTAAACCGTCCATATGAAGAGACTATAGACCTAGTGGTCATGGATCGGATTAGTATAATGGAGTTGAAAAAAATAGCATTGCTTAAGACTGAGGAAGAGTTGTGGCGACTTATGGCTATCATGTGGGGATCAGAATACATAATTTTTCCATGCTTATGCTGATAATCGGCGGAAAAAGAAGGCTATTTGGGACATTAAAAATTCTTTGGGTACTTCGATTTTTGACATGCCTGGGATTGCAGAGGAAGCGGTGCTATACTTCTCGGATATCTACAAGTGTCCTCAAACTTTCAATCTAGAAGCATAGATGAGGATTATACATGTGATGCCTTGCATCTTTTCCGAAAGTGATTGTTTTGCAATTTATGGGCCTATTACTATTTCAGAAATTGAGGGAGTCTTAAAGGAGATGGAAAAGGATAAGAGTCTGGGGCCGAACGGCTAGACGTGTGAGTTTTTTATCCAGTTCTTTGACATTATGGGACCAAAACTTGTTCGCCTAGTGGAAGAGGCTCGAGTGACTGGGAAGGTTTCTGGTGGTGTGAATGCCACCTTTATTGCTTTGATCCCGAAGACTACAAATCCAATGACTTTCTAGGATTACCGGCCTATTTCATTGTGCAATTTGATTTATAAAATCATTTCAAAAACTATTGCACAGAGGATTAAGGGGGGATTGTCCAGAGGCATTTCCGAGGAACAATTTGGATTCCTACATTAGAGATTGATCTTTGATGCTATTGGGACTGCATAGGAGGTTTTCCATACTGCTAAGATGAAGAAGATTAAAGCTATGGTTTTGAAACTTGACTTGATTAAGGCTTATGACTATGTTGATTGGTCATTTCGCAGACTTCTGCTTTTAAATGCTGGCCTAGATTTCCATATTACTCAGTGTATTATGGGATGTTTAAAGACTACTAAATTTGCTGTCCTTATCAATGGATGTCCAACATCCTTCTTTAAGGCTACTCGGGGTCTTCGCCAGGGATGTCCACTGTCTCCACTTTTGTTTATTTTGGTCATTGAGGGTTTAAGCTGCCTTATACATCAGGCTAGGGCAGAGGGTTTGATCTGTGGCATTAAGGTCTCACCACATCAGATTATTTCACATCTGTTATTTGTAGATGATGTCCTCATCTTTGGTATGGGAAGTGAACTGGAATGGTTACACTATAAATATATTTTGGATACTTTTTGTAATGCAGCTGGGATGCAGATTAGTTTTTCGAAATCCTGTTTGTATTCTATTAATCTAGAGGCCAAATTGAAAATGTGAGTGAGTGCGATTTTTCCACTTGATATTTCAGATCTGAATAGAGGTTTGACCTATTTGGGCTATTTCATTAAACCGAATGCATATTTGGTTTCAGACTGGTTATGGATTGTGAAAAAGGTGGAAAATAAAATTCTATGCTGGTTTAACAGGAAATTGTCTATGGGAGGTCGTTTGGTATTATTAAACTCTCTTGGCAAATCTAGCAATCTACTGGTTGAGTCTTGCAAATGTCCTGGCCTCTATATTAAATCAGATTCGGAAGCTTTTTTATAATTTCCTCTGGAAGGGCAACTCGAACTTCCAGGGATGTCACTTAGTGTCTTGGGAACACATTTCTATTCCAAAGACTACTGGGGGATGGGGCATCCGCAATTTGTATTGGGTTTATAAAGAATTGCATTTGAAAAACCTTTGGCGTGGTCTTACAGATGCGGGATTATGGGGACAACTGGTCAGAGACGAATACTTGCATCCAGATATGGTGATTGGTTGGATTAGGTCTGAGAAGAAATATAGAAGAAAGAGTTCAGTCATTTGGACTGGACTGGTTGATGTATTTCCCTTCTTACAGCGCCGACTGGATTGGATGGTTGGTAATGGATATCAGGTTAGAGTGGGTATAGATCTGATCATCGGGAACTCACATTCAAGAGTACTTTCTGTTGATACTCTTCAGGTTATACATGGTATGGGGATTCATTTCCTAAATCAGATAAAAAAAGGCCAGATTGAAACTCAGTGTGATTACGATTGGCTACGGGCTTTTGAGATGCATCTTACTGGGAGTGCGGCTCTAGAATGTGACCTATTTATATCTGGATTAATACATGCAGGCATTTTTCTGACAGATGAGCTGGATGTTATCTTATGGGATTATGGTATTGGGGATGGTAATGTCACTACAACGCAGGCATATCTGGCTATTGCTTCAGATTCAGATTTCCCCCCTCCAGCATGGTGGTGCACTAAGCTTTGGCAGTGGGATATTCCGGGTAAATTGAAATTTTTTCTGTGGTTGGCCCGTAATAACAAAATCTATACAGGTGACAGATATGGATTGCATGGTGGATGTGGGCCATCGGTTTGCTACTTATGCTCTAAAGCGGAAGAAACCTGTGATCATCTTTTTTCCAATTGCACAGTCACTTTACAATTATGGGATGAGATTGCATATTTACATGGGCAAATTGGTACCTGGTCTGGTGATACTTTGACACATTGTTTGAAATACTGGTATGAGCGCCATTGTTTTCAGATTACTTACCCATTAAGATTCATCTGTGGAATCTGGCGTCTTAGAAACTCAGTACTTTTTGAGGATAAATCATATACTTTTTATGGATCTGTGGCTTTTATCAATCAATATATGAAAGATGTATAGTGGAGAGCACCAACATTGAAGGGAAAAAATCTGGATTATCCTTTGATGAGTTATAGTAATCCGGTGGGCAGTTTCGATGGTGCAGCACAATTGGGTCAATGCGGTGCGGGATGTCTCTTGATTTTAGATAAGGAACAATGGGTGGAGATGCACTTTGGTTGTGGACCTGGGAACAATTTGAGATTAGAGTTACTTGCTCTGTGGGGTATTTTACATTTGACCTGGTCCTTGGGGATAAACCGGATTGATATTTTAGGTGTGTTGTCTCTCAAAACTGGCATGCATGTGTTGAAGCCCAAAATGTAACACACTAGTTGGATGACAACTCTCAGGAGAGAGGCCAATGTCACCACACTCCTCTCCTCTTCGCTTCAGGTTGGCTCTTCTCCAACTCTAGGGGGGTATCCCTAAGATAGGATCACCAGGGCAGATGCAACGGAGGGCAAGGTGAAATGGAAGAGGCTGCCTTAGAGAAACAGATGTAATAAAATATTGAGTTTTGAATAAGTGATGGAAAAGACGGGAGGATCAGTCCTCAAGGAAAGGCCAGTGCCAGTACCAGAAGGGAGCATGGAGTCAAAAGGAGGACTCAAGGAGGACTTGCGCTTCATATAAGTGAGATTAGTTTAGTACGTTCCATAATCAAAGACGAGGAGAATATAAGTATAACCGACTACATTCTATTACTCCTATAATCTTCTGAAAACATAACGTCAACAAACAACTTGACAACCGCAAATGCTTGCCCAATGGACTAGAATATAGCCTTCTATGCTAGATTTAGTCTACGACTTACAAGAAAAACACGCAGCCATGCAAAGAGAAGCCCAATATGTCCACAAACCCAACATGATATTTTCATTAAGCTCAAATGGGAAAAGAAGGTCCCAGAAAATTTTCCATGATTACAATGAGGAGGCTAGCTCCTTTTATAGGCAAAAACCTCTCATAAAAAATAAAGGAAAAATAATAATAAAAAAATTGAGATCCACTTTTTACTAAAGTCCAAGTAGACTTTATTGTCTAACTGAAGCGAGTACTTTCCAGCAGCAGCTAAAAATCAAACTGTAGCACACCTGTCAAACCAACCAAAATTAAATATGAATGGTCCAGTCCCACAACTCACGATCTGGCTGTAAAGGACGCGTGGAGGAAACTGCCTAGCCATGGAGACGCCATATGTGAAGTAAAAATCCTACTTTATTTAATGGAACTGCTACTTAGGCCTTTTCGCTGCACGTCCATGAGACCACACACGATTTTGCTGTTACTCCAATTGATAATCGGCTGCCGAATGAAGTGATACAGGTGGCCACCCTAGCCACTCCCACAACTCCATGCGATGGTGAACACCCGTGAGGCATTTTAACAACTCGGTAACATACCCAAACAACTGTCAGAAGAAACTCCACGATAATAATTTGCTTTGCTTCAATGGAACACGCATCGGCTGTCAGTGAAGACATACACCCACTGCATGAGCCCGAACTGTGAGTTCAGTTGCAAATTGGTACATGGGTAAATGCGATTTAGCTGCCAGCAAATGCGAGCCAAATACCTCGGCGCTTTATACGATGGAGTCATTATCAAAATTTCCACGTGAACCCCGATCTCTGTCTCTCAGAAATCACGGCTAAAATTCCTGTCACTGATCCACGTGATATATGGGGTTAGCACCATCCGATTCTATTCGTGATTTTGGAATGAGACCAGAGATCACCACAAATTTGAAGCATAAAATCACAGCCTCATAGCTATTATCGAGAGATTGCGTCGCTGAGCATGCTGCTGCTTTCACTATTACTGACAGACTATAACTCGTTGGCTGCGTAGGATGAAAACCCTTTCCAATCTTGATGTGGTTTGGATGTCCAACTCTGCATGCTTATATTTCCCGTCAGGTCTTGGTGAATTTCTGGAATCCTCTGCAAAATCACAGGCTTTGTATCATTGGTAAAGCCATTAGTTGGAGAGACAACTAAAGATTGCCGTCGTAGAACTTGCTTCTCAGACTTCTATCTCTTTCATTTTTGAGATATCACCAATTCTGTGTGTGTCGCTGCAACTTTCTTTTCAAGTGATTCCACTGAAATCTTCAGAGACTGATTCTCTCTAGATGATGCAACTTATTTGTCAGCTGGGTAAAAACCACTTCCTGTTTGTTGAATGTATCTCTTGCATCATTCAATGTATCATCCTTCAGTGCTCTCATCTGTATTTCCTTTCGAAGAAACTCTGTTTGCATATCAAATTTCTCATCAGCTGTCAAGCATCAACTTTAGTCTTCCTTCAGCAAATAGCTTTTGGTACCGTGCATCCCCCTTTGAAACAAGGTGTGCTTCCATTGTGTCCATAGACAAACAAATTCTTGGACAGAGTTTGCACTTAAGGACTGACTTGTACTTTATAAATCATTTATGCAAAGCCCGGTCCTTCTCTGTCTCTTCTACAGCTTCTGGCCACTGATTAGAATGATTTTCCTGGGCTATTCCAATAGTTAAGTTCTCTCCATCTATCGAATCCAGCTATTTATCAACATTAGACTTCTGAACCTCACACATTAATATCAAAAACCCTGGCAGCAAGAGATAGAGTGCTCATGAACCTGCTAAGCTGATCTGCAGTACCGGCTGCATCAATGCCATTAAGCCCAGAAGGCCCCGAGGTAGCATCTTTATTCAACAATGCACATGTTTCCTTTAATAGGCATTCAACAAATCTTCCATATATAGCTGCAAACTCATGATGAATGTCCTTTAATGCAGACCATTCAGAACTGTTAAGATTGGTACCATTGACATGGTATTCCTGAAAACTGCTTGTTTCGACACTTTGTAGAGAGTGGTCTGATTTCATCAATAATTGTGATATTGCAGACCTTGCTAAAAATCCCAGAAAAACCCGAATTTCTTCAGAAGTAGAAAGAGCATTAAACATGACAGGAACTTTAGTCTCATCTGATATTTGCTTGACCTTTGAGATGGAAGATATAAGACAGGGAAACAGCAACAAAGGTGATGCAAAAATCTGTTGGTTCAGATTTGTTACAACATGGGATGCCAGAATCTTCAACACCAAAACCTGCCTGACAAGGCATCACCCCGCTGAAAGATGCGAGAGCACTTTCACCTGTGGACACCCCTGTCAATATGGGGGGTAACAAGGTGATTCAAATGCTATCATTGAATGGGCTTTGGGCAATCATAAATTACAGGTGCCATCATTATCTTTCTGGAAAAAGAGGATTGCGACCCTTCAAAAATCCATTGCAAACATAACTTTCAGCCATGTGAGCAGGGTTTTTAACAAAAAGGCTGATATTTTATCAAAGAAGGGGCTAGAAATGGGTGAAGGAAGGGCGGTTATTTATTATCTTGTGAAGAATTAGCTTATGGAGGAGAAAATGATAACCATTTACTGAAAGTTGATGCTTTTTTGTTTTTTCTTATTTATTTTTGTAATGTAATCGGACTATATATTTACTGTAGAAAGTCTGTTGGATACTAGCAGTCTGGAGGTAAACTGGGAATACATAGACCATAGAGTTATCTATGGGTGCAATTTAGAAGGACAGATTTTGTAATATCCAGTCATATGGTTCAGTTTTAAGACATATGATAACCTAGTTATTTTGGTTTTTGTTGAAAGGTCATGGATATCTCAGAGTACTCTGAATGAGTTGTAATGTCTTTTGGACAAGAGATATAGTGTAGTTTCTTTGATTCATAAATGAATAGCAGGAGACTCTTTTTCTTCTGGAAAAAAAACCTTAAACTATTCCTGTGATCACATTTTATTTTTAACTACAAATTAGTAAATATACCAAACTTAAGTTCAAAAAATGCTTTCTAAGCTTTCAAGTAAGGTTTACATAAATGAATGGGGCCTTATTTTATTAGCTAATATTCACTCAACATTGTATCCCCATTGCTTCCCTTCCCAAGGGTTGTGGGATTATGGGGGATATCCCTTTTCCGAGTAGCCGAGTCTTTTATAAAAGGACCCCGTTTAGACCAACTTTTTACATTTTCCCCATGCGGGTATAAACATGCAGTTATTACAAATGGGGCAAAATTTGCTCTGAAAAATGACTTCTGAACTTTTGAGCATTGATGATGAACATGAATCATGTTCAATAAATTGGCGGCTCATCGGAAGTTCAACTATTGTACAAAATAGTTGATAACAGTAGCCTTGACGCAAGAGGAGGTTGGTGGCACTTATGATTTGATGGAGGAACCTCGTGTGAGGGTTAAGCATGAGCATATAGACTTGCAGGCATTGGCGAAGAGATCTGACCCCGAGGTTTTTGATTCTGCAGATATTTTGCATTGTGGGGATCATGATCCGCCTTTGTTGGAGAGCGCCCACTAAAGGCTCAAGGTAGAGCCACAAGTTACATAATTGAGGACAATCTGTGTGGACCAGCATTGGAGTATATGCTTCTAGGGATTGGGTGGAAGGTATATGACGGATATCGAGTCACACGGGGATACAGGTTCAACTTACATCAGTAGAGTGTTGGATGTAGTAGTGCATCAGGATACTGGTTGGCACAGGAGGTTACAGTTGTATACAACAGGACAAGAGAGGACAATTGGAGCCAGTTGGATGAGACAGGGGGCATTGTGGCCAGCAGAGGTCTGACCATGTGATCAGTGCACATTAGTGTATAGGAGGAGATCCAAACTTTGTTGGGTCGGTTCATAGATATTTTTATAGGCATTGTTAGTGGTGGATTTCCAATTTGGTGGTGGGATCCTGACATTTCTCAGAGTGATAGATTGGTTTAGATGATGATGATGATGATTAGAGGGGTACATCGTCAGCAGTGGAACCTTGGGATTACAGTGTTGGATGTCTCGGCAGCTGATATAGATGAGATAGCCATGATTGGTTGCTTGGAGGGGCAGTCTTTTGAGAAGTTGCCCGAGGTTGTGGAACTTATGATTGCCTAGCGGATCAAAGGCAGTGTTATCCACCAAGTTGTACCTAGGTGTATTTCCTGTGAGCTGCCAAAGTTGTGAACAATCCAGCTGTTCATTATTTGTGCTCAGAAGTTCAGAAGTCTCTTCAGGGCCAATTTTGACCTCTTTTTTAATGATTGCATGCTCATACCCCTTGGGGATATTGTAATAAAATGTCGTAGCATGATAGAAGTATGTAACAAACTTGGATTTCCTAGGACATAAGCATTGAGTTGGCTATTCCATGGTGTTTTTTCCCTTGTTAATTATGCGTACTTTTAACTTTTAAGTATTGTATAATTTTTGAGTGTTTCACCCGCTCCAAAGCTGGAATGGTCGTTTGGGTGGTTAGGCCTGTTACCTCCTAATTTGTACATTGGGTGGATTTCTTGCGAGCCGCCAAAGTTGTGAACATGTTCAATGTTCATCGTCAACATTCAAAAGTTCATTAGGGCAAATTTTTGGCCCTTTGTAAAATTTGCATGTCCAGACCCCCATGGGGGAATTGTAATAAGTTGGTCTAAGCATGATTATTTTGTAAAAGACTTGGCCTACCTTGGGTTTGGCTATCAGGGGATACTCTAGAGTGTTTTTTCCTTAGGAATTATGCGTTACTCTTCAGTGGCGTATAATTCCTGAGTTTTTCACTCACATCTCCAAGCTGGAGTATTTACCATGGTGGTCGAACCTAGGGAGGTTATTAAAGTCTATGTGTCTGTGTATTTTTACATGCTAGCCATCAGTATTGAGTTGTATGGACATACACTAGGTCCCCTAGGAGTTTGGTTTCATTCCGATAAAAATATTTTTTTCCCATAAAATTAGACCATTTTTTAATGGTTTAATTGGAAAAATTCGAAGTGTAATAAAAGCATGATCCGGAGGCAGAATTTGGTGTAGGGATGCTTGTTTTCATGCTCAGAGCGTCCTCTTTACCCTAGGATCCAGTCTTCCTATGTTTCAGGTGATTAAATTATCGCGTGGAGCATTTTTTCTTATTGGGCCTACAAAATGGCATTTTAATGCTAGTGGTGCGACAATTTGCACCAATAAAAAAAAAAAATTAAAAAAGTAAAGGAACATGTGCCAAATGACTTGGCATTTCGTCTCTTATGGTGGACGAATATACTCCTTCACTAAAGCGTCACTTTGGAGTTGGTTTAGAAGTCAAACTTATGATAAGTGAATGATATGAAGATTAAATATGTGCCATCCTTCACGTGTGGGCAGCTTGGCTTGCGTGTTTGGTTCTCATTCGTTGGAGAAGATAACAATGTGAAGAGGGGCGCCGCTCTTGTGAGGTGGCAACCACCTCCTTCACAACTTGTGGCCCAACCATTAGTTAATGTTTAGATCAAGAGCGAATCACTCCACTAGTTATGGAATGCGCCCCCTCTCATCTCTTGTGATAGATTTGCCCCTCTCTCTCCATTATTCTATATAATGAAGGCCCATTCCATTGTTTGAAGATGGCTGGTGGAACCTCTGCCCATTGTAACACTGTTGTTGTTAGATTTTGTGGTATCTCGGGATGTCCTCCATGATTCCGATGCCTTGCATGGAGGTACATCGGCAGTATAGGCATCGGGATGGAGTAGAGGGTGAGATACACTACTTAGTGGCATGAGTCCATTGGTGATTGTATGCAGACCTTCTGGGGTGTTTTGCCTCTTGCATGCATGGGATTTGCATGGCCAGTTAGTGATTAAAAGATGCATGCAAAAGTGACTTTTTGCATGCACATATATTAGGTTTTTGGTAAACCTAATTGATAAGTGAGATTATATATAGAGGCAGGAGGTCCCCGGATGAGGTTGCTCAGTTGACTTATCAGAGAGTGATCTGTCAGGAGTGAGGAGGGCGCATTAGTGCATGCAGGGCCACTTTTTGAGAGAGAGAGGAGCTTCTGCAGGAGGGAGAGTGGTGTGATATGAGATGGATCAGATGCCACTTATTCTAGAGGCACTTGGCGCTCAGATCTGTGGACTGAGATAGTTCATCAGAGTGGTTACTGCAGAGATTGTGGAGGACGACTTCCAGAGGAGGAGAGGGGTGCATTACCAAAGGGGAGAAGAGCTCATTCAGAGTCCAATCTGTCGATTGAGTGTCTGAGACTTTCAGGGTAGACTTGCCTCAGTGTTTGAGGAAGGTCTGTGATGATCAGAGCTCAAATCTGTTGAGATCTAAACTTGTATGAGCATTTGACATCCAGAGGGAGGGCGCACTTTTCCATGCAGAGGAAGGGCTCATTCATTAGTTGAGCAGTTGGATTTCTTCCGTAGCAGAGTAGATCAAAGCATAGCAGTGGGAGAGGTAGTACAGTCAGAGCTACCTGTAGACAGACTTAGATCTAGAGTGAAAGTTAGGGCACATTTCCTCTGTGCATGCATCAGCTGATGCATGTAGATCTGGGGTCTTGACCCAGTAAGGATTGAGTGTTACATCTGAGGCAACATTGTATGTACTTGTTTATTTCATATATTGCTCTGGGCTCGAGATAGAAGAAAGCCCCACAGGATTGCTGGTTTTCCCCATTTGGGGTTTCCAGGTTATATTCAGTGTCATATGTGATCGATTGAGTTTTTCATTATAGAAGTGTAAAGAGATCGATAACTGTTGAGTCTTAAGTCATTAGAGTATTATTGATTTCCAGAGACTCAAACTGCTTGAGATCTCAGGGCTATCCAGAGGGAGTAGTGATCTCTGGATTAAAATTTACATGGTATCAGAGCCCTGGTAAGGGTCAGGGAGAACAATCACACTCAAATCTGTGGAGAGGGAGACCAGATCTACCAGATATGAAGTGTAGGGTTCGGATCTGTGACAGTAGAGATCATATCTAACAGATCTGAGAAGTTGGAGACTAGATCTGAGATAGATCTAGTAGATCAGTGAAGATAAAGACTAGATCTACCAAATCTGGAGAGTAGAGCTCAGATTTGTGGTTGTAGAGGTCAGATCTATCAGATCTGTGGTTATAGAGGTCAGATCTATTAGATCTGTGACCTAGGTGGATAGATCTGAGATAGATGTATCAGATCAGTGAAGATAGAGACCAGATCTACCAGATCTACCAGATCTGAAGAGAAAAGCTTAGATATGTGGTTGTAGAGGTCAGATCTATTAGATCTGTGAGTTTGGAGTTGAGATCTGAGATAGATCTTTCAGATCTGGAGAGTAGAGTCTAGATCTATGGCAGATATATGAGATATGAAGAGTAGACATCAGATCTGTGAGGGAAGAGACCAGATATGATTCAGAGAGTTTGAATCAATAGTGTTATCGGATTTACAGAGTCATGGCTTTAGGACTTTGTATAGTTATGCATCTAGCCATATGATGGGAATACAAGAAGTGTTCCCTAGTGTTTTAGACTCAGATTGCTATGAGAGGCTAGCACTGAGGAGAGTTGGTTTGATGATGCTCCAGCCGGAGTCAGAAGGTTTACTGAGGATGATAGGAGGGATGCATGTACCAGAGCAGACATATTTACCCTCCATATCTGCTATGGAGGATGAGGGATATAGTATTGTGTTCCGAGATGGACAGAGAGTTCTATATGTAGACGGAGAGACCTTGGATGCAGTTTCAGTATCAGTGACAGAGGGAGAGCATGATGCTTCTCTCAAGATGACACTGATAGAGGAGGAGCGCAAATCTGCATATCAGAGTGCAGCAGATGCAGCTAGGAAGACTTCTGGTTCAAAGGGAATAGCAGCAACAACATATGATGTGTTTGATCCTGGTGGATGCTTCTCTAGCAGTCGCTTCCTCTCTAAGGAGTGTTATTGCACAGATGTGGATGAGATATGCATGTGCATGAGTTCTTGCATGATGCATGTGTGTGAGATATGCATGCTGCATGTGCATGAGATATGCATGTGCATGTGTATGAAGACCGAGATGCGGGATGAGCAGTTGGAAGCAGCAGAGGAGGTGGGTGAGTCTACCTCTAGGTTGGAGAGGGAGTTCTCATTAGCCTCATTTCAGTCAGGGCATGATAGTAGTCAGCTAGAGATCCAGTTTGATCAGAGACGGAGGGTTGACTGCATGCAGAGTAGTCACATGACCGGGATGCGAGATGCATTCCTCGTGCTTGAGCACACACCTATGCAGATGATTCGAGATGTGCAGGGGACTGATCACTTGGTCACAGGGGTGAGTAGAGTTTGTTTTCTACTTGACCTTAGAGAGCCCCTAGAAGGCTGGAGGTATCAGGAGTGTTGTTCATTCCAGGACTGAGAGGTAGTATACTCTCAGTGGCAGCTTTGGGAGTTGCTGGTTATTCAGTAGTGTTATAGAGGGATCTGATTTTCACCTATCCTAAGGGAGTTGATCCAGTCTTGATGGGTGACAGGATTGATAATGAGTACTTGATTCGGGGACAACCCACTTCTGGCACATCAGGTTGGTTGAGTGCTTCCTCTTTAGAGTCAGAGGGGGATAGTGAGCGAGATGCTCACCATGATGATGAGGATCAGGGGAGTGATTCTGGTTATTTGATGGATGAGCGAGATGCTCATGATGTTGATGAGACACAGGGGATTAAGCCCTTGGACTTAGATCAGATGGATGAGCATGATGCTCGTACAGGCACCAGTCGGAGATTGAGTTGGTATGAGATGGTAGAGATGGACTTAGCTTAAGAGAGAGCCGAGTCAGCTCAGAGACAGAGGAAGTCCATTTACAGACCAGTGGATCCTGTTGTCACCCAAAACTGACATGCGTGTGCTGAAGCCCAATAAGTAAGCACACCAGCTCGATGACAACTCTCAAGAGAGAAGCCAATGTCACCACACTCCTCTCTTCCTCGCTTCAGGTTGGCTCTTCTCCAACTCAAGGGGGGTTTCCCTAAGGTAGGATCACTAAGGCAGGTGCAACGAAGGGCAAGGTGAACTGAAGAGGCTGCCTTAGAGAAACAGTTGTAACAAAAAAAGGTATTTTGATTGAGTGATGGGAAGGAAGGGAGGATCAGTCCTCGAGGGAAGACCAGTGTCAGAACTCGAAGGGAGAATGGAGTCAAAAGAGAACTCAAAGGGGGCCTTGCGTTTCACACAAGTGAGATTAATCTAGTATGTTCCATAATCAAAGACAAGAAGAATATAAGTATAACCGACTACAGTCTATTACTCCTAAGATCTTTTGAAAACATAACATCAACAAACAACTTGACAACTGCAAATGCTTGCTCAATGGACTAGAATATAGCCTTCTATGCTAGATTTACTCCACATCTTATAATGAAACACGCCACCATGAAAGAGATGCCCAATATGTCCGAAAAACCCAACATGATATTTTTTCTATTAGGCTCAAGGGAAAGAAAAACTCACAACTTTTTCCATCCTTACAATGGAGGCTTGGTCATTTTATAGGCAAAAAAACCTTTCATCTTTTTCAAAAGAAAACAAAAATAATAATAAAATAATAAAGAAAAGGTAGAAAAGGTAAATCCCAGATCCACCTTTTTCTCCCCATCGAAAATTGACCAACTCCACTTTATTGATGGCACTCCCTGGATTCTCATTGTATACTCGTGAAACAGAACTCCGAGCACACAACTGTCATTAAAAATGATTGATACATGGGTCGAAAACACCCTCGAACAGCATACAACGCGGGATTTTTCTTTGTGATCTGCTGCCACTCAACTGATTTTTACTGTAGAGGATACACCCAGTACTTCAAACTAAGACTTAGGGCTGCCAGGTCTTAAGTCAAAAACAAAGTTAATTGTGCCAAGTGTCAATCCCAAGGTGGAACGACTCATCCAAGATTGAAAACAACTGCCAAGTGAAAATGAAATTGCGGGTCCATGCCCCATGTGAAGAGGTGAGAGGTTGCTAGATGTGAGAGTCGCATAAAAAAAAAGAAGTGTGCCATGTATGAAACAAAGAATCCCAATTTTAATCGGCTTCTAGCTCGTAGTCTTCACTCCACAGGATCAGTTGCCAATGAAAAGGTAGGTCCAAACTCGACGAAGATAACCCGAGCGGCTGTCAAATGCTCGATATGACCAACAATCCACCTGGTTGTCGAGTGGTCCGTGGCCAAAATGGCGGCTTTACACGACCCATTCTCATACGACGCTGCTGGCGGATCCATCTGTCTTCGTTTGGGGCTACATACTCGCCGGTTTCCTGCCAGAGATAATTTGTATTTTTTTTTTGGTTTTTTCTTATTCATGAAATCGTGAATCGCTGCTCCAAACTTCAACTTAGTTTGAGCTTTGTCTGTTAAAACCTCTGCGCAACCTCTTTCTCTATCAAATTCGCCATAACTTTAACATTGTCGTTGATGATATGATGGTATGTGGAGATTGAAAATTGAGGATAGAGTGGCAGCACAACAAGTTTGATGATTCTATCGCTCTTTATCTGCTCAATTGCTTCTTCTGTGAATGGATGCTAGTAACGCATTCGAACATAGACCTTTGCTGGTATATATATATATATATTTTTTTTTTTTACTTTTAGTGCCACCTTTAATGCATTAGCCTGCTCATCAGTGATTTTTTCTCAATGGCGAACTACCTCAATAGCATCATACCCTTCCCGAGTTTTGGGGGCTCTGAGTACAGATAAGAATTGGGCCAAAGGTCGCTGAAGAAAAACGGAACAATCCAGGTAGGCGAATAATGTCCGGATCAACAAATAAATTGAATAAGAAAGGCTGCACATCCTGAAGTGTGTCTGGTCCGCCAAGATTAAGCAATAACACACCCACCTCTTCCTGGTCAGCAAGAAATTTCACAATCTACATCAACATTCCCTTGAGGAACAAATGGTTTGTCTAACAAACCCTGTCTTATTTACTGCTCCAAATAAGAATGAATTCCATTGCAGTTGATTTTGATTAGCCAAACCATACTTGGAAAAATGCTGTCTGTATGAAACTTTCTTTATAATCCTTTTGTCAAGAGAGGAACTGCCAGGTAATCTTTTATAATATAAGGAAGCTTGTGTTTGAATACTAGCTCCTTCTTTGCATATGTTTGTGCTTCCTTCTGTTGTTTTCATGCCGTCGGTGGATGACCACTTGTCAGTTAATTCTGCATGCTTATTTGCTTTGTATTGACACTCCTTATGTTCTATTTCTCAGAGTTGCTTTTCACTTGCTGCTCTGTTTCAATGAGACTTCATGATCTTCTTGATCCTATAAGAAGCAACACAAAACTGCCTTACAAGGCATCACCCTACCAGAGTTTTTTGAGAACATTTTCACATGTGGACACCCCTGTCAAAATGGGGGGTAACAGATCCACTTGACACCAGTCTTTGGGATTGGTTACAATGGAGATTCAGAGGGAGTTTGAGTCAGAGTTCAGTGACAGAGTTAGTGGTTTATCAAGGGGCTTCTTCTGGAGCCACATTTATGGAGGTTGATCAGGGTACTATAGGTCATAGGGCAGCATTGATAGGCAGGACAGTTGGGCCAATGTCAGGAGCAGGGGACTTGTTGGATCCTGGCATCAGTGGTTGGACTTCCCTCGATAAGAGGGAGTGTTAGATTTTGTAGTATCTCAGGATGTCCTCCATGATTCAGATGCCTTGCATGGAGGTACATCAACAGTATAGGCATCAGGATGGAGTAGAGGGTGAGGTACACTCTACTTAGTGGCATGAGTCCATTGGTGACTGCATGCAGACCTTCTGGGGTGTTTTGCCTCTTGCATGCATGAGATTTGCATGGCCAGTTAGTGATTAAAAGATGCATGCAAAAGTGACTTTTTGCATGCACAGATATTAGGTTTTTGGTAAACCTAATTGATCAGTGAGATTATATATAGAGGCAGGAGGTCCCCGGATGAGGTTGCTCAGTTGACTTATCAGAGAGTGATCTGTCAGGAGGGAGGAGGGCGCATTAGTTCATATAGGGCGACTTTCTGAGAGAGCGAGAGAGGAACTTTTGCAGGAGGGAGAGTGGTGTGATCTGAGCTGGATCAGACACCACTTGTTCCAGAGGCACTTGGCGCCCAGATTTGTGGACTGAGATAGTTTATCAGAGTGGTTACTGCAAAGATTGTGGAGGACGATTTCCAGAGGAGGAGAGGGGCGCATTACCAAAGGGGAGAAGAGCTTCACTTAGAGTCCGATCTGTCGATTGAGTGTCTGAGACTTTCAGGGTAGCCTTGCCTCAGTGTTTGAGGAAGGGCCGTGACGATCAGAGCTCAGATCTGTTGAGATTTGATATTGTACGAGCATTTGACAGCTAGAGGGAGGGCACACTTTTCCATGCAGATGAAGGGCGCATTCATTAGTTGAGCAGTTGGCTTTCTTCCGTAGCAGAGCAGATCAGAGCATAGCAGAGCAGATCAGAGCATAGCAGTGGGAGAGGCAGTAGAGTCAGAGCTACCTGCAGACAGACTTAGATCCAGAGTGACAGTTAGGGAACATTTCCTATGTGCATGCAGATATGGGGTCTTGACCCAATAAAGATTGAGTGTTACATCTGAGGTAACATTGTATGTACTTGTTTATTTCATATATTGCTCTGGGCTCGAGATAGAAGAAAGCCGCACAAGATTGCTGGTTTTACCCGTTTGGCGTTTCCAGGGTATATTCAATGTCATATGTGATTGATTGAGTTTTTCATTATAGAAGTGTAAAGTGATCTATAGCTGTTGAGGCTTAAGTCATTAGAGTATTATTGATTTCCATAGACCCAAATTGCTTGAGATCTCAGGGCTATCCAAAGGGAGTAGTGATCTCTAGATTAAAATTTTTACAGTTGTATCTGATGAATAATATTGAAAGACTTTGGAGGTCCATGCTGTGTTATTTGATGAATGCTATGTTATTGAGGTGATGTTGTACCACTGGTTTACTCTTGTTTCAATACTGGTGATAGATCTAGCTTAAACGGTTGTTTATAATCCAATAGAATAAGCATTTACAGTTGTTAAGTTGTTGATTTGTGCTTTGTTTTCAAGAGACAAGGGAGTAGCCAACTGTATTCAGTTGTACTGAGGCTCTCTTGATCTCTTTTTTGCATGCACACTAGATCTAACCCATTATCAGTAAGTGTTTCTTATAATAGTGCAGGTTACAGATTTGGAGGAGGAATGGAGCTTAGTTGCATCCTCTCCCCTCTTCGACACTTTCGAGCTAATATTTTGTTTGTAGGCATTCCAAAGTCTTCGATAAAGATCAAGCTTGAGGCTTGAAGTCCTCCTTCCATCCCTTCAAACAATCTAAACTCTTTCTTCTTGGTTACTATTCTCTTGCAAGTAAATTAGAGCTAAAATGTTTTTTTTTATCATTAAGTCATTTACTTGCTTAAAGTTAGATCTAAAAGTGCTTCAAGCTCATATTTAAAGTTAGATCTAAGTTGGTTTCTTTGTTACTTAAAGTATAATTTTTCCAAGCATTTGCAAGTAGCAAGGTTGTATTTTTTATGTGATTTATCTGACAAATACTAACATGTAATCGAATTTTCTGTTCGCTGATTTTTTGTCTTTTGTCATAGGAAAGCTAAGGTGTTCAAGCGAATTTGGAATTTTGAACCATTAAAGAAGATCCTATTTTGATTCCTTGCATTTTCTCAAGCTTTTAAAGTCTCTTGAATCTCGTTTTTACGGATCAAGAGAGCTCTTTGTCGGAGAGTTAAGATTTGTAATAAATTAATAAAGAGCAGGTGGGATTTAAGGCTCCCACACCCCCTTCCCCCATTTTTGGGAAGCTTGTACTTGTCTCCTTTACTTTCTGCTTTAGATTAGTTTTGCTTGCTATATTAGTTCTTTCAATTGTTGCAACTAGATCTAGAGTTTTTCATGTTTTAACTTACTTTATTTTGGGAATAAACTGAATCCTAATCCCCTCGTTTTCCCGAGTACGTTCTTTGACTTGAAAGAGACTCTTGGGTAGTAATTAGAAAATTTGTGAGTTTTTGCTTTTAGTGCTTTATATCTATTTTTCTGTTGGTTAAAATATTGCTCATCAAAATCTCTTGAATCTCGCTTTAAGCGGATCAAAGGTGCTCTCTGTCGGAGAGTTTTCTTTTTTTAAATCTTTTGAATCTCAATTTAAGCGGATCAAGAGTGCTCTCTGTCAGAGAGTTTAAAATTGGAACGAACCATTTGAAAACACCATGTATGTATGTAGGCTAGTCTGAGCTTTGGGATATAAACAACGGTTGCTTTTTCTCTCTTAATTTTTCACATTTAATTAAATTCACTCATTAATAAAATTAAGTCCCCTCAACCAACGAAAATCCGGTGTTGCCTCGATAGTGGTCGAGACTCGAAAGTGGGGAAATTTCGACTAAGGAAGCGGGAACAACTGGGAGGTGACCTCAGAGCACAATTAGACTACACCCTTGTTGGTGTAGTGTTGAACACCGCTCTTGAGACTCCATTCTAGCCCACACGTCCTTGTATGAAGCCACCTAGATCACATTTCGGACATATTCCCTGTACCGCAATGTATATCGGGAATCCTCCCATCCCACAATAAATCAACCTCATCTTTCAAAATCTAGAATAAAATCAACCAAGAAGCATTTGCATAACAGTCCTTTTAACACCTCAACAGATAATGACTCCATTAGCACTGGTCTTTAATCAACAACAATTGTTCAAATCTTAGTTTTTTATCTATCTTCAATTGTTGTTCATCTTATGATATCATGCTGTGGATGTTATTTTGATTAAGTTGGCAAAGCTGTTGTTGTCGTTTATTGATATGATGTGGATGTGCCATTGATTTAATTTGGCGAATGAAAACTTGGTTTAATTTTGCACAAATTAGAGACTTGGTTCCAATTTGTCTCAAAATAAAAAAACTCCTAAAACAACATCCATTCTAATCACATCAAACTTAAACTTAAAAATCCTTAGCAAACCTTTTTTTTAGTAGGGTCTACCCCCCTTGGCTTCGTTAGGAGTTTGCCTAAACAGAGGAGTCGAGATCAGGTGACAGCACCTGACTCTTTGCTTGCCCCCAAGGCCACACCGAGCAGCTTCGAAAGATTTTTGCTGTGCTTCCCCCAGGTGTGCATCTCGACAACAACAAGGCCTTAGGAGGTTATTAAAGTGTAAGTGTCAATGTTTATTACCATGCTAGGCATTATTTTGAGTCATTATGAACATGTACTAGGTCCCCTAGGATTTTTATTAAGTTCCGCAAAAATAAAATTTTCCCGTAAAATGGGTCAACTTTTTAATGTTTTAATTGAAAAAATAAAAAAGGCATAAAAGTGTGGTCTAGAGGGGGAATTTTCCATGGGGGTGCTCGTTTTCTAACTCAAAGCACCCACATTACCCAAAACATACGTTTCCTAAGTTTTAAGTGACTATTAATCACTTAAAAATTCTCTCAAAAATGATAAAAGATAATTAAAAAAAAAAAAAAAGATATGAGAGAAATTCAAATTCCTAAATCTGAGGAATTTGGTCCAAGTAAAAGCCCAGTTCAATTGGCAATCACCATCAAAGGCCAAATTAATCAAGATCACAATGATTGTAATCAAATCCAAGTTGGATTAGTTAACTCAAGATTGGGAAATGTGCCCTCTCTCTAAAGGAAGGCGACTTTATGATGTGGCAACTCTTGGATGGTTGATGGGTTCTCCAAAGAGAGGGCACCTCTCTCTATGGAGAGGTGACACCATATCTCTTCAATCAAATGCTCACAAGTTTATGTTAGAAACCAGACTAAAACATGAAATACATAACAATGGCCATATAATCAATAAAATATACCTGTGTAAGAGAAACCATTAAGTCTTTCATGAAGCTCCCTACACATGCTTGCTCACAGACTTAGACAGACTGCTAGGATAGTTGAGGTGGAAAACAAGGTTAAGATAATGGGAAGGACTTGTAACTTCGACACTATTCCTCAGTCCTGGCATAAGGCTGACAATGTATGCTTTGGGCCTGCTGAAATTATGAGTGATCAAAGAAGAACTGCTCATCGACTGCTGATCTCATGCATATCATAGCAAAAGGACTGGCTTAAAAAAGTATTGGAAACTGGTTTGAAGACATGGTAGCCCCAGGGCTACTATGATTGTTATAACAAGTGCCAATGGAGTTAAAATAAATGTTGTTGAAAAGTAAATGTTTTGCAATTGTATCTTGCTCAATTTTAAATTATTATGATGAGTTGATTAAGGGAAAGGGAATTCCAAATATACTAACAGGTATGAGGAATATGTCCTTATTCACCAAATGTGGCTCTACCCAAGAAAATGTGTGCTAGATTGGAGTCGCGAGGGAATATCCAACACTACACTAACCAAGGGTGCATCTTGATGGTACCTTGCGGTCACTATCTAGTTGTTCCCTCTTTCTTTGAAGAATTTGCCAACAAGTAATGAAATTGTGGCGCCAGATTTTTGTCCTTTAAGGGGATTAGTTTTAGTTACGTGTGTTGTTTATTAAATGTGGAATATTATTGAGTGCAAGGCCCCATTTCTGATTGTTCCAAATATTCAACCAGCCGAAACTAGTCTGCGATGGACAAGAGCATACTTTGGGATAATGAAAATGTTAATTCCGATTTTGAAAGCAAATAATATTGTAAGTACAATATAAAGTAAATGAACTTGAAAAATATTGTACTAATTACGAATGACTATGTCAACTTTTTGATCATCCACCACTAATCGGCAAAGCCTTTGGGTGGTGGCGAGAGCATACTTCGTGCCAATGAGTCAGGTTCGTTTACTTGCAAAAAGAAAATGATATGAACTTTCAAAAATTGAAACTTAAATTAAAATATTCTGGCAAACAAAAAGAAATTAAACTAAACTACAAAAAAGGAAAATCTAATCTAAGGGTTAGTATCGAAAAATGAAAGCAAAGCGAAAAAAGCACACCAAAAGGAGGCCATACAGGCTTCCCCAATGGGGAAGGGGATGTGGGCTTTGTGTAGCCCACTTGTTTCTTTTGTTATTGATATTCCAATGATTATAAGAGCAGACCCTTTGATCCTTTATAAACTAGGATTGAGGGTTACAAACGAAATAGGAAAAAAGCCCTTTGAGGAAAGGGGTTTTGGAGGTGCTTTGGAAGGTTCAAATCTTGAAATTTTGGCCAGCACTTCCGGTTGACTTGTCTATAAATGTCAAAAAAACAACAAGCTAAAGTTGTTAGAATGTTAGTGGCTTAAACAAAACCAAAAATGAAAAAAGTTCCTACTTAGTACTTGGAATATTTTTTGGAAAAAATGTAAAAACAAGCTCTAAATTATCCTAGATCTAGGCTCATGATATAAACTTTGAAATGCAATGATATTATCTTTGAAATGCAGCCTTTTAGATCTAACCAATCCTCTAACAAGTATGATTTTAAAGATGCATCCTCAAAACTGATCTATACTTGCTATGAAAAAGTAACCGGAAAGAGAGATTGATTTTTTTTAGAGAAAGAATGTAGAAGAGCCAAAATTGGAAATAAGAAGAAAGTTTGATGAAGCTTGCTTTGGTGAAACTTTGAGGGACTTTATCCTTGATGTTTCTTGAAGAGGAAGAGGATTCAAACAAGATCCAATCACACTATCAAGATCCTAAGATGGAAAACTAAGGATGCTGCAAACCTAAAAAATCTGAATATCCATGAAGTATCAACTGTGGATCTGGTGTAGAGGCAGGCTCCAAGGAGAACTTGAGTTGTGACACTAACCTGGTTGCAAGACTGTCTTTGAAGATGTAGGGTGAGAGCTCGAAATGACGCTCCACTTACCAAACTCATAGAAGCAAACCGTGGAAATCAAACGAAGATAAGATAGATAAGATGAGATAATTTTATTAATGTCCAACTCATGACACAAAAGTAGGTCAATGGGACTGCTGAATACAATGATGTCATGACAAAGCAGGAGTATCGAAAGGTCTCCTATAAAATGCAACATGCAGAAAATAAAGTAAAGTAAAGTAGAGAAGAGAAGAGAGGAGCAAAAGTGTTAGAAAAACAGGATCGCAGAGCAATAACAATAAACAGAAATGCAAATATAATCACACATACACATTACAAGAGAGACACAGATATATCGTGGTTCACCCAAGATGGGCTACGTCCACACTGAAGTTGCCAGTCCTTATTATTATACCGTCCAGCAAAGTGAAGGGATACAACCTGCAGCACAGCCGCTGCACTTCCTCTTCACTGTCTCACAGTCTCTCTTCTTGATCTCAGAGATCTTTACAATGCATAAAACCTAATACATCAACCCTAGCCGTATTACAATGTCTTTCTTATAAAGGGAAATACAAAGGGAAAATACCACGGGTTACCCAAAACCATGGGCCCGTACAAACACGGCTGAATAATAATGTCTCTGAATCTGGAGATCAGGCTCCACAACCAACAAAAAGTACACACATGTTCTCAACTTTAAATACCATACACTTTTCTTTGTATCATAAAATAGTGCATGGAAATATATTCACAGTGCAAAGTGGTGCTAAAATTGGACACTGGGATAAGATTGTTCCATGGATAAAATTTAAAAATAATTCGAAGAGTCGAAAACAATCTCCTTTTCCTAACATAACTTTGTGCACATGAGAATGCCAAACACATATGATGGCTACGGATATAACAGTAAATGTGCTTAAAATTAGATAATCGATACTTATGTCACACCACGGACTCATGTTGAATATAAATCTGAACAAAGAAAAAATATTTAACAAATAAGATAGAAGTTTATAATGCCTGTATTGATAAACAATGGTGCTACTATAAATGAGGTTTAATTAACTAATGTGTCTCTTTGGTTGTGGCCTTTTAGAACCCTGTCAATATTAATTTTGTCCAAACTAAAATTAATAATAACTCTTTATTTGTATTGCCTAATACAGGGGAAAGGTTATCGTCATCTCTTCAAGCTAGCACAAGGGGAGGAATTGAATATGGGACCACAGAGTTTAAATCTTGTGACTCTGCTTGCCAAGTATCCCCTACAAGCAGGTACTATTTTATTTGCAGATCCCTTTTTGTTGTAATTTAGTTTACATTTTTATTTTAGGTCCTTATTAACACCTAAGTGAAGAAGTTTTAATCAAACTTGGCTGATATATTGTCATGCAGAATCTATTTTAACACATGCTACACTATTCGTAGGATCATGTATGATTTTTTGAAAAGCAAACTCATCTTGTTTCACATCAATGAACAATAAAATTACATCAGATGTTGTATCATGTCAGTGACGGACGAGGTTTTTGCTCAACGTAGACAACTGGATTCAAGCTCCAGTTTTCTAGAGAACACCACCTTTCCTAAAATCATATAATCTAGGCAAGACCTGATGTGCTAATGCAGCACCAAAGTTCTTCTCCATGAAGTCTGACCATCCAGTTGTCTTTGTGCACTACCCCTCTACGCAGAATTGGGCCCACAAAAGAAGTGAATACTCTGTTGTTATACAATTCCTAAAATTATGAGCCCCACTACAACTCCAAAACGCATATTACATTGTTCTTCTTTCTGACCACTTATGCAATCCCTGTAACGTGCATAAACTACTAGTACTGCTACTAATAATAATCTATGTTGCATGCATTTCTGGAATGCGGGAACTGGAGAGGGGTGAGAGGGGGTGGGTGTCAGGGATGGCTAGAGAACACCCACAAATTTATCAGGGGGAGGGGGTATTAGGGATGCCAATAATATATTTAAGAAACATAATTATTTTTAGAAATCATCAAAATTTGAATGATGAAATACAACTAGTTCATACAATAAATATCAAGTTGCCCTCTTTTTCTTTTGAATTTGCAAAGGTTGCAAGGATTTAGGAAGAAATGCACAAAACTTGACTAATACTTGATTGAGATTCCAATAAAACTCGTATCGTAACACAACAAGAATGATTCAAATTGGCATAGTCAGGAAAGTCACTCATGTTCATTGGAAAAGGACAATTTTAATGCAACACTAGAATAAAATAATTGCAGCATGAAAGAAACAGTGATCATTTGCAACAATGAGATGACATCATCTGTAATGTCCCTTTCCTCCTGAGCACTCCAGGGGACGACGAACTAGTTCATTTTATTCCCATGGACTATAGTCGATAGGTGAGGGAATCAATTTATTATTTAATGTCACTAGGAGAAAAAGACACTTTAATAAAGTGACGTTGAGTAATAAATTATAAAGTGACTATTGTAAAAGTCACTTTATTATTAAAAAGGTGAAAACGTCAAATGTGGCCTAAGAGGGAGGTCAACATGAAGATAAAAGATGAAAATGTCACTTTCTCACTAAAAAGTCATTTTTTATTTAATAAATGAGAAAAGTGGAGAAAATGAAGTCGAAGGGTCACAAGGGCAAAAGCTAAAACATAAAACAAGAGAGGAAGCTCATTCTCTCATGCCTGTTGTAATGTCCTCTCCCGCTTAAGCACAAAGGACCATCCCACTGACCTATCTGATTCCCATAGGTTCGAGCGGGCACTGACATTCAGGGAATTAACTGAGGATTGATGCCATATACACCCTAAGAAGATATCTAGCATGGGTATTATATCATCAGTAGGTAAATGGGGGCCACAGGAACTAAAGGCCACCTGCATGCATGACATCCGATCATTATTTCATGTTGCATGCAATGATTGAGTCTCCAGACACTCCAAAAGCACCACATGCAAGTCAACTGAGAATTAGAAGATAAAGTGACCTAATTAGGTCAAAATTTAGGTATGATAGGTGAATGTTATAAAATAAAGGTAAAGCTAGTAAAGAAGACCTGCTTATATGATTATTGATTTGTGGATTCGGATTGGAGAGCTCAACGAGCTAAGTTGGGGTTGAGTGCATGCACTCAGCTAACTAGTGTATTTTGACAGCGAAATCTATCTGCCCTAGTCACTATCAGGTTGGATCATCTAGATTCAACACAGCTTCATCATCAGATCAAGATTCGAGTTTTCAGTGATTTGAGGGATTTGCCCTCCTTGCGTGGGCGCATCATCTAGAGAGAGATCTATTCGCTTTCCAGCCTACAGGGCCTGGAACTGTTGCATGCTGCTCCCAGTCTTCTTAGAGCAGTGATATTGCCCTTCCCCTGGAAGAAGGGCTATTCAGATTGAGTTTCAGGTTACTTCTCAGCACATCTATCCTCAGAAAGACGTCTTCCTGCATGTGGCGGCTTTCCCAAGGAAGGGATTCACGTTTTAGGCTATTGAGCCATCAGTTTGTTTGCATGTTGCTTCTATCTTCATCAGAGGGGCACTATAACCCAACACACCCTTTCTGGAGCTTCTTCTGTTGATTATTATTTACTGAGGAGCATATTAAGAATGGAGAGGGCGCATTTATACCAAGGGCACATTCTCTGGAGGAGGTTCAGCCTTATCTCCCTATTCCATCGACACAATCCATGCATGTCGGGTTTATATTGATCTTCATCAACCAATCTATCTATTGGTACGTACATGCATCACTTCTTCCTATTTTATAGCATTTCTGATTATTTGGGTATTAGGTCTGCATGCGGGCGCATGCAACCCTAGATTAGTACATCATCCATTCCTGAGTTGAGATACAAGAGCACATAGCAAACAAAAAAAAAAGAAAATTACCAGTTTGGGATATTACAGTGATATCAGAGCATGTTCCTCGCCCAGCTGTGGGAGCATGCAATTTTGAACAGTAAATGAATTCAGAGAACCCTTACAACATTACTTACTGGAGGTAGAGGTTTAGGAATAATGGGAGAGAAGAAGAGGAGTTAGAGGATATAGATTTGGGTGATATAGAGTTTCAGTTTGGAAAAGGAACAAGCAAAGAAACAATGGTAGATGATGAGAAGGCAGCTTTCCATTGTCTTATATACGCTATAAAGGATCTAAGTACCGGACATAAAGAAATGGTGAGTGCCATCAAACAACTGATTGATAAATCAGGGCCGACCCCACACAGTGCTATGTTTCCCAACAATGATAGAGTATCTACCAGTAGCGCTGGGGAACATTTACATACCAACATGCAGAGCCACCCCCATATATACAACAGGCTCTCTCGACCTACCATACCTCAGTTCTTAGAGAGCCTAACCGCAATACCCTTAGTACAGGTAGAGCCAGAAGAACCCATGGGGGCATATTTGAGAGAGTACAGAGCACTGGGAGATGACTTCTAGTTAGCCATGACCTTCACTGACTTTTGCCACTTTAAAAGTAAGAGCAGGCCTAGAGCACACAATAGGCCTTTCAACCAAAACTTTGAGTTACAACGCACAGTAGGGAAACTGACTATTCCTACCTTTGAGAGGACCTGGGGTGGGCCAGTGTGGAATTGGGTACAGAAGTTGGATACATACTTCCAGCTCAACCCCATGATTGAGACAGATGCCATTAAATTGGCTACCTTGCATTTGGCGGGGAGGCCCATGAGTGGTGGTACCACGGGTTCGTGACCTTCGGTCACAATGGCATCACCTCATACACAAATTTTACACAAAGGCTCATTGAGCGATTTGACAGAAAATATCCCGAGGTACATTTCAGAGAGCTGGCACAGCTCAAGCAGACAGGTAGTCCAGATGCATTCATTTCAGAGTTTCAGAGGGTAGCAGTCATGGTGACAGATATTTCAGAGAGCAGGTTGATTATGTTATTTATCGAGGCCCTCATTGAGCCCTTACGTGGATGGGTCAAGGCTTATAGACCCACCACCCTAGCTGATGCCATCAGTCATACTAAAGATTTACAGGATTCAGTACCAAAGAATAGATTTCCTCCCAGAACCAATTTCCCTATTAAAGATAAAGAGAGGAAACCCTTCCAAAAAGAATGGCCCAAGAAAGAATGGATGGACAATGATACCCGCCAGGACCTTAAAAGAAAGAAATTATGTTTCACCTGTCAAGAAACATGGGTACCGGGTCACAGATGTTCATGGAAGGGAAAGGCCCACTACATAGAGGTCTACTCCGACAGTGGGGAGGATGAGGATTATCAAGATCAGGAGAAGGGAGAGGCACATGAGACAACAGATGAGGTACAATCACCAGGAGGTGCCATTGCTACATTGTCGGGGGTTCCTAGATTCCACACTCTCCGGATAAGAGGTGTTATACATGGCAACAAAGTAGGAGTATTGATAGATGGTGGGGCATCCCACAACTTTATTGATGCTGCCTGGGTAAAAAAGAAAGGCATTCAGACTGAGAGTTTTGATGGATTTTCAGTAGTTGTAGTGGGTCACCACACCATGGAGTGTAGTCAGAGGATCCCAAAATTAAAGGTAACACTTGGTAACTATACAGTGATAAAGACATTCTATGTGGTAGATGTACCAGACACGAATGTGGTTTTGGGAGTTCAGTGGCTTTATTCCATAGAGAAGTATTCTACGAACTACCAAACCATGGAGATGGAGTTCATGGGTACTGAGGGACAAAAAGTAGTGTTGAGAGGGATGAATACCTACCCCCCTACAACAGTATCATCACACAGGATGGAGGCAGTGCTCCGACAGGGAGACATAGAGTGGGCGGTAGAGTGCTTGGTTACCTTCAGGAAACCACCAGATAAGGCCACACAACGTCCAACAGATATAGAGGCCTTACTGCAGAAGCACAAATCAGTATTCAAAGACCTTCCAACAGGTCGACCTCTAGATAGGGGATTTGAGCACATTATTGAGTTAGAGGAGGGGACTCATGCAGCTATCACTACCCCTTATAGACACCCCAAGAGGTACAAAGATGAAATAGAAAGTACAATCAAGGAACTGCTCAAACTAGGGTACATTAAACCTAGCTCTAGTCCATTTGCATTCTCAGTGGTGTGTTAATGTAATTGTAACTTCAGAAGATATTCACTTGTATATTTTATATTGTATTTATATTTTATTATTGTAGCTCCGACAAAGATGTTTATTCCTCCGGTCGGGGAAGTCATTATTGTATTTGGGTCATGTAAAGTCATTGAGGTTAACCCTCCATTGTAAGTCGGGGCATTAGACCCTAGAGTTAAGTTGTTAATGGGTTATTAGACTCTGCTAGAGAAGTCGTCCCAGTCAAGTACAACTAGGGGCCGATCTAGTTAAGTAAAGGTCAAGTGAAAGTTAAAGTATAAATAGAGAGGGTGCCTCTCTCATTTGGATCATTCACTCACTCACTTAATTCGCATTAGTGAGAGAGAGGAGGAGTTCTCACAAGTGGAGAAGAGAGAAGCTGCTGAATACCATTTCTATATTTTGGGTTTTACTTTTGTGACATTGTATTGGTGCTCATTCTATCTCCGAGGAAGTTTCGGGGTTTTCTCCTTTATGGTTTCCCCGAGGAAAATCTTTGTGTCTCTTGTGTCTATTGTGTGTATGCTGTGTTTGTTATTCTCTCAGTAAAGATCCTAGATAATATTGAACTAAATTGTGAAAATCTAACATGGTATCAAAGCTAACTTGTGAAGAAGACACTGTGCAGCTGCGGAAGCTAGGGCTTCTTATTTTTTGGACTTCTTTCCACAGATCATCAACAAAAAGAGGCTAGGCTAACTCGCCTTAGGAAGGCGCATCTTTTTGTCCAAGCAAAAATTGATTTTGAGCATTTTCACTTTTTGGCCTGTCATTACTGCGGGAAATTAGGGCTTTTCACAGAAGTGGAATTTTGGAGTGCTATCATCATAGGGAGATGCTCCTCATCAAAATCGAAATTTAGAGACTAAGATCGAAGTTTTTGGTTGGGTAAAACTCCCAGAAAGTCAAACCCTAATTTGACTATGGACCAGAAAATCCAAAAAGGACCAGAAATTGCAGATCAGAATTTCGCAAGTCAATTTTCAGGGGTCAATTTTTGGAATCTTCAGAAACCAAGTGTACCAGCTTGCTTGCCTCAGTCAAGCGCATCTTTCCATCCAGACCTACGCTGTTGGGAGCAAGGAGCGGGAGCGGGAGCGAAAAGCGAAATTTTCAAAAGCTTCCGTTTCGGGAGCGTTTTTTATATAATATATATTTTAATATATTTTGATGCATATAAATTAAAAAAAATATGTATTATGCCAAATTAGCTATAGAAAACATCAAAACATAGATATTCATATAACCATTTAGTACACATTGATATAACATCAATCATCTAGGACATCTCAGAAGATTTTCTGGAATGACATAGCTATGGCAATGACCATTTGCAAGTGATGTCTTTAAATCCATTATCAAACTTGCAAAGATATTAAGTTATTGTTAAGATTTACTTTATAAAACAAACTCTATGATTGAATTTTTGTAACAGAAGCTGAATTTTTGTAAGGGAAGTACAAATGTGTAGCTGATGGCATCGACTTTAAGACAATGCTGCATGTATTTGACCCTCATATGTCAATACCATTTTTCTCATATAACCAAACTGTATTAATTAGAATTTGATTAAAATTAACGTGCAGACTGTTTTCTATTTTATCAAATATCATTAGTATGTTTCTTCATATTAATGACATCCATACTTCCATTTTTTTTTGGATATGGATTCTTCCAACAAGGCTTTTTCAGAATTGCATGGAATCTGAATCCAAATCCGAGTTCATATATGCTAACTATGATTGTAACTGTTTTTGAGACCAGCTGTCTGAATATTCTTGACAGTCTAAAAGTTCCATGTAAGTGATCGACAGTATTACTTGTAAGTTGTAACTGACCTGCAATATTCTCCTTGTAACTGTCCCGCAAAATCCTCGATGCCTACTCTTTTTTTGGCATTGTCATACTCTATTAACTTCTAATGGAAGAGTGTATAGCAATGTAGAGTATCGACAATTCTTTATTCTCGTCTTGGCTGTCTCTCTTTTTTGTTTGTGTGTCTCTTTCTTTGCCTCATTGTATGCCATTTGTATGTTCACATGTTTTGTATGTGCCTTTCTTTGGATCACTACATTCGATTGTGTATGCCCACATCAGTGAAAGAGGTCACTGGTGAATAAGGTGAAATGCACTGTACCATTCACACCATCAATAATTGTAGATTCCAAAGTAGCATGGCAATTGCAACATCTTACATGATAAACTGAAGAATGTAAGGGCCTAGTATAAAAGTAGAGCTATTTTTAATTTTGGAACATTTGGTTGTAGTGAAAAGAATAAATGATTTGGCTGCATGGTTGATGTCATATACCTTTGTATAGCTCATGTATGTATCTTGCGAGTAAGATCAAGGATTCATTTCATTAGGCTCCACCAAAATTGTCATTGGAAGTTAATCTCACTTCATACCAAGGATTATTTTATGAATTAGGCAGTGCATCAAATGAACTTTTTTTTTGGTACTAGTGTTTGGGGAAACCATTATAATGCTCAAATTAAATGAAAAATGGTGAACAATTTCAATGCTTGTTGAATAATAGACAAAGCTTTCACATAGAAGACAAGCAACCAGGGCTTCTTTCATAGGAAGAAACTAGGTGATGAGTAAGAGCTTAAAAGATTTTATGAAGATAATGATGTCAATGGTGTTGGGAAAGGAAGCAAAAAAGAGAAGGAAGCAAAAATACATGTAGCAACAACAAATGTTAGGTAATCCTTGAGAAGTATTATAGTTACTCAAAGAACTACAACTCTTTCTACTGTAAATTTTGAAACACCAACACTTCAGTGGATATCAGAAGAATACTGTCATCCAACTATTCATTTGTTTAGAGCAAAAGATATTATGTAACAAACACTTGGGAGCTTTATGTATATAGATGATGAATAACGTACATGATTTGAGCTTTATGCTTCACTGTAGGACTCCTAATGTGTCACCTGAGCTTCCAAGCAACACCGCCAACCACCAAACCTATTGATTTATATTCTATGTCTCAGTCCATGGGAAGAATTTTATATAGATGTATCGTCATTGTATTCACGTATTTCATATATCTGCCACTCTTGGATATCAATGGACACTGATTATTTTTCTTCCTTTCCATCCATACACTCCCAAGCTGTGGCTTTTCATGTCTTGATACTTCACTGAGATTCTGCAAACTTTCATTCCCAGGGAAATATAGATGATGACTTTTCCATATCATTTGGTTCCAGAATATGAAAATATCTTCTGAAGGAAGTTTCTCTGGAAGGTGAAACATAAAGTCTACATGCACAAGCAGGGATTTTCAGCTTAAATACAAGAAAATCAGAGTCTTAAAAATGGAAAGAGGCTTACCACTGAAGGCATAGAATGAGTCCAAATGGAGTCCAATAGACTTTATTTGCCCAAATTAACCCTAGCCAATCCAGAAAGATAGAAAAATAAAAAAAAATAATAATAATAATAATAATAATTAAGGAATCGCTCAGGAAGTGTTTCGGGAGCGATTTTTTTGCCCAGAATCGCCCAGGAATCGATAAGGAATCTATCCGGAAGCGTAGATTCCGGATCGATTCCTAAAATTCCAGGGAGCGTTTTTTTCTCCAAGGAAGCGCGAATTACGAAATCGATTCCAGGAGGAATCGATGAGGAATCGCGATTCCGGAATCGATTCCTCATCGATTCCTTCCAGAGCGCGATTCGGGATTGATTCGTGGGGGGGTGTCGATTCCTAGCAGCTCTGATCCAGACATAAGTTTCAAATTCCAAGTTTGAAATCTTAGGGTTTCTCTGACAAACCCTAGCCAGCTCCAGAACCCGTTCAGCAAATCAAAGTGGTACGACCTAAAAGCTTTTCTATTTCCATTTGAGTTTCTCATTAAAGATGTTTCACCACACCAAGCTTGAGGATAAGCTTGAAGGGGCTGATAACTTCCGAGCATGGAAGTATAGGATTGGGCTTGTCCTAGAAGAGAATGAATTAGACACCTATGTGAATAAAGAGGTTCCAGTTCCAGAGGGAGATGAGGCTAAATCCTTACACAAGAAGAACTTGGTTAAGGCTAAGAGGATCATTGCTGATTCTATTAAGGATCACCTCATCCCACATGTGTCTTCCTTAAAGACACCCAAAGAGATGTTTGATTCCTTGACGAAGCTATTTGAAGGAAAGAATATAAATCGGAAGATGACATTGCGAAACCAGTTGAAGAATGTGAAGATACAAAATGCAGAGACCATGCAGTCCTACTTTACAAGGGTCTCTCAACTCAATGAGCAACTTGAAGTTGTGGGAGAAGATTTGGAAAATGGAGAAATTGTGATGACTAGCTTGAATGGTCTCCCTAGGTCACGGGATTCCTTCATTCAAGGAATTTGTGCTAGAAAGAAATTGATCTCATTCAGTAGGCTGTGGGAGGAATGCTCATAAGAAGAAGCTCGACTTATAGCTCGAGAAGAGAAGATGGGTAATGAAGACCAGGCTCTCACAACACACACCAGGGAAAATAACTCCAAGAGGGACCATCCTCATCACAAGAAGGAAAGACACCACTACCATAATCAAAGAGGGAACTTCAAGAGAGATCTATCTCACATTCGATGCTACACTTGTGATGAGAAGGGATACTACTCCAAAGATTGTCCCAAGAACAAAAGTAGCTCCCACAAGAAGAAGAACAACAAGAAAAGACATCATGCTCATACTGCAGAGGATGAGGAACCTCCAAGGAAGAGAACTAGAGAAGACAGTGAAGATTCTTCAAGTGATGAAGAGTATGTTCTGATTTCAGCTCTCACAGGCACTGTTACACATGGAAGCAATGATTGGCTTGTAGATAGCGGGGCTTCCAAGCATATGACAGAATTTAAAGTATCCTTTGTGAACCTATCTGAACATGAGTCACCCCACAAGGTGAAACTTGGGGATGATTACCAGTACCCCATAAAAGGAAGTGGTGAAGCCTCTTACAAGCTAGACTCTGGGAAGTCTCCGAAGATGAAGGATGTCCTATATGTTCTAGGACTCAAGAAGAACCTTCTCTCCATATCGGCATTGGATGCAAAAGGAATGAGGGTTGCATTTTTTGATGGCCAAGTTCTTATGTGGCCAAAGGGAAAGACCATAGATGATGCAGTAGTGATGGGAGAGTAAGAGGGAGGTTTATACAAATTGAAGGGCCAACCTGAACAAGCCTTGGTTCATGACTCCATGGAACCAAGTGAACTATGGCATAGGAGGCTTGCACATGTGCACTATAGAGCACTACCACTTCCAAGCAAAGCTATTGAAGGTCTTCTAGAAATCCAGGCAAAGCATGAAGGCGTTTGCAAAGAATGTGCGAAGGGAAAGAACATAAAGAAGACATTTCCAAGTAACAAGAGGAAGGCAAAAGGAATCCTGGAAATCATCCACTCCGATGTATGCAGTCCGATGTCATCCAGTTCATTGAGTGGGTATGTATATTATGTTTCTTTCAATGATGATTTTTCTAGGAAGACATGGATATATTTCTTGAAGAGCAAAGATGAAGTATTCAACAAGTTCAAGGAATTCAAAGTGTTGATCGAGAACCACACAGAGAAGAAAATCAAGACCTTTCGATCAGACAATGGCGAAGAGTTCACATCAGAAGACTTCAAGATATTATGCAGAGATTTAGGGATTAAGAGGGAGTTGACTACTCCATACAATCCACAGCAGAATGGAGTTGCAGAAAGGAAGAATAGAACAATCATGGAAGCAGCAAGAGCGATGCTTCATGACCAGGATCTTCCTATGCATTTATGGGCAGAAGCTGCGAGGACAATCGTATATGTACAGAATCGTACTCCACATAGAGTACTTGACAACAAGACACCAGAAGAAGCTTTCTCCGGTAAGAAACCAGAAGTCAACCATCTCAGGATATTTGGATGCCCGGTGTACATACATATTCCGAAAGAGAAGAGGATGAAGCTAGATCCTTCAGGAAAGAAGGGCATATTCATGGGATATAGTGAAAGCTCGAAGGCTTACTGAATATATTTTCCAAGGTTCAAGAAGATCGACATCAGCAGGGACGTAACATTTGACGAAGACTCAACCTACAAGAAATTTAGAAAGCTACCTATTGAAGACATTGAAAAACCAGAAGCACCCAGGATTCGAGATACAACAATGAATGAAGCAACTCCAGAAGAAGATGAAGACCGCGAGGTAGAAGACCCATAGGAACTTGTAGATCCACCCTGTGAGAAGAACTCTCAAAAGAGGAAACCGACATGGGCGAGAGGCAATTCGGGATGTAGAGAGATATGGCGCTCCAGAAGGAATGCACAGAGAAAGCAAGAGACCGAGGCCATACTCCAGCTATGTAGCCCTGCTGTGTGACATCATTAACAAAGAAACCTCCAACTATGAGGAAGCATCAGAGAAGAAAGAATGGAAGGATGCCATGATCGAGGAGTATCAGTCGATCATGAAGAATGATGTCTGGGATGTGGTACCAAGACCAGAAGGGAAGTCTGTTGTGACTTCCAAGTGGATCTACAAGATCAAGCATGCGGTAGATGGCAGCATAGAGAAACACAAGGCAAGATTTGTGGCACGTGGATTCTCCCATAAGGAAGGAATAGATTATGAGGAGACATTTGCACCTGTAGCCAGATACACTTCCATCAGAACAGTACTCGCATTGGCTACAGTGATGAAATGGAAGGTACACCAGATGGATGTCAAGACAACTTTCTTGAATGGTGTAGTGGAAGAGGAAGTGTATGTGGGGCAGCCACTCGGATTTGAGACACATGATAGGGAGACTCATGTGTGCAAATTGAAGAAGGCCTTGTACGGATTAAAATAGGCACCCAAGACGTGGTACGGCAGGATAGACAACTTCCTGACTAGTTTGGACTTTACCAAGAGTAAAGCGGATTCCAACCTTTACTACAAGGTTGAGGAAGGGAACCTAGTGATACTCCTACTCTATGTAGATGACCTGTTTGTGACAGGTGAGGATGGGTTGATTGCAGACACAAAGAGGAAGCTTGCTGCTGAGTTCGAGATGAAGGACTTGGGTATGATACATTACTTTCTAGGCATGGAGGTGTGGCAGAGCGCGGATGGTATCTTCCTTGGATAAGGGAAGTATGCAATGGAGATCTTGAAGAGGTTCAGGATGATGGACTGCAAGGCCATGGCCACACCAATGGCATCGAACCTGAAGCTATTGAGTGATGCTTCATGAGAGTCGGTTGATGCCACGATGTATCTTCAGATGATTGGATCTTTGATGTACCTGACGAATACGAGACCAGACATTTGCTTTGCTCTGAACACATCGAGCCAGTTCCTGATGGATTCGATACATGTTCACTTGATTGCTCCAAAGCATATTAACCTGGAGGGTTATGTTGATTCGGATTGGGCAGGCAATGCCATTGATAGGAAGAGCACTTCGGGGTGCTGCTGTAGTATGGGATCAGGTGTGATCTCTTGGTTTAGCAGGAAGCAGTCCCGCGTGGCACTGAGTACAGCCGAAGCAGAGTATGTCGCAACTTGTTCGGCTAGTTGTGAGGTAGTATGGCGTAGTAAGCTACTGCCTGATTTGTTTGATCTCTAGTTGGATGCGACTTGTATATTTTGTGACAACCAGAGTTTTGTAAAGTTGTCTGAGAACCCGGTGTTCCATGACAAGTCAAAGCACATTGAGATCAAGTATCACTATATCAGGGATATGGTGCAGAGAGGAGCAGTGAAGTTCCAGTATGTTGCCACGGACGAGCAGATAGTCGGTGTGTTGACCAAGTTGCTGGCCAGAGTGAAGTTTGAGTACTTCAGAGAGAAGCTTGGTGTATTCCAGATCGAGGTTCCTTCCAAGGGGAAGTGATGAGTCCGGAAGATGCAGATGCACATGAGCCATTCTCACATGGTGGTAGGTGTGTCCTCCCATGGTGCAGATGTAAGGGCTAGAGCCATTCCAGCATGGTTGAGGTGTGTCTTCCCATGGCTGTTGATGTAAGTGCTGTGCCATTCTCACATGGTTGAGGTTTGTCTTCCCATGGCGTTGATATTAGTGCTGTGTGATGTGCATCTGGGATGTGCTCCGTTGATGTTGAGATGATCTCGACGTGATGAGGTGACAATAGTGTACACAGGTTTTTGCAGAGGCAATATAATCACTCCTGGGATGTACACATGTTTTTGCATAGGCAATATAATTAGTCCTGGGGTGTACACAGGTTTTTGCATAGGCAATATAATCAGTCCTGGGATGTACACAGGTTTTTGCATAGTCAATATAATAAGTCTTGGGATGTTGCGTTAGGTTTTTGCAAGGCAATGTAATAAGTCCTGGGCTGTACCTACTTGATGGCTTGGTCGCAGAGATGATGAAGACCTACATGGAGGCTAGGCGTACATCCAACATGAAAAAAGGTTGCTTTGTAGAACTTCCTATGACGAGTAGAACTGAGAGATAGCACCAATTGATGATTGAGATGACGAGGATTGCAGCAACAGTGACGACGACGATCCAGTGTTGATGATGATGTTCCAGCATTGATGATCCAGCGACGAAGACTTGTGTTGATGACTGTGTCAAGAGAATACCTTCCTAGTTAAGAGGGAGTGTTAATGTAATTGTAACTTCGGAAGATATTCACTTGTATATTTTATATTGTATTTGTATTTTATTATTGTACCTTCGACGGAGATGTTTATTCCTCCGGTCGGGGAAGTCATTATTGTATTTGGGTCATGTAAAGTCATTGAGGTTAACCCTCCATTTTAAGTCGGGGTATTAGGCCCCAGAGTTAAGTTGTTAATGGGTTATTAGACTCTCCTACAGAAGTCGGCCCAGTCAAGTACAACTAGGGGCCGACCTAGTTAGGTAAAGGTCAAGTGAAAGTTAAAGTATAAATAGAGAGGGTGCCTCTCTCATTTGGATCATTCACTCACTCACTTAATTCGCATTAGTGAGAGAGAGGAGGTGTTCGCACAAGTGGAGAAGAGAGAAGCTGCTGAAGACCATCTCTATATTTTGGGTTTTACTTTTGTGACATTGTATTGGTGCTCATTCGATCTCTGAGGAAGTTGCGGGGTTTTCTCCTTTATGGTTTCCTTGGGGAAAATCTTTGTGTCTCTTGTGTCTATTGTGTTTATGCTGTGCTTGTTATTCTCTCAGTAAAGTTCGTAGATAATATTTAATTAAATTGTGAAAATCTAACATGGTGCTAGTAAAGAAAAAGGATGGAAACTTATGCATGTGCATCGATTACAGGGCACTTAACAAGAAGACTATAAAAAACAGGTATCCAATCCCCAGGATTGATGAGTTGATGGATGAACTACATGGGGCAAAGTACTTTTCCAAGATTGACCTCCGCTCAGGTTACCATCAGATTCGAGTTAGGGAATAGGATGTTCCAAAGACCGCTTTCCGTTGCTTCTACGGACACTATGAGTTTCTAGTGATGCCATTTGGGCTCACTAATGCACCAACCACTTTCCAGTCATGCATGAACAATATCTTCAAGGCTCAGTTATGAAAGCATCTTCTGGTATTCTTCGACGACATATTGATATACAGTAGAACTTGGGAAGAGCATTTGAGACATCTAGATGAAGTAGTTGGGATTTTACAGGGACAATCACTATATGCCAAAATGTCCAAGTGTGAGTTCGACATGTAGGAGATGTTATATTTGGGACATGTGATAGGGGCCAACGGGGTACAGGTACACTTAGAGAAGATTTGAGCCATATTGGATTGGCCTACACCTAAAAATGTGACAGAACTAAAGGGGTTTTGGGCCTTGGCACTTACTACAGGAGATATGTTAGGGGATTTTCACAGATGACCGCACCGCTCACTGATCTTACCAAGAAGGGGGCATTCAGTTGGTCAGAGACAGCACAACAAACATTTGAAAAAATGAAGAAGGTAATGAGTTCATGCCCAGTACTAGCTCTACTAGATTTTTCTCAGCCATTCGTGTTAGAATGTGATGCCTTAGGAGAGGGAATAGGGGCATTATTGATGCAGAACAATCACCCCATTGCATTTGAGAGAAGGAAGCTCAAGGACTATGAGCGCCATTATTCGATATACGACAAGGAAATGTTAGCCATTCTCCATGCACTAACCAAGTTCAGGCAATACCTAGTGGGTGGCAGGTTCAAGATTAAGACAAATCACAACAGCTTGAAATACTTCCTGGAGCAGAAAGAGCTAAATGAGAGGCAACAGAAATGGGTGAGCAAAATTCAGGCCTATGACTTCGAGATTGAATACATAAAGGGAAAGAACAATGTGGTAGCAGATGCACTTTCTAGACGACCAACCACTTTATCTCTTATGAGCATCTCATTAGATTGGAGATCTCATCTTTTGGTTGAGTATTCCAAAGATAAATTTGCCTGCGAACTATTGGACGAACAGATTCAGGGCGATAGGTACAGAATAATTGATGACATCATATACTACAAAAACAAAATCTACTTGGTTCTCGAGTCTTACCTTAAGGAAAAGATTCTGCAAGCTTTGCATGACTCACCTTTAGCAGGACATCAGGGGTTCCTTAAGACTTACAGGCAGATTAGAGAGGTTCTCGTGGAAGGGCCTCAAGAATGATGTGATGCAGCATGTAAGAGAGTGCAGTTTGTGCCAACAGAACAATATAGAGCACACCCACCCGGCCGAGTTACTATGACCATTGCCCATTCTCGAGCAGAAGTGGGAAAGCATTTCCATGGATTTCATTACAGGGTTGCCCAAGGTTCAGGGAAGAGACTGCTTGTACGTAGTGGTGGACAGGTTGACCAAGTTCGTTCACTTCTTTGCCATTCCCTCAGATTATTTAGCAGCACAGGTGGCAGAACTATTTTTCAGAGAGGTATTTAGACTCCACGGGTTACCCAAGACCATTGTCAATGATAGAGACTGTAAGTTCACTGGAGCCTTTTGGCAAGAACTTTTCAGGTTAGTGGGAACCGAGTTAGCTATGACCACAAGTTATCATCCACAGAGCAATGGACTGATAGAGATAGTTAACAGGTGGATTGAGGGATACTTGAGAAATTACGTAGCAGGTAACATAGGACATGGATAAGATGGCTACACTTGGGAGAACATTGCTACAATACCACCCACCATATGACCATTGGGATGGCTCCCTTCAGAGCTTTGTACGGATATGATGCCTTAACTTTTGCAGATCTGATATTTGGTGATAGCAGGGTCCCCAAGGCCAAAGAGTGGATTCAAGAGAGTCAAGATATTCTTAAAATACTCAGAGAAAACATACAGGTTGCTTAGAATCAACAAAAGATATATGCAGATAGACACAGGATTGAGTGTAGTTTTGAGGTGGGAGACTTAGTTTATTTACGCCTACAACCTTATCGTCAGTCATCTCTTAAGAAGAAAGGAGTAGAGAAACTCAAGCCTCGCTTCTATGGTCCCTACAAGATAATCCGGAAGGTCTGAGAGGTTGCATATGAGCTAGAATTACCCCAGAGAGCAAGATTCATAATGTATTTCATGTATCTAACCTCAAGAAGGCAGTGGGTCAATAGATTGTTACATCATCCGAGTTGCCCCCCTTGATGATGAGGGGCAATTGATTCTGATTCCCGAGCGCATCCTAGAGGTGCGAGAGCAGAAACCGAGGAATAGAATCATTAGAGACTACTTGGTTCAATGGAGAGATTTGCCTATAGAAGAGGCCACTTGGGAAGGAGAACATGTATTACAACACCCAACATTACAGTTGCTTGAGGACAAGCAATTTCGAGTGGGGAGGACTGTAATGTCCTCTTCTACTTAAGCACATAGGACCTGTTATCACACCATCGTAGCTGGGCTACTATTCTTGCTGAGCAGATATCTGCACTTTTTAGAGCTTTGCTTTTACAGAGATCAGCTATGATGAGCATATTTATTTGAGATCACTTATGGATCAGAGCAGTATATGTATCAGATATTGATTAGACCTTATGCCAAGGCTAAGCCTTGAGAGCTTGGATTTGATGACCGATGTGACCCTTTGTTCCATACAGTTCCAATTCAGTGCCCAGTTGTATTATTGCAGCAGTGTTTCAGTTATTTATGGATGATTATTATGATGTGATGTGACCTATGGACTTGTGATTATTAGTACTAGATTATTATCTTGTTGTTTTAGTCACCTTCATAGCATTGACTTGGTACATGATTCATGATGTGGCAATACTATTTAAATAATAAAATGAAATATCTTGGATGATGTTATAAGTATAAAATTGGATATATTACTTGCGCACTAAGGTTTTCGGACAATACCCATTGGTTTCATTACCCTCACATGAGCATAAACATGGTCTTTCTTGACATTTTTGTCTGCTAGCTTAGGCACCACATTCACTTGACTCCATCCATCCATGACCTTCTTTATTTGGATTTCACCTTGACTTGCCTTCTTGACTTTTTGATATGGAGGACTTCCCCATTTCAGACCGCATCCATGTTTGTTTTGTGTCTCGGCTCTGAGTTGGTGACAGAACTTGCCTTTGGTGAGTTGGATTGTATGCCTAAATCATTCTGGTCGGTTGTCCCGATGTTTGGCACTGTGCAGAACTCCCCCTAGTCACTTGAGTTGTTGGCTAAAACTGAAAGCACATGTACTACTTGTATTGGAAATGTATTATGAAAGCTTGTGAACTTAAAATTCTAGAATGTGTTTTTTAACATACGTGAATAAAGGCTATAGCAATGAACTGCTAAAATACCCCATGAAGGGTATACAATGGTCCAAAAAGCAATGGTTAAATAAATGCTATATCTAAATATTGCTGACCTCATGATTATAAATATGCGGCGGATGCAAGCTGCGATTAGTTGTGCTTCTTAGCACATGTGAAATCCCAGAGGGGTCATATAGGCCAAAAAGGCCATTGAAATGAAATGAATGATCCTAATGAACCTAGATCAACCTGGTGTAGACATGATGCCTAAGTTGAATAAGCACTCTCTAAACAACTTATCCATTTGTGAGGCACAGCCCTTCCCTTTGTTATTTTGTCCAGCACAAAGTGTAGCTCCCCCTTTCCCCGTCCAAAATGTCACTTAGTTGAGTTTGGTAAAGCATCCCCTTTGCTTAGCCCTGTTCTTTAGCCTTCACCCTTTGCTAGTAGTTAGGTCATGTCCATTGAATGAGTATGTCTTTAAAGCTTTTGTGCAAGTAAATTATAAATAACACTGGAATATATATGTATTAACTGCCACTAAATGATGTTTGTACTTTAAGTTAAGCTGTGAATGTGATTAAGGGAACATGTCTTAGTCTTATGCTATAATCTAGTCTTTGGTTGTACTTTGACCTAGTCAAACATAGTTTGACCATGGTCATTCTTGGGATCCGTGATGAGATGGACCACTTATGCTTATGGATGATGATTGATGGTCCCACATACACTTACTGATGATTCCATATGCTGGACATATGCTTCAGATGATGATTGATGCAATCGGTCAGTTTTATTATTATTTCCAGATCATCATATTTTACACTGTCCGGGTATGGTGGGCCCTACGGTTGACCCCACAGGTCAACCCATGGTGTATGAGTACTCATTTCTAGTAGATTTGGGTTTTCTGGATCTATTGAGACAATTATCTTTCAGTTCCGGGCACTTCTGATGATGATAGTAGTAGTTATCCACCTGTTGACCAACTTGGGCATGCTGATCCAGCCTGTCTAGCAGAGGCCTTGGAGGCCAGTCATTGCCTAGGGAGCTACAGAGGAAGGGGGTGGTCCAACCACTCGATTCTACCATTATACCCCCCTTCCGGACAGCCTGGTACCTTCAGTTTGACAGCGCAGGCACCCTGGATGGCAGTTCGGGGCACTTCCAAGGTTTTCAGGAGGATAAAAAAATGGAATAAAAAGGTCACTAAGGAATTCGATTTGGGCAATTGGGGCAAGGTTTTGTCACTTGGTCTTCTCAGAGGTCATCCATGGTAAAACCCGCTTCTCTTGGATCAATTGGCATTAGTCAGTGGGGTCCACAGTGGTTACAGGAGGGCTTTTACTGCTTGTCTCTCTCAGATTTTGGAGACAGGATTTGATCATTTGTGTCACTTTGACATGTCATAGACTTATATTTTATATTATTGTGCCATGGGGACAAGCTAGTGAAGGGAATTAATACCTCCTAGCCCCACCATGAGCTCCTAGTGACTTGTCTTGGTCTTGATGATGTGGCACATGTATTTTTAGCCACCCCTATGTATGACGTCACCCTCGATGAGTCTTTTCTAGCTATGACATCATCACTCACTTTAGTGATCCATGTGATATTATGTATTGGCTCATCTTAGCCATTGATTAGATTGTTAGATCTTTTAATCTCAACCACTAGTTTCAAAAAGTGGTTTTGTGGTTTAGGGTTTTGGTCTTTATTATCCTATAAAAGGAGGAGACCCCCCTCATTGTAAAGCACCTTTAGAGCTCTTGAAGGTCGGAATAGAATACTTCTTTGTGGATCTACTCCTCTTGTCTTAATGGATTCTTTTTCCTTCTTCTCTATGTATCATTGTGGATCTTGGGGCTACTAGTCGTTTTTCTGCAGGGAGGCGGAATTGGTGAGGAGGACGATTTGAAGGAGGCTATTGTTGGGGGGACCCACATATCTTCTCTTGGGTTGATCTTTGTGACAGGGAATATCATTATTGTATCTTCGTGACATAGTTGATGCTTTCTCTTACATCTCTTCATCATTTTCATAATTTTTCTACTTGGCTTGTTTCTAACTTGATCTTGTCTTGTAGGAGGAGGACGATTTGGCTACTCTTGAAGGAAGACGTTTTGGCTTGAAGCACTAGATCTCACTCTTGTATCCTAGTGCAGTTTTGGTTTGTCGGAGACCTTGTCAGAGCAGTGATGGGATTCACTTGGTTCAATTAGGGCGCTGTGCATGGAGGGGGTGGTCCAGCCACTTGTTATTACCATATTACCCCCCTCCCAGACTCATTGGTGAGCTCACCTTGACAATGGAGGCACTCCAGGAGGCAGTTTGGGCAGTTTCACGCTTCCCGAGGCAGTCCAGAAATGGTAAAAATGGCTACAGAGGAATTCAATTTGGGCTACTGAGGCAAAGTTTTGGCATGGGATGATCAGTGATGATGAGTGGGATGTCTTCCACACCTTCTCCAGTAGTTTCAGCTTCATCGGGACCCACATCCATCACTTATGGCACTTTCTGATGATTTCTGGATCCTCCTAAGGCTCACGATATGTCCATAGAGGCACGATTTGGTACTTTGATGATTATTCTATTGATATTGTGCTATGGGGATTGACCAAGGGTGTCTAAAATTACCCCTTGGACCCACCATAAGCTAGATCTATTATTTTGTCATCATGATTTGGTGGGATCCCCTCTCCTAGGGTGAATTTGTCCACTTATTGTTATATTTTATTATTGATCCATGTATTTTATTGTTGAGTTCATCTCAACCATTGATTAGATCTTTTGATCTTTTAATCTTAGCCACTCATTCAAAAAGTGGTTAGGATTATGGCTTCTCTCCATCCTATTTAAGGAGAGAGCTTCTCATTGTAAAAACCATCTAGAGAATTTGGCTCTTGGCTCTTGGAATAAAATTTCTATCTTTTGGAGTACATGCTTGGGTTTGGAGTGGATGTTGGTTGTTTTGATTGTAAATGCTTTTGTCCATTGCACTGGAGGATCTCATGTAGCTATCTTGCATATGTTGCCATACTTTTTTTTACAGGTTAAGAGGACGTTTTTGACAAGTGCGAATTGGTGGGGAGGCTTGCCCTTCACGCTTGGAGGAAGACGTTTTGGTTAAACAAGGAGTGGTTTTGTTTTTGAGCCAACTATTCTTTGCTTATCTCTCTCTTGCTTGTATCTACCTTCAACATGTTAAACTGATTGATGCTTTGCTCCTTGGTTTTGACAGGTTAGAGGGACACACATGTGGCTTGGAAAAATCGATTTGGCAAGAGGGCTTAAAAAATTCTTCATTTAATCTTTGGCAAAATTAATCCTCATCTCAACTAGCATTCATCTCTTCATCCAGGTATGCTCCAAAGGTATGGTCTTCTTCTTCCATGGCTTATCCATAACTTCTAGATCATAAAAACCCTGATTGATTAAAACCCTCATTTTTACTTTTTCTTAGATCTACTTGGATCTAGCCTAGCTTTTGGAAAGATATTGAAAACCCACCTCTATAGTATCCACAACAATTCGGATCTATAGTTTGGTGGTGATTGGGTTCCATTTGACACACTTTCTAAGGCACTTAGCCCTCCTTGAGCAAAATCGCACCACTTGGGAGAAGCTAGTTGGGTTAGTTCCAAGACATGGGTAGGTGAGATCCCACTTGATTCGTAATCCTCATACTTGATAACCTACCCCTAGTGCCTCACTTCATTGATTTTTGCCTTGTGGGCCCCATTCGTCATTTTGAGGGTTGTGCACCACCTGGGTCAATTTGGTGATGCATTTTCAATCTCAGATCTGTGGAGATCTAGCCATTGGATGCCCTTGATTTTCAAGATCCACATTGATACTTGCCTAAACTACTTGGATCTACAATTTGGTGGCAATTGGACTTGATTTGACACACTTTACCATGCTTTTATCCCTCCTTGGGCAAAGTCGCATTCCTTGGGTGATTTAGTTTGCCCACTTCTAGAACCTGGGTAGTTGAGATTCCATTGGATTTGTTAAGAGCATACCTTGAAACCTATATCTAGTGTCTCATTTTGGGAAGATCTGCCTTAGGGGTAGCATTCCTTGTTTTAGGGGATTGTTGTCCACTTGGGTCACATCATGAAACATTAGATCTAGTAATATCCAACCATCACATCTTAATTAGCCCACTTGATTTGCATCCTAGGTGTCCCGATCTACAAGTTGACATCTCTTTTGACTCCATTAACCCATCCATCAAGGCACTAGGCCACCTAGGGCAATTCGCACTCCTTGGGAGTTGTGTCAAGTTTTAGATCCCATATGTGGGTATCTCTAATTTTACCTTAGATCCTTAGATCTACTCTTTGCATACCCCTTAGTACCATTTGCACCCTTAACTTCACCTTGTGGGTCCCATTTGACCCATTTCCATATCCCAAGGAAGTGGGCCCCACTTGTGTATTTCATGGTACTAGATCTTATCATCTTGTCTCATCATGTGGCCTAAATCATTCATTGGTTGAAACACCAATCATTCCTTAACCCTCCTTCAACAATATTTCAACTTCTAGGTCCACCTAAACTTGCATTGGTCTCCGTAACTTGTCTTTTACATATCCCTAGGAACCTTTGCTTGGATCCAATCATCTTTGATTGGTTATAGGGTCTCCCCCTAGGTCTTGACTTATCTCGATCTAAAGTGGAGTGCCTCGGTTGACGTGACTCCCAGCCTACATTGGGAATCGTGGCATCTCTCGGGTCACCTCTTTAGTTGTCCATCTCCTCTACCATCCCGGATGGGATACCACTAGGGACAACTACAAGTTGTGTGATAACATTTTTGGCGCTGCTGCCGGGGAGGTAGAGGCTTACCTTAGGTGTCTGTGATTATCCATGCATAATTCATATCTTATCGCATCCGGATTAATCTAGATGGTTATCATTTTTAACATAGCCATCTATTTGTCGCTCATCTTTCCCTGCTTATTAACGACATATCATCTTGGTAGAAGAGATTTAAAGTCTACCTGGCGACTCCACATAAACGACTCCATTGGTGATCAATCCTATCATTATCTAGAACCCACGGGGTGCATCTTTTTGAATTTAGATTCTTGATTTAAAAAATAAAAAAATAAATAAAAAAATAAAAAATAAAATTTTCCCATCCATGGCTGCTTCTGAGCGGCCTAAGACTTTTGGTTGATTAAAAGTCTTTGATTTCTCAAAAAATATTGGGTATTCTCATCATATTCCTCATCAAGCCCATGAAAGGTTGCCTAAATTTGATGAAAGTTATGATAAATTTGCTAAAAGTCACCTTCTCACCTGTAGGGAATTTTTTAATGAATTGTCTATAATCCATGAGGATGTATGCATGAAATTGTTGGCCTCATCTTTCCAAGGAAGAGTTGAGCTCTGGTTCCTAAATTTAAAGTCCAATAGCATTTCTGGATATGACATGTTTGAAAGTAAATTCTTAGAAAAATGGGGAAGTGAACTCGATGATGTTTATTCTTCAATTCAAATCCAAGATCAAAACCTTCCCCTTTCCGATCCTATCATTGAATCAATCAATAATCAAATATCAAATGAATTGTCAACATCCAGAGATGACCCCTCCTGTCCAATTTCTTTTGAGGATGAGTCTTCCACTTCTGAGCCAATCAAAAGTCAAATCCATAATCATTGTATAAATCATAAGTTTTCAAATTTCTTTTTAGGTAGCTTTAGTCCTAATCGTGAGGAAAATTCTGAGGGTGAGCCTTTAGTCAGTCAGTCTATTGAAGTTCCTCCCTCGGAAAAACTCATTAGTCATTCTATCTTTAGTGATCATTCAATTCCTTATCACCTTATTGAAGAAGAAGAAAGTAGGGACATGGATCAAGATCCTTTAGTTGTGATTTCACATGATCATTGTGCAAATAATCAGGATATTATAAATGAAATTGTTAATTTTCCCCCTGATCAATTAAATGAAAATGATCACTCATCCTCTTATAATTTTAATGATGAATTAATAAAAGATCAATCTCAAGATGAGGAAGAGTTAATAATTCACACTAGGTGTTCTGATCTTTGTTCCACTTCTTATAATGAATCTTAAAATTTTCCTTTTTTCATCTTTAATCAAGATAACTTAGAGTTAGATAGTTATGGTCAATCTTGTCCTCAGATTGTAAAGATTAAACTTGATCAAAAGCTTGAAATTATTCTAAGAATAAGTAGTATTGCTTTGAAAGGCCTTTCTTTTTGTCAAATTCAAAGGCCAAACCTTTTTATCCATTTGGGAGAATTTTCATATTTGCAATCCACCCTCCCTTCCCAACTCGTTCAATCATCCTTGGGTTGGTGCTTTAGTCAATCTTTTGCCTTGGAAATTTTCAATAGGAAGTATAAGCATGATTGCATGTTTGGAGAAAAAGCACTTCATTTCCCTTTTCAGTCACTTTGGAACAATAATGCTTATTGTCAACTTATCAATCATTCTTGGTGGCTAGAAAAGGTGTTTGAAGATCAATTTCATCTTTTCTCTATTTTTGAGCAACAAGTGGGTTTAATTTTGATTTTTCGTCTTCTAAGCTTTGATTTATCCCCACTTGGTTTGTATTTCATCATCAGTCCCAGGGAGAATCAAATTGAATATGTAAGAGAAGTAAATGAGGAAGTTATTTTTTGTGAAAAAGAATTGAGTCGCATGCCTTCTATTTTTCCTCCGTCAATCCTGAGCAATAACTTGCATGAATTTTATGATCCTATCAATTCTTGGATGGAGGATGTTTGCATCAGTCAGTCCTTCCCTTGGCATGATTTCATTTTGCACCATTCAAACCCTTCTTCAATTTTTGAACGAGCCAGGAAGATCGTGTTATCAAATTCTCTTATCTTTAATCCAATCCTGACTTGTTTCATTAACAAAAATCAAAGAAGAATCACTAATCTGTTTGATGAATGGTTGCATTGGATTTATGATTTTACCTAACATTTGTGCGGAATGGTTAGAGTAGGGTAGGTAGGACCAAATAAGCTCACTTGAGCAAGTAGGATTTGTGTGCTTTTTCCTTTTCTGTGTGCTCATATCTACGCCCCTCTGTCCCTTTGGAAGTGCGCCTAGCTCCATCTCTGACCTCCCTCTGTGTAGATGAACTGAGTACACAACAACACACCTCCTTAGTGGCTCCGATCAAGTGTGCGCTGATCTCTATTTGATCTACTCAATGACTCCCTCAGAAAGTGTGCCCCTCCTCTTAAGAATGCGCCCTTTGCATGCATCGATTCGCTCTCACTCCCACTCTCTCCATTCTCTGAAGAAACTCTCGAGTAACCTTTTCCCAAGGACCCTAGCCTTCTTTTATAACTCACTGCCTGATTAGGGTTTCCAAAACCCTAATGTGAGTGCATGTAAAAATCCCGTTTTTGCATGCAAAATTACACTGTGCATTAAAAAATGCATGCATGCAAACTTTTGCTCGTGAGGGAAAAAGTCACTGAAATCTATGCGTGTCTCCACTGCTGGATCTATGACACCTGGTAGAGTTTATCTCACTCTCTACCCTAGTCTAATGCCTATACTGAAAATGTACCTCCATGCTAGGCATCTGAACATGAAGGACATCCCAAGATACACCTATCTATAACAAAATTGTGTTGGAAATCATTGATATTTGTTATTTTGGGCAAGTAGTTGTTTGCATTAACTCCCCGGTAGGTCAAGTTATCTTTTTGATTAATTTATTAACTCCATATAAGGCACTGATCTTTGTCATAAAGGTTGTAGAAAGATATCCATTTGTTGGTGATTGGAGGTATCTTGATAGGGCTCTCCCATAGGTTCATGAGATACTCGAAGTAGTTGAGAGACTAAGCTGAGGTGACATTGGGTTTAGATCTCTCCCATGCTTACCATTCGCTAGCTTATTGCACCATATTGTGCTACAAATCCTAGACTGCTAGTTTGAATGGTAACACAGTGTGCCTAGGTTCAACACCTTCCGAGTTAGAGGAGTCGTACAGGGGTATCTAGTCACGGTCTTGATAGACTGTGGGGTAACCCACAACTTTATAGATTCGACATTGGTGACAGGGAGAGACATTCCTACTGAGGACCTTGGAGGATTCAGTGTGGAGGTGGTTGGTAGGCACACTCTGCTATGCACATGGTGGGTTCCGCAGTTGACTGCGTCGATAGTAGCTTTTGCTTGACAAATGACCTCTATGTGATTGAGCTAGCGGGTACTCATGCAGTATTGTGAGTACAGTGGCTTAGCACACTGGGGACAATCTCAATGAACTACAAAACAATGGAGATGGGATTCAATACAATAGGAGGCAAGTGGATAGTTTTGAGAGGTAGATCCAAGAGTGCTCCACGGAGGGTGTGTTGAGCATGGTTGTCATTGATGACAAGCCATTAATGACAAATGAGTAACAAGGTTGATGACATGGCAAGCATGACATGGGTGGTTTGGGCATTCGGACATGTTATCACCTAAACTGTAGTTACCCCTATGGATGTATCCACTCATGGATGGCAATAGGGAAGGGCAACTTAAAAGGTGCAACTACGATCACCTCGACCTCCAATAGATGGTTGTCATGCCAGTCGAGGCAACCTTCACTTTATGTTATCTAGCCCAAACAACAAAGGGGGAGACCCGATCTACTCCCGACAGGAGAGATCAAAACCAAGACACCAAATCAAGTTAATTCTAAGTGAAGTAAGGTGTATGGTTTATCCTAGACCTTAGGATGAAGTCACAAGACAAGTGAGGGGTTCAATGAGTATAGCTTTGGTTCATTATTGATGTGAGAGTGACTTATGATTTGTGAAATAGGATCCAGGATTAAAGTACTAGTTCAATGTGAGAAAATCTACTGCCTTGGGAACTGTGTCCAATGCAGGGTAGTTTATGGGTTGAATTGGGGCTAACTAGTACAAGTGACAAGCTTGATCATGATACATGATGACAACAAAGGATTTAGTTCACCACACAAAGGTCAAACCACAAGTTAATCCAACAATCTAAGAAAGTCGAATTGACTTGGAGAGAAACTAGTGCCTTGGGAATTGGGATAATGGAGTCAAAGTAAGGTTAACTTGTGCTTAAGGACTCCTATTACATGAGACAAGTGGGCAATTAAAGTCTTGATGGATGAATAGGTCTAGATCTAGAGATTTGATGTTTGACCTAAGTGGACCGCAATCCTTTAAAACAAGGAATGCTATCCCCAAGGCAATATTTGACAAGGTGACCTACTAGACCTAGGTTTTGAATTATGCCTATTCCAAATCCACAAAGATCTCATGTACCCATGTCCTGGAAGTGGACCAACTCACTTCTCCAAGGTGGTGCGACTTTACCCAAGGAGGCTAAAAAGTGGGATAAATGACTCAAGACAAGTCCAATGGCATCCAAACTTTAGATCCAAGTAGTTTAAGCAAGTGAGAGTGTGGATCTATAATTTCATGGCGATCCAATGGCTAGATCTTACTAGATCTGAGTTTAAAGATACCAAGTGGTCCAAAATGGGGATTAAATCCCTTAAAATGTGGAATAGGTCCCACAAGGTAGAAATCAGAAAAGTGACAATCTGGGGGTAGGTTATTGGATGTGTAGATTATGAAACAAGTGGGATCTCAACTACCCACGTACTAGATCTAGGTCAACCCACCAAACTAGGAAGTGCGCCCTTGCTTGGAGAGGCTAAATGCCTTGGCAAGAGGGTCAAATGGAGGCCAATCCTCACCAAACTATAGATCCAGGATGCCGTGACTATAGAGGTGGGTTTTAAATATCTTACCCGAGAAGCCATTAGATCTTAGTAGATCTGAAAAAATGTAAAAATGAGGGTTTGAAGAAATAAGGGTTTTATCAATTTATGAGTTGTGTCAATGGATTGGATCAAGATAAGAGAAACAAACCTGTGGATCTTACCTGGGTAACCTTGTAGTTGCCTTGATGATGATGATCTATGCAAACTCGATCAATTTGAGAAGCTTTGAGGTAGTTTTCTATGCAATCGATTTAATCCAAGAAGCCAATGTGCCCTCCCTCCTGCACAACAAACGTCAACAATATCAGATTTGATGTAATTAAGAGATAAGACTAATGCCACAAGAGAAGTAACAGAAAGATAGCATAGATCACAATGATACTAATGATAACCCCCTGATACAAGCAAATGCCAAGAAAGTCGATTTGAAGAAGCCTTGCAAAATCGCCCTTGTTGAAGTCGCCCTCCTGTAGACAAGACAATGATTTCCAAAATAGATAGATCTTACCACAAATTCCAAATGCTAGGTTGCAATAGACTTTCCAATCACCATCTAAGAACACCAGATGCAAAGGAGACCACACGAATTTCCACAAGAAAGTTTTTCTATACCAATAATCGAAGAGCCAAAGACCCCTTACAATGAGAAGCTCTCTCCTTTAAATTGGAAGGAGAGGCATCAAAATCCTAACCACTTTTTGAATGAGTGGCTAAGATTAAAAGATACAAATGTCTAATCAATGGTTGAGATGAGCTCAACAATAAAATACATGGATCACTAATAAAATATAATATGAGTGGACAAAATTGCCCTAGAAGAGGGGAATCCCACCAAATCATGATGACAAAATATAATAGGAAGCTTATGGTGGGTCCAAGGGGTAATTTTAGCCACCCTTGGTCAATCCCCATAGCACAATAATAATAAAATAGTCATCAATATACCAAATCATGCCTCTATGGTCAAATCGTAGGCCTCAAAAGATCTCAAAAATCATCAAAAAGTGCCATAAGTGATGGATGCGGGCCCCGATGAAGCTGAAACTGCTGGGGGAGGTGTGGAAGACATCAATCCATCATCACTGATCATCCCATGCCAAGACATTGCCTCAGTAGCCCAAATCGAATTCTTCAATAACCATTTCTACCAATCTTGAAATGCCTCGGGAAGCGTGAAACTTCCCCAAACTGCCTCCTGGAGTGCCTGCCCTGTCAAGGTGAGGGCACTAGTGTGTCCGGGAGGGGGGTAATATGGTAAAAACAAGTGGCTGGACCACCCCCTCCAAGCACAGCGCCCTAGGTCAACCGGATAAAAATCACATCTGCTCTGACAGGGTCTTCGACAGACCAAAACTGCACTGGGATAGCCTACTGAGGCTCAATCATCACTGTAAGTGCCCAGAACTGAAAACAAACTGTCTCATTGGACTCATAAGGTCCAAATCCATCCAAGATATGTACTCATACACCATGTGAGTTTCTGCATGATCAAAATATATATCCAATATATCGGAACAGGTGAAATAATAATAATCTGTAAATGATCAAATAATGCTGTAAACCATGAATCATCATCATAACCCTGTAGCTGTTGCATAGAATCATCATGTACATGTACATAGACCATATATCATCAATCCATATCATCACAAGGTCCAACCATCTCATGTCCTATGGTTGACCTTGGTCAAACTAGGTTTGACCAAGTCAACATGACCAAATATAACTCAGACCATCATCGGAAGTTGCTGCAAAGTGTCAAAGGTTAATGCATGCTCTACAACTTATTCAAATAACAATTATAACACAAAGTAATCATTACTGGCGATCTAAATCCAAATATATAATGTCCTTAATTATTATTATTACTCAGACTAGACTTTCAAAATCATACTCACTTCATAGTTGTGATCAATTTGCTAGTGAAGGGTGAAGGCCGAAATAACTGGCTAAGCTAAGGGATGACTTGATTGACTTAACTTTGTGACACTTCGGCAAAGGGAAAGGGAATACACACCATAGTATATACTGAATGAGCAACAACACAGGGAATGGCGGTGTCTCACAAATGGATGAGTTGTTCAAAGATGGTTTATTCACCTTTAACAGATGCGCACAATCCATAATACAAACAAGGCCAGCAATTGTTTTGATATAGCATTTAAATTCCATTGCTTTTTGGGCCTGAAGTTTCCATAGCCTTGATCTATGTGTGTTTATAAACACATTGCATAGATTTACATTTATTTAGGCTTTCTGCTGCAGGTGTGTTTTTAAGGCACTTGTTTACCTGAGCACTTCTAGATGTCACAGACAGCTTGTTTAGCTAGGTATTTACATTTCCAAAAGATATAACATTTTATTTTCATGGCCATTTTCATTTGGCATGCCTTTCATTCATGTGTGTTTAGAAACACATTGCATGAATGGGCTTTTCATACAAGATATAACATTTCATTTTTTCCATATTTTGTATTCATGGCAGCACTAAAAGTTTCAGGTTTAGCCAACACAACTTTAGTGACTAGGGGGAATTCACAAGGAACTCCAACTCACCATAGGTAAGTTTTGTCACCAACTTATAGCCGAGACACAATAAACAGGGAAGCTCATCCAATACAGAGGCTACAGTGGGGAAAAGTCCTCCATTCCACTAGTCAAGTAGTAAGTCAGGGTGATAAACTAAAAGGTAGGTAATGGATGGATGAAGACAATGAATAATGGTACCAACACTAGCAAGCCATGGTATGGTGGAGTGATCACCTCTATTCACCCTAAGGAGGGTAAAACCAATGAGTATGAATAGTGAACTTCTAAGTCTGAATAGGGACAATATAATATATATAATAAGATCAACCAGGTCCATATATCTATATGATCGCCAGATCATGACACTAAGTGCTAAGACATGCTATAAGAATAAGTATAAAAACAATATAACCATAACACAATGATATACCTGCTGAGTCATATACCTGAATGCTCATCAACCTGTACCATCATCTGTCCTCTGAAACTGCTGCTGTAACTCTGGGCACTACTGACTGCTCTGTACCAATGATATAATGGCTATATCGGTCATCTCTCTGAGTGTCCTGAGACTCAGTAATGGCATGGGGAATATATACTGCTGTCCAAAATCTGATAGTGATCCAATATAGATGCTCATCTCAGCATTTCAATGTAAGGGAACTGGCTGAATAGTGTACTAGCATCAGAAAAATAATGTATGGTAGCCCAGCTACTATATATGTGATAATAGGACACTAGGTGGTCCAAATGACCCATTCTATGGTCATTTGTTGCTTAATGAGGTCATGAAGCCCACCCACATGGTTGCTTGTTGATATTTTGCCCACAAACTAAATAGAAGTACTTTGATAGCCCATGCTCATGTGGATGGTTTGAAAAACCCACGCACATGATGATGAAGCCCTTGAAGATGCCTTAAAGCCTATGTGCTGGTTGTCGAAGAAGTTCTTGATTTATGAAGAAGATGGAACCCATACAACTTCGTTGACTGGTAAAAGAAGTTCGTGGTGTGGTCTAAGTACCCTTATGCTTGGTGTTTGTGATTCCTTTGATGTTAGTCTTCTTGTATGATCGAGCTGGTGAGGTTGCTCAATGAATGATGGTTTAAAGCCCATTACACTAGGTAGCGTGATGGCCCTTGGACATTATATGATCATGATGGAGCTTGTATGAACCACTTGCTCTTGATGAAAAGATTATAGAGATCTAAATGTGCATGAACTTTTTGAACATGGCATATGGAGCCCTTGAAAAAGAAGTCTTTGGTACCCAAGAATGTCTTCTTGAATGTGGTAACTATGGTGATAAAGGCCTGGTCCTTGTATTGCTTGAAATATGAGAAGAAGCCCATATGTGTTCAGCTCAGTAAAATTGAGAAGAAGTCCATATGTATTCGTCCCAGCTGTCATAAAACTAATAAAAATATTGTATAAAATACATATTTTTATATAGCAGGTCGGCTCAGTGAAATTCATGAAAAAACCAGTATAAATATACTGTGATACCTCATTCAAAACACAAGAATTTCGACTTGGTCTGAATTTCGGGCTTACTGGACCACTGAGGCAGCCACAGACATGAACTTTTGGGAGTTTTTTTGAAGTCTGATTTTTGGGTATAAGTCTGAGTTTTTATCTCCGAATTTTTCGGTGTGTATCCTCTGATTTTCGGTGATGACAGAGACAGCTTAAAGGCAGCCACAGATCTGAACTTCAGATTAGCAGTCAGCTGATTATCTAGCTCTGAATTCGTAGAGAAGGATGGTTGAAACATGACTTAATGACAGTCAAGTTTTTGAAGTATCTTATCACTGATCTCAGTGACCAGAAGAATGAGTCTAGCCCTGATTTTGGAGAGTAAGCAGCAGTAAAAAAAAGAAGAAGTTTCAAGTCCTCCTTTGATCTCGTTTGCCTCAGTACATTCATATGTAGCCACAGTGGAGTTGTCATTAGTCAAGTTCTGATCTCATGAAGAAGACAATCAAGGTATTGATTGATGAAGCACACACAAGTACATTAAAGTCATCCTAGATCAAGCATCTGAAGGCATCCAAAGATAATTAAAGAGATCCGAAGACGCATGTATAAAGTTCAACCTCATTAAATGAAGATCAATTTCAGGAAACAGTCAAACAGACTTGTGTAAGTACACCTTGGCACTGTTTTGATGAACCAGACTTTTAACTTGATCATACACAGTGATGATATATGATATGCATACACAGTGAAGATTTGCATACACAGTGATGATAAATGATATGCATACACAGTGATGATATGTGAATGTATAATGATATGTAATGTATACACATTAAAGATTACACAGGGATCTGATGTTTACTTAGTGATGTGCTCAGCTCAGTCATGATTACACAGTCATAGCAATGATAGTTGATTTTATGAAAGTAACAGCTTGACAAATGATGGACCTTGACATGACAACATTTGAATGGTAGTGAAATGAGTTGATGACAGTGATGAGTATTTGAAAGGCAAGCTGGGTCTCGCAATTCTTCTTAGTTGGAGCTAAGAAAACCAGGCTGGGCCTTGGCATTGGAGTTTGTGCTCTTTGGTCATTACTTAAATCGTGGCTTCCTCACTGCTGTTGGGCGCATCTTTGGCAAGGGAAACTACTGCTGCAAACATTTCAGATTTACCATGGTTAAATCGTGAGGGTTTTGTGTTGGATTTTACCGTTGCCATGATTTTATCACTGTAAGAGTCATTTCCAGCTCCTGGTGTAAAGACATTCCTGACAGTGGGAACGCAGAGGTCTCATATTTACTCATCCAACAGTATCTATAGCTATCATCATCTCCAGAATCACAATCACTGTAAAGTCTGCTGATATGAGTTCATCAATGTCACAAATTACTGTTCTGAGTATCTTCGTGTGCACTTGAATGCATATTTTAGTTATGGGCAACGAGACTATATTGTTGGGTTATTTCTTCATATGCTGGGAAAGTTTTTGGGCATCATCTCTGCATATGGATACCTACAGGTATGTCTTATTTCTCATTTAAATTAAATATCAGTCTTATGCTTGTTGATCAAGGGAGTTAGTGTGTGTTGTTGTGTTTGCTGCTTATTCACTATTTGGTAAGAAAAGCACATCATTGTATAATGTAAATTTTGTCCAGAGATCACTACTCCCTCTGGATAGCCCCGAGATCTCAAGCAGTGTGAGTCTTTGTAAATCAATAATACTCTAATGACTTAAGAATCAAATGCTATAGATCTCTTTACCAGTTAAATACTGAAATACTCAATCAGTCACACACATAACACTGAATATACCCTGGAAACCCCAAACGGGGAAAACCAACAACCTGTGGGGCTTTCTTCTATCTCGAGCCCAGAGCAATATATAAAATAAACAAGTACATACAATGTTACCTCAGATGTGACACCCAATCCTGACTGGGTCAAAACCCTAGATCTGCATGCATCAGCTGATGCATGCACAGAGGAAATGTGCCCCAATTGTCAATCTAGATCTGAGTCTATCTGCAGGTAGCTCTCACTGTACTGCCTCTCCCACTGCTCTGCTCTGATTTGCTCTGCTACGGAAGAAAGCCAAATGCTCAACTAGTGAATGCACCCTTCCTCGACATGGAAAAGTGCGCCATCCCTCTAGATGTCGAATGCTTGTACAAGATCAAATCTCAGCAGATCTGAGCTTTGATCGTCACAAAATTCCTCAAACATTGAGGCAAGGCTACTCTGAAAGTATCAAAAACTCAATCGACAGATCGAACTTTGAATGAGCTCTTCTCCCCTTTGGTAATGCGCCCCTCTCCCTCTCTGGAAGTCCTCCTCCACAATCTCTGCAGAATCCACTCTAGTGAAATATCTCAGTCCACAGATCTGGGCGCCAAGTGCCTCTGTACAAGTGGTGTCTGATCCAACTCAGATCACACCACCCTCCCTCCCGTAGAAGCTCCTCTCTCTCTCAGAAAGTCGCCCTGCATGCACTAATATGCGCTCCTCACTCCTGACATATCACTCTCTGATAAGTCAACTGAACAACCTCATCCGGGGACCTCCTGCCTCTATATATAATCTCACTGATCGATTAGGTTTACGGAAAACCTAATATCCGTGCATGCAAAAAGTCACTTTTGCATGCATCTTTTAATTACTTACTGGACATGCAAATCTCATTCATGCATGAGGAAAAACACCCCGGAAGGTCCGCATGCATCCGCCAATGGACTCATGCCACTGAGTAAAGTGTATCTCACCCTCTACTCCACACTGATGCCTATACCGCTGCTGTACCTCCATGCAAGGCATCTGAATCATGGAGGACATCCCGAGCTACCACTATCTCTAACATATAATTGTCTATGTCTATGGTAACAACATGATCTCAAACACGTAAAACACAACAAAAATATCCAATATTGCATTGGACAATCAAGATTCAGTTGTGAAATACAAACAATGAATAATTAGTGGGTTAAGGAGGTGTTTGACAAAGGCGTAGAGTCAAGCCAGTGAACCATATCAGAAGAAAAACTTAGTGCTTCTTCCATAGAGGTCAAGAGGGTCATTACATCATCCTTGATCTAATATGCTAAGAGAGGTCATCAACAACCAATAGTAGATACTAAGTAACATGATTTAACACTAGAAAATTATTGATGTGAACAGATATTTTTAAAACAAACATTTATGGGTATAGAGAAAACTAAGGTTGAAAAATCAATAAATAATACCCTAGAGGCTGGAAATTTGGAAACTGAAATATGCACTTTAGTCTTCAATACACCTGTTACCACTTAAGTTGCACTTAGTTGGTCTTTTAGTGAGCTGCCAAAGATTGAACAAGTCTTTTGTTCATTATCAATGTTCAAAAGTTCAACAAGCCAATTTTGGCGTTTTAAAATTTTTTTGCATGTTCATACCCTGCGGGGAAATTGTAATAAGTTCACGTAGCATGATGTCTTTTGTACCAGACTTGGATTTCCTAGGACTTAGATATCAATGAGTTACTCTAGAGTGTTTTTTCCTTGTTAATTATATGTTGCTTTTCAACAATGTATAATTTTTGAGTTTTTCACTCACACCTCCAAAGCTGGAGTATTTGCCTTGGTGGTTAGGCATTAGGAGGTTATTAAAGTCTAAGTGTCTATGTATGTTACCATGCTAGTCACTATTTTGAATCATTATGAATATGTACTAAGTCCCCCTAGGTTTATTTTAATTTTTGCAAATAATTTTTTTTCTTCTATCAAACGGGTCGATTTTTTTTAATGTTTTTATTGCAAAAATTAAAAAAGTCGTAAAAGTGGTGTTAGGAGGTGGAATTTTCCATGGGGGTGCTCGTTTTCTAACCTAGAGCACCCACTTTACCCCTAGACCCACTTTAAGAGTCAAATTAGTAATTTTTAATTACTTATTTTGATTCTCTTGAAAATGACATAAAGTGACAAAAAAATAGAAAATAAAGGGAAAATAAGGATCCCTAGATCAAAAGAAACATGTTTCAGAGGTGGCAGAAGTCATTGGCATCATATCTGAGTTAATCGAAGACTGAATCAGAGTGATATCAATCAAATCCAAGTGTGTTGAGTTACCTCCATGATGGGGGGTGCATTCTCTCATGAGGGGGCACATTCTCTTTTTTGACATGATTGGATTAGATGGATGGGATTCCCAATGAGGAGGGGTGCACTTCTTGAGAGGTGGCGCCCCAAGCCCATAGGATTCAAAGCACTTAGGTAACTATTCTTAATTTCCTCAGATATACATGTTGTTTATGACATTTATGCTCACAGGTCTTAACACTGTCATCCTTTAGGAACTTTCTACAGTGACCGCACTAGCAAATTAGCAATGAAAAGAATGAGAGTCGAGACTAAACAGTGGTCATTAAGACTTGAGTTGGAAGTTCGTTGCTACACAAGTGCCCACGTATTTCACCTCAAAACACGCAGACGCAGAGACTCGAGTTGCTTGTTTGATGGCCCGATGCGTTGGAGAAATCGTGGGGTCGCAGTCGCAAGCTCGGAGAAATGTCAAATATATGGATGGTGGTTGCAAACTCGGCCGAATCAATGGAGGAAGGTCGCAGCCTGCAAGTAATGGTGGCCAAGTCAAGCTCTAGGGTAAAGAAGTGTAGTGGCCGAGTTGAGCGAAAGGTTGCATTGTGAAATGAAAGCGAGGGAGATGAGTTAGGTTAGGTATTGCGGTTTTGCCCTTTTTTATTTCAATTTTTTTCATTAAAAAATTTGAACCTCAACAAAGAAATTTGCCTTCAGGTTTGGATTCGATTAGGTTCGGGTTCGTGTTTAGGTTCGGCACCAGGTTCGTCTTTCAGGTTCGGCGAACCTGAACGAATTTCAAATTTTTTTTGAGGTTCGTCGAACCTCGAACCTCAAGGTTTAGGTTCGGCGAACCCTGTGACTTAGGTTTGCATGTATATTTTTTTTAAATGCATGCTTTCTAAATTTCTTCTTCCGGTAGCACCTTTGTTTTAACCAGTTGTTTGTGCAAGGAGTTTTAAGTTGCAGGTGATCTCACTTGGTTGCATCTTCCTCATCTTCAAGATCTTATCAAGGACATAGTCCCTTGATGTTCCACCAAACAGACTCCACGAACCAAAGTTCACAGGCTTCTAGCTCCTTTCTATCCCTCTCTCCTTCATTCGCTGTTAAATTGTTTTGGTTACGGTTCTTTGTATGCTTAATTAAATTAGTTTCTTTTAAAAAAATATTTAAAGGCTGATTTCTTTAAGTATGTTGCTAGATTTAAGTCTGAAAGCTTTATATTTGTCAGATCTAGTTCATGTTTGAGTACTTGTGTTTATTTCCTATCTTTCGCTACTTAAATATTTTATGCTTTTAATGCTTTATTTCGCACATTTGGTGCATAATAGGTGGCTTTTTTTTCACTTTTGACGAATAGCTAAGAGGAAGTGCTACCGAAAATTCGGAGATTCAGGTCACTAGGGGCCTCCCGGAGCAATATATCTCGATCCTGTTTCATCTTGAAAACTTGTAACCCCTTTGGATCCTGATCTATCAAGGACCAAAGGCATCCACCTTAAAGCTTGTAAAATAATAAAAAAATCAAATGGGATACCTAGCGCCCACACCCCATCCACCCTGGGGGATCCGCATCGTGTCATTTTGTGGCATGATTGTTAGATTAGTTGTTTTTCTTTCTTTAGTTTAGTTTAGTTAGTTTATTTTAGTACTTCTATTTTTTTTTAAGAGTAATGAACATCTGACTGTGTATTCCCTAAGTATACTGAAAGAGCTTGCTCGAATAAGTGAAAAGAGATTCTCAGTCCTTAGATTAATTACATCACATTTTATTTGTTGTTCTTGTAACGAATTAGACCTGAAATCTTCCTATGCTCTTGTATCCACTGAAAGGGCCTTTCTGAGTTGGTGGTTTTACGATCATAAAAGGACTAAGGTGACTAGCTTAATAGGGTTGTCCACAAATAATTTATCTTTAAGAACTCGGGAGGTCGCGTTGAACAACACTATATAATCATGGGCTACTTTAAGCAGGTTATGCCTCGCTTCGTTGGACACTTGGTGTAGTTGCCTCGTTGGATAAGTTCTTAGTGGGACAAACAAGAACGGACCCACTAACAACCATCATCTAATAATAAAATTTACCAAGAGCACTCGCACAACATTTCTTTCAGCTTTTCAATTACTTGGCACTGGTCTCAAGTCAATCTTTTACTCCTCATGATGATGATATCTTAATAATGTTGTAAAGTAATCCATTGTTTATGCTCTTGTGTTTAAACGTCTAAAATCCTAGAATAATTTTTCTTTTCATAGATTAACAACCTTAGATGATTCTATTAGGGACCACCCCTTTGGCTCGCTAGGAGTTGGCCTAGACGGAGGAGTCAAGTTTTAGGTGGCAGCACTTGACTCGAGACTTGCCCCCAAGAACGCACCCAGTGGCTTGAAGATTTCTGCCACGTGATTCGAGGTGCTTATAAAGCGCCAACATTTTTGGCGCCGTTGCCGGGCATAAATATTTTTATTCCTGGAATATGACTGTTACTGCTAAAAGTTGCACTCTGAATGCAAGAGAGCATGGCTAGCACATCTTGAATGTTTGTATGGTTGAGAATAGATGGTGGATCGGGTAGATTGGGATCTGGGCTCTCAACTCACTAACAATTTCTCTGGCTAATATACTATATCCATAAAAAGAAGGCCTACAAAGTACGAACACAATGCTCAGACTCTTAGAATGAAAATGGAAGAACATAACTGTGAATATATCACTCTTACAAACTGCTCAAATGATAGATCCAAAGTTTGAATATCCATTAATTAGAAGCATTCTCCAGTTAAGAATAAAATATTTGAATAAGACTTATGCCATGCAGGCAGTTACAGCAAACACTTTACTGCTCGGAAATCTGCAAGGCATTCACCATCAATATATCCTATACCAATGATCAACACATTCAAATAAGCAGAAAGGTAGATGAACACATAAGGAAAACACAATCTGAAAATTGCATTCACAGGAATCTTCGGTCATGAAAACATAGACATAAGAATCTGAGTTTATATACAAGAACTGGTTAGAAAAGTTTGTTTCAGAACCGAGCCCCCCTCAATCTCTTGGATTGAACCCCCCTACAATGCTTTTCAGCTTATCATTTATAGATATTACATTAATAACAAAGGAGGATTGAAATCCATGAGAAATGGATCGAATTTCCTAGATGAGGCAAAGAGATAACACAAAATCTGTTTCTGACATCAGTCAAGCTGATTTTAAGCACAAAACCTGGTAATCGAATCTTAGATCCACTCTTTAAGCAACCCATTCGAATGTCCACAATACGGGCCTGAGATCCTTCTTTCAACGCTCAGCCAAACTTGGGGTAAAAGATAAATAAGGATATAATATTCAAAAAAAAATTTAACTTTGCCTTTAAAATGCTCTGCCACCTGTCTTGAATACCTTGGCTCCAGTTGCTATATTGATAACTCCATGAGAACTTTCAAGAAAGGCTGAATTAGTTTCCTCTGTCTATAAGTCAAGACTTGTCTCTAAATCTGAACACAAAGCTGCAGGTGGAAAAATAGTTCTGCATTTTCTAAATAATATCCTTGTCTTGCTTTTTAGGTTCCTTGGCATTGAGTATGACTGAATCAACCACGAGAGAAGTAACCAGCAACTCCCTTCAATTGCTAAAATCTTGACAGCCCTGTGTAACACTATATCGCATCTCATTTCATCCACATTCCTTTCTGCACATATTTGGGAGATTGTAACATAAATGCTATGGTTGATTGAACCCTAGGAAGCCATTTTCAAGCTTCAAAATCTGTTTCTAAAACTTTCATGACTTTGAGCTCCTGGATCACTAGCACCTGCAAACACTCATTCTTGGGCTTGCTCTCCAAGTTATGCATGCAATATGATTTGTGAATTAGGAAGAAAATGTATGTATAGAATCTTCACACGATTTGGAGGTGAGGGATGACAAGTTTGTACTTTGGTATTTGATTTTAGAGTAAGCCCAAAGCATTCTCCTTATAACTATTTGGTTCTCGACGCATGGCAGTGCATGCTGATGTTTCATCGCTCTGCGGAGTCGGTGACATCTCCTTTGGTGCTTTGGCTATGATAAACATGCAATAGCCATCTTCCTTGACATTTTCCATCAGAAATTAAACATATGACTTGAGCACTTTTTGTTCGTCAAACGTGGGCCTGGCATTTGGCGTTCTGCTCTACACCTTCGAGCAATCTCCATGGGCATTGTTATCATGCAAACACTAGCTGTCTGTAGGAGTATCCCATCCGAGACGGTAGAGGACCGGGCAGCAAGGTCAGTGACACCTCAAACACCAAGTCCACCACTCAATGAGCAGTTGTCACACCAGACAAGGTACTTTTCGCTTTAGACAAGTCTCGGGGCCAAGTCAAGGGGGAGACCCTTGTCAACCAGCAATGGTTAACACACAAAAAACAAGACACTAACACCCCAAAGATAAGCAATTAAAATAGGGAAAGAGTGTCTAAGTGACCCAAGACTATGCCCAACCAACAATGACTGAAACCTTGCGTATGATGGATGCAATTAATTACTTTGTTTCAGATCTGGTATATTGATGAAAATGGCAAGATTTCACTAATTAGGAGGCTGGAAAATAATCTAAGGAGAAAATTACAATAGGTGTTGAAGGTTGAAGTATAAGGGGAATTTGATTCAAAGTGACTTGAGTGTTTAGAGCAGAAATAAAATGAGCAAATTATGGCTATCCTAGTGCATTCAGACTTAGTATTTGGTGATAAATTAAGAGAAAATCAAACTAAGCCTACCCAAGTCCCCAAATTCAAACAGTGACTGGAAAATGGCCCAAAATGCCCAAGGAGGGCGCAGACCAGCAAGTAAGACCAGTGCTTAAGAGGGGTAAATGGAGTCCAAATCACATGCAACTTGGCCTTTGGGGTTTTCTCATCAAAATAGACTTGGGTTTTGAACAGAAAATTATTCCTACGGTTAGATTTTAAGATACGAATTTTTGGGGTTTTTAACTCGTGAAATTTTATGTCTCTATGTGCCAAGAAATTTAAAGAGAGAAGAGCAGTGAATTACTTACTTGGTGGCTATGGCTGAATGTAGTATTCGTGAAGGCTATCCTTGCAAAGATCAAATGCTAAGCTTGAAGGAGCTCCCTCTTCAATTTTCTTGTGCCGGAATGCCCGAGTGCGCCCTCCTTCACCTTGAAAGCCTCAAATGCTTACCCTATGTGCCACATAGAGCCCTCTAAGCCAGACTAATCACTAATTTATGCAAAACAAGAATAAATTGCAACAATATTACCTCACAACATCAACGCATGCACAGATTCGATACACTTCATGAGCCTCCAAAGCTTTCAACTTTATTCAGATAAACAACAATTACAAAATAGCAAAGGTTCCTTGCATCCATCACAACCATGGAGCAAGCCTCGGTTTTATAGCAAAATACAAGAGGAGGGAGCGCATGCTTTAGGAGGGGTGCATCCCTTGATGAGAGAAGAAGATTGGGTGCGAACTAAACTTGAACTCACACATGGTTGGCATGATATGGTGAGGTGGCTGCAACATGGGAGAGGTGCCCCTTTTCAACATTGGAAACTCCATCCAAAACACGAGCTTCCACACGTGAGGTATTGCGCCCATGTGAGGAGATGTGCCACATTAAAATTTTGATACATTCGCTACCTTATGTTTGATCTTATAACATGTGCTTTTATCCACTTAATGAGTCGCCTTTCCTAAGAGAACACATTGCCACATTTTCCCCACATGTTTTAAACATGTTTTTCAATTTCCTAACTTTGTCTCTTAGTGCCAATTTGTAGCACTTTTAGCATTTATGTGTTATTTTGTCGACTCGTTAAGAAAAAATGCCATAAGTGATAATTTAATCACCCAAAACCCAGGAAAAGTGGGTCCTAGGCTAAAGAGGATGCTCTGAGTGTGAAAACGAGCATCCCTGTGCCAAATTCCGCCTCCAGATCATACTTTTATTACAATTTGCAATTTTCCAATTAAACCATTAAAAATGGTCTAATTTTACGGAAAAATTTATTTTTGCCGGAATGAACTGAAACTCTTAGGGAACCTAGTGCATATCCATACAACTCAATACTGATGGCTAGCATGTAAAAATACAGAGACACTTAGGCTTTAATAACCTCCTAAGGTTTGACTACCATGGAAAATACTCCAGCTTTGGAGATGTGAGTGAAAAACTCAAGAATTATACGCCACTGAAGTGCAACGCATAATTCTTATGGAAAAAACACTCTAGAGTATCCCCTTGATAGCTAAACCTAAGGTAGGCCAAGCCTTTTACAAAAAGACCATGCTTAGATCAACTTATTACAATTCCCCATGGGGGTATGGACATGCAATTATTACAAAGGGGCCAAAATTGACCCTGCAAATGACTTCTGGACTTCTGAACACTGACGATGAACATTGAACATGTTCACAACTCTAGTGGCTCACAAGAAATCCAACTATGGTACAAAATAGTTGGTAACACGATCTTCACTGATTCTTTTTGCTTGATTCCACCGAGCCATTGGCTTGTAGATAGTAGTGAGATGAATGGCACAAGACAATGATATACGTCGCCTAAAAATCAATCATCTTTAAAGATTGTAAAGGAGCAGCATTATCCATGAGAATCCTGGCAGGTAAACAAAATCTAGTAATGACATTATCTTCAATAAACTTGATTATAACTGCATTTGCAGCATTCCTTGTGGGAATAGCCTGTACCCAATGAGTAAAATAATTAGTAGCAGTTAAAATCCATTTAATACCCAGTACTAGAATTTTCGTGCATCTTATCCACAAAGTCCAGACATGGGTGCTGAAAAGGGGCCTTGACCACCACCTGTTCCAAAGCTAAATCTGGCAATTTCTGTTTCCCTACAACCTCTGACATGGCTCACATGATCTAACAGACTGATGCGCATCGGAAAACAAAGTTGGCCAGTAAAAACTTGCTCTTAGTATTTTGCATGCCGTGGATAAAATGAGAGACTTGACAATAGACAGCCTGGGCATATATTTTCTCAAAGAGCTTATGCTTCCTCTTCTTCCTATATTCGTATTTATCCTTGTTAGAAGGCTGGGAATTGGGATGTTGCTTAGGTATATTTTTCGGTTTCCTTGCTTGTATTATCTGCTCTCAGATATCATTTTCTAAAGCTTACAGTTAGTATGTAATGTTTTATTGCAGGGCATATTCCTGGACACAAGCTGCAGCAGATAAGAAAGGACTAACTCTAAAATATTCATCTGTCAGCAGAAGGATTGCAAAGAAAACCTGCTGTGTATGGAACTGTGGAAAATATGATTTTTATGGTATTCATTCTCAGTGGGCACAACTAAATTTACCTTCAGTGATTGAAAGGAAAGGTTCCTTAAGCCAAATTTCTTGTTCCTTGAGTACATTCGTAACGGAAAAAAATCTAAAGGTAGCTGAAGAATCACTTGATGGTCGGGACAAGGTGGGAGTGCTGTTATTAAATCTTGGGGGACCAGAGACACTCCAGGATGTGCAACCTTTCTTATTCAACCTATTTGCAGACCCGGTAACATCTTGGTTCTTTTAAATCTGCAGTTGCATCAGGATTTAAAATTAATTAATTAATTATTTTTTTATTATCTTTTTTCACTTATTAGATATTTATTGGAGATGCTGCTATGATACCAGCTTTCATCATTAATTCTGGTAGGCTTAGTCTCCCTTTCTACGATATAATATACCTCCTCTCTAGTATGTTAAATGGCAATGTGGATGCATTATATTGATGAAAGTTATTAAGAGTATGTTACTATGTATATGAAACCTGTAAGTCGTTAAAGCTCTTGAGTGAGAACCCTTTTCCATCTTGTGAACTTTGCTTGTCATCTTTGCAAAGTCTGCATTCATAATGAGCATAAAAAACTCATGACTGTCATAAATGTCTATGAATTAAATGCTCTTATCTAGCTCGTCGCTTGTGTTGTCTACTATATCCATTGTTTGTATCTATTATCTTTATCTATCCTGTCAGATTAGTTTCTTGTTTTAAAACAATATTTTCTTTCAGGGCAGTATTGATTAAGGTATAACGGAATGGTAGATATAAATCACCACAACATCTATTCTCCTTTGCTTCTCGATTGTTCTTACATTTTGGAGTTATGTTTTTGTTCATGAGGTGCATCAGGCAGTTGGTTTAGGATAGTGCAAGTGTTCTTTTGTTCTTCTTGAAGTTTCTCTTCACTGATATTTCTGTCACTTATGTTTAGTCTTTGAAGTTTGAATATCACAGCTTTTCTGTAGTCTGGACCACACTGCCTTGCATTTCTTCTTGCTCCATGAAATTGTTTAGATGATTGAAATGCTACATAGATCTATATATATTTAATAGTAGTGTTATCACATCTATGTTAGCTGGAGCTACCATACTGCAGACTGTGCGGCCGAGGACCGCACAGTGCTTTTTTTTCCAGATCAGAGATCCGATGCCTTCAGAGGAGGCACACAGTTTTGTTCAGATTGCCCTGAGCAGATGTATCAAAGGGGACAGATGGTTGTACAGTGGTACAGACATGTTACTTAGCATTTACCACAGGGTCACCCTTCCATTCCAAGCTTTGATATGAGCCCATTGAGACAGTTGCCTAGTCTTGTTTTGATTGAGACTATCACAGAGTATTGCTGGTTTACTATTTGTGCCCGGATTCAGCAGAGATCCAGTTCAGAGACAGCCTTAGCAGCAGGTATATGGTGCAGCAGGTATTGCATTTATATATATTGCTCATGATTGTTGCTTAGACTTGTGTATACATGATAGTACACTAACTCTACATATGATAATTGATGTGGTGATCTAGTTTTATGATATGTGGTTGGGCCCTTGGTGATGTCAGTCCACCCCTTCCTAGTAGGCTCTCGTTATATGCACACCGGGTCACACCCCTATTCCTGGTATAGACTTTTGATCATTTAGTCCCCCTAGGCAGCTGACTTTGGATCCACCTTCACCTTCTCCATCCATCCGACTCGTTCATGATGATATTTCCCGACTTGGATTCCGATTTGTGACTTTGAGGATCCCTTTCCCCACTGATCTCTGAGTATGCCATGATTCCCTGTCTATTGTGCATCGGATCTTTAGTGTGTGAGATGCACTCTCAAACCTGGGATTTGCTCCTGTCGGTTGCCCCCGATGTTGCAATGCAGTTAGGATTGTGTAGCCTCACCGGGTGTTCCCCATTGGTCATTGAAGCATGTATTGCTTACTCCCATTACTTTGCAGTATGAGCACCATGATTATATCTATTGAGATATGTATGTAGCCCAAAATGGCCTTGATGTAAATTGAAGAAATAAAGAAATGTAAAGCAAGCCAAAAAAGGGCTTTTTGTAAATGTAAATCTAGCCAAAAAAGAGCTAAGTATGAAACTCATTGTAAAATCCATGCAATGTGTTTATAAACACACATGGATACAGGTCAGCCATACATGTCAGCATTTGTAGTGGTTATTCCTCACCTAGTCCTGCGGGGCAAGGAGGTGAGAGGGAGCAAGGGACAAGCTTAAGATTGTCCCCTAGAGACTCAAGTTACGGTTTGCCGGACACCCAGTTTGGTGGCTTTAGAAAAGAACCTCACAGAGTCTTCGGGCATGGATGTGAGTTGTGAGATACTTTTCAGATTACCAAGTTACAGAATGCAAAAAGATCGAGGCGTTTGTGAGATTTTTAATTATTACTGGTCATTAATGACCTGTTTTAATTAAAAATCATGGATTTGGGGCAAGTAATGCCTAAGTGATGGATCGGGGTCGTTCGAGTGGTCATTCCTACTATTTTTGAGGTCCACGATCACATTGCAGCAGACGATTCGGCATTCCGGGCACTATAAGTGGGTCAGAAGCCCATTTTACTTCTTCAGCAAATTAAACCAACAAAAATTACATGGAAAATCAAAATTTGACTAAGGCAACTATTGGAAATGGCAAAAATCAATGGATGGCAAATGAAAAGGTGATTCCTAAGGTAAATTGGTAATGTTTGACATTGTATTTGGGCATGGTGGGGCCCTCTATTGGACAACTCACTCTAGAGGTCGAATTGGCCCATGGGGGGCGTTTTTCTCCACTTAGGGAAATTCGATTTGCATGTTGTATTTGGTGTGGGGCCATGATGTATTAGCTAGGGGGCTAAAACATCACATAGACACCCCCTAGCACATTATTTGATTGTTGTATGGGCCCTACAAGGGTACCCCTCTCCACTTGTGTGCTTCTCTTGGGGCAATTCGCACCCCCCTCCATGAGCTCATCTCCACCCTCGATTTGGCAAATGGGAGAGTTAATCCCAACCATTGGTTTTGGGGGGAATGAGGCTAGGTTTTGAGCCATCTCTATAAGTGAATGAGCTCACTCCATTGTTGCCTCTCTTGGCACATTTGTACACTTGAGTTTTGATGATATAGAGCCATTCTTCCACTATTCTTGAGAGTTTTATGGATGGATTATGTGTTGATTGACTGATATCTAGTCTTTCATAGCTTTGTTGAGTTGCTAGTACGTTGTTTCCATATTGTACTTGGCCAACGATTTGCAGGTGAAGAGCTCAGCTGGAGGAGGGCGCAGTTTTGGGAGTGGGAACCCCCCAACTGCTCGAATTCTTCAAAGTAACAAGGGAGTTGTTATTGCACTTTCGCCTTTCAATTCTCTCATTTTATGTCATTTTACTTGCTGGTTTCTCATATTATTTGCTGCATCACTGACTTGATCTTGTTTGTGGCAGGTACCTAGGGCGAACTTGGCCATTGGAAGCTCAAAACGTGAAGGGAACATGCTGTTGCTCGACAAGTGAGTTTGGAAGGCTAGTCTTCGGCAACCTTGTCCATCTATTCACTCCCAAGTAGGTCCTTCTTGCTGGTCTCTAGCATTTAAATTTAAATGTGTGTGTGTGTGTGTTGGGCAGAAATCTTAGGTAAAAACCCCTAAAAATACAAAACTGAATTTTTCACCGTTAGAATTAGTTTTAATTTAAAACCCACTAATGATATATGCTTAAACCTCCATATCTGAAATTTCATTTAATTCCGACCCCGTTTACCCTTAAAACTAGGCACTGGTTCCCCACTGATTTCGCCCCCCTTGGGCATTTTAGCCAGTCACATTGTTGGGTCATTTTCCGGGTTGTGGGTATTCTTGATTTGGGTTTAGAACGTCATATAATCATGATAAATCAAGTTTCGTCGGTTGGAAGTGATTAAAAATGTTAATTTCTTGCTGCCCTAGGTCCATTTGACTCACTGTTTAACCATTTCCTTGGGCAGTTTTAACATCCTTGGGAAAGAAATTAGACTTAGGAGTTCACCTACACTCATCCCTTGTCTTTATCTCTTATTCTTTTGGGTTTGGGTGTATCATTTTGTCTCTCAACCATCACTGGTTGAGCAGGGTCTCCCCCTCAACTTGGCTAAGTGCCTCGTCGAAAGTGACAATAGCCTTGTCCGGTGTGACTTCCGTTCATTGAGCGGAGGACCTGGCTACTGCAGGTTACACCATTCTAGCTGACCACCCTCTACCATCCCTGTTGGGACACTCATTATCCATCAGCTAGAGTTTGTGTGATAACATTTTTGGCGTCTTTGCCGGGGAGGTAGAGGCTTACCCCGCAGTCTTTTGAGTTTGAGTCTTTTGCTTTATTTTTCATCATACCGCATTCAAACTTAATTCTCTGCTGGCTGATTTTTGTTTGCTTAATTTATTTCAGCCAACATTTTTGCTTCATTCACTCCCCTACGACATCTTTACCTTTGGTGAACAAGGTTCTACGTTCACCTGGCGACTCCACCCCGCGGCTCCACTGGAGACCGAACCCATCCTTGCAATTTTAGAAGCTTAAGTCATTCTGACACTTCACATGAGACTCCACTGGGAACTCATAAGTTGATAAATTAGAATGGACCCAGATGTTCTCCTTGGCCTCACACAAACCATTAAAGAATTAAATGAACGTGTGAATAGGTCTAGAAGGAGACAAGAGGAAATAAATGAATGGGATGCACAATCCAGGTATGAGGATGATTACGAATCTAATTACGGGTATGAACTTGCATATCAAAATTCTTATGACACCCATCAAATGCCTCATCCATCTAATAGTTTTTCTTCCCCAAATATCCCGAGTGAACTAATTAAAAAGTATCAAACCCAACAAGGAATTTTGGTGAATGATTCTCGCTCAACTCAAGCAACCAAAACCTTTAGGAAACCCAAGCCATCCCCTTTTGATTTTTCAGAAATATGTGGGGCACCTCATCTTATGCCAAATGGATACATCAAGAGGTTGCCTCACTTTTATGGAAATGATGGAACATCTATTGAGAGTCATGTGGATGCCCTCTGGGACCATATGGACTCCCTGGGTGCTGGTGGTGAGGATGTCTATATGCGAGCCCTTGGTGTGTCCCTAGTAGGGGATGCCTGTTTATGGTTTGATAATTTGGCCTTAGGATCCATCACTGGATATGACATGTTCACGAAGTTGCTAATAGATAAATGGGGTGAGAACATTGATGAGTCTTTGGACTGTCAATCTAACAATGATTGTGTCATGGATGATGATTATATTGATGATCTGCTTTCGCGATTGGACCATTCCTCTTCTGAGATGTTCCAAATTATGAGTGTGCCTACAATCCATAGGAATGTTACAGAGTATCTTGAGGATAATGCTTCAAAACCTCGTGTGCAAATTAAAAGAGGCATCAATCGAACCATACGAGATACTTTGTTATCATTGCCTGAGGCAGTTGCAGGCCGAATTCTAGATCTAATTCACCTTTCCATTGGTGATTCGAGTAAAGGATCACCGGAAGAGCAACTTCACAATAATCGCATGGTTGACAATTGTCCTGTTAAATGTTCAAACAATCCGAATTGTGACTCAGATGTCAATCATCTCTCTGAAGAGGACGAGGTAAGTGAGGATTGTCAGATTTCATGTGAGAAACAATCAAGTGATCATCATGTAATTGAAAATCAACTTTGCAAAGATGAATGGGGTGAAAGCATTGATGAATCCATGGAAGAACTACCAAATGAGGATTGTGTGGTGGAGGATCAATGTCATGAAGACGATCAGGATGGCAATGATGAAATGAGCACTGATTGTCCTTATCAATTTGATTTCTCCTCCCCTGAACCAATGGTGAGTGTGCCCTTGATTCAGCTGTTGAATGAACCTTCGGTCTATAAGAATGTAGTAGAGTATTTGAAGAATATAGGAAATAAATCTCATGATGAAGTTATGTATGATAGTGAGCAAATCTCAACCCCTCAAGATTTTGACCTTGATATTGACTCGGAAGGGGAACTTACTAAAATCATACGAAGCACTTTGTCATCTTTACCCGGAGAAGGCATAGATGAAGGGGATCTCATTGATCATCGGAGATGAAATTCTGTGGCTGAGCTTTTGATCAATGAATCCATTAGAGGTCCTCTGGAGGGGCAGCCCCATCGTCATTGCTTAGTTGGCAAGTGTTCAAGTCAAAGCCCAAGTGATCCTGACCTTGTTTCACTTTCCAATCATACCTTTGAAGAAGAAGAAGAAGAAGAAAATATTGAAAATAATCAAACTTCTGTTGAGAGTGGATCAAACGATCATCATGTGCTTGAAAGTCAAATGTGTGAAGATGATGGGGGTTTTCAAGATGATTATATCGATATACCTCCCTGTCAAGATGATGATGATCCAGTTATGTATCAACTCGACCTTGAGTGTTCTTTGTTGCAACCGGCAAGATGGAATCAATGTCACAAAGAACCTTCTAAAAGTCTCATGCTTAACATCAATAATATTCCTCGCCTTATCCTGGGTCAAAATGAGTTGATTGGAAATATGAATCAAAATGAGCCTTGTCTTCGGAAGGTTGGTTTTGACCCTGATCATTTCCTTGACAAGTGTCCCTTTCTCACGCAGAATTGGGGATGACAGTTCTAGGAAATGCTAAACAAGCTTATATGTTTCAATCCTCCCTCCCATCCAACTCACGAAGTCAATGCCTCTTTCTAACTTATTTTTGTTGCGCAAAGGGTTTGGTAAGGAGCCTCTAGAATGCTTAGGGGTCGATGGTAAAACTTCTTACTTCATTTTCCAATCATCCCGGGTTAATAATATTTTCTAATAAGATAGCCTTGTTGCTTGGTCGACTGAGAAGCTCTTCAAAGATCATTTTCACCTCTTTGCAATTGTTGGGCAGCAAGTGAGCCTAATTTTGATCTCGGGTTTGTTACAATCTAACTTGTCCCCATTCGGTTCTCTCATCTATCCTGGGATAAAAGAAATTGTGCATGAGAGCCACATAGATGAGGGAAACGACTTGTCTCAAGGAGAGTTGAGTCGAGTGTTATATCATTTTCCTCCATCAAATTTAAAAGATAACTCACACCATTTTCATGATCCTTTTAGCTTATTGATGGATATGTCTTGCGAAACTCAGTCTCAACCTCGGCATGATTTCATTTTGCACCACTCTAACCCTTTTCCAATCTGTGAACATGTCAAGAGAATTCTGATCTTAAACTCATTAATTTTTAATCCAGTCTTGACTTGTTTTGCTAAACAACATCAAAGAAGAACTATTGATCTATTGGATGAGTGGTTGCATTAGATCTATGATTTTACTTAGTAGTGGTTTGAATTGGTTAGAGTAGGGTAGGTAAGTTGAATAATCTCTCGTGAGCAGTAGCTAGTTGCGCTTTTTGCTGTTCTCACTTTTGACACCATTTTCCCTTTTTCTAGTTTGCGTCTATACCTTAGTTTGCTTTTCTTTGTTTTTCACCTTTTACACCTTGTGTGTCGGCTTAATAAAATTTTAAAATGCTGTAGAGTATATTTCATTATTGATACATTTCCCTTTCAGCATTTGTCATTTTGTTTATATTTCTCTTTATATTTTTGTCTACACAAGAGAGAAAAAAAGTAAATCAAGGTGTATAAATCAATGGGTCTGGCTACAATTATATAGACAAGTCCTCTTGACATAGGAATGATTTCTAGCCCATTCAACTTCACCTCAATATCAAGAGAGTCTACATTCTTATGGAAAATGCTGATTTTGGCTGAAACTTTTGTTGTTTGCCAAACTGCACACCAGCAGCAAAAATCTTTCGAAAGCTGTCTCCCTCACTGGAAGTGGGGAGAGGTGTGGCCTTGGGGGCAAGCAATGAGCCAGGTACTGTCACCTGAATCCTAGCTCCTCCGTTTAGACTAACTCCTAACGAAGCCAAGGGGGGTTGTCCCTAACAAAGAGTTTCTATGGCTCTTGTGTTTTTAAGTATTTTTTGTATATGGTGATGCGGATGGGTGTTGTTTAGGAGTTTTTTAATGATGAGAGATCACAACTTTACAATAATTTGAGATTAAGCAACACAAAGATATACTTGCAAGTTTATTTAAATGAAACACAACTGATTGGTAAGCAAAGCATCCACAATTTAGACAATACAATAAATTCAAAGTATGCACTTCAGATAAATAATTGAAATAAGTAATCAGTGCCTTATCCGTTGGGCAATGGAGTCAAAATTAGAGTGCTTGGATGCTTGATACAAGAGTTCAGTGTGTTCGTGAGATCATTTTGCAAGTGTTCTTTGTAAATTTTAAAGTAAATTTTAATGATCTTGATTATTATTATGGCTAAGGGTACTTCCAACTGATACGCGAGGTACTGGAAGTCTGTCCGGAAAAGATAGTATCAAGTGCCTCCGTTCAAGGACATGTCGGGCCACCTAGTGCTCTAGCCAGGTCGCGCAATGCTAACTAGCAAACTAGAGGCTGAACATGGAACCCCGACGCCCCCAACTAGGATATTACCCACCGAACTTATCTTATCGATCAACTCTGGATTGGTTGGTCATGGGGTGAAAGTTTTATTATGGTTATCACTTATGAGATTAACAAATCCAATCACCGTTCTGAGTACGAGTCCAACTTTTTAGGGTCGGCAGGGCATACTAAGTGATTGGAAACCAAAGAGATAAATTATTAAAAGGGGGATGTGAGTTGAAAATTTTAATTAGAGCACACAGACCTCTCCGACAGAGAGTGCTCTTGATCCACCTTGTGGTGAGATTCAAGAGGCTTATGATGCGCGGAATTAAAGTACTGTACTGGAAATAAACTCTAATCTACCCAAGAATCTCTTTCAGGTCAAAGACCATACTCGGGAGAGCATGGGGGTAAGTAAAAAATCGAAGTAAAAACAACTCTCCGACAGAGACCACTCTTGATCCACTATTGGTGAGATTCAAGAGATTTCTACTTTAAACAGTTGTATTATCGAAAGATGAAGCTTTTAATCAAATAATAAACAACTAGCAATTAGAACACTAAGTATAAAAATTGAACTGATCTAGCAAATGAAAAGCTAATCTAGCAATTAGTGCTTCTAAATGATGCAAAAATTTAACTAAGTAGGGCAAATGAAAACTAAACCAGAAAAAAAAAACAAACCACTTCAAAGGACACTGCAAGATTTTCCCAAATGGGGGAATTTGGGCGTGGGGAATTAAAAACCCCACTTAGAAAACTTTATTGATTAAGTACAATATTTTTTAGGAGTTTCAACCATTTGAAAAAAGACTTAGAAAATAGGATGGAATATGCCTTAGTGGCTTTTACAAAAGGAGAGTGTTTTTTTTCTTTTTTCTTTCTTTTCTTTTTGGTTTGGATCATCTCCTTGGTTCTTTTCTCTTTCAAATACCTACAAGACTCAAATCAATTCAAGGCACCCATTAGCGTTAGTACAAAAAATCAAAACAAAACTAGATCTAGAAACAAAAAATGGAAACTAGCCAATCTTCGAAAGAGCCAAACTCTAGGATGTAAAATGCAAAAAATGGATCTAAATGCTAAAATTTGAAACTATGAGATCTAGATGCCAAATCACTCTTTTAAAATGCAAGCTTTACTTGTCGAAAATGAGATGCAATGCTTAACATGAAAGTATGAACTAGATCCTAAACAAAGTAAAATGAAGTATGATGTAAAAATTGTCTAACTATTAACTTTTCAAAAAAGAAGAAGTTGAAACTAACTACTACTAATTACTTAACAAGTTTGTGGTTTTTTGTTGTGTTTTTTAAGATGCACAAAGAGGGACGAAAGGAGGGGATAGAGCAGCAGCAAAGGCAAAGAAAGAGCAGCAGCAATGAGAGGACAGCAGCAAGGTAAACGAGAGAAAAACAGTAAGGAGAAGGTAGTGAAAAAAGTGAGGAAAATGGGGAAGACCTAGGGAGACGAGAGACAAGAAAAAAGAGGGCAGAACTAACAAGGAAGATGGCTGCAAAAAGATGGGACAGTCAAGAAGTGAAGAGAGGGGGCAGCCAACAGAAATGGAGAAGAGAGCAGCTGCAAAACAGAGAAGTAGGGCAGCAGACAAGGGTGTGGACTGTCAACTAGAAGGAGAAAAAACAATGGGGAGCTATGGGTTGGAAGAAAAGACTAGCAGTCAATGACAAAGATCAAGGAGAAAATGGATGGCTTGAAGAAGATAGCACTTAGAACCAAGGTGACCAAGTTGAAAGTTTGTTGAAGTTTGATGGGAAGAGCTAGTTCCTCTAGTTTCTTTGAGTTCAGAAAGCTTGAAACTCCTTTAGCCTTATGTGGGGTGAAGATGGACCTGCAAGAACCTTAAGCATTTGGCAATATATGTGAAACAAAAATATTTAAGCGAAAAGAACTAGATACATTGTTTCCCTGTGCTAGATTGTTAGCCCTCTTGAAACAAGATCTACAACTTAATAATCTCAAATACAAATGCAAGAACAATATCACCTCTTTTATAAGGTAAAGCAATGGCCACCAAGAGCCTCCAGGTTTTGACCTCCAATGTCTCAACTTTATTAATAATGAAAATCGTTTACAAAATGTCCAGAGTTTCTTTGCTCAAAAGTCCATCCCTAATATGAAGCAAGACTCTCATATTTATACAACAAAAGAGCCTAAGAGAGGCAATTCGAACTTGGCATGAAGGGAGCCAAGGAAGGCTAGTTCTACCAACTAACACCGAGCTCCAAGCATTGATCGAGGAGTTAACACAAGTTTGGTTGGTGGTGATTGGGGAGGTGGCTGCCACCTCATGAGCCTTCAACGTCCTTCCAAAACCGTGAGCTAAGGCAAAGCGAGAGAGGCCCACGTGAAGATAACCACATGGCGTGAAGAGTTGAGGTTGGTGTGATTGCCACCTCATCATGGCCTCAACGCACTCCTTATTGGATTAAACGCCCACCATTATGACCACATGCAACCCCTTCATTTCGAATCATGCATGGAAATGATGCCCATGCGTGAATGAGGCCCATGCTCACGTCATCTCTATAATTCAAAATTTAATCCAATGTTTTGGATTTTAGTGCATTTTGTCATTTTCTGGCAATTAAATGCCAAAATGATGCATTTTTAGCCGAAACTGTTCCTGGGGTGATGTAACTGCCCATAAACTGAAGAATAAAGGCGCCAAGGTGAAAAGGATGCTCCGAGCGTCAAATGAGCCTCCCCACGCTCAATTCCGCCTCCGGATGAGGTTTTTATCACTTCTTGAAATTTTTTAATTAAACCATTAAAAAATGGTCTAATTTATGGAAAAAATTATTTTTATCGGAATCCAACGAAACTCCTAGGGGACCTAGTGCATGTTCATACGACTCAATCGAGATGGCTAACACGTAAAAAATCCTAGACACAAGACTCTAATAACCACCTTAGGTTTTGACCACCGTGGGAAATACTCTAGCTTTGGAGGGTTGAGTGAAAAAATCAGGGATTATACGCCACTGATGAGTAGCGCATAATTCCTAAGGAAAAAACACTCTAGAGTATCCCTCAAATGGCTAAACCTACAGATAGTCGAGTCTTTTATAAAAGGACCCCGTTTAGACCAACTTTTTACATTTTCCCCATGGGGGTATGAACATGCAGTTATTACAAATGGGGCAAAATTGCCTTGAAATTGACTTCTGAACTTCTGAATGCTGATGATGAACATGAATAATGCTCAATAAACTAGCGGCTCATCGAAAGTTCGACTATTTGTACAAAATAGGTGATAACAACTTTAACTGCCAATTCTGATCTGGATGCTTTACTTTCATCCATATGAAAATGGTAAGCATTGTTAAGATTTAATATGATAAGATAGATAACATCAGTATTCAATTTAATTTCACAACAATAGCATATACAAGATCACTGAAAGAATAACAAGCACAACATAAACTCAAGAGAAACAAATTTATCCTGGGAAACCTGCTAGGGGAAGAAAACCCAGCAAAACTCCCTCAATATAGATGATCAAAAGTACAAAGACAAAACCCCAAACAAGTGCTCCTTCTCCTTGCAGATCTCTCTCTCTCTCTCTCTCTCCTATGCGAATTACGCAAGTGAGTGTGTGTGTGAATGAATGAATAAATGAAAGATCCTAGCTTTCTATTTATACATTCACTTCTACTTTAATTTTACAACCTGACATGTGGGCCTCAACTAACTTTACCACTCAACTAATGCTGACTGGGTCGACTCCTCTAAGGGACTTTAAAACCCCATTACATTTGACTCTAGGGGGGATCTAATGCTCCAACTTACAAAGGAGGATTTACCTCAATGACTTTACATGACCAAATGTAATAATAACATCCCGACGGAGGAATAAAACATCTTTGAATAAATTACAATAATAAAATACAATAGAATATTCTTCGAAGATACAATATTTCAACACTCCTCCTTAACGAGAACGATATTCTACTGACGACAACAACATCAACTATAGGAGCAAGGAGAGAGAGCATCATCAACAACATCAAGGTGATACATCCATAAATCATCGAAAGTTTTCTTCAACAACATCAGCAACCAGAATAGTTGCTGGAACATCTTCAACATCTTCGGTACCGGAGCATCATCATCTACAACATTGAGTCTTCATCTTTGATCTTCATCTTCTGCAGCATTCGATCACTCGATCGCCTACAACAACACTTGATCTTTCGATCAACAACAACTCTTGATCTTTTGATCAACAACAACTCTTGATCTTTCAATTAGCAACAACAACATCATCATCTTGTTCTTTCGATCAGTAACAACATCATCTTGATCTTTCGATCAACAACAACATCATCTCGACCTTTTGATCAACAACAACATAACCTGCAACACACATGATCCAGTTATGGGATGATGAATCCCTCTCACTTTATGACATAAGTCCAAGGATGATGCAATCCTATCCACACTCTCGTTGACAAAAGTCTACGGATCACTTTAGGACTAATGTCTAGGGATGATACAATCGCAACCACACTCTCGGAGACAAAAGTCTGCGGATCCATTTAGGACTAATGTCCAGGGATGATACAATCCAACCACACTCTCGGAGACAAAAGTCTGCGGATCGATTTCGGACTAATGTCCAGGGATGATACAATCCAACCACACTCTCGAAGAAAAAAGTCTGCAGATCCATTTAGGACGAATGTCCAGGGATGATACAATCCAACCACACTCTCGGAGATAAAAGTCTACGGATCCATTTAGGACTAATGTCCAGGGATGATACAATCCAATTGCAACATCATCATCATTGCTCCCCCTTTCGAGGAAGGTCCTGTTATCACACCATAGTAGCAGGGCTACTATTCTTGTACAGCAGATATCTGCACATTCCAGAGCCTACATTATTCCAGAGCATGGCTATATATTTTGGATCACTCATGATCAGAGCAGTGCATTATTCAGATTTATGTATGACCTTGTGTCAAGGCTGAGCCTTGATAGTTTAGATTTGATGACTGATGTGACCACTTATCCCATTACAGTTTCAGTTCAGTGCCTAGAGATGTATTACAGCAGTGTTTCAGATGATACTTGATGATTATGATGATGTTGTATGATCTATGGATATGTTCTCACTGACTGTGGATTATTATCTTGTTGATTTAGTCATGATCATGGCATGTGCTTGGTATATTATTCCTGATGTGGCAAACTATTTAAAATAAACTGTAAATCATAAAATGGACAATTGCTTGCACATTTAGGTCATTTAACAAAACTCACTGGTTTTTCACCTTACATAGATATGGTCTTTCCCGACACCAGTTGTCTGCTAGTGTAGGCTCCATATTCACTTGTCTCCATCCATACATGACCTTCCTGTTTGACTTTAAACCCTGACTTGTCTCATTTGACTTTCTGATACCGAGGACTTCCCCATTTTTCTACCTCTGTGTTTGGACCGCATCCCTGTTTATTCAGTGTCTCGGCTCTGAGTTGGTGACAAAACTTGCCTTTGGTGAGTTGGATTGTAGGCCTAAATCATTCTGGTCGGTTGTCCCGATGTTTGGCATTGGCTCGAACTCCCCCCAGTCACTTGAGATGTTGTTGGCTAAAACTGAAAGCTCATGTTCTACCTATGGAAACTTGAAAAATTCGCCCATGGAAACAAAAAAAAGGGGCAAGAGCAATGAAAAGCTAAAAATACTCCTCGAAGAGTATAAGAAAGGTCCAAAAAGCAATGGTTCTTAAAAGCTATATCTAAAAAATTGCTGACCTTATAAATATTTGAAAAACATGCCCTGGATGCAAGCTGCAACTAGTTGTGCTTCTCAGCACATCTGAAATCCGAAGGGTTATGTAGGCCAAAAAGGCCATGGAATAAAATTGAATGATCCTAATGAACCTGGATCAACTTGATGTAGACATGATGCCTAAGTTGAATAAACACTCTCTAAACAACTTATCCATTTGTGAGGCACAGCCATCCCCCGTGTTCTTTTGTCCAGCACAGAGTTTGTAGCTTCCCCCTTCTCCCAGTCCAAAGTATTTTTGAGTTAAGTTAGATAAGTCAAACCCTTGGCCCAACCTTGCTCCTAGCCTTCATCCTTCACTAGCAGCTTGACCATGTCCAATGGGTGAGTTTGTCATTTGAACTATTGTGCAAGTAATTTTATATAACAACGGAATATTCTAACCTAGTTAATGCCACTGAATGGATGTTATACTTTGAGCTTAGCTGTGAGAATGATTAGAGAAGCATTGTCTTAGTCTACTGATGTGATTTATCCTTGGTTATGTATTCTTGGGATCCGTGATGATGTGGACCATGTATGGATGATTATTGATGATGATTTATGGGCCCACATGTTTGATGATGACATCATATGATGGACATATGATGCAGATGATGTTTGATCCAGTTCAGCGGGTTTATTACTACTTCAGATCAGCAGATTATACATTGTCCATATATGGTGGACCCTACAGCTGGCCCATTAGGGCAACCCAGGGTGTATGAGTACACATTCCTAGTGGATTTGGGTCTTCTGGATCCATTGAGACACTTATCTTTCAGTTCCGGGCACTTCTGACAGTGATTGATGCAATTTTACACTTGTTGACCAGATTTGGGGTTGATTTCCCAGCCTAAGCAGCAGGGGCCCCGAGAGGCCAGTTCACCTAGGGCGCTAATGATGGAGGGGGTGGTCCAGCCACTTGTTTTTACCATTTACCCCCCCCTTCTGGAGAGCCTGGTGGGCTCAGATGGACAGCGCTAGCACCCTAGGAGGCAGTTTTGGCACTTTCACAGTTCCCGAGGCAGTTAAAAAATGGGATAAAGTGGTCACTGAGGAAATCGATTTGGGCAATTGAGGCAAGGTTTTGGCATTTGGTCTTCACAGAGGTCTTCCAGGGTGGCATCACTACTTTCCAGTCAGTTTTCACCATGTGGGTATGCCCAGATTGATCACAGGAGGACATTTACTGCTTGACTGTCATGGATTCTGAGGACAGTTTTGATCATTTATATTATATTGGACATATTGTATTATTTTATTGTGCCTTGGGGATGAGCTAGTAAGGATTAATACCTCCTAGCCCCACCATGAGCTTATATTGTCATGTCCTAGTCACCATGAGGTGGATTTTGGTGCTTATGTTTCTCTAGTGGATGACGTCACCCTCTTATTGTACCTTTTAGTGGGGGCGCTATCATTATATGGGTGATCCATGTGATATATTGTTATGATTTATTGTTAGCCATTGATTAGATCTTGAGATCTTTTAATCTTAGCCACTCATGTAAAAAGTGGTTAGGATTGTACTCTCTCCCCATCCTATTTAAGGAGGGAGCCTCTCATTGTAAAATTCATCTAGAGATTTTTGGCTCTTGGCTCTTGGAATAAAATTTCTATCTTTTGGAGTACATGCTTGGATTGGAGTGGATGTTGGTTGTTTCGATTGTAAATGCTATTGTCCATTGCACTGGAGGATCTATTGTAGCTATCTTGCATATTTGCCATATTTTATTTACAGGTTAAGAGGGCGATTTTGGACAAGGGCGAATTGGTGGGGAGGCTTGCCCTTCAAACTTGGAAGAAGTCGCTTTGGTTTGACAGGGAGTAGTTTTGCCTTTGTGTCAACTATTCTATGTTTCTCTCTCTCTCTTGCTTGTATCTACCTTCAACATGTTAAACTGATTGATGCTTTGCTCCTTGGCTTGACAGGTTAGAAGGAATCACATGTGGCTTGGAAAAATCGATTCGGCAAGAGGGCTTCAACAATTCTCCATTTGATCTTTGGCAAAGTAATCCTCGTCTCAACTAGCATTCATCTCTTCATCCAGGTATGTTCCAAAAGGTATGATCTTCTACTTCCTTGAATCTTCCATAATTTCTAGATCATTAAAACCCTAATCAATTAAAACCCTTGTTTTTTGGTATTTCTTAGATCTACTTAGATCTAGCCTTGCTTTTGAAAAGATATTGAAAACCCACCTCTATAGCATCCACCCCTAGTTGGATCTATAGTTTGGTGGTGATTGGCTAAAAATTGACCCACTTTTCAAGGCAAAAAGCCCTCCTTGACCCAAATCGCACTTCCTAGAGAGAGGCTTGTTTGGTTAGATCTAGCACATGGGTAGGTGAGATCTCACTTGATTTGCATTCTAGACACTTGATAACCTAGCCCCAGATTCTTTCTTTGGTGAAAACTACCTTGTGGACATCTCTCCATGTTTTAAGGGGTTAAAACCCCCTTTTGATTTTCTTGGCACCTTAAAACTCAGATCTACTAAGATCTAGTCCTTGGATTGACTTGATCTTTTGGACATACATAGATCGGGGTACTAGCATCTCGGATCTACAGTTTGGTGGCCATTGGACTTGATTTGGCCCACCAAACCCACTTTTTGGCCTTCCTTGAGCAAGTCGCACCCCCTTGAAAATTTGAGTTTGTCCACTTCTAGGAGGTGGGTGTTTGAGATTTTCGTGGATTTGGAATGCCCATGCCTTGAAACCTAGGTCTATACTGTCTTTTTGTCACGATCCGCCTTGGGGGTTCAATTCCTTGTTTCAAGGGATTGTGGTCCACTTAGGGTCATCACTTAAAAACCTAGATCTAGTAAGACCTAACCATTGGATCTCATTCAACCCACTTGACTTGGTTTCTAGGTGTCCCGATCTACACTTTGACATACTTTTTGACCCCATTAGCCCATCCAACAAGGCACTAGTCCTTCTCCAAGCAAGTCGCACTCCTTGGGATTTGTGTCAAACCCTAGATCTAGTACATGGGTACTCCTATAATCAACTTAAACTCATAGATCTAGCCTATATCTAACCTATAGTACCAACTTCACACCTAACTTCACCTTGTGGGCCTACCTAGAATCATTTCACACTTCCCAAGAACACTAGACCCACTTGTGTAAACTTATGGTACTACACCTAGTTATCATACCCCATCATGTGGCCTAAACCATACATAGGTTGAAACACTAACAATCTCTTACACCACCCTCAACCATACCTTAACTCCTAGGTCCACTTAGCCTTGCATTGGTTTCTGTAACTCATCACTTACCTACCCTTAGAAACCTTTGTTTGGATCCAATCAACTGTGATTGGGGTATAGGGTCTCCCCCTTGGTCTAAGTTACACTTTGACTTAAAGCGAAGAGTGCCTCGGTTGACGTGAATCCCACATTGCATTGGGAACCGTGGCATCTCTTGGGTCACCTCTTTAGTTGCCTGTCTCCTCTACCGTCCCGGATGGGATACCTCTAGGGGCAACTACAAGTTGTGTGATAACAGGTCCTTTCGAACCACACCAAGCTTGTCACGGAAGTACTCAAACTTCACTCGAGACAGAGGCTTAGTCAACACATCAGCAACTTGCTCATCAGTGCTCACATACTGGAGTTTTATAGCTCCCTTCTGTACCATATCCCGTATGTAAAAATACCGGATTTCTATGTGCTTTGACTTGTCATGGAACACTGGGTTCTCCGTCATCTTTATACAACTCTAGTTGTCACATAGAATCACGGTGGTATCCAACTTCAGGTCAAATAGACCTGACATCAATTTTCGAAGCCATATGGCTTCACAACTAGCAGAACAAGCTGCTATATACTCTGCTTCAGTTGTGCTGAGAGCAACACTGGATTGCTTCCTGTTGCTAACTAAGTTGTACTTGGTTGGATTATCAAGCGAGCGGGCAGAGTTGAACATATCAATGTTCATTTTCGATGATTTGATGTCCAGCCGGCCTTTTAAAGGCCCCCTTTTTAAATTTTTTCCACATGTCCATGACCCTGCGGGGTTTGTAATAAAATGTACTAGCATAGTGTTTTGTAAAGGACTTGGTTCCCTAGGACTTTTTGGCTAAGTCAGGTATTCCAAGGAGTTTTTTCACCTATTAATTATGTCTTGCACTAGTGCATAACATAATTTTGGGTTTTTCTCCTGCTCCTCCAAAGCTGGAATGCTTGGGGAGGTTAACGGGCCTTAGAGAATTGTTAAAGTCCATGGGTCAATGTATAGGAACATGCTAGACATTATTTTTGAGTCATATGGACATGTGCTAAGTCCTCCTAGGTTGTTTTTTAATTTCCGGCAAAAAATATTTTTTCCATGATTGAGCTTTTTTTTTAATGGTTTAGTTAAATTTTTTGTAATTGGCCTAGAAGTGGCATCTGGAGGTCTTTTTTGCCTTAGGAGTGCTCGTTTTCTAACTCAGAGCACCCCTTAACCCCTAAATCCACTTTTCCTAATGTTTGGGTGCTTCAATTTTTACCTATGGCCAAAAAACTCAAAAAAGTAAAAAAAGTCATGAAAAAATAAAAAAAGTGAAAAATGACTTAAAAAATATTTCCAATTTTGGAGGAGTTAGAGGTCTGGAATATTTCAGCTATGTTTTAAGAGTTGTAAGAGTTGATTTTGGAAAGATTCCGGGTAGCTATATTAGTGGGATTACTTCCCCATTTAAGGGGGGCATATTTCCCAAAATTGGGCACCTTCAATCATGGAATTTGCAACTATGTTTATGGGCTGTCACATGGTTGATTTTTAGCTGATTTGGGGCTGATTTTGGCAGCCCATTACATGGGAGTGGGCAGCCCCATTTGCTCCATGAGTTATGCCACTCACTCCACCCATTCCTCCTCAACTTGGGCACCCCCTCTCTTTGAGTTTTTCTATATAAGCAAGTTCACTCTCATTGTTTTCTCATGAGAAAGTGGAACCTCTGCTCTTACCATTGTAATATTTTTGCATTTGTTTATGAATAAAAAGATTTGGAGGCAATTCTATGTGTGGATTCTCATGGTGTGGATGATCATGTTCTATATTTACATATGAGGTAATCTGTGTCTTTACATGTTTATTCGTGCTTGTTTATTGATCAATCACTAGCTTTTGAAGGAGATGTTGCTTAGTAAGGTAAAGATAGTGTAATCTATTTCATTATTTTTACTGTTGGTTATCATAGGGTGCTTAGAGTTCAATGTCATTTTTGTTTAAATGTTTGAATCTAGTTCTCTATTTTAGTCTACACTAGTGCATTTGATCTTGTTTGTCTGAGTTGTCTTTTGTGTCTACAGGTTGTTGATCCAAAGAGTTGGTGGAGCTTGCTTGCATCCATTGGTCTTCAAGATTGATCCAAGGAGAACTAGTCTCATTGATCCCCACGGTGGAGGACTCCATAGCCCAAATTCGAGATATTCCTTCTTCTTCTCATCAACACAAAAAATATTCAAATCTTTCTTGGTTACTTTGGTTTTTCATATTTCAGACTCAATTCTTATTTAAATATCATGAGTAGGTCTGATTTTTATATTAGATCTTGAGTTTATCTTTAAGAAAAATCTTTGTCTAGGTCTAATGGATGCATGCTTCTTGTTTAAGTGCATTTTTTTTGAATATTTTAAGGGTTGAAACAAGTAGTTTGTTTTATTGTACATTATGTTTATCTGGCTGTCCTAGAGCTTATAATTTGCAGCCATTAAAAGCTAGCAAAGATCCCAAGTAAACAAGCCCCATTGCTTGTCTTACTAGGTTAATTTCCGTCATTTTAACTTGGAATTTTGACTTAGATTTTTCTGGGTTTTTAGCAGGTGTCCCAAATACACTCTTAAAGTGTTTTTGGGCGTCTTTTACTGATGTTTGCTTGCTGGTTTGCAGCATTTGACGAATAGGTAGAGAGAAGTGCTGGCCAAATTTCGAGGATCCAGGCCATCCAGAGCACCGAGATTTTGAATTTTATGAACCAGTTGTTTTTTCTCTCCTATTTTGTAAGCCACTAAGTTGATTTAAGACTGGGGCATTTCTTTCGCATTGTAACTAAAGTATCAAACGAGAGCAAGTGGGCTAATCAAGCGCCCACACCCCATCCCCCTAGGGGGGAAAATTGTGTCGACTCAATTTTTGTGGTTTGCATTTTTTTTAGTTTAGATTTCATTTCCGCACTTAATAAAATCTAACTAGGCTTAAAATTAACCTTGTTGGTCCGTTCCACTGGCGGGCCACAAGTTCACTCAGGACTTAGATTTTATCATTTTTTTTACAAACTCAAACACCCCCTTGCTTTGCCAAAGTAGGGTTTCAGAACAAGGGCTTGCCTGAGTACTGGCCTGAAAAGAGACTCTTGGGGTTTTAAAAGATAAAATTTTGGTTCATAAAATTTTCTAAAAATACCAAGCTGGAAAAAAGGTAAAAATCAGAACTCAAAGAGCTGGAAAAAAGGTAAAAAATCAGACCTCAAGAGAAGATAAAAAGATGAAAAATCAGACTTAGAGGAAGATATAAAAAGGTCAAAGAAGATGAAGAAATCAAAGAGAGAAACAAGTAGGCTAAAGATGAGAAACTTTGAGCTAAACAACCTAAACCTACTGCATGCACAATGGAAAATAGATTAAGAAGGTAGGAACTTTGAAAATAACAAACTATTGCCAAGTGCAAAGTGAATCTAGGTAAGAAATTGGAAATTTTAAGAGTAGAATCACTTGAGTAACGAACCGAATAGTGAAGTGTTTGATTTTAAATTTAAAAGAGGTGAGAGAAGTAGAACCAATCCCAAGCTTGAGGATTTCAATGGTTCGTGGAGATCTACAAGAAACAATTCATTACCATGTGATCACTTGGTTCATATTGTTGGAGAGGAAGAGAATCCAACTTAAGTTCGCTTCCAAATCAACTTAAGTCCTGCATCAAAACTCTCATACACTTGCAAGAACAAATCGATCAAATCTAGAAGATATAGATAGCAAGAAAATATGAAGAGTAATTGTATATCTGGCTATGCATACTACTCGCTAATCTTTCACTAACATATCAAAAACAAACAACTCAAAGACTAAGAATGAATGCTTCTATGGGCTCAGAGGCCTTCTTAGCTAAATAATCAACACATTCACAATGATAAGCATATGAAAAACATGAAAATATTATACCTTAAACATAGTCATGCAACACAATATGGATTTTGCACACTTCCTTGACCTCCAAAGTCTCAACAAATTCTTATTGCAAAAAATATGAAATACATGAGCAGAGGTTCCTTGCTCTTCCACCTCTAAGATGGAGGCAAAGCCTTGCATTTATACACAAAGAGAGCACCCAAAAACCTAACTTGAATTGGTGAGGTGGCTAGGGTAGAGAAGGCGCATTCCTTCACCAAACTGGAGCTCCAATGCATTGATTGAGAAGTTAACTGGGCTTTGCTTGGTGTGAAGAGGGTGAGGTGGCCTCCACCTAGGAAAGGCGCCCACCCTTTTCATTGTTACTATCAGCCAGCCAATAGATAGCTACCGCATAAGCAAATTCGCCCAAGCATGCAAGGATGGCGCAATTCCCAATGGAGAGATGACTGCAGTGACTGGATAGTTGACTGAAAATGATTTGAGATAATTGGAATCAACTCCGATATTGATCTGCAATGTCCTCTTCTGCTTAAGCACTGAGGACCATCCGACTAACCTATAGGATTCCCCATAGGTTCGAGCGGGCACTGACAGTGAGGAGGATCAACTGTGGACTTATGCCATATCAAAATATCTAGGGCATAGATATTATATCATCAGTAGGTAGACAGGGGCCACCTAAGACAAAGGCCACCTACATGCATGACATCTGAGCATTATTTCATGATGCATGCACTTGATTGAGTATCTAGGCACCTGCATGCAAGTCAACTGCGAATTAGAAGAGAAAGTGACCTAATTAGGTAAAAAGTTAGGTTTTTGGCAGTTGAATGTTATAAAAGAAAGGTAAAGTGGATGGAGAAGACACGCTTATTGATTATTGATTTGTGATCTCGATTTGGGAGAGCGCAATGAGTGAAGTTGGGGTTGAGGCTTGTACTCAGCTAACTGGTGTATTTTGGGAGCGAAATCTATCTGCCCTAGTTCATCATCAGGTTGGATCATCTAGATTCAACATTGTTCATCATCAGGTATTATCATCATTCAGATTTAGCAGAGTTATCTTTTATATCATATCGTGGGCTTGCTCTCCCTTGCATGGGCGCATTCTCCAGATAGTCTTCCATTCGTTTTACAGTCTACAGAGGGCAGAATTGTTGCATGCTGATTCTATCCTTCTTAGAGCATCATTATTACCCTTCACCTGGAAGGAGGACCTCTCAGCTTGACTCTCAAGCTATTTCTCAGCATATCACTCTTCAGAAGGACGTCTTTATCTATTGGGGCGAGTTTCCATAGGAGGATCTTCACGTTTTGGGCATTTGGAGCCATTAGACCTCATGCATGCAGTCTCCATCTTATTCAGAAGGGCACTATAACCCTAGTGCACATTATCCGGAGATCCATCAGTAGAGTATTTATTATTGAGGAGCATTCTTAGCTTTGGAGGAGGGCGCATTCCTCATCTGGAGGACTAATTGCCTTAGCATATTATTTATCCAGTGTAATCTCCACATGCAGTGATCATCCTCATCGACTACAACAGATCTATATACTGCTATGTGCACGCACTAATTCCTCCTACTTTCTAGCATTTCAGTATTATCTAGGTTACAGATCTGCATGCAACTGCATGCATGCAGAGATCAGGGTTTACTTTCATATTCTATTGAGACATAGGCCTTCTAGCCATCTACAATACAACAAAAAAAGAAAAAATATCAGTTTGGGATATTACAAGATCTACAAGAAACAATTCATTACCATGTGACCACTTGGTTCATATTGTTGGAGAGGAAGAGAATCCAACTTAAGTTCGCTTCCAAATCAACTTAGATCCTGCATCAAAACTCTGATACACTTGCAAAAGAACAAATGGATTAAATCTAGAAGATATAGATAGCAAGAAAATATGAAGAGTAATTGTATATCTGACTACGCATACTACTCCCTATTCTTTCACTAACATATAAAAAAAACAACTCAAAGGCTATGAATGAATGCTTCTATGGGCTAAGAGGTCTTCTTAGCTAAATAATCAACACATTCACAATGATAAGCATATGAAAAACATGAAAAGATTATACCTTAAACATAGGCATACAACACAATATGGATCTTGCACACTTCCTTGACCTCCAAAGTCTCAACAAATTCTTATTGCAAAAAATATGAAATACATGAGCAGAGGTTCCTTGCTCTTCCACCTCTAAGATGGAGGCAAAGCCTTGCATTTATACACAAAGAGAGCACCCAAAAACCTAACTCGAATTGGTGAGGTGGCTAGGGTAGAGAAGGCGCATTCCTTCACCAAACTGGAGCTCCAATGCGTTGATTGAGAAGTTAACTGGGCTTTGGTTGGTGCGAAGAGGGTGAGGTGGCCTCCACCTAGGCAAGGCACTCACCCTTTACATTGTTACTATCACCCAACCAATAGATAGCTACCACATGAACAAATTCGCCCAAGCATGCAAGGATGGCGCAATTCCCAATGGAGAGATGACTGCAGTGACTGGATAGTTGACTGAAAGTGATCTGAGATGATTGGATTCAACTTCGATACTGATTGCCATGTCATCTAGCTCTTTATTTTATTCAATTTGGTCTTTTTTGGAGAGATTTGGATTTTCTCCAAAATAATATTTTTCTGAATATTTTAATTAAATATTCCTCATTTATTGATTTTGAGGAAATATTTAATTACAAGGCCAAATAAATGTCTGAAACTTAGGATAAGTGGGTTTAGGGGTTAAATGGACACTTTGGCATAGAAAATGAGTCTTTACTTGCCAAAATCCACCCCCAAACCACTTAATTATTACATTTTGAAAATTTCAATTAAACCATAGTAAAATGGCTTAATTAATTGAAAAATTTAATTATTAAAATAATAAAAAATAAAAAAACCAACGCAACTGGTAAAATTTTTTCAGACGAATTTTTTAACACACCTAGGAACCTAGGAAATGACCATAGAACATACCAATAGTGTCTAGTAGGTTCATATTTTACAGTTGGGCTCTAATAACCCCCCAAGGCCTAATTGTCAAATTTGGGCATTCCAGCTTTGGAGGTTGTAGGAGAAAAACTCATCGATTATTACTCGGCTAAAGGCAAATCATAATCGACGAGTGGAAAAAATCCTTGGAATACCTTATTTGACTGTCAAGTACTAGGGAACCGAGCCACTCAGATCCCCATACTAGCACACTTTATTATAGACCCCATGGGGCATGGTCATTTCAACACAAAAATGAAAAGTCTATCCAGAATTGGCTAAGTCTGAATACACTGAACCTCTGAACTCTGGAAGTGAACATGAATCATGTTCAATAACCGGCGGCTCGATAGAAGTTCAGCTATTGTACAAAATAGTTGGTAACACTATCTTTGGAAGGCTACTTGGTGGAAATTGATGTTTGAGTTGAGTATTTCACCCCTTGTTGCTTGGGAGTTCCTTCTTATCTTGAACATTATCTTTGAAGTTGGATGCCATGTGAACAAAACCTATAGAGTGCCACCTTTGAGGGATTGATTATACATGCTCATGTCCTGGTTGAGGCTGTCTCCATGTAGAGCGGTGTTGATTGGTTTGCTGGGTCGTTTAGAAGAGTAAAAGGTTTTTTTTCTACGAAGTTGCTTGGAGAATTCGATAAGAAGAGCCCTCAATTTGAGTGTTCTCTTCATTTGAAAGATTTTGGGGCTAGCATGTGGATATTCTTGTGGAACGACCCTTCTTTGAAGGTTATCACTTGGTGACTTGTGGACATCTCTTGTTGAAGAAATCTCTTGAAGGGGCCTTTGGAGGATGAATGTGGACATCATTTGAGGGTTTCAAACCCCCTTTTTTGACTTTGCTTGAAGAACATGTAATCTTTGAAGAAGCCTTGGGAGGCTAGCTTGTGGACATGTGTGGGTGATTCGTTTTCCTTGTGGACAATATGTGGTTGCTTGGAACATTTGATTGGTTAAAGACCCTAGTTTGGAGAGGGATTTTGGGTGGCCTTATGGACATTCCTTTAGAGCACACTTCTCGGAGGGGCATTTGGAGGCCATATGGCATCATCGACAACACTTATTCCCTTGTTAGATGGAGACATCCCCTCATTTAGGGGCTAAGTCACCTGGTTCGAGTCCATGTTCGAATTCGGCGACCTAGAAATTCGACAAAATTCGGCAATGAAAAAATTGGTGATAAATTCGACATTAAATTCGAGGGACTATATATTTCAAAATTTTAATATATATATAAAATTCTAGGCACTCATTAAACATTATGTAAAGTGAAAATTGCATGCCAACATTGACATATATAATTATATTTCAAAAGGATGGTATCTTGTTAAAAATTTAGGAATTTAGGTTAGGTTTTTTGTCTTTTTTTTACCTTTTAAAATTTTTATTGAATATATTCGATTAAATTCGCCTTGAAGTTCGCCTTGAAGTTCGAATTCTACTTGAAGTTCGGCTTAAAGTTCGACTTTAAAATTCGGCTTTAAGTTCGGCTTCAAGTTCGAATTTGGTTGAAGTTCGGTGAATTTCGAATTTCAAGGTTGAAATTTGCCGAATGCGATGACTTAGTTTAGGGGCCCCATGTATCTTATGTAATGTACAAGTGGCTTTGACTACCCTTTTCGATGTAACTTGTTAGAACTTAGGAGTTAGTTGATTGAATGGGGCTTTTGTATTATTTTAACCCAACCTAGTTTTTTTTTTGTAAGCTAATATCGATGGCGTTTCGAACCAGTGACCTAACACAAGGAGTGCCTTAATAGTACACCCATTCACCATCTATTCTATGCCCCATGGGATTTACCCCACCCTTGGTTAGATCTAAGGAAATAATTGATATTTTATTGTAAAGGAAGTTTTAGCTTCTCTTATAAATTGAGAACTACTTCCTCATTTCATTTCATGGTTGGATTTTTGGATCTCTCTCTCTTTTGGAGCTTAATTGACATATCTTTCTTTGGAGTAAATTTTGTCTAAGGGTTTTGTTATCACACAACTTGTAGTTGCCCCTAACGATGATCCTATCCAGGATGGTAGAGGAGATGGGCAACTAAAGAGGTGACCCAAGAGGGCCTCGATTCCCAAGATGGATTAGTTGCCACGTCAACCGAGGCACTCTTCGCTTCTTGCTCTCCAAGCCCCAGATAGCAAAGGGGGAGACCTTGATCTACTCCTGACCTGAGAGATCTAACCCAATCATCAGATCAAGTTATTCAAATAGGGTATGTAAGGTGAGGGGTATGATACCCTAGATTTAAGGAATGAAGTCACGGTGGAGGCTTAGGGAAGATGGGATATTGAATTAGATTAATTAGACACAATGACTTAAGGATTAAGAATGAATCTAGGATGTAAATGCTAGGGTAAATGATCAAAATCAACTGCCTTGAGAAACGTGTACTTAAAACAGGGAAAATGGTCCCAAGTAGTAGATCTGAGAGGATTAGGGCTTCCTAGCATAGCTTGATGATAGATCTGATAGTATCAAAGGTCACAAGCTCGGAAAGGGGATATTAACCACTCAAAAGACCAACAAACCAAGGAGGGTGCAAGCATGAAGAGATCAGTGCCTAGGAAATGGGGTTGATGGAGTCCACAGAGCAAGACGCCCTTGAGGACCCACTTGGGGCTAGGCCTAAGGATAAAAACCCAGAAATGGTTTGCCAGTAAACCAAATAATCAAACCCAGAGAATTTTTATAAGTTTTAGCAATTAGGCTTTTAATGAAAATGACATATGGGTAAGTTAAAGGAATAAAATACGTACCTTGTGAGCATACCTGGATGATGAGAATGAATGCCGAAATGACGAGGATTACTCCCGCAAAGATCAAATGAAAGTTTGATGTCTTCTGTTGCTCCAACGATTTTCCCAAGTCCACAAGTGCGCCCCTCTCTTCCTTCAAAACCAAGGAGAAGAACTCAATTAGCAAGCAGCAATGAAGGTAGAGGCAAACAAGAAGTAAAATGCAGAGAATAATTGTTACAAAGAGAAAATCACTCCCTGAATAAACCAGATTTGAGAGAGGGAGACAAGGTGGGCCTCCGCAGCCAATGCGCCCCTCTTCCAAATCGTCTTCTTCACCTGCAAATCAAATTATGGATCCAAAATATGCAAGATATCCACCAAGATCTTTCAGTGCAATGGAAAAGTAGTTTCAATCACCATAGCCAACATCCAAACCAAGATCAGAAGAATTTCTCACAAGAATATTTTTCTATTCCAATAGCTAAGAGCCAAAAGTCCCTTCACAATGAGGGGAGTCTCTTCCTTAAATAAGAATGAGAGAGACCAAAACCCTAACCACTAACTTGGTTGCATGTTTCTGCCACTTCTCCAAATTTCCTCACATGATACCTTAAGTTGTTTACTTGCTGAAATTTATTTGTCAAATTATTACTTCATTCAGTTTGAATCAAGGTATTTTTGTGTGATGGCATTTAGCTCAAAAGTAGTATTTACTACTTTATTTGCAATTTCAAATATTTTGTCCAACCTGTCATGTGGTGTTGTGTTGGAACACAACTATATAATATATTGGTGGCTGGACAAAATCAATGTGAAGGAATTGGTAAATGATATAGAATTGAAATTGGGTACTAAAATATCTAGCTGTTAAATCTTTTTTGATTAGACTGATGAAGTGGGCACTATTTTTATTGAGCAAGTCAGGGATATATTGCTGACAGCATGATGCTATTGGTTCTTCTAGTGAGTGTAGTGTTGGGTCATTTTTTTGGGTAAAAGACTGATTGGAAAAGTGCATGGCAGGATATTATTCGTCTACCTAGATTATTTCGTTTTCTTCAAAAGCCTTTGGCACAATTCATTTCTGTGCTGAGGGCTCCAAAAAGCAGGGAAGGATATGCTGCCATTGGTGGCGGTTCACCTCTACGAAGAATTACAGATGAGCAGGTCTAGTTCTTCCTCATCTGTCTTCAAGTTAAACTGTTTAAATTGCAATCTTTCTTTCGGTACAATTGTAGAGAATGCTCATCGAACATGAAATTGTATGCTTTATATATGTATTCCATGAAAATTTATAATTTATTTGAAGGCATGGCCGTCATTCTTTATGGGTTACAAATAATGAAGCTTCCTGCTTGATAAATATGTTTGATGCAAATAAACAGAGATCGTAATGCAGTGAATATTAGTTTTACTACTTCTGGTTTCATTCACATTGTGTGGTCAGCTTAGTTCCTGATTTCAGTGATAAAAAGAAGAAAACCAAGCATGAGTTTTGCTGGAGTTAACGAAACATCTTTGAAGTATTTTATTGAGGTGTTCTATAGTAAGGTCTTTCAATTAGTGAAACTGATCAATTGTGACTAGAGACATATCAATACCATAGTTACTGTAATTCATTAACTTCTTTTTCTTGAGGGTCTTACAAAAGGAAAGACACCACTTTTAGATGGTGAACGTTAGTTTATCTTCTTCTGGAAGCTTGTAAAGGAAGTAATTAGTAGTTTAAGAACCCCAGTAAATGTGTCAGTTTTGTTGCCAAAACATTGATGTTTTCTGTTTAAACTTTAAAGTTAACTTTCAATTGAACACAACAAAATTAGAGTTCCAGTTAAGCACTAAGGAATAGATAGGAGTACAATTTTTATGGGTTGATAACATGTTTCCTTCTATTTCAATAGTTTGCAAATTCTCTTCTTGTTGAGTATATACTATATCACATGTGACTAGTGATAAATGACAATGTCAAGACACATAAGTATATGGCTTAATGAAGAAGTTTATGGTTCTCTATTAAAACAAGATTGACTGCCACAAGTTTGCCTAAAGTTCAAAGTATGCATGGACAGTCGTACTTAAATGAGCTCATTTTATACAAGCCAATTATGCTCTATAGTATAAGTAATTTAGTGGCAATACCCTATGTAGGCGGATTCATTGAGGAAGGCTCTTGAACATAAAGATGTACCAGCCAAAGTGTATGTTGGAATGCGGTACTGGCATCCATTTACAGAAGAGGCTATTAAGCAGGTAATTTGTAACAAATGCTCTGATGGAAGCTAACATTGCATGGACAAGCGAATTGATTTTTAATAGGATTTGTGTCCTATATTGCCTGTATGTATGGTTCTAATTTTTGGATTAGCTTCATCTATTATTTGAAGACATTTATTTGCTGTGCTTGTCATATGGGCTGTGGAACACTGATAACCTTAATGAATTTGAAGCAGTTGGGGTGGTCTTATTTTGTAGTGTTCAGGTTTTTGTTCATGGTATCAGACTCTCAACCCTTGCATTTGTTGGCAACAAATATGTAAATGGTTGAATTTATTATTATTATTATTATAAATTGTCAACTTTTTTCAAAATACGCACTGGAAAAAGAAATGGGATTCGGGGCACCCTACTCCTATTTGCAGATAATGATTTTGAACAATGTCATCTTTCCCCATCACCCTATTTATAAATTGTCAACTTATTTGGCATGGCATCATGGCTATAAAAAATAGCGTCATCTAGTGGGCGATACTTCCCTCATTGACTAACAACTCTCATAACCTAAACAGCAAAGTTTTTGACTTTTTATAAAGTACTCTGTTGTTTTCATGTATATTAATTTACCTACATAATTAAAATAGAAAATCTATACATTATTCAGATTAAATAATTGACAAGAACTTTAACTTATATAAAATGATAAATGTAGAAATTTGATCAATATTTTGGATTCTATTAAATAATGATAAAATTTTAAGTGATCTTACATTAAATGCATATTTGTTTGGTAGGGTAAACACCTTTTTTTAAATCGTTGGAAAGCTATGAACCTCATTTTCCATATTATCCCTCATTCATGTTAAGGTTCTACTCTCACCAAGGTTTGAACCTAGGTTGTTAGTGTTACCCCTCAGTTTGCATGAAGATGATTATGATGACTGAGGATGATGATGTATAAAAGACTTGCAGTTCCAAAGGCTTATTTAGACATTCCTCTTCTTCTGGTCATCTTTTGTACCACAATGTCTATGGTCCTTGTTATCATAGAACTTGTAGTGGCCACTATCGGATAATCCTATCTAGGATGGTAGAGGAGCCAGGAAACTAAAGAGGTGACCTAAGAGGCCCTCGATCCCTGGATGGATCGGTTGTCACACCAATCGAGGCACTCTTCACTTTATGCCACCAAAGCCCAAGGTAGCAAAGGGGGAGACCTCGATCTGATCTCGACAGGATAGATCTAAACCAGATCACCAGATCAAACTAATAAAATAGAATAAGTAAGGTGACAGGTATATGAAACCCTAGATCTAATGGATGAAGCCACGTTAGGGGGATTATGCTTGGATTGAGAGGCTCAAGGTGGATGAAATATCAACCCAAGATGTTTAATTACAGTGACTTAGAAGTTTAAGTATGGATCTAGGATCAAGGTGCTAGCACAAAAGATCAAATCTTGATGCCTTGGGAAACATGATTTAGATATTTGATAAATGGACCAAGGTAGAAGATCTAGATGAGATTAGGGCCTTCTAACACCTGAAATGTGTAGCTTGATAATAGATATTGTTACCAACTTTTTGTACCATAGTTGGATTTTCTGGAGAGCCGCCATTTGACAAACATAATAAGTGTTTGATTCCAGTGTATCAGATGATCCAACATATTGTGGCTAGCCAGTTGTGGTTAGCTTGTTTTGTTTTTTGAGTCGACATGACCATGGCCCCATGGGGGTTTGTAATAAAGTGTGCTAGTAGGATCTGAGTGCCTCGGTTCCTCATGACTGGATTAAGCAACTAAGGTATTCCAAGGAGTTTTTTCCCTTGTCAATTATTCTTTGCTTAAGGCGAGGTATAATCGATGAGGTTTTCTCCCGCTCCTCCAAAGCTGGAATGCCCGATTTTGAAAATTTGGCCATGGGGGGTTATTAGAGGCCAACTAATGTATATAAGCCTACTAGACACTGTTAGAATAGGTGTCGGTCATGTCCTAGGTCCATAAAACCCTCAGAAAAAATTTCGAAATTTTTTTACCGAGTCCGTCGAAATTTGGGTTTTAATTATTTTTTAAATTTGATAAATTTCTCTATAGTTTAAATAGAGAAATAATTATTTGTAATATGTCAGTCATCCGGGGTCCGAATTCAGTGATTGATGGCTCGTTTGATAAGCCAAAAATCACACATGACCTATGGAGTAGCTAAACCCAACTTTCGGATGTCAATTCAGCCTCGTAATTAATATTTTCTCTGAAAAGTCATTTACAGAGAAATTATTAATTAAAATAATAAAATTGAATATTTTGGAGATAATCCAAATCTCTCCAAAATTAATCAATTTGATTAAAATAAAAGGCTAAATGACATGGCAATGAGCATTTAGGAAGATTCCAATCAACTCCAAGTCTTCCCAGTCAACCATCCAGTCACCAGCTAAAGATCTTCTTGAGCCAATTCGCCCTCCTTCATGCAAAGTCGAGTTTGATGAGTTGTCATGTGGTATATGGTTTGTTGGTTATGCATTGATGTTAGATTGGCGCCCTCATGACTCACCACACCTACCAAAGCTTGGCTCCTTGTGATGATTCGAGTCTACACCTACCTATTACCATGTGTCTCCCTCACAACCAATTCGCATATCCTACAAATCCTCACGTCACTCCTCTTTAGCTCACGTGGATCCTAGTTGGGGTTCATCTATTGGTTAAGCTCCCATGCAAACACCATTTGATTGGCTCCTCTACCATTCGAGTCCATACCTACTAGTCTCCACACGCCATCCATCATCCAACTCGCATTCATCCTCAAACTCACGTCATACATACCAAGATTCATGCCATTCCTTGTTGTAGTTATGTTATTGGATGATGCTTTCATCACACCTATCTCAAAGTCGAGCCTTGCCACATTGCCAAATCTCACCAACCAAGAACTCGACTTTGGCCTTGTCTATCTCTCCAAGCCCTTATTTGATTGGAATTCGACCTATCTACCCATTGCCAATTCGACCTAGGGCTAGCTTGAGTCTTTTACTATAAAGAGAGGCCAATCTGGGTTATTATCTCATGGATTCTTTATGCATCGAAACTCTGATGAAATTGTAAGCGCTTTTTATTGAGAATAAAGTTGAGACTTTGGAGGTCAAAAACGTGGAGGCTTTTGATGTGCATTGCTTCACTTGATATTGAGGTGATATTGTTTTACATTTCATTTGAGGCTCTTAAGTTGTAGATCATGTTCATGATGGCTAACAATCTAGCACAAGTAGCATGTATCTAGTTCTTTTCACTTAAATGTTTTGTTTCAAATATATTATCCATGCTTAAGGTTCTTGCAGGTATATCTTCACTCTACAATAAGACCAAAGGAGTTTTAACTTTTGGATTTGAGAAACAAAGGGAGTTAGATCTTCTCCATCAAACATTCAAAACACAATTTTGGTTACTTGTTACTATAGGCTTCCATCTCTTCTAGCCTTCTAGTTTGCTCCTTGAGTTTTTGCTTTGACTTGCTAAGCCATTTCTAGCCCCTCTAGCCTTGATCCGAAATTGTTCTTGTTTTCAAGGCATAGATTAGTTTGCCATAAGGTTGAAGTTCCTTCAACCTTGGGGAATAACTTGGGATTTGTTCCCTTGTGCTCTCTTCAACACTCGTTGTCGGCGTATCACCGGTTAACCGGAGGATTTCCAAGGCGGTGTTTCTACCATCTCAAGTGTTCCACTTGAAGCCCTTGCCCTAGATCTACTTCTCCTTGGTTTTGTCTTCATCCTCCCATTCGTCCCACTCCATTTTTGTCTTCATCTTCTCCTAGATTCGTCCCACTTCAAGTTTGTCTTCATCTTCTCCTAGATTCGTCCCACTTCAAGTTTGTCTTCATCTTCTCCTAGATTCGTCCCACTTCAAGTTTAGCTTCCCTCTCCTTGCTTTCGTCCCCCTTGTCTCCTCTACCTTTCATCCTACCTATCCTTCTAGCCTCTCATCCTACTTCTTCCCTTTACCCTTCACCTCTTCGTTTTCCCTCTTTTGTCTTGTGCCTCCTCTAGCTTTCATCCATTCCCATCTTGCCCTACAACACATAACAAACAACAAAAACAAACAAGTGTTAGTATTAGTAAGTAGTTAGTGTAATCTTCATGCTTAGTTAGTTGTTAATTATTTGTTTAAAGTTAGTAGTTGACTAGTTGTTCTTCTTTTGAAAGGGTTAATGGTTAGATTTCTCTTATAAAATCAAAAAATTATGCATTGAAAGTTTAAGTTAGGCATATCCAAAGGTCATTTAGGGCTTGCATCTAGTCTTTCCTTTAAAAGTTTTGTAATCTCATTTCAAAGATAAACAAGTTGGCATATCGGATAGTGTAAATTTTTGTGGTTTTGTTCTCATTCCCACCGCTTTTTGGGGCATTTTAGCTTGCTGGTCCGTTTTACCATATTAATTATTTCAAGACAAAATCTCATGCTCTTTCATGTTTTAGTCTTATTTTGCAAACGTAGACTTGATTGTTCAAAGTTTGATTAGATTTCTAACGCTAATGGGTGCATGAGTTATTGGCTTATTCTTGTGGTAGGATTGTGGGAAGAGAAAGATCTCTTAAATCAAAAGATCAAATCGAAGAGAGAAGAAGAAATCAAGCATCATAAGACATATTTCAAGATACACCTTCTTATCCTTTGTAAAAGCCATTAAGGGCTTCAAATTTTTCAATTTTTATAAGTTGTTTCTAGGTAGCCATTAAAGATCTTTCAAGGATTTTCCCTTGAGGCACTTGTAAAAGATTAATAAAACTTATAGTGGAGAGGTCCTCCATTTTTGGTCTTCTTCCCCATTTGGGGAAGAGTGTTGGGTTTTGTGGTTTGGCTTAGTTAGATCCTTTTCATATGCTCTTAGTTTAATTTCACTTCAATAAGTCATTTTGCTTATCTTCCATATTTACTTACCCCCATGCTCTCCCGAGTAGGGTCTTTGACCTGAAAGAGACTATTGGGTAGTTTAGAGTTACTTTTGTTTATTATTATCTTGTTTCTCTTCCAATCCTTGACCAGAGAATAACTAACTTTGGGATTATATCCCAAAGGCCACATAGTTTTGTGGTAGCTTCTCGCTCCCCCATCAACTTCTTGTGGACATCCAGCTAGCTGGAAGGTTTCTAGGATTGGTGGCTTCTAGTGGTTGATCTTGTTCGGAGATCGATCCCACCTATTAGATTAGAAGTTGTATGGTAGAACATTAGATTTACTCAATTTCATTTTATTTCGCAAATAGTGTTGTTAATAGTATTTGTATCTCGCTGATTAATCATCTTATTGTTTAAATCTTTTTTCAATCTGAGATATACTGCTACTACAATTTATCTGCTTCTTAAAACGAACCAAAGTCTCTTGAACTTGGTCAAATCCAAGTCAAGAGCACCCTTTATCGGAGGGCATTTTAGTTTTGCATTTCCCTGCATTAGGCATTGTTAAAATAGCAAGTCTCTTGAACTGTGGTCATAAGACCAAGTCAAGAGCGCTCTCTGTCGGAGAGTTGAACAAGGTTTTCTAATAATAAAATTTTCCACTCATACACCCTTTTAATTAATTTACCTTGGTTTTTGTCCTACACCCGTATGCTCTGCCAACCGGAAACGGTTGGGCTAGTATTCAGAAAGGTGGAAGACTTGATAATTTACAAGTGAAAATCTAATTAAAACTTTCATCCCCATAACCAACCAATCCGGAGTTGATCGATAAGATAATTTCAGTGGGTAATCTCTTAGTGGGGGCGCCGGGATTCCATGTTCAGCCTCTAGTTTGCTGGTTAGCATTGCGCGACCTGGCTAGAGCACTGGGTGGCCCGACATGTCCTTGAACGGAGGCACTTGATATTGTCTTTTCCGGACTTTCTTTGAACATCCTTGGTTTTAGCCCTAATAAACAAGAACATCTAAAACACTTAAAATTTACCAAGAACAATTTCAAAACGATCTCACAAACAGCTACTTTCGACTTATTCTTTCAGCATCACAAGTACTTTAATTTGACTCCATTTGGCACTGGTCTTTAATATTTATGTATCTTTTGAAGCTGGACCATATGTCCATGTCATTTATTTAATCACTATCTCGTGGATGCTTTGCTTTAATTTCTAAGTCAAAGTATATTGTTGTCTTCTGAATTTGTATCTTGTGAATTTTGCAACGTGGATTGCGTGTTTAATTCTGTTCTAGTCATCATTCAAAAAACTCCTAAACAACACCCATCCGCATCACAACACCAAAAAACATTTAAACACACAAAGAGCCTTAGACAACTCTTTTTTAGGGACTACCCCCCTTGGCTTCGTTAGGAGTTTTGCCTAAACGGAGGAGCTGGGATTCAGGTGACAGTACCTGGCTCATTGCTTGCCCCCAAGGCCACACCTCTCCCCACTTTCCAGTGAGGGAGACAGCTTTCGAAATATTTCTGCTGCTGGTGTGCAGTTTGGCGGACAACATCTTTGGCGCTGTTGCCGGGGACAAATCTTTTTGTTCCTGGACGACCTTAGTTTTTTCTAGTTTGTTTACCTTTTTGATAGATTCTCAAATCTGTCTGGCGACTCCACTACCCTTTTTTCCTTTTTGGTAGATTTTTAGTTTAATCACTCTCAGAAATTAGACTTGAATCCACCTGGCGACTCCATTGTCAATTAACACCTCAAGGTATTCGACTAGAAGAAACTCTGAGGGCTTGCTTAGTTTTATCCCAGAACCTGAAAAGGTTTATAGGAGAAGACTGAACAAGCTTGCTTCTCGTAAAATCCTTGAAGAACTTAGGTCTCAGTCTATTTCTGACATCCATAGTCTTTGTCAAGAAAATAACTTAGAAAATTCTGAAAATTTTGAAAACAGTAATAATTGTTTTTCCGATACAATGGGTGATTTTTTCGCTCCCCTCAACATTGCTCAGATAGCAGGTCAACCACATGATCTTCCAGATAAGGCCATCGACAAAATTCCAACCTTTACCGGCACTGATGCTGTTACTGCTGCACATCACCTCACTGCTTTCTCAAAAATAAAAAGTGGATATGTCAGGGATCCTGCTCACAGACATGAGGATGTGTACATGAAGTTGTTTGCCTTATCCTTAGATGGGGATGCTGGTGACTGGTTCATCGGCTTGCCAGCCAACTCCTTTGCCACCTTGACTGAGTTTTCAAATGCTTTCACCAACAAGTATGGTGAGAAAAAAGAGCCCCGTCATCAACTTGCTGCTCTAACAAACATCAAAAGAAGTGAGATAGAAACCATGGAAGTGTTTAACAAGAAGTTCACCGATTTATACAATGCAATCCCTACAGATTACAAGCCAACTCCACATACTATACTGGTTTACTACATTGAAGCTTTAAGTGGAGAGATGCAATATCAACTTAGGGATAAAGAACCTGCTACTTTGTTAGAAGCACAGATAATGGCAACTAAGATCGATAAGAACATGCAGTCCTCTGGAAAGTCAAATTTGCCTGGTTATTCAAGAGCTCAAACTCCTTTAAAAACAGCTGAGCCTAAAGATAAAGATCCTCTAGCTGCGTTGAAAGATTCATACGAGAAAAAGATGATGGATATGTGTGAGAGGATGGAAAGAGCTGAACAGAAACATGTAGTCCAAATGAAGGAAGTGCAAAATAAAATCATAAACATAGAAAGAGCACATGTCCAACATGTTCAACAAATCCAACAGAATCAGCCGATTCAAAGAAACTATCCTCCTGAAAACAATTGGCAGAAAAGGGCTCCCAACAATGAAAAGAGGCCTCCGAGTCAAATAGAGGCTGCTAACATAAATGAAATATATATCCCATTCTGCAGAGCTTGCCAAGAATTCCATGAAGAAGACACTTGTCACCTTGCATGCTATATCCAAAAGCATGGTTTTCCCGAAGGGTTTGTTGGTCAGTTTTCCTCAAGTGAGCATGAGTGCATAAACTATGTAAATGACTTTTATGATTTTCCCAAAGATAGTGGGAACCAGTTGGGTCAACCTATTACGGAAAGTATGACATTTTCCCTTCAAATCCCTGATAATCCCATTGAGAAAATTTATCAAAGATCGAATTCTATTGAAGACCCTCCTCATGCCACCGAATCAAAAGACACTTGTGAGTGGGAAGTTTTTCAAGACTACTTCCGTAATGATGAACGCATATGTATTCCTGATCCACCTCTAGAAGAAACCATTACAGAGATTGACACTCATGAAGAAATCCATGAAGTTTGTAATATGTGTGATGACACTCCCATTTGTTCTCTACCTAGCAGTGAGTATTCGGAAAGTTGGGTCCCTTGTGATATCTTTGAAACCCATTTGTTTGAAGAAGATTGTTATGAAGTTGAGGAGGATAGACATAGCTTGGAGGATGACATAAGTGATGATCAGTCCATCATGGATGACATAGATATTGGAAATGATGAGTGGACCTTTTTAGAGAACCCTATCTATTGCTTATCTAAAGAAGTTAATAATGAACAAGATTCCTTTGGAAATTTTGTTAACAATCCCACTTATGAGCATGAGGATGCATGTGGCCAAGAATGTGGTAAAATCCATGAAGACTCCCCCATTTTCTGCAGGAGTATGGATTTTGAAAAGTTGAGCATAGAGGAAGAGAAGGAAATTGTTTCATATGAAAAGTCAGTTGAGCATATATCTTGCCCATCGGAAACCCCTTGTGTATTAGAGCAGTTCGAGGCATGCACTTTCATGGAAAATTATTTTCAGAAGAGCCTCTTGGAGGAATATGATCAGGTACCATAATTGCTTTGCTGAATAGAGCACTTGAGAACCTCAGAATCTTTGGTCTCATCACTGTTCTAATCATATCCTCGAACACGCACTCGAGCGTCTGCATCATTAACAAATATGTACCTATTACCTGCATTATTCCAACACTCTACCAATGTTTGCAGACCCAATATTAGTCAAGTCATAAAAATTAAATGCATGAAATAACAAGTACTAAAAAATAAAAATGCTAATCTACTAACTTAACATAAAATTTTGTTTTATTATGTTTTTGCAGGAAGAGACACAAAGCAAGAAGGAACTCAATCAAGCAAACCACCAGACTCAATGGCGAGGAAAAACACTAACTATTGCTCAAGTGAGCTTATTCGTTTCCTACCTACCTTAAGCTACCAGGTTATTCATTCAGTATTTACAGGAGAGAAGTAATGTTTCATCAACCTCCCATTCATTGGCAATTCAAACAACCTCCCATTCATTGGCAATTCAACTGTCTCACCATCCAGTGTTTCCAGGAAAAATGATCTTCTCTCGGCTATCTTAATTATCCTATAAGGACCCCATCCATAATCATTCCAACTTTGTGTGATTTCCAGGCTTTTCCTTGTATTTATCCCACAACAACACTACGTCCCCAACATTGAAAGTTTCTGTTACTAGCTATTTTGTACAATAGCTGAATTTCTTGTGAGCCGCTAGTTTATTGAACATGATTCATGTTCATCATTAGTGTTTAGAAGTTTAGAGGTAATTTTCAGGGCAATTTTGCCCCATTTGTAATAACTGCATGTTCATACCCCCATGGGAAAAATGTAAAAAGTTGGTCTAAACAGGGTCCTTTTATAAAGAACTCGGCTATCCGTAGGTTTAGCCATTTGGGGGATACTCTAGAGTGTTTTTTCCTTAGGAATTATGCGCTACTCATCAGTGGCGTATAATCCCTGAGTTTTTCACCCAAACCTCCAAAGCTGGAGTATTTTCCATGGTGGTCAAAACCTAAGGTGGTTATAAGAGTCTTGTGTCTAGAATTTTTTATGTGTTAGCCATCTCGATTGAGTCGTATGAACATGCACTAGGTCCCCTAGGAGTTTCGTTGGATTCCGAGAAGAATAAGTTTTTTCCATAAATTAGACCAATTTTTAATGGTTTAATTAAAAAATTTCAAAGTGTGATAAAAACCTTATCCGAAGGCGGAATTGGGCATGGGGAGGCTCATTTTGACGCTTAGAGCGTCTTTTTTACCATAGCACCCTTGTTCTTCAGTTTTCGGGCAATTACGTCACCTCTGCGGGAGTTTTGGCTAAGAATGCATCATTTTGGCACTTAATAGCTAAAAATGGTGAAAATGCACTAAGTGAGAAAATCCAAATAAGTCAAAAATATGATTTTTTAACTTTGGAAAAGGTTAAAGGTTGTTTTCATATGGTGTACGACCATGTTAAAGTAATAAACCACATGTGAGATTAAGGTTTGAAATTATGAATTGATCATGATGGATGATGTGAGCATATTAAGTAGTGTGGGTCCTCCTCCTTTCGAGCTTGGTGTTGGGCGATTGTTCCAATGGTGAGGTGGATGCCACCTCTACCAATCACACCCACTCCACCTACCATTCACGCCTCAATCCCTATGAAAGCTCACTCATATCCTTGAAGAGCTCACGCATATCCTTGAATGTTCACGTGTTATGCAAGGTTGAGGGCTCGTATTTGATGGTGAAGCTTCCAAAGCTTGAGTGGGGGGCGCCTTGCCTAGGTGGAGGCCACCTCCCCACTCACAACAACAAACTTGGAGTTAATCACAACAAACTCACTCCAAGCCATCCCTTTGATTAGAGTTCGATTGCTATTTGCTCTCTTCTCAAGCCAAGCTCGAATGAGGTATTTGGCTCTTAGTTTTGTATAAATAGAGGCTCCATGAGCTCTCTTAGCATGGATTCTTGTGCAAAGAAATTCTGGTGAAATTGTAAGCACTCTTTGTTTAATAAAATATTTTCGACTTTGGAGGTCACTTGCATTGGCTCTTGGCATTGTGTCTTCATTCTATGATGAAGTAATATCTCTTTCACCCTACTCCTTGATTTCAAATTCGATTGATGTATGCTTATTGAATACTAACAATCTAGTACTTAGGCTTCTAATCGAATTGTTGTTGAGTGTTTGTGTCTTCAGGGATTGCATCTAGTAGAAGTTTTTGGCATCTAATACCTTCACTATGCAGGAACTCCATTGTTGATGGTTTTTGTTTGCAGGGTTCAGGTGGTTTCGATCTTTCTAGCCTCATCCATCAAGCTATAAGAAACACTCTATCAAACTTTTGGTTACTTGTCACTTGGTCCTCTTCAAGTTGTGGAATTTCTAAAGATCTATCATTCTCGAACCTTGAACCTTCCCATCAAGTCTATTTTGTTTTCAACAGGCTTGACCTTGCCTCGTTTTTTCTCCTTCTAGCCCCCTCATAGTTTCGTCCTTCCTTCCTTCTTCTAGCTTCCTTCTCCTCTCGTCTTACCTTCCTCTACCTTCTTTTCCTTTCGCTTTCTTCCTTGCCTTCGTTCTAGCTCCCTTCAAAGTCCTCCTCCAAACCCCTCTTCTCCTTCTCGTCTTGACCTTCCTTCTCTTTGGTTTCCTTCCTTCCTACTCTCGTCCCTCCTCAACTTAGCCTTCCACCCCTCCTTTCATCCATCCCCTTTTTGCCCTTTCCTTAGCCTTTCCCTTGCTCTCGTCCCTCCTCCTTTAGGCTCTTCCATCATCCCCTTCGTTTGCCTTTAGGCCTCTTCGAGTTCTCCCTTTCGTCCCTCCTTGAAACACTACAAAAACACACACAAAAACATAAAAGCTTTGTTAGTAGTTACTAGTCTCTTTCTTTAAAAAGCTAGTAGTTAGATCTCATCTCGTTTTGCATTTGCATTTGTTAGATCTTAATCAATATTTGCATCTAGTTATTTGTTAGTTGCACTTGCATCATTAGATCTCATCTTCCTAGTTAGCTTGCATTTTATTTCTTAGTCTTAGATCTAGTTTGAAGTTTGTAGTTTCCATTTCTAATCTCTTTCAAAGTGAAAAGCTTGCATCCAAAAAATATTTGATGTTTACATTTCTAGATCTAATTAGTTTCACTTTTGTTGTTTTATCTATTGCTTAACGGGTGCTTGGAAGTGATCTATCTTGTGTAGGTACTTGGAGGAAGAGAAGGAACCCTTATGGCCCTAAACCTTATTGAAACAACAACAGAAGGCTTGAGGGGGATAGAGATATGCGACGACCTGAGTATCCATAAAACTCTGAGAAAAAGAATCTCAATTGGTGTGATGAAAGAGAAGAAGAACCATCCGACACCATTAGCCCTGATGACCAACCAGATAACATCAATTTTATTAATGACTTATCCTATGATGAAGATTTTGGAAGAATCCTTCTAGAGGAAGAGCCATGGGAGCAAGAAGAAGAAATAATCGAAGAACCTAGCTCCTCAAGATCTCCCAAAACCAATGGAACAACCAAAGTATAAAATCTACAAACGAGGAAATAATTCCCATCCTTCTTTCCTTGACAAGCATAAGAAGATTAATGAAGATAAAAGGGAAGAGAAAGATCTTGCTGTGAATGATTATGATCTAAAAATTGATATCAAGAAAGAGTTAAGCAAGATAATGTGTAATGTCCCTGTTACTGAGTTAATGAAGGTGCCCTCTATTATAAGCCAAGTAGAGGAGTTCTTTGATGGCATTGGCCAAGAGAAAGCTCCTGAGACTGTCTTAGAATACTGTCATATCTAGAACCTTAATGGAATGCAACTTAGCGAAACAGAGAAGGATCCACCAATAAACATCCATTCAACAATTTATGAGAGAAAGAACGGTGGTCACCCTCCCTTTTACCTTACCTTAGACATTCAGAACAGGCTCCTTCACAATTGTATGTTGGATTCCGGAGCAGCTATGAATGTCATGCCTTTACAAGTCATGAAGGAAATGGGACTTGAAGTGAGCTGTACAGATTGTCTCCTTGCCTTGGAATTCGTGCTACTCTCTCGAAAAATGTGCTGGAAAACCCTCCTTGAAATTCGCGTTGGTCTCTCTCTTTTCTCTCTTGCTTTTCTCTTGAATCTCTCAAAAGTGAGTAAAAAATGCCTACCTCATGCTTTTTGATCAAACCCTAGGGTTTCCTAAATCCAATGGATGAGATAGATTTAGATCTACTGTTGAAATTAAGTGCTCCATTTATTTCTCATAAATAATTAATTTCACTCACCCACTTAAATTTATCAAAAAGTGACTTTGAGTTTATAAAGTCTCATTAAGTGCTTTTAAACCTGTAACCATGCTCCTCAACAATCTCAGAGCTGGGTGATGTAGGTGGGCCATCCTCCGATGCCATAGCTCACGTAGCTCATTGCTGCTGCTGTGTGCTAGAGCGTGTTGCGGCTGAAACAATAACTTGTACAACTTTCCACATCTAACCCCAATGTCCATGGTGGTAGATATTCCTGTAGTCCTGGGAAATACTTGTACTCTCCCATCTGAGAAACACACCCAAAGACCCCTGTCCTCAATGGTGGAAACTGACACAAGGTTCTTCTTCAGCCCAGGGACATATAGCACATCCCTCAGAGTCATGGGACTGATGGACTCCCTCTGAAATGTAATAGTCCCCCGACCAACTGCTCCAACAATGGTATTGTCGCCAAGTACAACCTCCACATCTCTACCTGTCTGTGATAGCTCAGAGAACATCTCTCGAGCACCTGTCATGTGGCTCGAAGCTTCGTTGTCAATGTATCAAGTACTAGTGTTGGATGGACTTGTTTGATGGCCTGCCAACAATGAATGCTCCATCTCCATCTCCACATCTGTGCTGGTGGCTAAAGAGGCTCTCTCTCTCTCTCAATCTGTCCAACACATAGGGAAAACACCCTCTGAAACCTGTCTCCAAAGTCATCAACCTCCGCGGAGGCTGTAGTCTGCTATCCCTTCTTGTTCTTCTTGTTTGGACACTGTGAAGCATAGTGCCCAAACCTCTAACAACCATAACACTCGATTTTACTGAAGTCTTTCTTCTGCCCACCATGCTGCTGCTGCCTGGCCCCACTCTTCTTGGGACCCTTCTTCTTCTTCCCCTTTGCTGTCAAAGCCACGTTCTCCTCATCTACCCCACTCTGTGATGAACTTCCTTGTACGAGACCTCTCCTGGTCTCCTCCTGCACAAAGTCATCCCACAGTCTCTCCCAAGAAGGTAGGTTCTCTCTACCCACTATGGCCTGCACAAATGTACCCCAGGGCTTTGAAGCCCATTCACTGCTGTACGTACAAGCTCAGTAGCAGATACCACCTCCCCAACTGCTGCCAGTTCATCTTGAACTACAGATATCTTGGTAAGGTATGCTGTCACTCCTTCTCTGCCATTCATCTTTATACTCTTGAGTTTCTCTTTGAGAACCATCTTCCGGTTCTCAATGGTACTCTCATACAAACTGGTCAAAGCAGTCCACATCAAGTGTGCCCTAGCCTTGCCTGAAATGTGAGGGATTATGTGGTCTTTAACTGCATCAAGGATTATCCTCCTAGCCTTACAATCCTTCTTGTTGCAGGCTGATCGTGATGCTGCATCTGTAGCAGCGGGAATCTGAACGAGATTCGCTGTAGTATTTCTAACCACTTCCTCCCATAGTTCATTCTCCTCTAATATCAGCAAAATTCTGGCCTTCCATGGCACAAAGTTCACTGTCCCATTCAGCCTATGCTCCAACCTAAGTCCTGTAGCCATCTTTCAGCCAACCCAACAAATTGCTGCTCACTAAATAAAGAAAATTTCTGAATTTACTGAGTTCTGGAAATTTTTGTGTGTCTACAAAATTATCACTGTTTTCTGCCCCCAAGCTCTGACACCATGTAAAATTTTCTGAGTTTGCAGCTTGTTGGTTTATGCCAATGTTTCAATGGTTTTCATTCCTTGCCGGTTTTGCATAGGTTGGAAACTACTTATGAAAAATTTCTTCAACAATTAAACACGCTGTAAAATCATACTAACAGGCATAAATTAAATTTTAGCATGCACACCATGAAAATGAGACTCATAAATTTTTGGCAATTGTGCCCTGGAAAAACCCCCACGAGGAAAACTAGTAAGAGAGAGAGATTTTATTTCATCAGCAATATTTCAGTACATCAATTTTACAGTAAAAAATGTACTTGTCTCAACCAACCAAATCACCCAGCCAACTTCCTCGATTTCTGTGCAAGGCTGCCTCGATTTCTGTGCATAAATTTCTTCTCGAAAAATGTGCTAAAGATAGTCTCGATTTTTGTGCCAATAACCAAGAAAATTACTGTACGATACAACAACAATTAATGTTGCTGTACGGACCACGAGTTCTGTGCCATATCTTGTACATCAGTGAATGAGCTGAACGGTCCTCGATTTCTGTGCCAACCTGTAGCTGTACGGACCTTGAAACTCGTGCCTATTTCTTGCTACAATGTGCCTCGAAAACTGTGCCACTAAAGTTGTACGGATTTGGGAAAATGTGCCCACTGAAATAAATTTCTGCTTGGATAAATGTGCCCATAATCACGTTGTACAGATTGTCTCCTTGCCTTGGAATCCTTGCTGCTCTCTCGAAAAACGTGTTGGATAACCCTCCTTGAAATTCGAGCTGGTCTCTCTCCTTTTTCTCTTGCTTCTCTCTTGAATCTCTCAAAAGTGAGTAAAAAATGCTTCCCTCATGCTTTTTGATTAAACCCTAGGGTTTCCTAAATCCAATGGATGAGATAGATTTAGATCTACGGTTGGAATTAAGTGCTCCATTTATTTCTCATAAATAATTAATTTCACTCACCCACTTAAATTTATCAAAAAGTGACTTTGAGTTTATAAAGTCTCATTAAGTGCTTTTAATGTGAGGGTCACCCTTTTCCCCCTTTCTAAGTGACTTAGGAAAATGTCACTTGGGGAACACTTCCCTAGGTACAAAAACTAACACTCCCTCTTACCGAGGAAGGTGTTCTGCACCACTCCCAACTTGTCTCCAAAGAAGACAAACATGCCCCTCCCCAAAGATTTCGTCAGGATATCTGCTACCTGCTCATCAGTGGAAAAATACTGCAACTCAACTGATCCTCTCTGGACGTAGTCTCGGATGAAATGATACCTGATCTCAATGTGCTTTGACCTGTCATGGAACACCGGATTCTCAGAGAGCTGAATGTAACTCTGATTGTCACAATAGATCACCGTAGGTCTAAGCTCTTGATCAAATAAATCTACCAACAACTTGCGAAGCCACAGTGCCTCGCAAGTAGCCTGATTGGCTGCGATATACTCAGCCTTGGAAGAACTCAATGCAACAGATTTCTGTTTTTGACTGAACCACGACACTGCTGCTGAGCCCAAACTGAAACAACAACCGGAAGTGCTCTTTCAATCCCTCACACAACCTGCCCAGTCTGAATCTATGAAACCAACCAAGCTGACTCCACCCGAACCGTTGTAGTCCAAACCATAGTCCATTGTGCTTGCTAGGTATCTCAACACATGTTTTACGGCAGTCCAATGTACACTCAAAGGCTCCACCATGAACGGGCTAAGAGTGTTCACCGCAAAGCACAAGTCTGGCCTGGTGTTGACCAGATACATCAATAATCCAACGAGCTGACGTTAAAGTGTAGGATCCACCAACTTACCCTCAGAAGCATGAAGTTGCTTCCAGTTGGTGATCATAGGTGTAGACATCGGCCTACAGTCCTCCATCCGAAATCTCCTCAGAATATCAACTGCATACTTCCCTTGTCCTAGGAAAATATGTCCAGGCTCCTGCCAAACCTCCATCCCCAAATAGTAATGCATCAGCCCAATATCGATCATCTCATACTCAGCTGCAAGGTCTGTCTTGCAATGTGCAATGAGATGCTCCTCTCCTGTGATAAACAAGTCATCGACATATCATAGAAGAATGAGAGGATCTCCACCAACCACAATGTAGTAAAGGTTGGGATCAGCCTCACTCTTCTGAAAGCCCATCGAAGTCAAGTAAGCATCGATCGTGGAGTACCAAGCTCTAGGAGCTTGCTTCAGTCCATACAAGGCTTTCCTCAGCTTGCACACATGAGAATCTCTCCCATGAATCTCGAATCCCTGTGGCTTCTCTAAGTACACCTCCTCCTGCAGAAGACCATTGAGAAATGCGGTCTTCACATCCATCTGGTGGATCTTCCAACCCATCTCTGCTGCTATAGATATCACTGCTCTGATGGAAGAATACCGAGCAACTGGCGCAAAAGTCTCATCATAGTCAACTCCCTCAACCTGTGAAAACCCCCGAGCCACAAACCGAGCCTTGTACTTCTCCACATTGCCATCTGCAGCATTTTTTATCTTGTAAAGCCACTTGGAAGTCACAACTGACTTCCCCTCTGGTCTCGGCACTATCTCCCAAGCATCATTCTTCATGATGGAATGGTACTCTTCCATCATGGCATCTCTCCATATCTGATGCTGAGAAGCCTCCTCAAATGTGGAAAGCTCAGAGTCACGAAGACTCGCAACAAGAGCCATAACCCAATCTGTCTGGCATCACTACTGTCTTGATCTCTTCCTGGGGTCTACCAAATGCCTCTGCTTCCTTCAAGGTATCCTGAAGCCATTTAGGCTTCCTCTTCCTTGAAGGCTCCTACCAAACTGGTCTGTCCTCATTTGAAGAACTCCCAGAAGCAGAAGGTCCAACACCTCGAGGACGAGTAACTGATGAACGAGTGCCTGAAGAACCTGTAACCTGTGAACCAAAACTTGAACCTGTCCCTGAAGTACCTGTCACCTGAACCACTAAACCTGTAGAAGCTATGCCTGTACTCTTTGATCCAGTCACTCCGGAAACCTGTATCGAAGAAGCCTGTGTCAACTGAGGTGTGGGAGCTGGTGGCTCCCGCTGCTCTATCTCTCTCAACTTCCTGAAGGCTCTCTCCTCATCAAACTTCACCTTCCGCCTAACAACAACTCTCTTCTGGCCAGGTAGGTAAAGCCGATAGGTCTTCGAATTCTCGTCGTATCCCACAAATATGCCTCTCTTTGCAGTGGGCTCAAACTTCGTCCTCTTCTCAGAAGGGATGTGAGAGTAAGTCAAAGAACCAAATATGCGAAAATGGCTCACCTCAAGCTTCTTGCCTGTGTACATCTCCTCAGGAGTCTTCCTCCCCAAAGCACGGTGATGACTCCTGTTCTACAGATAAAATGCAGTGCTGCATGCCTCTGCCCATAGAAAGAACGGTAACCCCTGATCATGAAGCATCGCTCTCCCTGCTCCCACAATCGACCTCTTCTTCCTCTTTGCTACTCCATTCTGCTTAGGAGTGTAGGGAACTGTCAGCTGTCTTTGTATACCCTCCTGTCTGCATGTCTGCAAAAAGCATCGAACTCCTTGGAGGTATACTCACCCCCATTGTCTGATCTCAACATCCGAATCTTCCTCCCTGCTTGCTTCTCCACAAGGGCTTTGAACCCTTGGAAGACACTCAATACTAAGGGTGACTTCTTGCTCGTCAAGAAGTAGATACAGGTCTTCCTGGAGTAGTCATCAATGAAGATGATGTAGTACTCAAAACCAGTCAAAGAGATCGATGACTTAGGACTGCAAATATCAGAATGGATCAAGTCAAGCACTCCTGCTGCTCTCGTGTCACTGCTTGGAAAAGCAGTCATGCTGTACTTTCCCAAAGCACACCCCTTGCACACATCACTCTGCTCAGTGCTGAACTCGGGTAAACCTGTAACCATGCTACTCAACAATCTCAGAGGTGGGTGATGTAGGTGGGCCATCCTCCGATGCCATAGCTCACATAGCTCACTGTTGTTGCTGTGTGCTAGAGCATGCTGCGGCTGAAACAATAGCTCTTACAACTTTCCACATCTAACCCCAAAGTCCATGGGGGTAGATACTCCTGTAGTCCTGGGAAATACCTGTACTCTCCCATCTGAGAAACACACCCCAATACCCCTGTCCTCAATGGTGGAAACTGAAACAAGGTTCTTCTTCAGCATAGGGACATATAGCACATCCCTCAGAGTCATGGCACTAATGGACTCCCTCTAAAATGTAATAGTCCCTCGACCAACTGCTCTAACAATGGTATTGTCGCCAAGTACAACCTCCACATCTCTACCTGTCTGTGATAGCTCAGAGAACATCTCTCGAGCACCTGTCATGTGGCTCGAAGCTCCGCTGTCAATGTATCAAGTACTAGTGGTGGATGGACTCGTCTGATGGCCTGCCAACAATGAATGCTCCATCTCCATCTCCACATCTGTGCTGGTGGCTAAAGAGGCTCTCTCTCTCTCAATCTGTCCAGCACATAGGGAAAAATCCCTCTAAAACGTGTCTCCAAAGTCATCAACCTCCGCTGAGGCTGCAGTCTGTTGTCCCTTCTTCTTCTTCTTGTTTGGACACTATGAAGCATAATGCCCAACCGTCTGACAACCATAACACTCGATTTTACTGAAGTCTTTCTTCTACCCACCCTACTGCTGCTGCTTGGCCCCACTCTTCTTGGGACCCTTCTTCTTCTTCCCCTTTGCTGTCAAAGCCACTTTCTCCTCATCTACCCCACTCTGTGATGAACTGCCCTGTACGAGACCTCTCCTGGTCTCCTCCTGCACAAAGTCATCCCACAGTCTCTCCTAAGAAGGTAGGTTCTCTCTACCCACTATGGCCTGCACAAATGCACCCCAGGGCTTTGAAGCCCCATTCACTGCTTTACGTACAAGCTCAGTAGCAGATACCACCTCCCCAACTGCTGCCAGTTCATCTCGAACTACAGATATCTTGGTAAGGTATGCTATCACTCCCTCTCCGCCATTCATCTTTATACTCTTGAGTTTCTCTTTGAGAACCATCTTCTGGTTCTGATTGGTACTCTCATACAAACTGGTCAAAGTAGTCTACATCAAGTGTGCCCTAGCCTTGCCTAAAATGTGAGGGATTATGTGGTCTTTAACTGCATCAAGGATTATCCTCCTAGCCTTACAGTCCTTCTTGTTGAAGGATGATAGTGCTAATGCATCTGTAGCAGCGGGAATCTAACGGGGTTTGTTGTAGTATTCCTAACCACTTCCTCCCATAGTTCATTCTCCTCTAATATCAACAAAATTCTGGCCTTCCATGGCACAAAGTTCATTGTCCCATTCAGCCTATCCTTCAACCTAAGTCCTGTAGCCATCTTTCAGTCAACCCAACAATGTGTTGCTCACTAACAAAAGAAAATATTGAAATTTACTGAGTTCTGGAAATTTTTGTGTGTCTGCAAAATTATCACTGTTTTCTGCCCCCAAGCTCTGATACCATGTAAAATTTTCTGAGTTTGCAGCTTGTTGGTTTATGTCAATGTTTCAGTGGTTTTCATTTCCAGCCGGTTTTGCATACGCTAGAAACTACTTATGAATTTTTTTTTCAACAATTAAACACGCTGTAAATCATACTAACAGGCATAAATTAAATTTTAACATGCACACCATGGAAATGAGACTCATAAATTTTTTGCAACTGTGCCCTGGAAAAACCCCCACGGGGAAAACCAGTAAGAGAGAGAGAGATTTTATTTCATCAACAATATTTCAGTACATCAATTTTACAATAAAAAATGTACTTATCTTAACCAACCAAATCACCCAGCCAACTTCCTCGATTTCTGTGCATAAATTTCTTCTCGAAAAATGTGCTAAAGATAGTCTCGATTTTTGTGCCAACAACCCAGAAAATTACTGTACGATACAACAGCAATTAATGCTGCTGTACGGACCTCGAGTTCTGTGCCATATCTTGAAAACAGTGCCCTGTTTTAAATGCCTCGGGAAATGTGCTATACGATACAACAGTTAATGAGCTGTACGGTCCTTGATTTTTGTGCCAACTTGCAACTGTACGGACCTTGAAACCCGTGCCTATTTCCTGCTGCAATGTGCCTCGAAAACTGTGCCACTAAAGCTGTTTTACGGATTTGGGAAAATGTGCCCACTGAAATAAATTTTTGCCTGGATAAATGTGCCGAGAATCACGTTGTACGGATTGTCTCCTTGCCTTGGAATCCGTGCTACTCTCTCAAAAAACGTGCTGGAAAACCCTCCTTGAAATTCGAGTTGGTCTCTCTCTTTTCTCTCTTGCTTCTCTCTTGAATCTCTCAAAAGTGTGTAAAAAATGCCTCCCTCATGCTTTTTGATCAAACCCTAGGGTTTCCTAAATCCAATGGATGAGATAGATTTAGATCTACGATTGAAATGAAGTGCTACATTTATTTCTCATAAATAATTAATTAGTGTTCCACGGGGACGCGTCCCGAAGGGTCGGGGATGCGTTTCGGCGTTTCTTGCGTCCCGGGGACTCCGAAACTCCATGCGAAACGTTTCGGGACGTCTCGCTTTGGGCGAAACTTGGCGAAACGCACAACGAAACGTTTCGGTGGGTGGCGAGACTTGTGGGCGTCCCGCCCGAAACTCCGAAACTTCGGCGAGACTTGTGGGCGTCCCGCCCGAAACTCCGAAACTCCGACGAGACTTGTGGGCGTCCTGCCCGAAACTCCGAAACTCCGACGAGACTCAAAACTGAAATATCAAATGACAAAGACTCAAAAGTGACAAACATGAAATATGATGTTCATGTTAATCATAGATTCATATATTAATATAATCATGATGAATCGTGTAATTTGTTTCAACTTTGCATTTACATTGCATGATTGCACAATGATGAATGTAGTGTTTAGTAATTCACTAATTTGCATGGGATGGTTTGTTATTGTTGGGATTTATATTTTGCATATTTTTAAAAAAATTTATAACTCTCGTGTCCCGCCGTCCCCCCGAATTTCTCTAAAATTTGGGGGTGGTCTCCACACGTCCCGAATGTGCATCTCCCCGCACCCGCGTCCCGCCGTCTCGGAACCTTGGGGGAACATTGTAATTAATTTCACTCACCCACTTAAATTTAGAAAAAAGTGACTTTGAGTTTATAAAGTCTCATTAAGTGCTTTTAATGTGAGGGTCACCCTTTTCCCCCTTTCTAAGTGACTTAGCAAATGTCACTTGGGGAACACTTCCCTAGGTACAAAAACTAACAACTTGTCTGTTATAGTTTGGTAACTTTGGTTACAAGAGATATGAGTTTGAAACTTTGATGAGTCATGAGTCATGACAAATGTTATATGTTGAAGATGGTTGATGATTGATCATTTGATGACAATGCTATATAGTTTAATCCATGTTTTTATGCTTTTTGTAACTAATTCAACATTTTCATGGTTTTGTTGACATATAGCATCAAATTATATAAAAATCTAAGTTGCACGAAACGGAGAAACGAGGAAACGTGACCCCCCAAATTTTGGAAACGGGGAAATATGATATATATATATATATATAAGGAAGGACAAACTTATTATAAAACATAAAACATAAACCATAAATTATTAATTGCATTTAGCTACAAGCAACATTGCCAAGTGATAAATGTTAAATGATATAGACAAAATTTAAAATTTAAAATCATACACGTAACATCACATTTTACTCATAAACCCAAGTCTATATCATTTCATTCATGCAAGTAGTAATATCCAAAAACAACCTTTATAAACGAGGCTATATACTATATATCCAAAATCAGCCTTTATGTATGAGGCTACAAGTACAATGTATCAAACTGTGAACAATGAACATACTAACATAGAAATAAAAGTAAAACATGAGCTCATACTAATAGTCATCCTCAAAAATAGAGCAAGAAGCACGCTTAGCAGTAGAACGTAGAGTGGAAGAAGTATTTGCAATTCCACTTCAAGGTTCCTCACTACTTAGTGCAGCAAGAGAGAGGTCCAAGTCAACAAATTCTGTCTCGACATCCCAATATGCACAAGGCCTATTGCTATATTCTGGGACCTGAGTGCTCAAGTCGCTTGTGTGAGGAGAGAATGAAGTGATGTTCTCTTTATAACTTTATTCAACCTAATTAGAAGCGTCCAAAATTAAATTTTATTTTAAAATTTAATGTATTAACCCTTAACTACTGAAATCCGTTGGCGGAAAGAGACTTTACGGGCTGTTTTTTTAGGAGACTGACTTTTATTTGACAGGAAATGCACCATAAAAGAGAGGAAACGTGACGGAAACGTGTTTCCATTCGTACGGACGTGTTTCCCATACAGGAAACATGTTTCGTACGAAAGGGAACGAGTTTCCATCAAGTACCATACGGGTTTCCAAGTTTCAGCGAGTTTCTAAGGCTGAAATGGGTGCTATACCTGAGTTTCCTGCAACTTAGATACAAATATATATTATATAAAAACACTCCCGAAAACGCCCCCACCTTGGAAGCTTTTGAAAATTTTGCTTTTCGCTTCGCTCCCGCTTCCCGCTTCCCACTCCTGCTCTACGCCCCCAATAGTGTAGGTTTAGAGGGTTGATATATTGATAATAAGGAGCATCAACCACCTACAGCAGTAGATAGTCATCTACAGAAGTTCTGAGAGCTATGAAATCGGTACAGCCATAAGTCTGAAGATTATTGTTGCTACCTACAGCGTTCTGGACAGTCCAAGAGGGGTTGCTACAGTCACAAAGGCCTAAAGACTACTGCTGCTATCTACAGGTCAGAGAAGTGTATTAGATCTGTTTGTATTCAGACTGTAATGTTGGAATCTCATTGCTGTTATAAGTTACTAGAGAGCATTGTGATTTGCATAAAATATATGGACTGTTTTTTGGTGTTAAATAAAACCCAAGCTTCTTGTGTTTATTTATCCCCTATGGCAAAAAGATATTAAAAGTCTGATCTGATTTATAACGATCATCAAATCAAACAAAACCAAGAAACAACCGACTGAAAACAAAGAGAGATAGTTCAGTGATGCAACAATAGTCTGTTGGCCAAGTGTTTGACAAAAGCCCTGAACCAGTTTGCATAAAGCAGTTGACTAAAAATTTAGTTCAGATTTGCTTAGGGACATTACACATCATCTTATGATTTATTTTTTACTTGCTAGGCAGATGATACTTCACCCATACTTATCATAAAGACATGAGAACACAACACAACATAACTCCTAGCCGACCATCATGGCCACCACTCAACCATCAAGAAACTACATCTACAAGCAAGGAAACAAATGTATCAAGAACTCTTGCGAGCTTGACACTTTGTGAAAATTCTCACAATTGATGTGAGCAAAATCACACTGTCGTACTATGCTGTAACATACTTACACTGCTGAAAAAGTGACTTTATTGCTCCTCTAAATTTTCTAAGAGGTCTGTATTTGCTACCATGGACAATAGATGTATAAACTAACTGTTGTAGCTAGTGATGGGATTATATGTGATAAAAGCCATATTTTTTTATAAGATTTGTAAAACTTGATGATGTCAGATTATAGTTTGACATGTTAAAATTGAAGTTTTTTATTGTCTCTTTTTTCCCAAAATGTAATCTTTCGATGAATTTCAAATTTCCCAATTCACATTTACAGAATAAAGGTACTTGGAGTCGAGCTTTATGGTCTAATAATTGAATGTTACTTTGATATTCCTACAAGTACCCTGACGTTGGTAACTGAATTAAATCTTGTTATTTTGTAAACTGTATAGTTCTTGGTAAGAGAACATGAGGCTTGCTCTGCGATAGATTCCATGCAGCGGGCTCAAAACGTTGACACGACCATGAAATCTGCCGCAGAGCGAACTCTAGATTGTGTTACTAATAATCATTCCTGCGAATTCTCAGCTCATTACCTTGCATAGTTCTTTGCGAATTGTAATATTAGTTTTCTGTAACCATGTGAGATATATGTACAGATTAAAGAAGATGGGATCACTAAACTTGTTGTGCTTCCACTCTACCCTCAATTTTCAATCTCAACTAGTGGCTCAAGTCTTCGACTTCTCGAAAGAATTTTCAGGTATATGTGAATGGTCATGTTTATTATGTTGTCTTAGCTCAATGGTGATATCCAGCTTTCGTAGATTACTAAACTGTTTCAAAAGTTGATTACTAAACTGTTTCAAAAGTTTTATGTGTGATAAAAATGAGAAGTAGAACCAATATCAGATTTATCATGGTGGTTTCAGGGAAGATGAGTATCTGGTCAAGATGCAGCACACTGTGATACCTTCATGGTATCAGCGGCAAGGATATATCAAGGCTATGACAAATTTGATGGAAAAGGAGTTAAAGAAATTTGAAAGACCAGACGAGGTAATTGTTTTTGATGAAATACAATATGGAACTCATTGTTTTCTTATTGCGCCGAGAGGCGCTCTACAGCCCAGTATGGGAGAGATCTTGTAACGTGATGTAACGTTAGTAACACTAGTAACATGTCGGCCAAAAATAATAGTTATAGTGAATATTATGGGAGAGATCTTGTAACGTGATGTAACATTAGTAACGTTTGTAACATTAAAGTAAAAAGAAGTAAGGTAATAGTGATAGTGAATATTATGGGAGAGATCTTGTACCATGATGTAACATTAGTAACGTTTGTAACATTAAAGTAAAATAAAGTAAAGTAAGTATGGGGGAGATGTTGTAACGTTTGTGATGTAACGTTTGTTACTAACAAAATAATTAAAAAAATTCATGTCGGCTCATAAAATAAAAAATTATGGAAAGTATTTAAAAAAAATCCATGTTGGTTCATAAAATAAAATATTATGAAAAGTAATTAAAAAATAGATGTTCGTTTATAAAATAAAAACCTAAAACTTAAACCCGGATCTATCAATAAAGAGAAATCAAATTTCTTGAGTTTAAATTTAAAAAAAGAAATACACCTCAAGAAATTGGATCCCTCTCGGTGCTTGATAGATACGGGTTTAAGATGGATCTATGCTGGTTTTATGAATTCCAATGCCCTAGTGCTTAAATGTTTCTCTTCCGTTATTGGCATTGGTATTTCTATAAAGGTCACGTGATTCACCGTGACTCACCGCTTCAGAATTTATATAACAGGTCCCATTGTTCAATTGTACAACTAACTTTTTGTAAATATATTTTCATCTGTCTATGGATTTATGGGCTCGCCCCTTCCGTAATGATGTCTAAACATAACAACTGTCAAGTTTGTTATATGCAATATTGCAAATACCACCCAGGGTACGGAAAAGCCCCGGGTGGGAAATTATCGGCCAGCATAAACTTGGATTTGAATATCTGGAATAACCATAGATATCTGTAAACCTGGTTACATGTAGTATCAGGTAGTCTGTCCGCTAGTATGACTCACGAGGCAATAAATAGCCTGAAAAAGGGGAGATATCTGCAACATTTGTTACAGGTGGTGTCACAGTAGTCTTTCCACATGCCACGTAGCACAAGTGGTATCAAAGTAGTATTTCCGCCGGCATGTGGCAATATTACTTTAGGACTGCTGGCCCATTTTAGGTAGTTCTGTTAACGTGATCACGGCATGAAAATAAATATAAATAAAACAGAAAAATAAAGGAAGCATCCGTTGCAGAACACGCTGGCCTGAAGAACCACAAAAAGCCAGCGACTGAAACTACTTTATTTCTGCTGCATCTTCACTGTGTAACACTGTAAACCTACCAACACTTTGTTGTCATCATCATTGTGTTCATGCTCGCATTTCCATTGTGTTAGACATGATTGCATCACCGCTCTGTATGTGCTCCATCAACATACTACATTACCACTGTGAAAGTACCACCTCAAAATCACTGTGTATGGGCTGTTATATTATATCAGCTTGTATCACTGTTAAAACTATAGTGGAAAAAATCGGCAAGGGTATCGAATACAACTTCTCGGCAACATCGGCGAAAAAATCTATGGCAGGTGGTAAATCTACGACTACTATGTCCATGAGCATGAACATGGATATATCCGGGCATGAAAATAGGTCAGCTTTTAAGTTCTTGATTAAACCAAAAACTTGCACTGGTCTTGAGTCTATTCCACACACGTTCCCGTATGGCCTAGTAATCTTTAATCCCATGGCTTCCATAACTTGTAAAGGCATGACATTCATAGAAGCACCAGAGTCCAGCATACAATTGTGAAGAAGGAGATCACCTATGGGAAGTGAAAGATAAAAGGGTTGGTGACCACCTTCTTTCTCTGATATAAAGCTGTTTGGATGTTGATGGGAGGATCTTACTCAGCTTCAATCATTGCATTAGGTGTCAAGTTTGAAAGAGTTTGATCCTCACCATGCCTAGTGGTAGTCTCAGGGATACTCTCGAAAAATTCCACCACTTGTTCTTTAACAGATGGGATCTTCATTAATTCAGTGAGTGGAATGTTATGCATGATTCTGTCCAACTCTTTCTCAATGTTGATGTCTAAGTCATAATCAGGGAGGACAAAGGTTGGCTCACTCATTGAGCTAGGTTGCTCACTACTTTTCCTCTCGATGAAAGGAGGTGGCTTTTGGCCATCCTTTCTTCTTTGATAAATCCTAATAGAAGCTTGGCCATTGCTTTCAGGTTGTTTTGTGGCAAACACAGGAAGACTACAGCTAGGACTTTCTTCATTCTCTTCTTCCCGATCTATCAGTATACGTCCAAAGTCCTGGTCAAATTCTAAGTTGTCGTTCCAGTTAATGTTTTTAGGAGAATCTTGGGTATCGTCACTATGAGTGAGGTACTCAGGATCATCCTCTCTTTGTTCTTTTGACCAGTTAATTCCACGTGGTTCAGGTGATGTTTGGCCCATGGGGGTTCTTCTATTCTCATCATTAGGGGGCCTAACTGCTAGCAAAGGGTGGAGACTAAGAACAAGGCTAGGCAAAAGGGGTGACTTGACCAAATTCAACTAAGTGACACTTTAGACGGGGAAAGGGGGAAGCCACACTCTGTGCTAAACAAAATAACAAAGGGAAGGGTTATGCCTCACAAATGGATAAGTTGTTTAGAGAGTGTTTATTCAACTTAGGCATCGTGTCTATATCAAGCTGATCCAGGTTCATTAGGATCATTCATTTCATTTCCATGGCCTTTTTGGCCTATATGACCCCTCTGAGATTTCACATGTGCTAAAAAGCACAACTAATCGCAGCTTGCGTCTGAGGCATATTTACGTCAATAACGTCAACAATAATAGATATAACTTTTGAGAAACCATTGCTTTTGGACCTTTTTATACCCTTCGAGGGGCATTTTAGCAGTTCATTGCTATAGCCTTTATTTATGTGTGTTAAGAAACACATTCTAGAATTTTAAGTTCACAGGCTTTCATAAAACATTTCCAATATAGGTAGTGTTGTCCGCGGAGATGCACATCAGTAGCAGAAATCTTTCGAAAGCTGTTCCCTCACTACAGTGGGGAAGGTGTGTCCTTGGCGACAAGAAATGAGCCAGGTACTGTCACCTGAATCCCAGCTCCTCCGTTTAGGCTAACTCTTAACGAAGCCAAGGGGCGTTGTCCCTAACAAAGAGTTTTATATGGCTCTTGTTTTTTAAATGTTTTTAGGTGATGTATGGATACGGATGGGTGTTGTTTAGGAGTTTTTTGATGATAAGAACACAATAAACATGCAATCCACATTGCGAATTACAAGATGCAGATATCAAGATGAACAACAATATATATAAATTGACTTGTAATTTAAGAAAGCATCCACAAGATAAACTTAAGCAAATAATAAGGACATATGGTCCAGATTAAGGTGATACATGTAAATTTCAGAGACCAGTGCCTTTATAGAGTAAAAAATGATGCTTGGGATGCTGAAATGTATAAGTCAAATTTACTTGTTCGTGAGATCGTTTTGCAATGCTTGTTGGTAAATTTTGGAGTGTTTTAAGTGTTCTCATTTATTAAGGCTAAGAAAGCAAGGTATTGAAGTCCAGCCGGAAGAAATACTTTCAGTGGCTCCTCTCGATGACCTGACGGATTGTCCAGTACTCTAGGCTAGGTTTCCAAGGAACTTAACCAACAAACTAGAGCTCTATGACAACGGTTGATTGCGGCGTCACCAGCAAGAATTTGCCCACTACCTAAGTATTTGTCGCAACAACGCCGGTTTGTTGGTTATGGAGGTGAAGATTTTATTACGGTTATCACTTGTGAGATTAATCAAATCCAGTCAACGTTCTAAGTAATCCAACTTTTTAGGGAAGGCAGAGCATACTTGGTGGTGGAAAGCAACGAAATAATTTTTAAAGGGGGTGTGAGTTTGAAGTATTTTATTAAGAGCACAATGAAACCTCTCCGACAGAGAGTGCCCTTGACTTCGTCTTATGACAAAGTTCAAGAGTCTTATGATGCACGGAAATAAAGTACTGTACTGAAAACAAATTCTAAACTACCCAAGAATCTCTTTCAGGTCAAAGACCGTACTTGGGAGAGAATGGGGGTAAGTAAAAATCGAAATAAAAGCAACTGTCCGACAAAGAGCACTCTTGATCCACTATTGGTGAGATTCAAGAGATTTCTACATTAACAGTTGTATTACTTTGAAAGATGAAACTTTTTTAATCAAACAGGAAACTACTAACAATAAAAATGCTAAGTATAAAAATTGAACTAATCTAGCAATTAGTACTTCTAAATGATGCAAAAATGAACTAATCTAGCAATTAGTGTTCTAAGCAAAAATGAAACTATTTTAAGTACTTGAAGCAAATCTAAGCTAAGAACACACAAGACACTCTTCCCCAAATGGGGAAGAAAAACCAACTATGGGAGGCTTTATCCCACTTAGCCGTATTTTATTAATCAAGTACAACTTTTGAGGATTTTCAACCTTTGAATGAGAAATGAAGATAGTAGAAGCAAATTTTAAATAGCTCTTAAGAGCTTTACAAAAAGGAGAGTGTTTAAGTCTTCATGGTTTTGATCTTGGTTTCAAATCTTCTCTTGGTTTTGCAATCTCCCTCTTCTCGTTGTTAATCTCTTCTTCTTCTTTTTCAAATCTTTTTCTTGAGTTTGCTTTTCTTCAAACCTACAACACAATGTAAATCAAACTACAAGCACCCTTTAATATTAGTCAAATCAAACAAAATGAAACTAGATGCACTTAGATCTAAGTATTAAAATGAAGTGCAAGCTTTACTATGAGATCTAGATACAACTATTCAAAGTAAACTAGATGCAAAGCCTAAAATGAGAAATACAATGCAAGTTTAACCTTTAAATGAGATCTAAGATACAAATGCAACTAACAATGACATGAGTGCAAGATCTAGCTATCAAAGATGAGATGCAAACTAAAGAATGAACTAAATGCAAGATTACAAGTTCTCTTTTATGAATTTTTTAATGTTTTTTTTTAGGAGGAGTTTGGGGTAGCAAGGAGAGCAAACAAAAGGAGGTAGAAGAGGTAAACGAAAGGGAAACGAGGCTAGCAAAGGGGTAGAAACGAGAGAGTTGGGAGAGCTAGAAGAGGGAGACGAGAGGAGGTTGGGGAAGCTAAGAAACGAAAGAGAAGAATTAGGTGGACGAAAGGAGGTTGGGAGAGGGCTTTGAAGGGAAGAGAGACAAGAAAACGAAGGCAAGAAGGAAAGCTTGGCTTGGAAAACGAGGCTAGGGTGAAGGAAAATGAGGCTTAGAGAAGAGGAGAGGGATAGAAAACTAAAGGGAAAACGAAGCTAGGAGAGAAGAAGGGAATCTAAGGAAGAAACTAGAAGGAAGAAGGCAAAAACGCAAGGGCAGGAGGCCAAAACTGAAAGCAAGAGAGGTGCTTAGGGATTCCAAGGTAACCAGGTAACCAAGTTTGAATGTAGTTTGTAGGATGGAAAAACTGGAACAAGGCTTCCTTGGGCCTTCTTAAGATGAAAAACTTTGAACTTTGTAGATCCTGCAATCACAATTTGAGTCAGATAAAACTTGAAGATGGAGCATGGGCTTGAAAGGCGCCCCCATCCCTTCCTTGGAACCATCAACCATCAAATAAGCATTCACCATGTGTACAATGCGTGAACCAAGGGAGATATGCATGAGTCTTGTGTTGATGAAATTGTCATTGATGACAACATGGTATTGATGTCATTGATGCCACCATTTTGCTGAAGATATTGAAGACCCAGCTAAATCCAGCTAATGATGCAGAAGACCCTAGAGATGGTCTTGAAGCCTTGGAGCATAAGGCTATATCAGGCTCTTCTGTAGTGAGAGGTTTGGTTGCCGTGGGTTTACTTGACTTCAAGGGAATAGACAATACAGGGAAGGAAGTTTCATGTGATATAAGAAAGGTTTTGAAGATAGACTTGAAGTTTCGTGGTTCAAGTCTTAATTTTTTTATCTTCAGTTTGTGGTGTGAGCAGAGATCTCAGAGACTCAGAGAGAGAGAGCACAAGCAAACATTGCAGTCACCAGCATGAGATATAAAAGAGGAAACCCACTAAATCTCTGCAGGAGGAAGGGTGCAACATGGGAAGAGACTGTACACTCCAAAGGGGGCGCATTCATTTGCTGTGTGGTTCAACGGTGAAGGGGCACACTATATAAAGAACTCTGTCAAGCAATATTGCAGTGATATTGCTGCTATTGGAAATAGTAGTGTACATTCTGGTTGGACATTGAAGAACATCTACAGGAGTTATGTTAAAAATAATAACAGATTGGCTCAAGCAGAAAGAGGGCAAGTCGGCCCATCAAAATTCATGTCGGCCCAAAAAGAAAATTCATTATTACGTCGGCTCAATTTAAATTAATTTTTGTTGGATGTCGGCTCAATAAGGTGAAGTCGGCTCATATTTAAATTGATTTTTTAATATGCATGTCGGCCCACTAAAAAATTTTTTCAATAAAAATTGTAACTTGATATATGTCGGCTCAGCAATTTAAGGAAGAAAATTTAGTATAAATACACTACGAAAATCTTCTTTTTGGTGAGAAGAAATTCGCTGAGCTCTAAGGAAAGTTCGGGGGTTAGTGAGGCAGAATTTCGCTGGTTTGACAGCTCGGATTTTATGGAAAGGAGAGCTCGGATTTTTGGTAAAGGCAACGTGAAAATAATACTCTGTTTTTCGGGTTAATTATGGTTGTAGACGTAGCTCTGAGATTTTTCGGGTAGTAGAGCAGCCACGTGACAGTAGTCTCGAAATTTCAGAGTTGCTGCCAATCGCGTCGTGGGGAAGTCCGCACACATTTTTTGTGTCCACCAGGGTTTGAGTCATGACTGCTAAGCTGTGCCCTCGCCATTGAGTAAGGAGCTGCGAGTTACTATTTTTATTTGCTTGAAGAGTCGGGTTGTATCAGGACTGAAAAATTGCACCGGTAGGAGCCAAGCCGCCGTTGTTTGAACTAAAGGAAGACTGCCATCGTTCGAGAGCCCGCAAAGTATCATTCTTGGCGCCCTTGCTTTTTGAACAGAGTCGAGCTGTAACAGAAAGGCGAAAGCCCGCAGTCAACCCCGAGTTAAACACGTTTGGGGAGCTATCAACACAGATCAGATCACGATTTCGGAATTGCAGGCAGAGTTTGCTGATTAAATCGCCAGCTAAGATCCTCGTAATTCTTTTCAGGCTAAAACTAGAAATTGGATCTCTGATTGGATCGTTGGTTTTGTTGGTTTGTTACCCAGATCTCAAAATAAAATGATGTATGACACATCTCAGAGAATTTTACAGTGTTGACATCAAGTAGCAAACACTCTCCTTACTTTTGGGTTTAAGTGCTTATTTTGTGACTTTCTATTACCTGGGAACTTCCATTGGTGACTACCATACTTGTCTGTATCTTCCAGGCATGTAAACATTCCCAAAATTTATTAAACCTGTTTCCGTGATGATGTGAGGTTGATGTTGACATGACTGTGGACAAGTCAGTAATGTTAAAGTGACATGGTCCTAGGGTTTGTGATGGCTGTGAATTTGTTCCATGCCCTACTTGTCATAGGAATTGCAAGTGAAATAGGATGCCAATATTCGGCATGAGCTATGCTGCTAAGTTCAGATCCTGTGTATTATAATATTGTTGGTTTCAATACAATAATAAACTTGGTCAAATAGTGGTAAAGTATGAGACCAGTAAATGTGTGGCAGAGATCGAGTAAGACTATTGAAATACTTTGAAGAACATATTGCTGAGTCTTGGAGCTCCCTTGAAGCTGACAGAAACAAGAAGGTTGAAGAAGTGACAGTGAGCAGTATTGATAATGAGCAGATGAGTATGATCAGATGATCAACAATAGTGACCAGCAGCTGGATTGATTGAAGAAACAGATGATGTTGAGATGACAGTAAGCTTTAATGTAAATACAAGCTTGACTTGTTCTTGAGGTTAGGATACCTCAACCTTTCTTAGCAGGGTCTAAGAAAACCAGGCAGGGTCCTGGATTCAGAGTAGGTGCTCTATGTATCAGTAGGTGCTGATTTTGCCTAACGGTTGTAGCCGTACCATAATAATATAAAAGATTACAAATTTATATGGTGTGGTGTTCTTCTGTGTTATGGCTCTTTATGAATGAAATGCTTATGCTAAATGAATGATGTTTATGAAATGAATATGGTAAAATATTAGGTGGTAAGCTAAGAAAGTTTTAAAATTGGCTTCACACTGATTCACCCCCCCTCTCAGTGTCAACATCTTGAAGGAGATACGTGAGCCCACATGGAGATAAACCTTGAGTAATTCGTGGGATTTACAATGAGTCAAAATAGGAGCCAAGCCATGAGGTGGCTAGGGCGCCTACCTTTTAATCAATGCAACCCAAACCTTGTATTTATTAACCCTCCAACTCATCAATTCATGATTTGCATGAAGGAGGGCGAATTCACCATTGGAGTTTGACTTGTGCTGACTGGATAGTTCACTGAAGCTGAGTGGAGTTGATTGGAATCTTCATAAATGTCCAGTGCCATGTCAATTAGCCTTTTATTTTATTCATTTTGGATTATTTTGGAGAGATTTGGATTATCTCCAAAATATTCATTTTTAATATTTTAATTAATAATTTCTCTGTAAATGATTTTTTTGAGAAATTATTAATTATGAGGCTGAATTGACATCCGAAACTTAGGATAAGCTGGTCCGGGGGTCATGTATGATTTTTGGCTTAGGATTTGAGCCTTCAATCTTTGAATTCCACCCCCGGATGACTAACATATTACAAATTAGATTTTTCCAATTAAATATTTGGAAAAATAATAATAAAAAATAAAACTCATCCAATGCGTCTGGTAAAATTTTTTCGGACATTGTTTTTAATGGATGAGGGCCCTAGGAAATGACCATCTAAGACATACATGGTGTCTCGTAGGCTTATATACATCAGTTGGACTCTAATAACCCCCCAAGGCTCAAATTTCAAAATCGGGCATTCTAGCTTAGGAGGAAGCGGGAGAAAACCTTGTCGATTATTACTCGGCTATAGGCAAAGCATAATTGACATGGGAAAAAAACTCCCTGGAATGCCTTAGTTGATAGTCAAGCCATGGGGGACCGAGCCACTCAAAATCCTACTACACACTTATTACAAACCCTGCGGGGCCATGGTCATTTCAACTAAAAAATAAAACAGGCTAGCCAAAATTGGCTAATTATTGCAATCTGAACCCTTGATACTCTGGAAGTGAAAACTGATGGTGCTCCAACACTGGTGGCTCAATGGAGGTTCAACTATTTGTACAAAAAATTTGGTAACATATGGCTCCAACTGCGGGACGGGTACTCCTTTGATTTATGGATCAAATAGAGTATTTGAGAATCCCAGAATATCAGTTTCCTGCATGGAAACAAAAGTGTCTTAGTCCCATGTATATGATAAAATAGCCAAGTATATACCAACAGAAAAGAAATCTATTCTAGGAAAAATAAAGTACACTATTTTTTAATATACATGAAAATATAGTACAACATAAAATACAAGAGTATATGGTACAAAACTATGATACAAAAATAGAAGCATATAATGTACAACAAGAGAGGGTTTAGAAAAGCCCTGAAATGCCCTGGTGGGCATTTATAAGTCATTGCTGTAGAACAACCGCAATTGTTGTCTGTTCATGGGTAGGTTTAGCCTTTCTCCTTCCATAGTGTTGAGTATGAAGGAATTGGTGCCGGCAAAGTCACATATGATATAAGGGCCTCTCCAGAGGCTTTCAAATTTCCCATGCTTCCCCTGTTTTTCCCTTTTTGTGTCCTATAAAAGGACCGCGTCTCCAATTTGAAAGGATCTAGGTTTAACTGACTTGTCGAAGGTTCCCTTCACGCTCTCTTGATGTCTCAACAGTTGGTCAAGTGATGCTCTTCTACTTTCATCAAGTTCTATAATCTGGTTAACTTTCTGTTCCATCTCATCCTTTTCTGGACTATAATTTGACAGCATTTTGAAAATCGGAAACTGCATGTTGGCAGGTAGCTCTGCTGTGATACCGTATACTAAGTCAAAAGGAGACTTCCCAGTAGAATTCTTCTTTGTGATTCTATCGGCCCATAGGGCATACTTGATTTCTTGTTGTTCCCCCACAGTTTTCTTAAGAATGTTCATCAAGTTTTTGTTAGTGGACTCAGCAAGTCCATTTCCCTGTGGGTAGTAATCGGATGAATGGGATAAGATGATGCCATACTTGTAACAAAACTCATTCATTTCTTGTGAGCTGAAAGCCTTGGCATTATCAGTTGTTATCTCGAGAGGGGTACCAAAACGTGTGGTGAATTCGTCCTCAATGAAGCCCATAACAATTGTCTCTATGGCTTTTTTGGTGGGTATGGCCTCTACCCATTTAGTGAAGTAGTCGGTTGCCGTGAGAATCCAGCAAAATCCATTGCTAGAATTATCTTTGAATTTCCCGATAAAGTCAAGGCCCCATTGCTAAAAAGGGGCAATGACAACTACTGGTGTAAGGGGAAGAGCAGCCAACTTCTACTTCCCCGTAAAGAGTTGACACTCTTGGCAATACCTGACATGCTTGTGCACATCTGCAAAGATGGTCGACCAATAGTATCCGGCTCGAATGATCTTATGGGCAGTTGTATTCGCTGCATAATGGCCCCCACAAAATCCTGAATGGAATTCAGTCAAGATTTGTTTAAAATCTTGTTCATGCACACATCTAAGTATTACACCGTCAGGGTTCCTCCAACCCAAACCCTCCTTAGTGAGGCAATACCTAGCGGCTTTTAATCTTAGTGCCCTTCGCTTATGTCCTTTAAGGTGATCAGGGCAACCTAGGTGTAGTAGGAAATATATAATATTTGAGTACCAATGATGATCAAGCTCTTGTAATGCTGGTGTCATGCGTGATTTAGGTCCACTGTTTTCACAAATCATATCAATTGCCTCTTCATTCTTTTGGGTTAACATCTTATCTAGGCCTTGTCCTTTTATTAGTTTGGTAGGTTTAGTCTCTAGATCATATTCCTAAATCTTCCATACCCCTGTGCTCCTTGTTCCTAAGCAATCCCGCTAGTACAGGATGTCTTTCACTGCAACATGGGGGACATACCCTATAACTTTTGAGTAGCCAATGTATGTTCTAAAGTGCTTTAGAGATTTTACTAAGGCATAGGCTTGCTTTTCCATGATTGTATACTTTAATTCTGAATTCTGTAGGGCTCTACTCATGAAGGAAATTGGTTGCTCGAACCCTTCGAAGTTCTTCTGGAGCAACACCCCGACAATAGTATCTTCTGAGGCAAATGAGAAAATCATGAAGTCCTTTGTGTAATTAGGGCTAACCAAGACGGGTGACGTAGAGATGGCTTCTTCGATACCATTGAATGCTTCCCTTCCTTCACCATCCCATATAAACTTAGCATTCTTTTTAAGTAACCTTTGCATAGGTTTCATTAGCTTAGCCAAGTTGGGGATGAATCTCCTGATGAAGTTTATGTGACCATTAAAGGATTGAAGGGCTTGTACATTTTTGGGCAAAGGTATCTTCCTGATGGCTTCAATTCGCTCAGGGTCAATTTTGACCCCGTCTTTTGATATGATGTGGCCAAGGAGTTTCCCCTCGTCGATGCCTAGGATTGACTTTACTGGATTTAAGGAAATGCCATATTTCCTACACCGTTCAAAATCCTGTTCAAGATGACCCATATGGCTAGATCTTTCTTTAGAAAACACAGTGAGATCATCTTGGTAAATTTCTATGATTTTACCAATCAATTCCTTGAAGGCATAATCCATGGCCCTTTGAAAAGTGGCCCCAGCATTAAGGAGTCCAAAGGGCATTCTCAGATATTCAAATGTGCCCCCAAGGGGTTGTGAATGTGGTCTTATGTTTGTCTTTGTCTTGAATCACAACCTGATTGTAACCAGAAAATCCATCAAGCATGGACATCATACTGGACCCAGTGACCCGTTGGAGGAGGGTCTCCATATTGGGAAGAGGATAGTTGTCCTTCTGACAAGGAGCGTTTAGATTTCTGAAATCAATACAAATCCTCAAACTTCCATTCTTTTTCCTGACTACAATTAAATTGGAACACCACGTTGAATGTCTTGTGGGAGCTATGATGCCTGCTGCTAGCATTTTTCCTAACTCCTTCTTTATCGTAGGTGCCAACTTAGGGTTTATTTGCCTAAGTTTTTGTCGAAAAGGCTTGACTTTTATACATTCAGGTTTGAGAAGGATGGTGTGTTGGAAGACATCCTCCTGATAAGCTTTCAGTTCATCATAGGTAAATGCAAACACATCCCTATACCTCTTTACAAGATTTATTAAGTCATTCCTCTCTTTTTCTGAAGTTCCTTTTCCAATTTTTATCATTTGGGGTTATTTTCAGACCTAATCTTGATCTCAATGTAGTCCCCCAGCTTCATTTGATCTATGCTATTTTTTCTTCTCTCCTCCCTATCAAAAATATTTTATAAGGCTACAAGGCCATGTGGCACAGGATTATCAAATTGATTTCCCTCTCCTTTATACTCTTTACCTTCCACCTGTTCATTTACCTTGAAATTCGAAAATTCATCTATGTTATTAATGAATTTCAAGATTTGCTCGTCATCTCTGAAAACTTGCCAATGCTCAACATTATCAGGTATAGATGGCCTAAAGTTTATTTCCAATGGACATTTCCCTTCTAACATCTCATCTAATGGTTGTAGGGTTGATGCTGATACTGCTAGTTTGTCTACTGCACTGTTCTGTTCTCTAGGGACTGCTTCTATGTTAAGGGCATCAAAGAATTCCATCATGTCCCAAATTACATTCCTATATTTCTTTAGTCTTTTACATTTGCATGCAAATTTGTTCTTTACTTGTTGGACTATCAAATCTGAGTCACCCTTTATGCTTAACATTTTTATTCCCATGTCCTTTGCAATTTCAATGCCTAGTAGAAGTGCTTCGTACTCTACCACATTATTAGTTGCTTCAAATTCTAACCTGAATGCAAAGTTGAAAACCTTTCCCCTGGGTGAGGTTATAACTATGCCAACCCCTTTCCCAGCTCTAGAATATGCACCATCAAAGTTCATTCTCCACAACTCATCAACCTTTTCATCTTTTATTTCTTCATGGATGGGGTCCAAAAAGGTGGAGTTGATTTGATAGGTTCCCAGTTCATCAGTGTTGTAAACATACTCGTTAAAAGGTTTTTGAGGGTTTTCCACATGGTACTTTTTCTCCTTCTCAGTATGCAACTTTACAAGTGAATCTTCAGATGTTGGAACAGTTGCATAAGACCAATCAAGTTGAATAGAGCCACCCAAAATTGCACTCCACTTTCTAGAAAGCAACATCCCCCACTTGTCTGGTACATCAATAACAAGGATGTCCATGGCAACATAGATGTCAGGATAGTTAGCTAACTTCACAATTTGATTCTTAATTATTCCTTCAACCTTGGCTGGTCTAGAATCCATGGCACATACGTTCTGGTAGGGTCTAGTGATTTTCAAGTTTAGCTGCTGCATAACCTTTATGGTCATCAAGTTGGCTCCAGATCCTGAATCTAACATACAATTATGTAGAAGAAGATCTCCTATCATCAATGATATATAAATAGGGGGATGATCTTCTCTTCTTGGGTCCCTAGTATGTAGAATCACAGGAGGGTCTTCAATAGCACTGTTATAACTTGTTTAAGGTTGCTGCATGGTGTCTGAAAAAGTCACCTTCTCAGGGGTAGAAGTCTTTGCAGGTGGGGGAGGCTGCAAAGATTTTGGAGGATTTGAAGATGTAGGATGACTTGCATTGGTTGGATGATCTAAGATTTTCATCAATTTCTCTCTTTGTCTAGGTATTTTGCACAACTCTAGGATAGGAACAAGAACTTTCGAATTGGCTAACCAATTACCCAAGTCAAAACTTAAATCAACATCATTTACTTCTTTAGTAATGTTAGGAATTGTTACCTTAGGTGCACTTTTTGTTGAAGGTCCATCTCTTGCTCTACTTTGGTAAGTTATCCCTTTGAATTTCTGGATTTTGTTGATTTGTTCATTTGAAGGTATCTCTCCATAATATTGAGTCATGTTGTCGACCTTCTGTTGATAATGGTTGGCTTGTGTCCAATTTTCCCTGGGATCGCTACGGATGTCACCTACATGGTTGATGTATTCAGGCTCACTTGTAGATGTACTAGGACCACAACCTTCCAGATGACCATGCTCTTGAACATAGCATGCATAATGGCATCTAGATTCCTCATGGAAATCTTTGCATGCTCTACAAAATGGCTTGTAATGCTCAACCATGTAAGCAGCCTCTAGTTGATGAGGAGGCCTCTGTTCATGGTTGGGAGGCTTTCTTTGCCAGGTAGGTTTTGCAGGAAATGTTCTAGGAGCAGGCTGTGTCTGTATTCTTTCCATAGTTACCACTCTTTCTTTATTTCCTTTAGTTGAGCAAGGTGTTTAGCTTCAACTTCTTCCATGTTTCTCTTCAATTCCTTTTTCATTTCATTCTTCATTTCGTTCTTCATTTCCAACATCTGTTGTTCATGAGCCTCCTTCATTGCCAACAAAGGATCTTTTTCTTTATGTATTGTTGGTTTTAAAGAAGTTGCAGTTCTTGAGAAACCAGGAATGTTGGACTTTCCGGAAGATTGCATGTTCTTATCAATTTTGTAGGCCATATCTTGTGCTTGTAAAAGAGTGGTGGGCTCTTTGTCTCTAAGTTCATACTGCATCTCCCCACTAAGGGCTTCAATATAATAAACCAATATAGTATGTGCGGTTGGTTTGTAATCAGTATGGATTGCATTAGACAAGTCGGTGAATTTCTTATTGAATTCTTCCATGGTTTCCATTTCACCTCTTTTGATGTTCGCTAATGCATCCAGTTGATGCCTAGGCTCCTTTTTATCACCAAACTTGTTGGTGAAACCATCCTTGAAAGCAATAAAAGTTGCAAAGGAGTTATTTGGCAAATCGATGAACCAGTCACCGGCATCCCTGTCTAGAGATAAAGTAAACAGCTTCATGTACACATCGTCATGTTTGTGGGCAGGATCTCTAACATATCCACTGATACACTTTAAGAAAGTCTTGAGATGATAAGCATCAGTAATGGCATTAGTGCCAGTGAAGATAGGAAGTTTATCTATAGCTTTGTCTGGAATGTCGTGCGGTTGACCTGCTATCTAAGTAATGTCAAGGGGAGAATAAAAATCACCCATTGTATCGGAAAGATAAGTATTATTTTCTTCAAGGTTAGTTTCTATAAAAAGACTATGGATATCCGAAATAGATTGAGATCCAAGCTCTTCAAGAATCCTATGAGAAGCAAGCTTGTTTAGTCTTCTCCTATAAACCTTTTCAAGCTCAGGGATGAAACTAAGCAAGCCTTCAGAGTTTCTCCTAGTTGAATACCTTGGTAAATTAAAAAACAGTGGAGTCGCCAGATGGATTTCAAATCTAATATCAGAGAGTGATTGGACTAAAAAATCTATCAAAAAAGGTAAAAACTAGAAAAAACTAAGGTCGTCCAGGAACAAAAAGATTTGTCCCCGACAACAGCGCCAAAGATGTTCGCCGAGATGCACACCAGTAGCAGAAATCTTTCGAAAGTTGTTCCCTCACTACAAGTGGGGAAGGTGTGGCCTTGGGGGCAAGCAATGAGCCAGGTACTGTCACCTGAATCCCAGCTCCTCCATTTAGGTTAAATCCTAACAAAGCCAAAGGGGGTTGTCCCTAACAAAGAGTTTTCTATGGCTCTTGTTTTTTAAATGTTTTTAGGTGATGTATGGATACGGATGGGTGTTGTTTAGGAGTTTTTTGATGATAAGAACACAATAGACATGCAATCCACGTTGAGAATTACAAGATGCAGATATCAAGATGAACAACAATATATATAAATTGACTTGTAATTTAAGAAAGCATCCGCAAGATAGACTTAAGCAAATAATAAGGACATATGGTCCAGATTAAGGTGATACATGTAAATTTCAAAGACCAGTGGCTTTATGGAGTCAAAAATTATGCTTGGGATGCTGAAATGTATAAGTCAAATATAATTGTTCGTGAGATCGTTTTGCAATGCTTGTTGGTAAATTTTGGAGTGTTTTAAGTGTTCTTGATTATTAAGGCTAAGAAAGCAAGTTATTGAAGTCCAACTGGAAGAAATACATTCAGTGGCTCCTCTCGATGACCTGACAGACCGTCCAATACTCTAGGCTAGGTGTCCAAGGAACTTAACCAACAAGTTAGAGCTCTATGACACCGATTGATTCCGGCATCACCGACAAGAATTTGCCCGCTACCTGAGTATTTATCGCAACAACGCTGGTTTGTTGGTTATGGTGGTGAAGATTTTATTACGGTTATCACTTGTGAGATTAATCAAATTAAGTCATCATTCTGAGGAATCCAACTTTTTAGGGAAGGCAGAGCATACTTGGTGGTGGAAAGCAATGGAATAAATTTTAAAGGAGGTGTGAGTTTGAAGTATTTTATTAAGAGCACCATGAAACCTCTCCGACAGAGAGTGTTTTTGACTTCATCTTATGACAAAGTTCAAGAGTCTTATGATGCACGGAAATAAAGTACTGTATTGAAAACAAATTCTAAACTACCCAAGAATCTCTTTTAGGTCAAAGACCGTACTCGGGAGAGCATGGGGTAAGTAAAAATCGAAATAAAAGCAACTCTCCGACAGAGAGCACTCTTGATCCACTATTGGTGAGATTCAAGAGATTTCTACTTTAACAGTTGTATTACTTTGAAAGATGAAACTTTTTTAATCAAATAGTAAACTACTAACAATAAAAATGCTAAATATAAAAATTGAACTAATCTAGCAATTAGTACTTCTAAATGATGCAAAAATGAACTAATCTAGCAATTAGTGTTCTAAGCAAAAATGAAACTATTTTAAGTACTTGAAGCAAATCTAAGCTAAGAACACACAAGACACTCTTCCCCAAATGGGGAAGAAAAACCAACTATGAGAGGCTTTATTGCACTTAGTCTTATTTTATTAATCAAGTACAACTTTTGAGGATTTTCAACCTTTGAATGAGAAATGAAGATAGTAGAATCAAATTTTAAATAGCTCTTAAGAGTTTTACTAAAAGGACAGTGTTTAAGTCTTCATGGTTTTGATCTTGGTTTCAAATCTTCTCTTAGTTTTGCAATCTCCCTCTTCTCTTTGTTAATCTCTTTTTCTTCTTCTTCAAATCTTTTTCTTGAGTTTGCTTTTCTTCAAACCTACAACACAATGTAAATCAAACTACAAGCACCCTTTAGCATTAGTCAAATCAAACAAAATGAAACTAGATGCACTTAGATCTAAGTATTAAAATGAAGTGCAAGCTTTACTATGAGATCTAGATACAACTATTCAAAGTAAACTAGATGCAAAGCCTAAAATGAGAAATACAATGCAAGTTTAACCTTTAAATGAGATCTAAGATGCAAATGCAACTAACAATGAAATGAGTGCAAGATCTAGCTATCAAAGATGAGATGCAAACTAAAGAATGAACTAAATGCGAGATTACAAGTTCTCTTTTATGAATTTTTTAATGTTTTTTTTTAGGAGGAGTTTGGGGTAGCAAGGAGAGCAAACAAAAGGAGGTAGAAGAGGTAAAGGAAAGGGAAACGAGGCTAGCAAAGGGGTAGAAACGAGAGAGTTGGGAGAGCTAGAAGAGCGAGACGAGAGAAGGTAGAGGAGGTTGGGGAAGCTAAGAAATGAAAGAGAAGACTTAGGTGGACGAAAGGAGGTTGGGAGAGGGCTTTGAAGGGAAGAGAGACAAGAAAACGAAGGCAAGAAGGAAAGCTTGGCTTGGAAAACGAGGCTAGGGTGAAGGAAAATGAGGCTTAGAGAAGAGGAGAGGGCTAGAAAACTAAAGGGAAAACGAAGCTAGGAGAGAAGAAGGGAATCAAAGGAAGAAACTAGAAGGAAGAAGGCAAAAACGCAAGGGCAGGAGGCCAAAAACGAAAGCAAGAGAGTTGCTTAGGGCTTCCAACGTAACCAGGTAACCAAGTTTGAATGTAGTTTGTAGGATGGAAAAACTGGAACAAGACTTCCTCGGGCCTTTTTAAGATGAAAAACTTTGAACTTTGTAGATCCTGCAATCACAATTTGAGTCAGATAAAACTTGAAGATGGAGCATGGGCTTGAAGCAGCTGAACTCTTGCCCTTCTCCACTTTAGTAACACCTAATCAAACACAGATCTCAACAAACAAGTGAGAATGGAAAAAGAGATGCTAGAATACTGATATAACAAGTTCTAAATCAACATTTCATACAACTGAATACTAATGTTCATCCAAATACTAATCATCCAAGCATAAATAACCAACTTAGCAACTGTAAATGGCTAATCTATTGTGCTTCAAGAGCCTTCACAAGCTAGCAATCTTTAAACCAATAATCAAATGCAAAAGATGAGAAAGGGTTAGAGAAAATGTCACCTCAACAAGAGATGAAATCACATCCACATGCAAGAGCTCATGGACCTCCAAAATCGAAAATCTTTATTCACAATTTGAAGCAAAGGCTATTACAATTTCCTCAGAGTAATCTTACTAAAAAATTATCCACCCTAAGAGTGTCCAAAGGCATCCTCTTTATACAAAACTAGCAAGCTAAAACACTAATTCGAATTGGCTATAGGGGGAGCCAATGGCACTTGACACCAATTAGAATTCTCAATCATAATCCAATCAAATCTTGGCTTGGAGTGGTATCTCCAATAAACACTCGAGTGAGCATCTATGTGGATGGGGAGGTGGCCTCCACATTGGCAAGGCGCCCACATCCCTTCCTTGGAACCATCAATCATCAAATAAGCATTCGCCATGTGTACAATACGTGAACCAAGGGAGATATGCGTGAGTCTTGAAGGAGATACGTGAGCCCACATGGAGATAAACCTTGAGTAATTCGTGGGATTTACAATGAGTCAAAATAGGAGCCAAGCCATGAGGTGGCTAGGGCGCCTACCATTTAATCAATGCAACCCAAACCTTGTATTTATTAACCCTCCAACTCATCAATTCGTGATTTGCATGAAGGAGGGTGAATTCACCATTGGAGTTTGACTTGTGCTGACTGGATAGTTCATTGAAGCTGAGTGGAGTTGATTGGAATCTTCATAAATGTCTAGTGCCATGTCAATTAGCCTTTTATTTTATTCATTTTGGATTATTTTGGATTATTTTGGAGAGATTTGGATTATCTCCAAAATATTCATTTTTAATATTTTAATTAATAATTTCTCTATAAATGATTTTTTTGAGAAATTATTAATTATGAGGCTGAATTGACATCCGAAACTTAGGATAAGCTGGTCCGAGGGTCATGTATGATTTTTGGCTTAGGATTTGAGCCTTCAATCTCTGAATTCCACCCCCGGATGAGTGACATATTACAAATTAGATTTTTCCAATTAAATATTTGGAAAAATAATAAAAAATAAAACTCATCCAACGCGTTCGGTAAAAAAATTTCGGACATTGTTTTTAATGGATGAGGGCCCTAGGAAATGACCATCTAAGACATACATGGTGTCTAGTAGGCTTATATACATCAGTTGGACTCTAATAAACCCTCAAGTCTCAAATTTCAAAATCGGACATTCCAGCTTTGGAGGAAGCGGGAGAAAACCTCGTCGATTATTACTCAGCTATAGGAAAAGCATAATTGACATGGGCAAAAAACTCCCTGGAATGCCTTAGTTGATAGTCAAGCCATGGGGAACCGAGCCTCTCAAAATCCTACTAGCACACTTATTACAAACCCCGCGGGGCCGTGGTCATTTCGACTGAAAAATAAAACAGGCTAGCCAAAATTGGCTAATTATTGCAATCTGAACCCCTGATACTCTGGAAGTGAACACTGATGGTGTTCCAACGGTGGCAGCTCAATGGAGGTTCAACTATTTGTACAAAAAAGTTGGTAACAGGTAGTACATGAGCTTTCAGTTTTAGCCAACAACATCTCAAGTGACTGGGGGGAGTTCTGCACTGTGCCAAACATCAGGACAACCGACCAGAATGATTTAGGCATACAATCCATCTCACCAAAGGCAAGTTTTGTCACCAACTCAGAGCCGAGACACAAAACAAACATGGATGTGGTCCAACACAGAGGTAGAAATGGGGAAGTCCTCAGTATCAAGAAGTCAAGAAGGCAAGTCAAGGTTGAAATCCAAATAAGGAAGGTCATGGATGGATGGAGTCAAATGAATGTGGTGCCTAAGCTAGCAGACAAGGATGTCAAGAAAGACCATATCTATGCTCATAGGAGGGTAATGAAATCGATGAGTATTGTCAGAAAACCTAAGTGTGCAAGTAATACATCCATTTTATTATTTATAACATCATCCAGGATAGTTCATTTTATTTTAAATAGTACATCATTAATATACCAAATCAAATGCTATGAATATGACTAAAACAACAAGATAATAATCCCAAGTCAATAATCAGAAGTCCATAGGTCACATCTCATCATAATAATCATCAATAAACATCTGAAACACTGTTGCAATAAAATCACCGGGCACTGAATTGAAACTGTATGGAACAAAGGGTCACATCGGTCATCAAATCTAAGCTCTCAAGGCTCAGCCTTGGCACAAGGCCTAATAAATGTCTGATACATAATACTGTTCTGATCCATGAGTGCTCACAAATAACAAGCTCATCATAGCTGATCTCTGTAAAAGCAAAGCTCTGAAATGTGCAGATATCCGCTTAGCAAGAATAGTAGCCCAACTACTATGGTGTGATAGCAGTAACATCTGGCTCCAACTGTGGGACATGTGCTCGATCTGGTCTTCAGGCAAGGAGAGCATATGAGAACACCAGAATCTCTGATTTCTATGACCTGTAAAAACATCTCAATTTGACAAGAAACCTTTCAGTAGCACAAGTTCTTATAAGAGTCCATGAACCATAAGTTGCATTATTCAAAAAGCGAAACTAACTAATAAAAAATTCTAAGTACATAAAAGGAAAATACTGAAAAAGAAATGTTGAAAGTAAATGCTCACTTTGATGAGCTTATTCTCCTACTCTAAGCATAACATAATAAAATGCTAAGTAAAATGATAAATCCAATGCAACCATCTTAACATTTTATTAATACAAAAACTGTTTACCTTGTGTTTGGTTGCCAGCCAAAACAAGGATATCTTATTTAGAAAATGCAAACCTGCATGATAATTCTGGATTGGAGGATTGGATGGGTGATCATAGGCATATGATAGATCTTTGAAGTGCTTCCCCAAATGGTAAGTCCTCATGCATGCCTCTTTTACCCAAGACTGGATAGGACTGAGAAAAAACTTTGAATGATAAGGTAGACCAACTACCTCATCATATTGATCCGAAAGGCTCTTCTAATAGTACATTTCTGTGAAAGTATAAGCCCCAAGCTGCTCCAAATCATCAGGAACCTTTGAATGTGTTGATGAAGGCTGAAACTGACATTCCATTGATTTCATCATATCCAACTCTTCGTTATACTGCTGATCCAAGTCTTCATTGCTAATACTCATGCATGGCTCTGAATTATCATAAGAAGTATCTGCATGCTCCTCTTCCATGTCAAGATTCCCCAAGGTCTCAAAATCATCACTCCCTTCTCTTGATATATCAAATATGGGTTTTTCTAAATCCGTCCAATAATCATCATACCCATCCTTGTAAATGAAGGGGGAGTCTTTGTCTATTGCATCACAACCCTGGCCATACCCATCATCATGTTCATAATACTTTTCCTCAGAAGGCTTGGTTTGAAAGATATTAAAAGGTATAAAGCTGTCCAAGACCTCACCACTATGTGGAGAAAATGGAGGAGTGTCATCATAAACCATACAAAAGTCATCACAAGTTTCTTTAGAGGCTTCTGTAATGGTTGCTTCCTGAGGTGAATCTGAAGTACAAACATCATCACTTTCATTGAAGTAATCCTGAAATCCTAAATCTTCAATGGAAAAATGAGGAAGCTCTTCTGAAACATCATCCATTGAAGACCTTTCATGAATCTCTTTGCTAACTTCTATAATGGCTTCCTGTTTAGACAAATATGGAATACACATGTGATCATCATCATGGATTTGATAACACTCCATATCTTCTATGTTTTCAGTTATGGTGACAAGAGGATGGTTTTCAACAAAATCTTCAATTGCGGGTGCTTCATGGAACACTTCGATAGGGTCATGCTGAATCTCTTCTTTAAAGCCATACTGTGCTATAGGGAGATAAATACGATTGATATAACTCAGAGGCACCTCCCAATATTTATCGTTCTCTATCATGATGATACGAGGGAAGTTGGGGTTTTCTTCATGATACTCAATCCAAGGTATGAACAAGAGAAATCCCTTTTTAAGGAGCACTTCCAACTCTTCCATACTAGCTCTTCTATTATGGCACTGCCTTATAAATATTTTAAGGAGGCTTGAAAGACAGTTGATACATTTATTTGGAAGCTTTTTAAAATACCATTAATAAACAAGTCCCTGTAACGTACTGACAAACATCTCCATCATGTTATCTTCATATAAAACTTTGAAGTCACCCACAACTCTAAGAAAAGAAAAGACATGACGGGTTTCTACATCATCATCATTTCCCCAAAAGACCGGCAGATAATCAGATACATCTTCACCATTATGATAATTATGGAAACCAGGGATGTCTCAGAAGTCAATGGGAGGATGTGCATCGTAAATTTGCTCCCTAGACTCTTTATCATCCATTTTGAAAGATCAATAGTCTGTACTTGAAATGACCAAGGGATACATCTGGTACTGAATCAGTGGAGCTGTCAAAAGGTGAGCTTTATGGATTTTACTGTAATGCATGGGCTCATCTACACACAAACAGTCTCAACAAACTATATGAGAAACAAGGGTTTTATCCCTTCAATGGAGTCGCCATGTGAGAGTAAAAATATGCATATAAAACAATCTCACAAAGAATTCTATCCTTTTGTTTTTCTTTAAAAATTTTATAAAAGGAAAAAAGGTTAGTGGGTCGCCAGATGAAAAATTAAAAATCTAATCTAAAGATTCATCAAATAAAGCAAAACAAAAAAAGAAAACTCAAAAGTCGTATTCCGGGAATAAAAAGATTTATCCTCGGCAACGACGCCAAAATGTTGCCGCTTGGATTCACACCTGGGAAAATGCGGCAAAAATCTTCAAGCCGCTGGTGTGGCCTTGGGGGCAAGCCAGAGTCAAGTGTTGTCACCTGAAACTTGACTCGTCTGTCTAGGCTTACACCTAGAGAAGCCAAGGGGGGTGGACCCTACAAAGTAAAAATAAAATTAAGGTGTTTAATCTACTAAAGATAAAACAAACAACTAATCTAGGAGTTAGAAATTTTTGGAGACAAGTGCAATGGAATATATAAAGAAAATATCATTCTTTGTTCATCATCATTATTTTTATTTTGAAAATATAAACATCCATCATCATAAAAATGTAAATAACAAGATCAGTGTTGATAAATGGAGTCAGAAATAAAGTGATTGAAACAAAAATGACATTGTTGTGCAATTGTTCTTGGTTAATTGTATTATTAAGTGGTAATGAGTCTTTTTATTAAGATGGGGGATTCCCAATATACTGCAAGGTACTGGGAATATGTCTGGAATTTAACCAGGTGGCTTCTCACTCAGACATGTGGGCTGGATCGGAGTCTCTGGGAGGTGTTCAACACTATACCAAACGAGGGTATAGTCTAACGGTATCCCGAGGTCACTACCCAGTGGTTCCCGCGTCCTTTGAGAAATTTGCCCACCACAGTCAAATAAGCATTTACGCCGGACTTTCGTAAATGGGTGGTTTATTGGGATGTGTTAGACCTATTACTAGTCACTTATTCCCTTTTTGGTGTGATCAACATGTTCAGACGAAGCTGTAGTGATCCCAGAGCATATGGGTAAAAGCCTTGTTAAATTTTAAGCATTTTTGAACAAATAGTTTACCTTTTTTAAGCCCCAAGAGTTTCTTTTCGAGCCAGTACTCGGGCAAGCCCTTATCCTGAAACCTTGTTAAGTTTAGCATAAAATTCACAACAAGAGCATCAGGATCACTGAAAGAAACACAATCACACGATAGACATAGATTTATCCTGGGAAACCCTCATGGGGTAGAAAACCTAGCAAAGCTTTCCTCAATATAGATAACCAACAAATACAAAGATGTAATCCCCAAAAAAGAGCTCCTTCTCCTCCTTTGCAGATCTCTCTCTCTCCAATGCGCAATTCACAAGTGAGTGAATGAGTGAGTATAAATGAGGAACACACCTCCTCTATTTATACTCTACACCTACTTGACTTTTCACCCTAACTTGGCCGACTTCTCCTAGGAGAGTCGAATAAGCCCTAAACAACTAACTCAGGGCCGACCTCACTAGGGAGGCCTAATAACCCTAGTTACAACATCCCGACAGAGGAATACACATATCCAGATATATGATAAAGTCCCGACGGAGGAATGAAACATCTCCGGAATAATAAAGTACAAATAGAATATTCTTAGAAGTTACAATATTTCAACACTCCCCCTTAACCAGAAGGATATTATAACAACATCTGCAGTAGCAAAGAGTCATCAACAACATGATACATGATACACCTATAAATCATTGGAAGCTTTCTTCAATTATCATTAGTAACTCAAACAACTACTGGAACATCTTCAAGATCTTCAATTCTGGAACATCAACATCTTTAGTACCGAGTCTTCATCTTCTGCAGCACTTGATCAGCTACATCAACATCATCATTTGGATCTCTCGATCAACAGCATCATTTGGATCTCTCGATCAACAACATCATCATCTGGATCTCTCAATCAACAACATCATCTGGATCTCTCAATCAACAACATCATCATTTGGATCTTCCGATCAACAACACCATCTGGATCTCTCAATCAACAACATCATAATCTGCAATACACATGATACAATTACGGGATGATCAATCCCTCTCACTTTAGGACATAAGTCCAAGGATGATAAAATCCTGATCCACTTACGGGATGATCAATCCCTATCACTTTAAGACACCATATCATGTCTAGGGACAATGCAATCCCAACGACAGTGCCAGTCCTTATTCATACTGGATGTGACCTAGATCAAATCTAGGATTTACAACCACAGAGCTAGTACTTTTTCAACTGGGGTGTGACCTAGATCAAATCTAGGATTTACAACCACAGAGCCAGTACTTTTTCAACTGGGGTGTGACCTAGATGAAATCTAGGATTTACAACTTGTGAATGATCATTTGCTGCTACACTGAGCAGTCCAGGAGTGTACATTACATCATTACAGGACCTGCGAATGATCACCCACTGCTGTACTGAGCAGTCCAGGAGCGCACATTACATCATTCCAGGCTCAACATCTTTCTCGGAGACAAGAGTCTACGGATTCCTTTAGGACATGTGTTCAGGGATGATACAATCCACTCGTCAACTTAGACCAAGTCTAAGAACCACTCATCAACCTCATCGTCGGAACAGATATCCTCATCATCGACCTCATCGTCAGAACAGGTATCCTCATCATCGATACAAGTATCCTTATCATCAATACAGGTATCCTCATCATCGACCTTATCATCGGTATAGGCAATCTCATCATTGATACAGGTATCCACATCGATACCAGTATCCAAATATCATCATTGACCACATCACTCCCCCTTTCGAGGAGGGTCCTTCTAAACTACACCAAGCTTGTCTCGGAAATACTCAAACTTTACTCGAAACAGAGGTTTGGTCTATACATCAACAACTTGTTCGTCAGTGCTCACATATTCGAGCCTTATCGCTCCTTTCTGCACCATGTCCCGTATATAAAAATATCGAATTTCTATGTGCTTTGACTTATCATGAAACACTGGATTTTCTGTCATCTTGATACAACTTTGGTTATCGCACAGGATCATAGTGGGGTCCATCTCTAAGTCAAACAATCCTGATAACATCTTCCGAAGCCATATCGCTTCACAACTAGCAGAGCAAGCAGCTATATATTCTGCTTCAGATGTGCTGAGAGCCACACTAGACTGCTTCCTGCTAAACCACGAGATCATGGCAGATCCCAGACAATAATATCCACCCGATGTGCTCTTCCTGTCTGATACACTTCCAACCCAATCAGCATCTGTGTAGCCATACAATCTGAAATCATGATCTCCAAGATAATATAGACCAAAGTCTATCGTACCCTTTAGGTACCTCATTACATGCTTTGTAGCTACCAGGTGAACACGTCTAGGCTCAACCAGATACTGACTCAAGGTGTTCACAGCAAAACATATATTTGGCCTAGTATTCGTCAGATACATCAATGACCCAATAATCTGTTTGTACAGAGTTACATCCACTAACTCTGATGAGTCATCAGCTAACAGCTTCAAGTTGGAATCCATGGGAGTGGCCATGGCTTTGCATTCCAACATATCAAATCTTTTCAAGATTTCCACAACATACTTTCCCTGGTTGAGAAAGATTCCTTCTGGGCCTTGCCATATTTACAGACCTAGGAAGTAATGCATCAATCCGTGATCTTTCATCTCAAATTCTGCAGAGAGCTTCTTCTTGCACTCGATAATCTGTTTCTCATTTGCAGTCAGAAATAAATCATCCATATATAGCAACAATATGACAGGTTCATCATCCATAACCTTGAGGTAAAGGTTAGGATCAACTTTACTCATGGTAAAGCCCAAGCTCGTCAAGAAGTTGACAATTCTTCCATACCAATCTCTAGGAGCTTGCTTCAACCCATACAAAGCCTTCTTCAGTTTGCATACGTGGGTTCTTCTATCTTCAACCTCAAATCCTTGTGGTTGTTCTATGTACACTTCTTCTTCAATCACACCATTCAGGAAGGCTGTCTTCACATCCATCTGGTGTAATCTCCACTTCATCATGGATGCAAGTGCCATGATGGTTCTAATGGAAGTGTACCTTGCAACAGGTGCAAATGTTTCTTCATAGTCAATTCCCTCTTTCTAAGAGAATCCTCTGCTACAAACCTTGCCTTATACTTTTCAATGCTACCATCCACAACATGCTTTATCTTGTATATCCACTTGGAGGATACCACACTTTTGTCTTTTGGTTTGGGAACTACATCCCAAACATCATTCTTCATTATTGACTGGTATTCCTCCGTCATTGCTTCTACCCATTCTTTCTTATGAACTGCTTCTTCATAACTGGTAGGTTCTTGGTCTACAAGATCACACATTAAAGCCACATAGCTGGAGAATGGCTTTGGTTTCTTGCTTACTCTTGTGGAGCCTCCTGGAGCTCCATACTTTTCTGCTCCCTGTATAATATCTCTTGCCCATGCTGGCTTTCTCTTTCGTGATATGTTCATAGGTGGGGGTTCTTGAGGTTCTATCATATCATGGTCTTCTGGTGTTTCCTTTTCAGGGAAGGAAACAACTTCTGTATTTCTAGGAGGTATATCTTCTTCATACTGGCACTTTCTGGATGTTTTGAGAGCAACTTCTTCGTCAAATGTTACATCTCTACTAATTTCCATGTGATGGAATCCTGGGATGTAAATTCTGAATGCCTTGGATGCTTCACAATACCCAACAAATATTCCCTTCTTTCCAGAAGGGTCCAACTTAGTTCTCTTCTCTTTTGGTATGTGAATATATATACAGGATACCCAAGTATCTTGTGGTGGCTTACCTCAGGCTTCTTCCCTGTGAACACTTCTTCTGGAGTCTTGAATCTAAGGGCATTATGAGACAATCTGTTTTGGACATAGACTGCCGTCCTTGCTGCTTCAACCCATAGATGCATAGGAAGATCTTGATCATGTATCATTGTCTTCACTGCTTCTATAATGGTTCTATTCTTTCTTTCCGCAACACCATTTTGTTGTGGATTATAGGGAGTGGTTAGTTCCCTCTTGATTCCAACTTCTTTACAAAAGACTTCAGAATCCTTTGAAGTATATTCTCCACCATTATCTGTTCTGAGGGCCTTGATTCTCTTTTCTGAATGATTTTCTATCAATGCTTTGAATTCCTTGAATTTTCCAAAGACTTCATCTTTTCTTTTCAGGAAATATATCCAAGTCTTTCTTGAATAGTCATCAATAAATGTAAGGTAGTATTCAAATCCACTCAAAGATGTGGAGGGCATGGGACCACATACATTTGAATGGATCGATTCCAAAGTACTTTTAGTCTTTGTTTCACTCTTTGGAAATGGGATCTTGATATTCTTCCCTTTTGCACATCCTTTGCAAGTGCCTTAATGATCAATCTTCAAATCTGGTAGTCCTATAACTACTTTGCTCACATGAGGTAGTGCTTTGTAGTTATTGTGAGCAAGCCTCCTATGCCATAGCTCACTTGGGCTAGTGGCTTCATGAACAAGGGCTGCTTCTGAATGTCCCTTGAGTTTATATAGCCCTCCTTCCTCTTTACCAATAATAACTGCATCCTCAATTGATTTTCCTCTGGGCCACATGAGTTCTTGTCCATCTATGAATGCAACCCTATAACTTTTCTTATCTAATGCTGAGATAGAAAGTAAGTTCTTCTTCAACCCTGGTACATATAAAACTTCCTTCATCTTCATGGGGGTTCCAGAATCAAGCTTGTAGCTTGCTTCACCAATTCCCTTGATGGGATATTGATAGTCATCTCCTAAAGATACCTTCTGTGGAGAGGTCTTCTCTTCAAGTCTTGAAAGAGTCTTCTTTTGTCCTGTCATGTGCTTTGAAGCACCATTATCAATAAGCCATGTATCTTCTCCAGGTGTTACAGACCCAAAGAGTGCAGAGAATAAAACATATTCTTCTGCATCTTCTTCTTCTGTTTTAGCTCTTTTCTTTTGAGATCTTTCCTCCTCTTCTTCTTCACTATCATCTTCTGCTAGATGTGCTTGATGTCTTCTGTGGTGGAGATTCTTTTTCTTCTTTGAAGAACAATCTCTAGCAATGTGTCCTATTTTGTGACAAATGAAACATTGGTATGAAGAGTGATCTTGTCCTGGATTAGCTCCTCTTTTCTTTTGAAACCTTTGTGGAGGTTGAGACTCCTTGTGGTTTCTCTTCTTGGAGTGGGGTTGACTCCTTCTTCTCTTGGTATGGGTGTCTAATGCTTGATTATGTTCTTTGAGTAATGCTTCTCTATTGGCTATCCTAGCCTCTTCTTGAATGCAATCCTCCCATACAATATCAAACTTCATACTTTCTTTTTTGGCACACATGGTTTGGATGAATGAATCCCAAAGTCTAGTGAGACCATTGAGAGCAGTCATGACTAGCTCATCTTCATCAAGGGTGTCTCCAATGGCTTCTAGTTGTTCCTTGAACTGGGAGACCCTTGTGAAGTAATCTTGAATAGATTCTCCTTGACTCATCTTGGTACTCTTCAATTGAGTTCTCAAGTTCATCTTCCTGTTGATGTTCCTCCCTTCATACATTCTGGCTAGGGCATCATACATTTGCTTCGGGGTCTTCTTGGATGACACTTGGAGAATCAAGTGGTCTTTGATGGAATCAACAATGATTCTCGTTGCCCTAATCAAGTCCTTCTTGTGCTTCTCTTTAGCTTCATCTTCTGCAGGTTCTGCAACTTCATCTTTGATGTATTGGGCAAGATCATTCTCTTCAAGAATGAGACTAATCCTATATTTCCATGCCCGGAAATTCTCTATACCCTCTGGCTTATCCTCAAGCTTAGTGCTTGGGGTCATCTTATCCATGAGGTCACCAAAAATTGAAAATTCTCAAAATACAAAACAGACCTTACCAGGAGATGTGCTTGACTGAATTCAGTTGACTGGTGTACTCTGTTTCTGGAAACTTCAACTTTTCACCCTTCAAACTTGACCAACAAATTTCGGATCTGCAATAGGTTTTCTGGTTCACTGGTTCCCAGCGTTTCTGGTTCACTGGTGCACAAGTTCGCAGTTTTTCTGGTTTACAGGTTTTCTAGTACTTCTGGTCCAAAAGTCAAACTAGGGTTTTACATATCTTGGGGTTCTACACACTCAAAAACTTCGATCTAGGGCTCAGAATTTCGATTTTGAGGAGTAGCATCCAACCATGCCTTCCAAAAATTCCAACTTTTGCAGAAACCCTAATTTTCAACAGAGGAGGAGAGAGAGGTATTTTCACCTTGTTAAAGATGTCATATTCAGGCTAGCTCTGATACCATGTTAAGTTTAGCATAAAATTCACAACAAGAGCATAAGGATCACTGAAAGAAACAGAATCACAAGATAGACACAGATTTATCTTGGGAAACCCTCATGGGGTAGAAAACCCAACAAAGCTTTCCTCAATATAGATGACCAACAAATACAAAGATGTAATCCCCAAAAAAGAGCTCCTTCTCCTCCTTTGCAGATCTCTCTCTCTCTCTCCTATGCGTAATTAACAAGTGAGTGAATGAGTGAGTATAAATGAGGAACACACCTCCTCTATTTATACTCTACTCCTACTTGACTTTTCACCCTAACTGGGCCGACTTCTCCTAGGAGAGTTTAATAATCCCTAAACAACTAACTTAGGGCCGACCCCACTAGGGAGGCCTAATAACCCTAGTTACAACATCCCGACGGAGGAATAAACATTTTCGGATATATGATAAAGTCCCAACGGAGGAATGAAACATCTCCGGAATAATAAAGTACAAATAGAATATTCTTATAAGTTACAATATTTAAACAAACCTTACTTCGGGAAAGTAAGGGGGTGTTTTGAATTGTAGTAAAAAAGGAAAAATTGTAAGAAAATGATGAAAATTAGGTCTTGAGTGAACTTGTGGCCCACCAATGGAACGGACCGACGAGGTTAATTTTAGTCCTAGTTAATTTTATTAAAGTACTGAAAAGAAAATCTAAGCTAAAAATTACACGCCGTGAAAAATGAGTCGACATAGTTCCCCCTGGGGGGATGGGGTGTGGGCGTTGGCTATCCCACTTGCTCTCGTTTAATATTCTGTTACAATGCAATTTAGAAGTGCCCCAGTCTTGTAGAAACGACTCAAAGGCTTACAATTTTGGAAGGAAAGAGAATCCTGTTTGAGAAAATATGGTTTAGGGTGCTCTAGATGGCTCGATCTAGCAAAATTTGGCCAGCATCTCCTCCTATCTGTTCATGAATTGCTGCAAACCAGTAAGCAAATGTCAGTAAAAGATGCCCAAAAACACTTTAAGAGTGTGTTTGGGTCACCCACAAAATACCCAAAAAAAAAACGAGGGCAAAAACTAAGTAAAAATGCAAAAAATGAACTAAGTGAAACAAGCTGTAAGGCTTGTCTCCTTAGGATCTTTGCACACTCAAAGAGCTGCAAATTCTAAGCTCTTAAATCAACCAAATAAACCTTTCAAAGCAAAAAACTAGTTTCCTACTTAAGCTTGTAAAATTTTTCAAGAAAAATGACTTTTTGTATGAAACTAGCAAAATAGATCTAGAAACTAGATAAAACCTTTTAAACTTAGCTAAATCTATTCTTTTATGCAAACATATCAGATCTATTTATGATCAACCTTTTATGAACAAATCTAGAAATATTTGCTACTTTTTAAGAAACCAAGTAACTAAGAAATTTAAAAAATTTGTGTTTGCCGAGAAAGAGAAAGGAAGCATAATGACTTTTGAAATCAGAAAACTTTGAAGGCTTGGCAGTGGGATACCGAGGGAAAGATCCACCAAAGCATGCACAGATGAGGAAAAGGAGAGGAAACAAGCTATCTTCTTCTTCAATACTGTCAACCTGTAGCCAAAGACACTCACAAAAAACCCATCAAACTAGAAATGCATATGGTTAGAAAATCAAAATAATATGAGCATAAACAAATGAAACATATATGTTTTGGATCTCTAATCAAAATGACAAATAGGAGCACTAACTAAAACGAGCAAAATTAATTAGTCTTCCTTACAAAACCGATACCAGTCCTTCAAGTAAGCTAGAAGATGGCTGAAAATGGTTGCACATAAATTGTCTTAGCTACAGATCACCTCATGCCATGAAATCATACATCCACTCACAAAGTCTTCTTTATTCATAAGCAAAAGATAAACACATTACAAAGTGGTCTGCTCCAACTCCAACTCGGGGAGAAAAGGAGTGGGCAGCCAAGTATAAATAGAGGAACCAAGAAGGGAGGGCGCCCATGTGAGGAGGAGAGATGGAGAGAGTGGTGCCAAAATCAAAGGCATGATATGGGCTGCCCTTTCCTCCTTTTTGGCTGCCAAAATGCAGCCCTAACATAGCCTAACAAATAGCTGCATTTTCCATGAAGAGTGGGCTCCCCTCCTTGGGAAATGCGCCTCTCTCATGTGGAAATTAGCCTTCCCTAAGTGGGGGCCACTCGTCTTATTTGATGGTATGGGTTGGAGAGCACTCTTAATTGTTGGGGTGCAATACAAGCAATGGGACCCTGGAATAAGTTTTGTCTCATTGGTTTCAAATTATTTTAGGGAAACAAGCAGTATGGGAGATGGATATCCCACTTAATAAAGTGATTTTTATCAAAGTAGTGCAGCAGCAAGCATGGTGGTTCCTCTCTAAAATCTTTATGGAATCTCGAAGACTCAAAGTTGGGCAACTCAGTGGCAACTTCAAAGAATTATACAGAAAGCAGGTTCTTCAACACCCATGTTTGAAATTGCTTAAGGACAAGCAATATTGGGAAGGGAGGATTTGTCATGTCCCAAATTTTGCATTGGGTCACAATGGCCTAAGCCCATTGGCCATATTCATGAGAGTTTATCAAATTGATGCTAAAGGTCAAATAATTGCCAAGGAGGAAAATTACTAGTTTCCTAGGTTTGGGGTGGAAGCTCTGGGATTTGGAATAAGGGGGATAATAAATGATGTTTGAACATTAGAATGGAATAAATATTTAATAAAGGATCTAAATAAATATATACAAGTGAAAATCAAAGTGGCATTTGATAATGAAGAGACATGGAGGAAGTGGGACCCACATATGGCTAGATTTCTCCACTAAAAAAAAAAAAGTGAAAAATTGCCATTTTAATAAAATTCATAACAAGGGTTATTATCAAATCATGGTCCTTGCACTTGTGGATTATGTACATACATTCAAGAATAATTGACAGCCATGTCTTACTATTATGATGAATCCTATGAGTACAATTCTTATGAGGAATATGCAGATGCTTATGAGCAATATGAAGTAGAATGTGAATGGTACGAGGAAGAGGTGCCATCATGCAACACTTCCTACAATTTCAAGAGAAATGAAGATTATTCTTATGACTTTAAATTTGATGAAGATGAGTTTGTCACACCAACTAAGGATAATTCTATGAATGAGTTACAAAGATGGAGAGCAACGTATAAAACCTTGCCCCAACAATATCAAAAATATCAAGAATATCTTGCTTTGATTAAAAATACACAAAATGCCATGTCTTTTGAGTACTATGCTGAACATATTTTTGCAAATAGGCCTAAAAATGAAGATGTGGAGTTAGTAAAGAAAGGTTTATGCCCTTCTTGTAAAGAACCTTGGAGAGAGTATCATATATGTGTGAGTGAAATGAGGGTGAGTGAAAAGCTCAATGAAATATCTGAAGCTTCCGCGAAGGCATGTATGTCCTACTCGAGGAGAGTTTTTGGGAATTCTTCAAAAAGAGATTCCAAAGATATTGATCCTAAGGAAAACAAGGGGAAAATGCATCAGCTTGCTTGAAGGAGCAAAAGGAAGAGACATCACAAGAGCATGAAGAAGATTCTATTGAAAATATGGAAGATCATTTCGAGACACCTTCTAGCTTATACATGAACTAAAGAGCGTCTATTGATGGATGCTTAAACTATGAAGGAGTACCTACTGATGGGTGCTCACACCTCTATGTTGGTGACATAGAGATCACTTTTGAAAGTGTTGCTGCAAGTCCAAGTTCCATTAAGCATGATAATGAAGACCTTGTAGCAGTTGAAGAAGAACCAAGATCAACTTCCCCATCACCACTTGAGCTTTATGAAGTTGGTCCAAGTAAAAATGAAGAAGATGAAGAGGTTCATTTGCAAGAGCTTCATTTTCTTGAAGGGTTCTTAAAGATGAATGAAAAGAAGATCTAAGAGTCCCTCAGCAATCTCCATGACACTCAAGCATTGGTGTCAAGTTCTTGTTGGAGAGCTACTTCATTGGAGGAAGCATCCTTCCTTGAAGACATGGAGAAGATTCAAAGAGCAATGTGCCACATCAAAGGTAATTTCATGTCTTTGGTTTTTGATAGAAACCATTTGTTTGAGCTTAATGAATTGTTACATGATGCATACTTGAAGAATAACTGGGATAATCATAAGCTCACAATTCAAAATGAGCACTTGTTTTTCCTCCTATGTTTCAGATTGTCAAATGGTAGATTGTTTGGAGGATTCTCATGACATGGTGGATCACGAGAAATGTGAAAATTTGAATGTTCTTGATGTATTTGAAGATGAACTTGAAGAGATCCAAACACTTGATGTGGTGGAAGAGGAACTTGAATTGTCTCTTGATGAAGGTTATGCAATTTTTAAAGAAGAGCATGATTCCTCTACATTGGGACCACTCTATGACAAAGGTTTCACACTTTTGAAGGAGCTGCATGATACTACCCATATGGATCCTTCCCATGATAAAACTTCTACACGTTTTGATCATTTGGGTGAGTTAGTTCATTCTCCTACATCCTACAATTCCATGTTTTGCAGCATTAGTCTCCATGAAGAATGGGTGAAAGGTTTTTTTTTTATGGTGCCACATGAGGAGTATGGAACTCCTAAATTTACCTTTTTTGATGACATGGTTGGAGCACATTCTTATTCACATTTGCAGCAACATCCCTTGTTACCTTATGATGATGCACGTCTACCTGGATGCCCCTGTGATATGCATTTGAGTCACTTGAAGACTCATGGTTTTTCTTGCTCAACACTTGGTTCATTTGATGTTGGAGGAACTTCATCCAAAACTTGGGTGAATAGATTTATGATTGAAGAATATTTTTGTTGGCAACCACATACTTTGTTACATCTTTATGATTCTCACATTCATGGATGTATGGGTGAGACTTCTTTGAGTCCTTTGAAGTCTCCTTGTTTTTTCTGCTCATTATTTGGTTCAGATTTTAGGGAAGATTCTTCATTCACTTCTTGGATGAAGGGATACATGGCTGAATATTTTGATGCATATCATATCCTTTTGGAGCAGCATTATAGGACATGGAATCCTCACCTATGTCATTGGAGCATATTTGATGGGTCACTTGAAGATTGTATGCATTTGAAAAATGGTGGTCTACTTGCTTGGAGGTATAAGCACTTTCATGACTCTTTGATGAAGCATCTCCTTGATGTACATTTTCATTATGTTGTTATGTACTTTGATGATATATATTTTGTACTCATGATGTTTGGAAGAATGCATATATGAAAATTGGATCCAGGAATCCTCTTATCTGATGGTATGGGTTGGAGAGCACTCTTAATTGTTGGGGTGCAATACAAGCAATGAGACCCTGGAATAAGTTTTGTCTCATTGGTTTCAATTTTTTGGGGGAAACAAGCAGTATGGGAGATAGATTTCCCACTTTATAAAGTGATTTTTATTAGAGTAGTGCAACAGCAAGCATGGTGGTTCCTCTCTAAAATCTTCATGGAATCTCGAAGACTCAAAGTTGGGCAACTTAGTGGCAACTTCAAAGAATTATACAGAAAGCAGGTTATTCAACACCCATGTTTGAAATTGCTTTAGGACAAGCAATATTGGGAAGGGAGGATTTGTCCATATTCATGAGAGTTTATCAAATTGATGCTAAAGGTCAAATAATTGCCAAGGAGGAAAATTACTAGTTTCCTAGGTTTGGGGTGGAAGCTTTGGAATTTGGAATAAGGAGGATAATAAATGATGTTTGAATATTAGAATGGAATAAATATTTAATAAATGATCTAAATAAATATATACAAGTAAAAATCAAAGTGGCATTTGATCATGAAGACACATGGAGGAAGTGGGACCCACATATGGCTAGATTTCCCCACTATACTTGGCATCATTTTCTCACCAATTCGAATTCAAGGTGAATGGTAACATACTTGGGGGAGTTCAAAAGGTATTATTGATGGCATGACTCATCCAAGGTCGAAATATAGAGGAAGACTAACTCCCATGGAAGAGGAAGAGGCAATTTGGAGCTAGTGGGACACTTGGGCTAGATTCCCTAGCTCTATGACAACAATGATGAAGATGCTATGACACCTATGACACAAATCAGACCTGAAGGCTGACATATGACATATATGATATGTCAGGGCTAAAAATAGCGTCCAAGAGTTAGGGCAGCTAAGATGCTTCCACATGTGATTTGGTGGAAGTGGGAGACTAGGAATTGTTGTACAAGTGGCATTCTTTGGAATCTCTTCCCAACTTGAGTTGGCATGAGTCTCTTGGAAGAAATTCGACCCATGGAGGACATTAGAAGTTTATAAAAGTCATGAACAAAGAAGAATAGCAGCTTTTGATTATTTGAGAAATTTGCAATTGCATTTGTGAAGATGGGGAGCTAGTGGATGAATAGTTTCTTGCCTTAGCCAATTTTGAGGGTGAAAGATTCCCATCCAAGTTGGTAATTGGAAAGGCCATTCAAACCTTTCATTTGGAGCTTTAATGAGGTCATTTATTGCAGGTGTAAGCTACGGGGCAAATCATGGTTTCTTCTAATGCATCACATTCTCTCAACCATTTTCAGTTTTGAAGGCATATTTTTGCTCCTTGAGGGAGGGCGTTTTTGGTGAGCTATTGTACTCTTTGGGGGAGCTTATAATGCCCCATTTATTTTGTAATATGAAGTAAATACTCTGTTCTTCATCTCCAGAAAGTTTCAGGTCGAAATTCCAAGTAGAAATGTATAAATCTCATTTTTAATGAAAGAACAGTGCCATTTGCCCCCTACCTTGTTGTGAACCAATGTAATGTTGATGGATTCGAATGGATAAGTAAACTACTGATGGTTTATTGATGAGTGGAATGTTATTGATGTATTATACAAGTTTCATGTTCAGTACTCAAGCATTTGAAGTCATTTTACTCAGTTTATTTACATTTGGAGAAGATTTTGTGCCATTTCCCCAAGGGTCGAACTAGTGATTTTTGTTGTTGTTTGGGAGAAGGTTAGAACAGACTTATTAACTAATTAATGGTGCATATGAGATCTTAATAATACCCCTGAGACATCCCCTACCTATTTTCAGAAATTCAAGTGGGTTTGGAGGCATTTGGGAAGCCATTTTTAGTATTTATCCCGGGGGAATTTGAACCTCAAATTGCTAGTTAAATTCCATACTCTGTCCAGAATCTTAAACAAGTTTGCAGAAGTCTTTGGATGGTCATAAATCATCCATGAACATCATAATCAAGTACAAATATCAGTCATACACATTCCTTGAATATTTGAAGGCATTTGGAGCCAATTTGAGACCTAGAGACCGATACTAGTCAAAGGGAAATTACTAGTAAAGTTCCCTACATTGGCCAGAATCGAAAGAGGATTTGCAAAAGTATTTAAAAGGTCCAAAAGCATCCCTGAAACACATTCTTATGTTCTAACATCATCCATATACCTTCTCAGAAGATTTGGGAGCAATTGGAGCAATCTGGAGACCTAGAGCTCAAAACTAGTCAAAGGTCGAACTAGGGAAAAAAAAAGTGAAAAATTGCCATTTTAATAAAATTCCTAACAAGGGACATTACAGTAGAGCCAACGACCATGACAATATACTCAGTCATAAACTACCTAGATAAGAGGAAGAGCACATCAACAACCCACATGTACCAAAATATACCTATTGGATCGTGCATCTGGTTCCCCGATCTGAACTACCTGATCCACACTGAAGCACTGCATCTAAATATAGCATGGGCATTGTCATCAATCTACTCTGGATGATAGAGGAATGGCTATCTCAGTCGCCGACCTGGTGTCATGGGGCTCAATCTTGGCGTTAGACTGTAACTGTGCAAACTCTAGATCCACTGATATGTGTGAGTGATCACCAAATTGTTGCTCATCATAGGCTGATCTCATCCAAAATGTGTAAAGGACTGACTCAAAAATATACAGAAAACTGATCTGCAATCATGGTAGCCCGACTACTATGGATGTGATAACATTTCCTCAACCCTCAACCCTGTGGCCATGACCGTGTTGGTTTATCTAGCAATACTGAGAGTGGGGGGGTGAATCAGTATTGCCTTCTTTTTCCTTAATTAGAACAATTAGTATTAAAATAAGATAAACAATGAATCAAACAAGTAAGGACACATAATTTTATCGTGGAAACCTCAAAGAGCAAACCACAAAATCAAACGCATTAATAAGATGACTTTTACAAAATTGTTTTTTTGCTACTACAGAAAGGATGCACCAACACCCCACTTTTTCTATCTGCACCAATAGATAAGGATGCCACAACACCCCTATTTTCCAGCCACTACTGGAATGAGGCTACAACCCCCTGTAGGCTTGCAGCCTACCCTGACACCACACTACCACCCTAATTTGATTCGATCAGATTTCCAGATCTTCTTATGTCTTCAATTCTATCACTGGTTTTTCTTCATTTTCTTGATCTCTTTCTTTTCTTGTTGCTACTTTGGTCTGGACTCATGAGACATCTTTCTTCCAATTCAAGTATCTGTTTATATATCTTTAACATCATGTATCTCATCCTTTTACAGTCGCATCTCTTCATTCTGAAACTTGTGTCTTTTTACAATTGTGTCTTTCCAAAAAGATCAAATCTATGTTTATTAATTAATGAATAATATACTATGTTTATTATATCTCTGTTTATTTGTATCTCTATTTATTAAATCTCTGTTTATAGCTTCTGATAGTTAGTTTTATTTATTTCATTACATATTAATTATTCCTGTAGCTTATCCCTATAACTTATCATATCATGTAATCCTTCATCATGAGCAACTTCTCTGTAGAAACACGCAAAAACGCCATTGCTTCCTTTCTGCAGGCATATTGTAAGCCTTGTGCGGGCATTTCAAAAACCTTGTGCAGACATCCTGTAAAGCTTGTGCAGGCATATTGTAAGGCTCATGCGTGCATTTTCCATACACTGTGCAGACATGATTTTTCTTCAACTTGGCAGGTCCATTTCTCACACGTGTGACCACAAGAGAGAAACCTGTTAAGATTCAATATGCTAAGATAGATAACATCAATATTCAATTCAATTTCACAACAATAGCATATATAGGATCACTGAAAGAAACACAATCACAAGATAGACACAGATTTATCCTGGGAAACCCTCTAGGGGAAGAAAACCCAATAAAACTTGCTCAATATAGATGATCAAAAGTAAAAAGACAAAAACCCCATACAAGTGCTCCTTCTCCTTGCAGATCTCTCTCTCTCTCCTATGCGAATTACACAAGTGTGTGTGTGTGTCCAAATGAGGAGCACATCAGTCCTATTTATACTTTATCTTCATCTTGACTTTTTCACTAACTAGGTCGACCCCAACAAACTTAACTGGGCTGACTTACCTAGGAAGACTCCAAATGATATAATATTACTTTTTGGAGGGTTCTATCAACCCGACTTACAAAGGAGGTTTTACCTCATGACTCTATGATGACCAAATACAATAATAACATCCCGACGGAGGAATAAAACATCTCCGAATAAATTACAATAATAAAATACAATAGAATATTCTTCGAGGTTACAATATTTCAACATTCCCCCTTAACGAGAAGGGTATTCTATTGACAACAACAACATCAACTGTAGGAGCAAGGAGAGAGAGCATCATCAACAACATCAAGGTGATACATCTATAAATCATCGGAAGTTTTCTTCAACAACATCAGCAACTGGAACAGTTACTGGAATATCTTCAACATCTTCAGTACTAGAGCATCATCTTCTACAACACTGAGTCTTCATCTTTGATCTTCATCTTCTGCAGCACTCGATCACTTGATCATCTACAACAACACTTGATCTCTCGATCATCTGCAGCAACTCTTGATCTTTTGATCAACAACAACATCATCTGCAGCAACATAACCTGCAACACACATGATCCAATTACAGGATGATCAATCCCTCTCACTTTAGGACATAAGTCCAAGAATGATGCAATCCCAACCACATCACGGAGACTAAAGTCTGCGGATCACTTTAGGACTAATGTCCAGGGATGATACAATCCCAACCACATCACTGAGACAAAAGTCTGAGGATCACTTTAGGACTAATGTCCAGGGATGATACAATCCCAACCACATCACGGAGACAAAAGTCCGTGGATCACTTTAGGACTAATGTCCAGGGATGATACAATCCCACTGCAACATCTATAAATCTTTGATTCAAAGATCACCACTCCCTCTGAATCACCTTGAGATCTCAAGCAGTTTGAGTCTCGATATCAATACATACTCATATAAATTTAAACTCAACAGCTAGATCTCTTTACCAAACTGAAACACACGCAATCACACATAAACACCAAATATACCTGGAAACTCCAACCGGGGAAAACCAACAACCTGTGGGGCTTTCTTCTCTCTCGATCCCAGAGCATATATATAAATGGACAAGTATAATACAATATTACCTCAAAGGTAACTCAATCCTTGAACCAAACAAACTCAAGATCTGCATGCATCAGCTGATGCATGCACTGGAAGAGTAAGCCCTAACTAGTAAACTGGATCTGAGTATCTCTGCAGGTGCCTTTGACTGATTTGCCTCTCTATATCACATTGCTCTGATCTGCTCTCTCTGAAGACTGCCCTCTGAAGAATGCAACCTCCATTGCATGCAGAAGCGCGCCCTCCCCTTTAGATGTTTGTAGCTCGTACCAGATCGGATCTCAGCAGATCTGAGCTCTAATTGTCCCTAACCTTCCTCGAATGTTGAGGCAAGGCTATCCTGGAAGCCTGAGACTCTGAATCAGTCGATCTGGCTCCAAATGAGCTCCTCCCTCCTTGGAAAATGCGCCCTCCTCCAAGTGAACACGTCCTCCTCTAAATTGAGCAAAAATCACACTGATGAGCTATCTCAGCTCACAGTACTGGGTGACTAGTGCCTCTGGAACTAATGGTCATTGATCCAACTCAGATCTGACCACCCTAGCTCTTGCAGCAGCTCCTTTCTCTCTCAGAAAGTCGCCCTGCATGCACAAGTGCGCCCTCCTCACTCCAGCACTATCACTCTTTGATAATACAACTGAGCAACCTCATTCGGTGACCCCCTGCCTCTATAAATAATCTCACCAATGAATTAGGTTGACCAAAACCCTAATTATCGGTGCATGCAAAAGTCACTTTGCATGCATCCAATGATTGTTGATAGGTCATGCAAAACTCATGCATGCAAAGGTCAAAACACTCCGGAAGGTCCGCATACAGCCACCACTGGACTCATGCCACTGAGTAGAGTGCATCTCATCCTCTACTCCATACTGATGCCTATATAGCTAATGTACCTCCATTCAAGGCATCTGAATCATGGAGGACATCCTGAAGTTACTGTTATCGCACAACTTGTAGTTGTCCGTAGTGGTATCCCATTCGGGATGGTAGAGGAGATGGACAACTAAAGATGTGACCCAAGAGATGCCACGGTTCCCAATGCAAGATGGGAGTCACGTCAACCGAGGCACTCTTCACTTTAGATCGAGATGAATCAAGACCTAGGGGGAGACCCTTATAACCAATCAAAGATGATTGGACCCAAACAAAGGTTTCTAGGGATAAGTAAAAGACAAGTTACGGAAACCAATGCAAGGTTAGGTGGACCTATAAGTTTGAGTATGGTTGAAGGAGGCTTGAGGAGTGACTAGTGTTTCAACCAATGAATGATTTAGGCCACATGATAGGATAAGATGACAAGATATAGTACCATGAAATACACATGTGGGACCTACTTCCTTGGGATATGGAAATGGCTCAAATGGGACCCACAAGGTGAAGTTAGGGGTGCAAATTGTACTAAGGGGTATGTGAAGAGTAGATCTATAGATCTAAGGTGAAAATAGAGATACCCACATATGGGATCTAGTAATTGCCACACATCCCAAGGAGTGCGAATTGCCCTAGGTGGACTACTGCCTTGATGGATCGGCTAATGGAGTCAAAGAGATGTGGAAACGTCGATCGGGACAACAAGGATGCAAATCAAGTGGGCTATTCAAGAGTGATGGTTGGATCTTGGTAGATCTAATATTTCACTATGTGACCCAAGTGGACAACAATCCCCGAAATGAGGAATGATACCCCCAAGGCAGAACTTCACAAAGTGAGATACTAGGTAGGGGTTTCAAGGTGTGCTCTTTCCAAATCAAGCGGGATCACAACCACCCATGTCCTAGAAGTGGGCAAACTCAAAAACCCAAGGAGTGCGACTTTGCCCAAGGAGGGTTAAAAGCATGTCAAGGTGTGTCAATTTAAGTCCAATAGCCACCAAATTGTAGATCCAAGTAGTTTAGGCAAGTATCAATGTGGATCTTGAAAATCAAGGGCATCCAATGGCTAGATCTCCATAGATCTGAGATTGAAAATGCATCACCAAATTGACCCAAGTGGGGCATAACCCTCAAAATGAGGAATGGGGCCCACAAGGCAAAAATCAACAAGGTGAAACACTAGGGGTAGGTTATCAAGTGAGGAGAGTGTGAATCAAGTGGGATCTCACCTACCCATGTGTTAGATCTAACCCAACTAGCTTCTCCCAAGGGGTGCGATTTGCCTCAAGAGGGCTATTTTGCCTTGAAAAGTGTGTCAAATGGAACCCAATCACCACCAAACTATAGATCCGAATTGCCGTGGATACTATAGAGGTGGGTTTTCAATATCTTTTCAAAAGCAAGGCTAGATCCAAGTAGAACTAAGAAAAACAAAAATGAGGGTTTTGATTTTAATGTAATTTTGACCAATGGGATGGATAGTAAGCGAAATCAATACGTACCTTGTAGATCTTACCTCAAAAGCTTGTGGCCTCTTAGCATATGGAGAATTCTTGCCCTAGTTACAATTCCAAGCTTGATCCAAGTGTCTTCAACCAATAGCATCCAAACTCTAGGAAGAAATATGTATCATGAAAAACCTGCAAATCAAACTACATCAAGTTAGATTTGATCTACAAATCCATCAGATTTAAGCATGTCGTATCAAGAAAGCAATCAATGGACAAAGCACAATTGAAAAACTCCCTCTCTATGAAGTCGATTTGCCCATGGGGGATGTGAGCAACCCCTACAATCTTCCCACAAAGCAATTTGATGAGCTAGCTTGAGCAATTCGGCCTCCCTCTCTTGAAGTCGATTTAACCTGAAAAGCAAACAATGTCTAGAAGCAAGATATCCAAGAACATATGCAAGAGCAACCCAATCAAAGCCAAGAAGTAGATCTCCAAAATATTCTTTTCATTCCAAGTTTTCCAGAGCCCAAAGGTGAGCTATACAATAGGGGGTCTCCTCCTTATATAGGATAATAAAGACCAAAACCCTAGATCTCAAAACCACTTTACAACAAAATGAGTGGTTGAGATTAAAAGATCTCAATACATAATCAATGGCTAATAATAAACCATAACAATATATCACATGGATCACTCAAATAATGATGATGTCATAGCTAAAAGGTACTCATGGAGGGTGACGTCATCTACTAGAGGGGGTAAAAGTACAAAAGCCCACCTCATATGACTAGGACATGACACATGGAGCTCATGGTGGGGCTAGGAGGCATCAATCCTTACTAGCTCATCCCTATGGCACAATAAAATAATATAATATGTCCAAGATAAATATAAATGATCAAATCTATCCTCAAAATCTGTGACAGACAAGCAGTAAAAGGCCTCCTATGGGCTCTGTGGACCTGCCCAAGTGATGAAAACTGGCTGGAAGATAGGGGGTTCACCCTGGAAGACCTCTATGAAAACCAAGTGCCAAAACCTTGCCTCAATTGCCCAAGTCGAATTCCTCAGTGACCCTTTTATCCCATTTCTGGATTGCCTCGGTAACTGTGAAAGTGCTGAAACTGCCTCCTAGGGCACCTGCGCTGTCAAACTGAGTCTACTAGTCTCTCCAGAAGGGGGGATAAATGGTAATAACCAGTGGCTGGACCACCCCCTCCTCATACAGCGCCCTAGGTGAAGTGGCCTCTCATGGCCCCTGTTGTCCTCCGAAATGGCATGCGTGTCGTTTGAAAGCCCAAAATGTGCAACGCCAGCTGGATGACAACTCTCTCAGGAGAGAGGCCAATGTCACCACACTCCTCTCCTCTTCGCTTCAGGTTGGCTCTTCTCCAACACTAGGGGGGTATCCCTAAAATAGGATCGCTAAGGCAGGTACAGTAACGGGCAAGGTGAATGGAAGAGGCTGCCTTAGAGAAACAGAAGTAACAAAAGATAGTTTTAGATGGGTGATGGAAAGGAAAGGAAGATCAATCCTCAGGGAAAGACCAGTGCCAGTATCAGAGAGGGGCGAATGGAGTCAAAGGAAAACTCTTAAAGGGCCTTGTTGCCAGATGAATGCAGTAACCAACTAAGAGCTCTTGCACTAGAGCATACTTGAAAGCCGCAAAACTTAAGAGAAAAACATGGGTCAAATAAAGTTGTGCTAGATTGTTAGCCTTCTATTCAGATGATCCCAGCTTAAGAATCGAAAGCAGAGAGCTAAGAGAGGTATTGCCTCATACAAAATGAAAGATGGCATACAAAGAAAAACGGCAAACAAAGAGCGAAAGAATTCCCAATTTATCCAAAGAATCCCATCATGATATTTTTCTATTAAGTTCATGGGGAAAAAACTCCCAAAATTTTCCATCCAAATAATGAAGGAGGCTGGCTCCTTTTATAGGCCAAAAGGCTCTCTGCAAAAAACTTTAAAAAGCAAAATAAAATAATAAAAGAAAAATGGAAAAAGTGAATTAGATCCACTTTTTTCTCTCCATTGACAGCATGACTAACTCTTACTAAACAGAACTCCTACTTTGATTAGGTGGTTCCAATCTCCACGTAACCAAAATGTAGACTCATCGAAGCAGCAACCAACAACTAATAGAAATATGGCTCCGAGCACACAGGTGCCAATCAAGGTAATTGATCCAATGGTAAAAAAGGACGGACAGGTGCTGTTCCACAACTCCACATATCACTGTAGAAAAGTGAGCAACCTCCAATCGACTGATCCCAAGTGCAAGTAATACGCCGAGTTTGGACTCAGATTCACGACTGCCAGCTCTTAAGAACATGCCAAGTGTGAAGAGGAAAATCCCATTTGAAATCGGCTGTCAGGATGGAATTGTGAATTCGAACTCCATGTGAAAGAGATGCTTCCACCAACAATTCGCGGGTTTGACACAGGAAATACCACGGGGATGCCAGGTGTGAGCAAGCAAGCTGTGTGGGAGCCAATTCCTTCTTATACTCGTCGATTACCCCAGAACTTAGCAACTAACATGTGATGGACAATGGAATTGATCGCCGACGTTTATTTGACTGTGGCATTTTCTGTTTGATAGCCAAGAAACCACCATGCTAATATACTCTGTTACAAACAATCGCGACCTTATTCAAAAATCTGATGCCCACGATTGGCTGTCAGGAGACGAAAGGAAAATTCAACGCCCTCGGTGGCCAATGAGCTGAAATTTCGCGACCTCTGTTGCTACTAAATGTGAACCAACGCTAATTACGAATTGGCGTGGATAGAACTGCAGAGATTTCGAGCTTACCCTCTGTCATAGATACGCGAAGATCCAAAGGTGGAAAATCTTTCGCTCGGGGCATTTATTAAATATATCTTTAATGGTTGATGCCTGAATCTTAAACGCCTCCTGTGGAGTCTTCAACTGAATTTCCGATCCTCTTTTTGCTTCTACAGGCTTGCTTATTCATTGATGGTGACGATTATGTTGAAAGCTGGCATACCCGAGAGCTCCCATAACAAAATATATTGTTGTTTCATTAGAGTTTCAGGCTTTCTCCATTCGATTTGAATGCGATGATAATTTACTGTCAAAAGATCCGCAGCGGCTGTCAGTTGTTGAGATGAATTAACCCAATCAGATCCCATAGATTTCAAGCCAGAGATTCCAGGCTCTAAGTTCCGCGTGACCTCCGGCGTGCATCGCGAAATGGTGTCATTTTTTTTAAAATAGCAGAGAACAATATCGAATCCATCGTGTGCTGCTAATATGACTTTAGCAGCCATATCCGAAATCCGATCCATTGTATATACAAATAATCAACAGCAATACTCTAACCCTATGCATCAAATATCCAGGCACCGGTGTTTCTTTTACATTTTCCCAGTCCTCGAGTGCATCTTGAATTTTTTGTTTTATTCATATTGCACTTTTCAACACCACCAGAATCACCGGCACAATCAGTTTCCCTCACTTTATCTGGTGTCTCTGCTTGATCAGAAGCTGCTTCATAATGGACCATTCGTGACCTCCGCTGCTGCAAATTTGTTGGTGATTTTTCCAGAATGAAACCGTAGAGGGAAAATCATAAAATAGATTGTTATGGGGGGATGCAACTTCTCATTTCAACCGCTGTATTTATGCTCCAAAAACTGCTACAGGAGGCTGCAACTTCGTCTTGGTATTTTTCCTGTGCGCTTCTGCTCGAGATTCCTATACAAATGTTTCATGGCTCTAAAACCAGAGTCACATTCCACACAATAGCAAGCTTTTGGGAAACTTATGACTGTCCTCACGAGGAAAGACTTTCATTGCACATCAGTCTATTAAACATATCATCAATTGCACGGAGTGGTAACCATAAGACTGTGGTGATGTTGCTTGCCCAGTCTGGAAATGCTAACTTTTTCACTTCTTATTTGCAATCTTTCAATAACTTGAGCAACAACCGCCTCCATATCAAACCCCTTGCTTTTCCAGAGAAACAGATATCATGTGAATTAATAGAGTCTGAATTTGGTGAGAAACCCTTTTTTAAACAAACTCTGATATTGCACAGTCAAGTGCTACAGCTGCTGTGGATCATCCTTGTCCATTGCACATCTTTCTATTTCAATCTTCAAACACCCGTCAGAAACCTTCAAATTTTGCTGCGGATACTTGGAAACTGGACATAACTGGCCCCTTTTTAATCTCTTGGAGACTAAAAATATTTTTTAAAATTTGCATCCTCATTATTCAGCACTCGTGCACACTTTGCTCTTTGGCTGCATCTTCACCTTTTCTATAAATTTAAATAAAAAATGTCCTGCTGCTGGGCTTGTGGACACCCCTGTCAAATGGAGAGGCAACAACCCCTGCTGCTCAGGCTGGGAAATCAACCCCAAATCTGGTCAACAAGTGTAAAACGGCATCTATCACTGTCAGAAGTGTCCGGAACTGAAAGATAAGTGTCTCATTGGATCCAGAAGACCCAAATCTACTAGGAATGTGTACTCATACACCATGGGTTGCCTTGATGGGCTAGCTGTAGGGTCCACCATATATGGACAGTGTATAATCTGATGATCTGAAGTAATAATAAAACTTGCTGAACTACATCAATCATCATTTGAATGATATGTCCATCATATAACATCATCATCAAGAGTATGTGGGACCATCCATCATCATCAATAGGTATATATATGGTCCACATCATCGCGGATCCTAAGAAATGACCTTAGTCAAATTGGGTTTGACTAGGTCAATATACAACTAAGGATAAATCATCTCAATAGACTACGACATGTTCCTCTAATCATACTCACAGCTTAACTTAAAGTATAGCATCCATTCAGTGGCATTAATCATGTTAGCATATTCCTTTGTTATTTATAATTACTTGCACAATAGTTTAAATGACAAACTCACCCATTGGACATGGTCAAATTGCTAGCGAAGGATGAAGGCTAGGAACAAGGTTGGGCAAGGGGGTGGCTTGTCTAAACTCAACTAAAAGATACCTTGGACTGGGAGAGAGGGGAAACTACAAACTCTGTGCTGGACAAAATAACACGGGGGATGGTTGTGCCTCACAAATGGGTAAGTTGTTTAGAGAGTGCTTATTCAACTTAGGCATCATGTCTACATCAAGTTGATCCAAGTTCATTAGGATCATTCAATTTTATTTCATGGCCTTTTTGGCCTACACAACCCTTCGGATCTCAGGTGTGTTGATAAGCACAACTAATTGCAGCTTGCATCCAGGGCATGTTTACATATAAGGTCAACAATTGTTTAGATATAGCATTTAAGAACCATTGCTTTTTGGACCTTTCTTATACTCTTCGAGGAGTATTTTTAGCAGTTCATCGCTCTTTCCCTTTTTAGTTTCCATGGGCGAATCTATATAAGTTTCCATAAATAGTACATGAGATTTCAGTTTTAGCCAACAACATCTCAAGGCAAGGCAAGGAAAAGCAAGGGAAGTCAGGGATGATAATCCCTTAACTCCCTCTGGTTGATAGGGAGCAATATACACTGGCCAGTCCCAGTAGGGAGGAAACACATCTCACCCATGCAACGCTCAACAGTGAGCGGTCCAACCCAAAAGTCACCAGATCCCCTGGATCGTATGTAAAATAAATCATTAGGCATAACAACCCTATCACCAATTTCAAAACTTTGGTGATTCACAGACTGAGGGATGACTTCAACAACACGTTCAGGAATAGGTTGGATGACCATGAAGATACCCTCAAGTAAAAGCTCGCCCTCACCAAACGTGTTCCTTAAACCATCCTCATAACTTTCAAGATGTCCATCATAAAATGGCTCCCGGTATACCCTAACCAATGACCCATCAGAGTTGGGGATAGTAGCATATGATAAATCCATCTGAAGATGTCCCCCTAGCCCATCGGACCACTTCCTACAAAGGAGCATTCCATAGGATGGAAGGAGATCTATGACTACTATATCCATTAGCATGGATATGTCGGGGCATGAAAACAGGTCAGCTCTCAAGTTTTTAATCAAGCCAAAGACTTGAACTGGTCTAGAGTCAATCCCACAAACGTTCCCATAGGGCCTAGTTATTTTTAATCCCATGGCTTCCATGACTTGCAAAGGCATCACATTCATGGAGGCACCATTGAAGGGATAAAACCCTTGTATCTCATAGCTTTGTTGAGACTGGTTGTGTGTAGGTGAGCCCATGCGACACAGTAGACTTAAAAGCTCATCATTTTGACAACTCCCTTGATTCAGTACAAGTTGTTCTCCATGATTATTTCAGCTTGACGCTTTTGACACCGATATGGATGATGAACAGTCTGGTGCTCAAACTGCTAGTGCATATCCTCCCCTCAATTTTTCATATATCCTAGGTTTTCCTAACTATCACTATGGTGAGGAGGATATATCAAGTTATTTGCCGAGGTTTTATGGAAATGGTGATCCAACCGTCCAACACATCATGTCTTTCCTTAAGGTTCTGGCTGACTTCAATGTTTTGTATGAAGATAATATGATGCAGATTTTGTGGATACTCTGGAAGGAGAAGCTTATTATTGGTTTATTGGTTTATCAGTGTTTTTTTGAGGTGTATGATGAGGATGGGTGTTTTTTAGGAGTTTTTATGTTTACTTACAATACCAGATTAAAATCCAAGCATGTATTTGCAAAATAAGATTTAGAAGATGCACAACCACTGATAACTTATAAGCAAAGCATCCACAACATGATGTAATTAAAATAGATAAGCAATATTATTGATAGATAATAAGCAAATAAAATATTGAATTGAGTGACCAGTGCCAAATGAAGTCAATGTAGTGCTTGGGATGTTGAAAACATGTCTTGGGTGTGCTTGAGAATGTTTTGCAAATGCTCTTGGTAAATTTTATTGTAAGTTTTAGGGGTGATGTTGATTATTAATGGGAAGGGGATCTCCAAGATATACCTTGCGGTACTGGAGATATGTCCGGATAATGGTCTAAGTGGCTCTGTACAAGGACAATGTGGGTTGGCCGGAGTCTCCAGAGCGGTGTTCAACACTACACCAACAAGGATGTAGCCTAACTGGTGCCCTTAAGGTCTCGGTCCAGCTGTTCTTGCGTCCCCAGGCAGAATTTGCCCACTTTCGACTATTAGCGATCAACGCTGGATTTTTGTTGGTCGTATGGGAGAGTGTTTTATTATGGTTAAGTGGAGTTAAATGTAGAGAGTTGATCAGTCTACATTGTTTCTGAGTATCCCACAAGTGGGTAGAGCATACGCAGTGTAGTAAATATATATTCCAATTTTATTAAGTGTTATGAACAAGAACCATAGACCCTCCGATGGAGAGCGCTCTTGATCCTCCTTATGGTGAGATTCAAGAGACTTATCAAAGATAAAATGCTAGAAATAAACTTGAAACATGCAAAAAGAAAGAACTACACTACCCAAGAGTCTCTTTTAGGTCTAAGACCGTACTCGGGAAAGCAAGGGGGTTAGCACAAAAATAAAAATGAAAGTGAACTCTTCGACAAAGAGCACTCTTGATCCACCTTTCGGGGAGATTCAAAAGATTTTATGTTCTTTTTAACAAATTATATGAATTTGAAACTAAACTAAAACCTGGAAAAAAGACAAATCAAACTAAGCTATTTGCTTCTAAGATCTAGTGATTTATTCAAAATGAAAACTAATCTAGCAAATCAAATTTAAGCTACTTGCAAGTGTAAAGAAGGAACTAATGCAAAAAGGACAAATGGCGATACAAGCTTCCCCCAAATGGGGGAAGTGGGGTGTGGCAGCCTTTATCCCACTTGCTCTTTTATTAAGTTTTTACAATGCTTGTTTGTTTTTTCTTCTTGAAAGCACAAGGTAAGATGGGGGAATGAAAGAAGAGGGGAAAATGAGTTTGTGTGCTTTTCAATGAATTTTGGTCTCTGCTCTTTCGCTCTTTGGTTTAGCCTTTAGGTCTTTTCCTTTGATTTGAAATTCTTGTATTCTTGAAAATAAGAGCTTCAAACACTAACTTATTAATGGATTAGTAAATCAAAATTTTGAAACTACGATCTAAAACCAAAAATGAAGTAGATGCAACCTAAATTCTAAGCATTTGAAAGTTTGAAAATATAGACCAAGTATAAATTAGAAATGCTAAGACTAGTGCAAACTAATAGTACTTTAACCTAATCTTAACTATAAGCAAATGAAGAAAGTGATGAAAGACAAAGCAAGAAGAAAAGAGGGCAGCCAATAGGGAAGAAAAGGGATGGCAGCCAACCAAGAGAAGAAGGGAAAGACAAGGGTGAAAGGAGCAAGACAAAAGGAACAAAAGGAAGAAGGCAACCAAGGAGAAGAAGGCTGTAAAAGAGGGCAGCAGCAAGGGAAAAAGGAAGCTAACAAAAGAAAGGGACAGCCAACAAAGAAGGAAGAAAAGGGCAGCCAAATAAAAGAAGGGAAGAAGAGGGCAGCTAACAGAAAAAAGGGAAGAAAGAAGGCAAGGAAGAGGGATGTAAAAGAGGAAAAGGACAGCAGCAAAGCAAGAAGAAAAAGGGCAGCTAAGGAGAAGAAGGAAAGAAGCTTGAAAGAGAGCGAAAACAAGAGAATGAGAAGGCTTGAAGAAGAAGAAGAAAAGCAATTAAAGCAAGAAAAATGAGGGAGAGCGAAAGCCTGGAGAGAGATAGGAAGTTTAAAATCCAAAACTTTGCTTAGTAACCAAATTTTTAAAGAGTAAAAGTTTGAAATATTTGATTTTAGATGGGTATGAGAGAGCTCCTTTTAGCTCAGTTTTGGACAAAGAAAGAAAATCTTGGAGATCCTGTAGACAAGAAATATTAGTAAAAAATCATTTGCTTGTGAAGTCAAGCTAGATGCAACTTAGCTCACACCTGTCTTCACCTTTAGTAATCCCTGCACAAACACAACACACTCAAACAACAAGTGAGATCACACACCTAAGTCACCGGACATGTGAGTTTAGCCCCAAGTGTCCCGTGGGGACCGTGTTGGCGCGGACACGACTACCCCACGTTGGGGACACGACTTTTTTCGTGTCCCGATATCGGGACACGAGTGCCCTGTTTCTGCACATCGTGTCTCGATTCCAGGACACAAAAATGCGCCAAAAGGGAACCCGTGGGCCCATAAAACACGATTTTTTTTTTCTTTTGTCATTTGTGAACTGAAGGGAGAGTGAGGGAGAGCTGGAGAGAGCCCAGACTTGTTTTGTTTGCAGGTGAAGGAGTTTCAAGTTTGTTTTCTTGTAGGTGAAGGGATTCCAAATTGATTTCACCATCAAGGAAGAAGGAAAATGTCTCAACCAGCTAGGGCAGCAGCTAAACGACAAAGGAAAGGGAAGAATGCCCCATCTAATCCCTCTCATCCTATTCCTCCTCCAAGCATATCCTCTTCTGCTCCTATTAGTGCTCCAATTGCTTCTAGTGAAGCTCATGCTCATTTTAGCCATGTTTTGGCAAGACAATAAGCACAAGAGAGTAAATACCCTTTGTGGAAGTATGTTACGAGGAAAGAAGGCGTTGGAGCAAAGCTTGGTGGGGGAGGCAATGTGTGTTGGAATTGCAATTTCTGCAAGCATGCTTTCAAGAGCACATATTACCGGGTTAAGGGCCATTTGTTGGCCCTCCCTTGTGGGATTTCTTCATGCAAAGCGGTGAGTGTTAACCAAAGGAGGGAGATGGAAACAGAGGACCATGTTGGGGTAGGGAAGGTGGTTGCAGCAAGCAAGACACAACATCATGAGGATCCTCTTCCATTCTTGAGGAACCCTCTAGCACTAGGAGTGGGGTTGATGTTATTGCTTATCCAACAAGAAAAAGGCGAACTTGAAGTGGTCCAATGGATAGGATTTTCCAACAAGAGGCGCGAGAAGAGATGAACCTCTCCATTGCATTTTTCTTCTACCTCAACTTCATCTCATTTAATGTTGCACGGTCACCATTGTACTTTGAGATGTGTCGATCTATAATGGAACGAGCTCCAACTGGTTATGTGCCTCCTAGTTCAAAGAAGCTTAGAACCACATTGTTGGTTAAGGCAAGGAAGGAGGTGGATAAAATTATTGATCCAATTAGATCAAAATTGTCCACACGTGGTGTTAGTATTGTGTCGGATGGATGGACGGATGCAGCACGCCATCCACTCATCAATTTCATGTTGTCTTCCCTAAATGGACTGATGTTCTTGAAAGCGGTGGATGCTCTTGGAAAATACAAGGATGCACAATATATGGGTGATTTGTTCATCAAAGTCATTGAAGACGTAGGTGTTGATTCTTGTGTACAAATCATCACAGACAATGCACCTGTTTGCAAGGCTGCTGGCATGATTGTGGAAGCTAAATATCCACAGGTATGTTCATTTTGGACACCTTGCATAATTGCATTGTTAATTTACTCATTTATTTGAAATTTTGAGTTGTTAGTAACTTAGTTGTAGTCTTGTAGAGTCTAGGAGTCTAGATTCAATGACTCATTTATACTTGCTTTTATTGATCTTACAGGTATTTTGGACACCTTGCATTGTCCATTCTTTGAATTTAGCACTGAAATCTATTGCTTCAGATGTGCCGTGGATTGGCAAACTTATTGAGGATGCACGCCATATCCGTAACTATGTACAAAACCACAGCAATGCCCTCACAATCTACAAAGAGTACACACATCTTTCATTGTTGAAGGTTGCAGATACTCGGTTTGCTTCCTCATTCTTCATGCTCAAGAGGTTGAGAGAGGTCAAAACCGCTCTTGGTGCCGTGGATTGGCAAACTTATTGAGGATGCACGCCATATCCGTAACTATGTACAAAACCACAGCAATGCCCTCACAATCTACAAAGAGTACACACATCTTTCATTGTTGAAGGTTGCAGATACTTGGTTTGCTTCCTCATTCTTCATGCTCAAGAGGTTGAGAGAGGTCAAAACCGCTCTTGGGTCCATGGTGATTTCAGAGTTTTGGTCTTTTTGGATAAAGACGGATCAGATTGCTTCACAAAAGGTGAAGGACACGGTGTTAGATGATGGTTGGTGGGATAGGGTAGATCTTAGCATCAAGATCATGGAGCCAATCATTTCTTTGTTGCGGTTTGCAGACACAGACCATCCCATCCTAGCAGATGTTTATGAGGGGTGGGATTCCATGATTGAGTCCATGAGGACCATTGTTATGGAGAATGAGTGTGCTGAGTATGAGACATCGGCATAGAACTTATGGTCCACCATACAAGACATTCTTATCTCTAGGTGGGATAAGAATTGCACACCTTTGCATTGCTTGGCCCACTCATTGAACCCCAAGTTTTACGCTCAGGATTGGCTCAGTGGCGGGTCGGGGCCCTCATCCAGAGTCCCTCCTAACATGGATGGAGAGATCTCAGAGGGGAGGAAGACAACATTTAGACGACTACTTCAAGATAGAGACCACCTTGAGGTGGTGGAGGGATTTGCAGAGTTTTCCAGTGGCACTGGAAGATTTGGAGGATATGAGGTGGTTAGAGACATGGGGGTTAAGAAACCCTATGTTTGGTGGGCAACTCATGGGGCAACATGCCCTCTTCTATGGAAGATAGCCTTGAGGGTCATCTCTCAAGTTACTTCATCCTCTTGTTGTGAGAGGAATTGGAGCACATATGGGAACTTGTACAGTGTGAAGAAGAGCAGGCTTGAGCAATCCGTGGCAGAGACGATGGTGTATGTGCACTCCAACCTTTGTCTTATTTACAGGAAGAGGGAGGAGTGGGAAAAGGGAAAGATAAAGATGTGGGATGTCTTTCCTGATGATATGGGTTTGGACAACATAACTGAGTTGGCAATAGCCAACATGGATCTTAATGATCCAGTGCTAGAGCCGGTCACTTTTGATGAGGGTGATCGTATGGAGGGGTCGTCCTCCACACCAGCAGATGCAGTTAGTCAGATTGGCAGAGAGGAGGAGGAGGAGGATGAGGATCAGGGTAGTGATAAGTTTGTTGATTCAGGCATGGAGGAGGACTATTGAGTCATTGACAGATGGGATTCTTCCATCTTTATCCACCCCTTTTTTGTATTTACTATTAGTCTATTTGGCATTTGCCAGTGCCCAGTGGCATTCCGACATCTATGTAATACATTTTGATTTTGATGACTTAATGACAAATATGGTTCCGAGTCTCCGACATGCATCTATGTGTCTCATTGTGATTTGTGATTGTGAATGACAAATGTGTTGTGATTTGTGAATGACAAATGTGTAATCAATAATCATTAATGTGTTTTGATTCTAATTTCTATTGAATAGTTGTAATTATAAATGTTCTAGTTTCTAAATTTTATTGGATCTATATGTCTATATTTTTAAATTTTAATATATTTAAAATATATATATATATATATATATATATGTATATAAAACGTGTCTTTCGTGTCCTGATTCCGGGGGTCGTTGTGTCCCATGGGGACATTCGTATTGTGGGGACACTCGTGTATCGTGTCAGGTGCTATTATGCTAAATCAACCAAGACAAAATCAACATTGGTACAACTGAAAACGTGTTGCTCACTTAAATCTTGGAAAACATCACATAAATAATCAATTTGAAGCCTACAAATGATTATTCCTGTGGACTAGAATAATAGCCTTCCTAAGCTAGTAATGATCAAAGCACTTGCATAAATGAGAGAAGGGTTCAGAAGGATATCACCTCAACACAATAGATAACATTCACCATAAAACTTGACACCACATGGACCTCCAAATTCTTGACCTTTATTTCCAAAGGAAGCAAAAAACAATATTACAATTCTCAGCAGAGGTCTCTTACAAATCCATCCTAAACAATGGTGCAGAGCCTTGCTTAAATAGAGTACACAAGGCTACCAGAGACCTGAATCGAATTCATGAAGGAGAGAGCCGCCAAGGCACATTTACCAACTAACTGAGAGAGCCAAGCTTTGATTGTGGAGTTAACAGAGTCTTGGTAGGTGAAATGAGGGTGAGGTGGCCTCCACCTAGGCAAGGCGCCCACCCTCTAGCTTTGTAATCATCAAACATCCAACCACAAGTTTCCAACAAGGCAAGTCATGAATGCATGCAAGGAGGGCGCAAATCCCAAGGTAAGATAGCCTCTGGTGCTCCGATAATGACATCAATCAGGTGGGTGAGACTTGGAATATTCCTTTATGCCTCCCGCCATGTCATTTAACTCTTTATTTTATTCAATTTGGCTTTTTCTGGAGAGTTTTTGATTATCTCCATTTTATTATTTTTAATTAAATATTCCTCATTTATTAATTTTGTGAAAATATTTAATTAAGTGAATAATAATCCTCAGAAACTTAGGAAAAGTGGGTTTAGGGGTTAAATGGGTACTCTGGCTTAGAAAATGAGCCCCCAGTCATCAAAATATACCCCCAAACCACTTAATTATTACAAATTGAAAATTTTCAATTAAACCATAGGAAAAATGGCTTAATTAATTGAAAAAATTAATAAAAAATAAAAAAAATTGTGAACGTCCGCTAATTTTTTTTTTATATGACAATGTTTTAGACCCCCTATGGACCTAGGAAATGACCATAGAACACAAAAAAAATGGTCTAGCATGTTTATAATTTACAGTTGGACTCTAATAATCCCCTAAGGCCTAACCGCCAAATTCGGGCATTCCAGCTTTGGAGGTGTAGGAGAAAAACTCATCGATTATTACCCGGATATAGGAAAAGCATAATCGACAAGGGAAAAAACTCCTTGGAATACCTTGTTTGGTTGTCAAGTCCTAGGGAACCGAGCCACTCAAGACCACCATGCTAGCACACTTTATTACAAATCCCGTGGGGCATGGTCATTTCAAAACAAAAACTTTAAAAAGATGGCCAAAATAGGCCAAGTCTGGAACATCTGAACCTTTGAACTTAGAAGGTGAACATGAATCATCAAAAACTAGCGTCTCAATAGAAGTTCAACTATTGTACAAAATAGTGTTAAAATTACAGTTTAGATACGTTTTATCACAAATAAAAACCTTGATACAAGAACATGTAAACAATTGTACTGCTTAATTGAATTTAAACTATATTAAAAAAAAACAGAAATAGCATAATTCTCATCTCTTTCAACTTAATGCTCCATTTCATCACTGCATTAATGTTGGTCATCGAGAATCATCAAATGTTAAGTAAAAAATAAATAAATCTCAAATAGCATTTACAGTAAAATAACCATGTAATGCATTAAAGAATTCAAACCAATATTTGGATCCAACTTAAACTCAGATAGTTCTGAGTTAGATCTTGTCACTGAAAGGACAAGTCAAACTGATTAAACCATATACGTACCTTGAGAGAGAGAGAAGGTTCAGGTAAATAAACAGACCTCAAGTTCTTCAATCAAAAAACCAAATGAGAGGAGTAAAAGAAACACACAAGTGTTGCAGACTTCGAAAGGTAAGCATGTAAGAAATCACCCACACATAAGAATTCACACAGAGATCAATAGAGATCAGACTGTAAGAACTCACTCGTCTACAGATCTCACACAGAGATCAAGCACAAAAAGAACCAGAGACGGGTCAAAGAAAGAAACCGCAGAAATGAGAAGTAAAACCCGTGAGGGAGCTGGCCGTGGACAGAGTGAGGCTAATGGTGAGAGAGTAAACCGTGAACAGAGATCTGAGCAGCAAAAAATCATGTAGGTAGCTCCAAGCAAGAAGAAAAACGTGGAACAACAGAAATGAGAGGTAAACTCGTGAGGGAGATCAACACATGAGAAAGAGAAAAAACGCAGTCATCATGGTGAAGAGATCAACCTCGTGAGACAGGTCCGAGAAAGAAAAAACCGCAGAGATAATCGTGAAGGTATCAACCACGTGAGACAGATTGTGAACCCGTGAAGTAGATGGACCCGTGACCGTGGAGCAGATGGATCCGTGAGACAAGTTGCGAACTCGTGAAGCAGAGAAGCGTGAGACAGAAAATAAAAAAAAGTGTGCGAACTTGTGAAAATCGTAGAGGAGCAGACCCAAAAAATTTACCCGATAAGAAGCATGTATGTGTAGAGTGAGTTCACCGAAAAGCATATGATTTAATAAAACTTATATAGGTTGAAGTTAAAAACATAAGTTAAAAAGAAACAAATATAAAATAATAAAATAATAACAAAGTCCAAAAAGGTAAAAAGATAAAGTAACATGGTCCAAGGTTTCAAAGAGATCAAAAAGGATAAGACTTAAATGGTCAAATAAAAAAACTTTATTAATAAAATCATAAAAGTCTTTATTAATAAAATCATAAAGATTTTATTAATAAGACTAAAAATAAATATTTAATGAATTTATCGTAAAGTGAAAGACCAAAGGGTCCAACATAAAATAGACCAAAGACATAAGTGGGACAAGGGCCCTAAAACAAAACATAAGGTAACTATAATAATACATGGTCCTTAATATACTCTTAGGTAAAAATACTCCATAAAGTAGGAGTCATCATAGTCAAAGGTGCACACAAGTGGGAGTGCTAGGACCAAGTAAGAATAGGACCATAAGTCAACAACCACAAGATCAAAGTGGACAAGCAATCAAATAGGACCAACAAGACCAAAGACTTTTCTCTCTCTCAAGATACATAGTTTATATATTTTGTCATCACCGTATAAGGGAGAAGATCCAAACGGATGGTACAATCCTTTTGTCCTTAACACTGCTCCTAAGGGTTAGGTACTAGAGACATCATCAAGGGGTGGCCAGTCCCTTGAGAAACAACCTAGCAATAACTGATTAGGAGAGGGGACAACAATATCTTCCATTCTTAATGAATGGCTTTCAGCCCAAGGCTAAACCTCAGTCCTGGACTGGGAGATGTTGATCAACCATCTGGTCCATGACCAGGATCTCCATTCTCCCAAAGAATGGTCCTTAGCCTCAAGCTGAGCATTCAATCCTAAACTAAATGTTGATCAACCATCTGCAAGACCTAGGATGTATCTGTCTCAACCTGCAGAATCTGCTTGGTCATCATGACCAAGAAACCGTCTGGTTCTAGACCGGAATACCCTAGAGACAAATAATGGCCCTAGCCACATGCTAGGGACTTTTCCATTGCATCAACCTGCTTGGTCCTCGACCAAGAACCCCAGGAGACAGCTGGGGGCCCTAGGGTACCTTCTAGGGTCTTACTCATACTCTGCCTGGTTAACTTGACCAGGAATCCTAGTCAACTGACAAGGGTACCATTTTCTCTGAGAATGGGTCTCGCAGCTGCACTAAAAAATGAACACTCCCTCTCAGCAAGAGAGGCATTCTCAGCAACACTAAGCTTGTCAAAGATAGAGGCTTAGTCAACACAGCTGACAATTGCACCATGTCCTTGTCATGGTGAAACAACCTGTCATAGAGTACAGGATTTTCTGAAAGCTTCAAGGAGCTTTGAATGTCAGCAAATCCTTTGATCTTATAGATCAAATTTGAAGTTATACCTAACTTCCCTTGTTGTCTGAGAATTACTTTCCATATATCATTATCCATTTTCAATTGAAAAACATCTTTCCAAACCCGAGGTTTGGATAACTCCACATTAGTGGATGAACTTGAATCAGTGACATGGCTCCTACTAGAGCAATCTTGGAACCTCTCAATAGGTTCCTTAGTGAGATCAAATGAAGGCATCTTGGCCTTCTCCCTCTACTTCTCTGAACGACAAGTCTTATGAGCTTCTAAAATTGAGCCATTGAAGGACTCCCTCTTGATCTCTGAAACTTGACAAGGGTGATTAAATAGAGATTTAACAACATATCCTGGGACTCTATAAAGGTCTCCCTCACGGATACCAATCTCAAAAGCTGAGCTTAAATTTTCACCTTTAGCCCATACTAATACCTTTCCTTCGGAGACGGCTACCGAGAACCCCTTCTCTTCTAACATTGCCACTGAAAGAACGTTCCTCTTTAAACCATGAACAAATAAAATTTCCTCAACATGAAGTAACGTACCTAAATCAAGCTTTAAGGTAGTTGAACCAACTCCTTTTATTTCGAAAGTACTTCTATTGCCCATCTCCACTTTTGCATTAAAAATCTTGGCCTTGTAACCTACAAGTCCCTGTTTGTATCCAGTCATATGCTTGGTGGCCCCACTGTCAATCCACCATGAGTCTGATGAGTTGGAGATGGAACCTAAGAGAGTTGAAATAAGGTAGTACTCTTTTTTATCTTTTTCTTTGGTCTCAACTTTATATTTCTTTTGTTGAGGCTCTTCTTCTTTTGTAGCAGTTGAAGCATGGTGCTTCCCTTTATTGCATAATGACCGAGCTTGTTACATTTAAAACATCTTACTTTTGACTTATGAGAGTGATTACCTTGAGGTCTCTTACCTTTGTTCTGGTGCTGAGGGAAACTTCTTTCTCTCCTTGTCTTGGCAGTAAGAGCAAGGTTCTTTTCAGTTGGAGGTCCAGATCTACTCTGGATTTTACCTTCTTCTTCTAGGCAATCATGCCATAATCTATCAAAGCTTGTTTGAGTTTCTCTTCCATTCACTACTGAAAGGAATGTCTCCTAAGATGTAGGGAGGCCATCTATAGCTGTTTGCACAAGATCATCATCATCTACTTCAACTCCAATTGCCATGAGTTGATCTTTTAACTGAGCAATCTTTGAGAAAAAAGAGGCAACTGTTTCTTTGTCCTCCATCTTCAATGAACGAAGTTGCTTTTTCAAGACCCTCTTTTGAGTAGGTGCCTTCTTCTCATAGAGATTAGCTAGGGCATCAAAACATTCCTTGGCTGTCCTTAGAGGAGCTATTATAGGCATCAAATTATCTTTGACTAAGTCAAAGATCACCCTCTTTGTTTTAGCTTGCTTCTTCTTGAATGTTGTTCTTCCTTGAGCTGTTGTGGGTTCTTCCACAACATTAGTGACTAATTCATCCAAGTCATTTTCCTCCAAAATATTTAAGACCCTAGCCTTCCACGCATTAAAGTTTGAGGCTCCTTCAAGCCTATCTTCTGCCTTTACAGAGTTAGAAGCCATCTCAAACCCTTACAGTCAACTTGCCAAGTAAGCTTCTGTGAAGTAGAGATCTTGTCTTAAGATCGATGTAGTTTCTGTTGGCTACAAAACAGAGTTAGCTACACCCTAAAGCTCTGATACCATGTTAAAATTACAGGTTAGATACGTTTTATCACACATAAAAACCTTGATACAAGAACATGTAAACAATTGTACTGCTTAATTGAATTTAAACTAAATTAAAAAAAAAACAGAAATAACATAATTCTCATCTCTTTCAACTTAACGCTCCATTTCGTCACTGCATTAATGTTGGTCCTCGAGAATCATCAAATGCTAAGTAAAAAATAAATAAATCTCAAATAACATTTACAGTAAAATAACCATGTACTGCATTAAAGAATTAAAACCAATATTTGGATCCAACTTATACTCAGATAGTTCTAAGTTTGATCTTGTCACTGAAAGGACAAGTCAAACTGATTAAACCATATACGTACCTTGAGAGAGAGAGAAGGTTTAGGTAAATAAACAGACCTCAAGTTCTTCAATCAAAAAACCAAATGACAGGAGTAAAAGAAACACACATGTGCTGTAGGCTTCGAAAGGTAAGCACGTAAGCAATCACCCACACATAAGAATTCACACAGAGACCAATAGAGATCAGACTGTAAGAACTTACTCATCTACAGATCTCACACAAGCACAAAAAGAACCAGAGATGGGTCAAAGAAAGAAACCGCATAAATGAGAAGTAAAACCCGTGAGGGAACTGGCCGTGGACAGAGTGAGGCTAACGGTGAGAGAGTAAACCGTGAATAGAGATCCAAGCAGCAAAAAATCGTGCAACTAGCTCCAAGCAAGAAGAAAAACGTGGAACAACAAAAATGAGAGGTAAACTCGTGAGGGGGATCAACACATGAGAGGTAAACTCGTGAGGGAGATCAACACATGAGAAAGAGAAAAAACGCAGTCATCATGGTGAAGAGATCAACCTCGTGAGACAGGTCCGAGAAAGAGAAAACCACAGAGATAATCGTGAAGGTATCAACCATGTGAGACAGATTGTGAACCCGTGAAGTAGATGGACCCATGACCGTGGAGCAGATGGATCCGTGAGACAAGTTGTGAACTTGTGAAGCAGAGAAGCGTGAGACAGAAAATAAAAATAAAAAAGTGTGTGGACTTGTGAAAATCGTAGACAAGCAGACCCAAAAAATTTACCCAATAAGAAGCATGTATGTGTAGAGTGAGTTCATCGAAAAGCATATGATTTAATAAAACTTATATAGGTTGAAGTTAAAAACATAGGTTAAAAAGAAACAATATAAAATAATAAGATAATAACAAAGTCCAAAAAGGTAAAAAGATAAAGTAACATGGTCCAAGGTTTCAAAGAGAAAAAAAGGATAAGACTTAAATGGTCAAATAAAAAAACTTTATTAATAAAATCATAAAAGCCTTTATTAATAAAATCGTAAAGATTTTATTAATAAGACTAAAAATAAATATTTAATGAATTTATCATAAAGTGAAAGACCAAAGGGTCCAACATAAAATAGACCAAAGACATAAGTGGGACAAGGGCCCTAAAACAAAACATAAGGTAACTATAATAATACATGGTCCTTAATATACTTTTAGGTAAAAATACTCCATAAAGTAGGAGTCATCATAGTCAAAGGTGCACACAAGTGGGAGTGCTAGGACCAAGTAAGAATAGGACCATAAGTCAACAACCACAAGATCAAAGTGGACGAGCAATCAAATTGGACCAACAAGACCAAAGACTTTTCTCTCTCTCTCAAGATACATAGTTTATATATTTTGTCATCACCGTATAAGGGAGAAGATCCAAACGGATGGTACAATCCTTTTGTCTTTAACACTGCTCCTAAGGGTTAGGTACTAGAGACATCATCAAGAGGTGGCCAGTCTCTTGAGAAGCAACCTAGCAATAACCGATTAGGAGAAGGGACAACAATATCTTCCATTCTTAATGAATGGCTTTCAGCCCAAGGCTGAACTTCAGTCCTAGACTGGGACATGTTGATCAACCATCTCGTCCATGACCAGGATCTCCATTCTCCTAGAGAATGATCCTCAGCCTCAAGCTAAGAATTCAGTCCTAGACTAAATGTTGATCAACCATCTGCAAGACCTAGGATGTCTCTGTCTCAACCTGCAGGATCTGCTTGGTCATCATGACCAAGAAACCGTCTTGTTTTAGACCAGAATACCCTAGAGACAAATAGGGGCCCTAGCCACATGCTAGGGACTTTGCCATGGCATCAACCTGCTTGGTCCTCGACCAAGAATCCTAGGAGACAGCTGGGGGCCCTAGGGTACCTTCTAGGGTCTTACTCATACTCTGCCTGGTTAAGTTGACCAGAACCCTAGTCAACTGACTAGGGTACCATTCTCTCTGAGAATGGGTCTCATAGCTGCACTAAAAAATCAACAAATAGTTGGTAATAGGGCTCAATAGATGCACCCTAGGGAGGCGCAACTTTCTATGCCATCAGATTTCGAAAATTCCAACTTTGACAAAAGCCCTAATTTCTTACCAGAGGGAGAAGAGAGAGTTTCACCTTGTGAAAGTATCTTATTCAGGCTAGCTCTGATACCATGTTAAGATTCAATATGCTAAGATAGATAACATCAGTATTCAATTGAATTTCACAACAATAGCATATACAGGATCACTGAAAGAAACACAATCACAAGATAGACACAGATTTATTCTGGGAAATCCTCTAGGGTAAGAAAACCCAACAAAACGACACTTTTATTACATTTTGAATTTTTCCATTTAAACCATTAAAAAATGGTCTAATTTACGGAAAATTTTATTTTCTTTGGAATCGACTCAAACTCCTAGGGGACCTAGTGCATGTCCATGCGACTCAATATAGATGGCTAGCATGTAAAAACTCCTAGACACAAAACTCTAATAACCACCTTAGGTTCAACCACCATGGTAAATACTCAAACTTTGGAGGTGTGAGTGAAAAACTCGGGAATTATACTTCACTGAAGAGTAAGGCATAATTCTTAAGGAAAAAACACTCTAGAGTATCACCCTGATAGTTAAACCTAAGGAAGGCCGAGTCTTTTATAAAAGAACCATGCTTAAACCAACTTTTTACAATTCCCCCAAGGGGGTGTGAACATGCATTTATTACAAATGGGGCAAAATTGCCTTGAAAAATTACTTCTGAACTTCTGAACTCTGAAGATGAACATGTATCATGTTCATAAAACTGGTGGATCAATAGAAGTTCAACTTATGTACAAAATAGTTGGTAACAAAAGGCATTAATACAACACTAAACCATGATTTAAACTAAAGTTGATAAGTGACTTTATTAATATGCCCAAGTCTATATTCCAAATGACCATTGTTAACTAGATAACATCAACATTTTTACTTTATTTTCATGCATTCTTAGGCATATAGAGCATATATATTAGTTGATTTTTGTTGATTGTCCTTGGGTTTTCTGTCAAAAAATACTAAGCTTGCTGATTTTTGACATTTATTACTGAAAGAGAAAGGAGGTATACCTCTTTTTCGATTTGTGTGAATTTAGAACAGGAAACATACAAAAAACAATAGTAAATTGACATTTTCCAGCATTCAAAACAGCCCTTACAACTTCTTGTAAATTCTGTTTTTGCACTGTAATTAGTGTAGACTTGCATTAAGTTGCATAGCTCTAATTAGTGATGATTTTTGGCATCATTTTCCATGCATATTTTTCAGCATTCTAGTTGATTTAAACTTGCTATCCACTTAATTTAATTGCAGACTTGTATATAGAACATGACTTTCTTTTTTGATTTAAGGTATTTGTGATTAACCGTTCCTGTTCATATAGTAAACAAGTGAAATTAGCAGCAAAGCTGCTTATTACCTACCTATTAAGATGAAAATAAAATAATAATAAAACTAATTTACAAATAAATAGATAAATTTTGCATTTGATAATAAAACAATTAGTAAAATAAAAATTGTTTTGTTGTATGTTAAGGATATAGAACTCAAGATTATAGTTAAAATAAAAAATGTTGTTATTGTATGCTAAGGATATATAGCTCAAGATTATTTTTTTTCCTTGGTTTCCTGGGAAAAAGTCCGTAATTTTATTTCAAAAAGATGATTAAAATTACATTCTGCACATGTATTAGAATCACATGGATCCCTACATTTTCACATATTTATGTCCCATATAAGCAGATACAACAGCTTATAAAGAGCTGAACCAAAATAAAAGAGAAACCCATTAAAACTTCGCCACAAGAAGATGAATCTTGAACAGCAAAAAGAAACCCAATACATTGCCACAAGAAAAAGAACAGTATTCTTGAACAGCAACCACCGGTTTGGTGCTCGACGAAGGTTGCCGCCGAGAGGTCGGTTCACCGTCCAAACCTCAGCCAGGTGGTTGGGAAGCATCCTGGATTTCTTGAACGAGGCCCTGCATTGGAAGTGCTGCCGGGAATTTCGAATGCCGTAGAGCTGTGGCGCCATCAGCTGTCAACTGACGACTTATTCAAGACTGGGAAAACATGATAACTGCCAACCCAATCAAGTGCCCGATCAAGAGCCACTGTTTCAAATCATTGGCAAAACCAAACCCTGAGACATGAAATCATGCCCAGAAGAGAAGGGTCTTCCAGCATCATTTTGGAAACGAGATAGCCGGCAATGGACCATGACAGAAATTTTCTCGCTTGCTTCCCCACGAATCGACCCATCTTGCCGTCGTAGTATTCAGGCCACCCATCCTTTGAGAGCCTCTGTTCCATCAGTTCTATTGTTCTTCTCGCTATCTGCGGCCTCCCCGACTTTATGCAGGCACCCGTCAACAACCATAGGAGAACTGGCCAGGAGCCACCGTTGTGATAGCTCCATCTTATTTTTAGGGTCGCACCCTGTAACGATTCGCCATTCATGGCCTTCGAGGGTGGGGTAAGTTCCCGAGGCAGAACCATCTGAAATCCATGAGCGCAGGGCTTACGTTTCCGATAGAACCGCCTCGCATTGGCATGAAATCGAAAACCCAGTCGGGAATGGAATCCGGGATGACGTTGAACTTGTTGACGGAGAACCCCCGCCGGCCACCAAGAACTACGTCTTCAGCTTTAATCAAAACGAAACCCTCAACAGCAGAAACAGTAGATCCAAGTCTGTGGACAAGCAGCAAACTCTGGATCTCCCAAACCGGCGAACTCAGCCAGCAATTACTGTTGAAGAAAACGGCCAGACAAAAACCAGAGCACCGCCGTAGCTGCGCCCCGGACCAAGAGCCCCTGCGATGCCACCACCGCCCGCCGTCATATAGCTCAAGATTATATTATCAATTAATTATAATTATCTTTAAAAAATGATTCTTAATTTTATGATTTATATAAGTTTAATTAAAAAAGTTAAAATATTAAAAAAGATTTTACAATTCAATTAATATATTAATAATATAATTAATAATTTTTCATATAATATTTTAAATATAAATTATAATTTACTAGCAAACAAAAATCTAGTTAGAGTTCCATTACACCATATAGCTGCATACATCCTTCCGAAAGTCGCCTTCCCCAAAATAATCACTCAACTACCATAAACATAAAAACAAATCCAGTGTTCATCCATATATCGAGGCTTCTGTGCGTTTGATTGGGGCCAATGGTAGTCTTGTTTTATTGCATTAACTTACAATGGAAGCCATTAATTTATTTCATTAATGAGCATAGCCATGCACATCGTTGCGGTTTTTTCTTTGATTTTTTTTTTCTGGAAATAGCTGTGAATTTCAAAAATAATATTTGCAGAAAATATAAAATATTCATCCACAAGTAATTCCAAATCTAACTTATTAAATTGGAACATGACTGCCTGTAATTCAGATCTTAAAATCTAATATTGATATCAGAAGATCTGCACTACTCACGACATCTGTCTGGCATAGGCTTGATGTAGCTGCTTGGTTTAGCGGTATTTTGGATCTGCGAGCTGATATTAGAAATTCATGGACAGAACCTTTCATTAGCTACTCATCATCATGATTATATCAGGTCAGATTTCATAAATGAATCATAATAATAAGATTATGTGTCAATTTCATATATTTAAAATATAAAAAAATTTAATTATTTTTATTTTCTGACAATTTCCCATCTCACTAGGGGAATATTGTCACTTCTTGATTTTCAACCAATTACAAATTAGAATTATCAAATTTTAATTATTCTAAAAAATACTTTAAATTTTTAAAATATTAAATTTAATATAATAATTTAGAAAATATAGGAAAACATTATTAAAAATTTGCAATTTTAATTTAAAGACTAAGTAACAACAATCCAAAGAGAACAATAAATATATATTAAAATGAATAATGAATGATATATACAATGACCATGTGACTATATACTTATAGCATTGACTGGTCACAATAGTGAATCATGTCTTTCCAATAGGTCATGTCTTTTAGATAAGATGTGTCCTTTCATTAATCATTAATCATTATTATTTATTGTAATTATTATTTTATTGTTATTTATTATTATTATGTCTGTTAAATTGCCTTCCCTTTTAAAAATGCTTTGTCCTCGAAGCATACAAAAGTTATGTCTTTTTTCTGGCTTGTAATGTCTTCTTAGGTTTTTTCATTCTTACATTCATCATTGTTGAGGACACAAGGCGATATGATCTTCTAAGCGATAAGCAAATTTGTCGAATTGTGTAAGGGTCAGACCACCCTAATTCGATCTTTTGTGATTTTCTTTGGCAATGACTTCTATGATGGTAGGATTCTATACTCAAACTTTTCGTCAATAGAGTAAGATCTCTACTTAACCTTGTATATTTATTTTGTCTTCGGTTAGTTTGTTGATGACCCTTATAATTAGGATGACGATAGGGTATGCTTGTATTTGGTGTCATGTTCTCGAAACCTTCATCTTTTGATGCTTCTGGTGATTTATTGATAGGTACGATTTCAATTGGATCTGTATTGGTTCCCTTCTCAAATGTCTCGATTTTTACCTCTGATGACTTCTTTATTTCAACGAGATCAGTCATTGTTTCTTTATTGATTGCTGATTCTTTTTTGATAAGTTGCTCTAGCTTCCCTTGTAGTGACTTCTCATCAGTCATTAACTTCTTGATCTGGGTAAGTAAACTTTGATTATGAATCTTTAAGCGTGAAAGTTCTTCATTGTTCTTTGGCTTTTCAACTTTGGCCTTAAGGTCTTGGTCTTGGTTTTCTTATTGCACCTCTTTTAATCTTTTGGTTTGCTTGAGCAACCTCTGGTTAAGGTTCCTTAAGATAGAAGCTTCTTGATCTTTCTTTGACAACTTCTTGTTGAATCCCTTCACAAGATCTTGATTCTCTTGTTCTAACTTTTTGAAAACATTACTTCTTCTCCTTAGACTGGTAATTTTTGCAAGTAGTTTTTGGTTATGATCTCTTGGGCGAGAAATCTCTTCGTCTTTTTCAGTGATGACCTTGTCACATTCTTTCTTGAGATCTTGAATTGGTTGTTCTAATGTTCTCTTATTTTGTTGTTGTTTTGCTCATCCATCCTCTAGTTTCTTAATTTGCAATGTAAATTGATGTGTATGCGCGTTGTACAAATTCTCTTTTGCAACGCATAATTTTTTGCAATTGTGGCAAATGAGCATTTTATTTTTAAAGGTTGCAAGATACTCAAACTATCTTTTACTATAAAACATTTACTCCAAAATGTTTATTTTGTTGAATTTATAGTCAGTATCAACTTAAAAATATCTTCACAAATTTCAATAAATTATTTAATAAACTTATTTGTGCACTTAATAATTCTTTGATATAACGCCAAACTTTTTTCTTTTCTATCAAGCTTCTTATGATCCTGATATGATCCTGAAGATAGGTGAAGTGTCCACCCAAAAATGCGTAAATCTATCTAAATATCTACACACAGATTATCCAAAATTCTCAACACAATGGCTAACTGTGGAAATATAGATGCTCAGATTCTCTCTTTTAACTTAGGAATAAGGATAAACTTCACTTTAATGTATCCCTTTATGACTTTTGATAGTAATTTTTTTTTTTTTATAATATTATAATGTATATTTAACCACTTTAACTTTACCCTTTTTAATGTCTCTTCAATTCCACCTTTTTGAATTTTTTTAGAACACTTCTAATCCACCATTTTTGAAGTCAATATCTAATATAAGGAGATGTAATAAATGGTCATGACCTTTTTTATCCGATAAAATATTGAAGGAACGATATAACCTGACATGTTCTTAAACGATGCGCCCTTCTCCTTCCCTATAAATTTGACACTGGTGTCTTGTCAATTCCGAACTATCGGACACTTCCCTGATGGATGAATCCCTATATCCGCTTGGTATATCCTCACAAATCAATGCATGGATTTTGCCAATTTATGATGTTTGACGACCAATCATGACCCCCGTGTGTTAAGGGATTGACCCAGATTAATTGTGGATTCGGTGCTTCATTTTCTTCCACAATTATTATTAAAGATTTAACTTAATTTAAAACCTTGGTTCTTCACCACTTCATTAGTTGAATCTTAAAACCTTGATTTGGTAATCACCCCTGCGCTTTTTGACCTTGGAATTAATTCCTTCAAACGACAAATCTTTTAATTTATTTCATTATGATCCTTCAAGCTATAGCAATCCCAAATTGACGCGACTCTTATTATTGGTAGCGATTTCCAAATGGACACGGCTCTTATTATTGGTCGCGATTTCCGAATTCTAGATGGCTTGACACTCATTTGATTCTGAGATTTGTCCCACGGCATGATTTCCCCGTCACTTACTAGACTACTGCTGTAACCCTTGCTCTTGCACAATGGACATGTACAGGTGCCTTTAAAAGTGATTGTGGGTACAAATAGTCACAGATTAATAATTATTTCTTTGAATTGGCTGCGGATTCTCCCTGGAATTTCTGAATTGTTATTGCTGCAATATTTCCACGTTCTCTATCTTTATATATATCCCCTTTCTGTTTTATACACGATATGTTCAAATTATTGCAGCAAACATGATTTCTATTCAGATTTTCTTTGCAATGGAGTAATTTGTTTTGTAATGGGATCTTGAATAGGGAATGGCCAAGGGCCAAATTTTCGGTCAACAACCAAGGGTTTAGAGAAACTCTGAAAAATGAGTTGCCAAAAGCCAAATCAAGCAAGGTATAAGAGATATGGCCAAAGGCCGGATTGGCACGAAGCTTTGATTGCAATGTGATGAACAGTTCTTGTTCATATAGTAAATAACCACCTTAAATAGGCTAGGTAACAGTAATCCATAGAGAAGTGAGGTGCATTTTACAGCCCATTATTGAAGAGATTGTAACGTCTGTCCCATTTCCATAATGTTGTCATCAACATATGTCAGCCAAACTTATCATGTTATATGAAACTAAAATATAATAACAAATTTAATGTGAGCCAAATAATAAACATTCATACACACACGCACCCCATAAAAATGAAGCCATAAAGTACACCAGCATATCTATCTTAACTCCAAATCTTTTAAGCACAAAGAGATTTGTATCTTAATTGTTTTCTGGATCTCTTTTGGTGCTTAATAGATCTGGAGTTAAGATGGATCTATGCTGGTCGTAATTTGATTTGCAGTTGACCCTTAGATAAGTTAGGGATACCCACTGAAGTTAGCACTAACTAACTTTGAAGTGAGAGGAATCATCCCATGTGACAGTGGCTTGTTCACGATAGTCATCTGGACTCTAGTTTACCTTTGCAGGATGGGAATTTATTAGTGATACCATAATGCATCTATGATTTTAATTCGAAGGCCAACTTTTGAAATTTCAAATTTCCTTGTGTGCCAGTTTTTCAGCCAAGTATGTGCAGATTTCAATATTTCTATGTGCAATGATTCCAATTGTATATTCAAAGTCAAATTTTTTTTTAACCTACCTGAATGCTGAGCACTGAGAGTCTTGTGGTTTTCGAAGTTCCTGGGTGATAGATCTTCTTAAATGACATCGAGAATTGAGCTGCTTTATTTTTGAAAGGTGGAATGGATGTGTAGTGTGATATAAGTTAGGATGAATCAATAAGATTCATTTTTGAACGTCTAGAAGCAGGGAGGTGTGGCTACTTATTGTACAGGACAGGATTTGGACAGTTATTTTATGTTGTAAATGGTGGAATCATCAGGAATTTGTTCAATTAGATCAAAATTATTAAATCCTTCTTTCCCTTCTAGCTGTCTACTGACTGTAACTTAGTGCTATTTGGAAGAGGTAAGTGTAGTTTGAAAGTTGAACTATTTTTCTTGATATGGGTCGCTTAACCATGATGGGATATGAGAATGGTGGAAACCTTCTGATACCATTATTATATGTGGTTCTCAATAATCTGATTGTTTCCTGGGGGGATTTTTTAATATCTAAGAAATGTTTGATTGGGAAAGTCGTTTAGCTCCTGACATTAATTTGAAATTATATAATGGTGTAGATTATTCTGTTAACTGGCTTGACCAAGATTAATCTGTCCATTCTATGTTTAAGTGCTGAATGGTGGAATTGACATTCTGCTAAGTAGACATTTTAGGCGTATAATTTTTGTTGCTTTCCTGTGTTCTTTAAATAGAATATCTTACTGAAGGAATAGAAGGTATATCGCAGCCAGAGATGTTGGCACACTTTCTTACTGAATAAAAGCATATTGAAAACTAAAGCGTCTAGAAGGAACTTATTGGCATATGAGTTGAATGGCAGGTTATGATATTTTTCAGTGCACATGGAGTGCCCCTTGCATATGTCGAGGAGGCTGGCGATCCATACAAAGCAGAGATGGAGGAGTGTGTGGACTTGATTATGAAAGAGTTAAAAACACGGGGTATGGATAATGACCACACACTTGCTTACCAGGTAAGCTTGCCATTGTTGAGTATTCTTTTGTAAGTTGAAGTTTAAATTGCTCTTAGGTCATATACGATATGTCATATTCAAAATATTCTATTCATTATTTCTCCATTATCATCAAATATCTGTACTTCTTTGGCTTCCCATTAAGGTGACATTATTCATGGATCAATTTAATATTCAAGTGTTTTTCCTACACATCATATTCCCTAGTGTTCCATCCCTCCTACTCCTAAGTAGTTCACGTACTATGAGTGACATGAGCACTATATTTATATTTTTAACTATGATACTGGACACGTCCATATAGGCCATCGTGTCCCGTGTCATCGTGTTGGACATGGACACATCCTGACATGGTGTCAGACACGTGTTTTGGAAGTGTCCTGCTTTAGGACACATCCAAAAAACATGTCTCGCACCGTGTCAGGACATGTCCTAAAAACAAGACATCCTGTCCCAAAAACAAGATACCATGTCTCTAAAACAGGACACTTCTAACCCAAAAAAATTGTAAAAAAACAATTTTACTCTCATTCATTCACATTTTTCAGTGAGGCTTGAGCTCTAAGAGGGTTTTTTTTGCAGGTGAAGAGCATTAGAAGGTTTTCCATCTTTATCTACCCCTTTTTGTATTTTCCAGTGGCATTCCGACATCTATGTAATACATTTTGATTTTGATGACTTAATGAGAAATATGATTCCAACATCTATGTAATAGAACATTTTGATTTTGATGACTTAATGAGAAATTTTATGAGTCTGTGAGAACCCATTGTACCGATGGAATTATAGCCCCCAATGTTTGTCATCCTTCTCTGTCTGTATTTTGTGATGTATTTTATTTTTTTACTATTCTTCCAGATACATTTACATATTACATTGTTTGGCTCTTAGTTGTGATGCATTTTTAATATTCTTCAGTGTACATTTACATATTACATTGTTTGGCTCTTAGCCTCTCAAATCAAGCCAGAGAGCACACCAATAAGTATTATGTGGGGGCATATTCCACAAACAACATCACAAGGGGATTCATTTCACATAGGGGAGGTTACCCCTTATTTCTATTCCTACCCATGACATTCAATCTAAGTGGCATAATCTAAAATATAAAGGCTGTTTAGTAACGGGAAAAGATAATAATAGGGTGTGGCCCCATTCATGTAATCCAATCAAATAGAAATAGTCCTATTTTTGTTGGCTTTCTTATGCCTCTCATGGGCATCGAATAGTGGGGGCAGGGGAAGCCAATCACCAACCTTTTTCCCTTGTTTCAATGGTGGAGTGAGACATATGCATTGTGATTTGTGAATGTGTAATGTGTATTGATTGTAATTTCTATTGAATATTTGTAAATGTTCTAGTTTCTACAAAAATTTGGATCTACATGTTTATATTTTTTACATATATATATATATATATATATAAAACGTGTCCTCCGTGTCCTAATTTCGGGGGTCGCCATGTCTGTGTCAGACACTCGTATTCCCGTGTCCTGTGTCCTCGTGTCAAGTGACTTAGATATTTTATGATAATCTTATGGCAACATATGGTAGTCATGACTAACTAATACAGGTTATGATGGTATGGTGTAATCTTTAGTTACTAGTACTGAACATAGTATTAGTTGTGCATGATTTATTACTCTATTAGGTGTGTCAATGCCTGTTGATATTTTTAGATGTTTTCTTTCATCTCTGGATTTTGCTTAGATCTTACATGAAAGGATTGCTTTGTAACCACTATGGTAACTAGTGTTTTTTCAAACTTGTTTCAATCATGAATAATGAAATTACAACATTGGCTGGCTTTTGTACTAGCAAACTGCCTAAATTGAGCAAATATCCACACTTAAAATGCCTTTGAATTGAATTACTTAAGTTATAAGGCGATTTTGACATTAGTGATTTAGGTTACAAGAGACATTGACAGAAGGGGCATATGTTATAAGCGATTTTTATGCTTTAAAAGTCACTTCTAAAAGTTGTGGTATAATATAATCTCTTCTAAAAGAGATTTTATATCATTTGTTGAAGGGCACACCTTATACACTTTACAAGACATTGATCACTCTATAGAAGTGAGATGGCACTCAACGTTGACATTGAGTTACTTGATGATGAATACTTGATAGTGAGATAAGATGATTTTAGTAATGTCCAACTACTGACCACAAAATAGGTCAAGGGGACTGTTAAGTACAACAGTATAGGATACAAATGAGAACACAAAAGCTGCTCCTATAAACACATTACCTTATAATAAAAGAATACAAGGTAATGCTCTATAGCTTATGAAGTGATTGTTACTGAAATATTTTCCATCTATACAAATGGAGTTTGTTCACGCTATCTCATAAGTTCTTAGTGGAAATGAAAGTTAACAATTACTAAACAAGGAACCATAGGCTTGGGTAACTTGAGTCGGGTCCTTTATCTTTCAAGTTTTAACCTATAGCAATGCTTGGAGATGAAGAAGGTCATGTTCATACATTGTTTCTTTTGTCTTGTTTCATGGTCATCACTATCACTATCAAATTATAGGTATTTCTAAGTATGTGCTCATTATTCCTAACACTTTCCTCTCATTTTTGGCGTGTTTCTCCTATTTGTTTGAAAGAAGATGTTTTAGACCCATGAGATATATATGTTGAAATTTCACAAAAATGGCCTATAATGTAAATATGCACCTCGTGGTTAGCGTGGCAGAAATATTCAAGTCACTAGGTGCGACCTTGGGGGGCAAGTCTTGAGTCAAGAGCTATCACTTGATTCTTGACTCCTCCGTCTAGGCCAACCCCTAGCGAAGCCAGAGGGGGTGGTCCCTAAGAGAGGTAACTAAGGCTTTTGGTTCTAAGTTACGAAAATGAAAGTGATTTCTAGGAGTTAAGATGATTTACTGAAACAAGAATTGCAACAATATGATTTAACTTGACAACATTTGATAATAAAGCATTCATGACATGTAAATTATCTTAAGCAAACAATGATTGTAGACCAGTGTCGAGAAGTGAAATAGTATTGTTGTAACGGGAAATGTATTGCAATTGTGTCTTCGTCAGTTTTAATTATTAAGATGAGTTGATTAGAGTGGGTTGATTTGGAAATTGTAAAAATGAAAGTACAAAATGCAAAAAAAAGACTACTCTAAAGTTTGGCCCTGTTATCACATCCATAGTAGCTGGGCTACCATGATTGCAGATTAGTTTCCAGTATATTTTTTTGCCAGTCCTTTTACACATTTTGATGAGATCAGTTGATGATGAACAACATTTTTTTATTATCACTCCTATGCATCCAGTGGATCCAGATCTTTTACATTTACAGTCTCATGCCAGGACTGAGCCCCATGACACCAGGTCGGTGGCTGAGATTAGCCTTTCCTCTGTCATCCAGAGCAGATTGATGACAATGCTCATATTACATTCAGATGCAATGCTTCAGTGTGATTCAGGTAGTTCAGATCAGAGACTCAGGTATATGATCCAACAAGTATATTTTGGTACATATGGTTTGTTGATGTGCTCTTCCTCTTATCTAGATAGTTTATGACTGGGTATATTGTGATATCAGGTTGCTGGCTCTATCTTACTTGATGCTTACTTGTTGTTTATAATAGAAGTGGTTGGTTACTATTAGTAGGAGGTTCTTGAATATACTCGTTGGTCATACCCTTACTCCATGAAGTACTGACTTGTCCATTCCCTTATTTTAGGGCCTTTGCTATCCATGGCACCATTAGTCATTTTCTTCGTCCATCTGTTATCTTCACGTTTTGGTTTTATCCCGACTCACACCTTAGCTAGTGATCTCGAGGACTTCCCCCACCTAGACCTCTGTGTTGGATAGATTCCCAGTTTGCATTATGTCTCGGCTATGGAGTGTATGATTTTAGTCACAGTGGTTGTTCTCCTCTAGTCCTTGAAACCAAGTATTCCTGCAAATAGTGTTGCTAAACAATAGAGCATCGGATCTTAAATGCTATATCTAAGGGATGCTTAGTCAACAAAAATAGTGTTGCTAAACACTAACCATGCATATCTATATTAGCTTGTCAGTGACCAAGGGACGCACACTCATCCTTTGTATGATGTAAGGTTGTTTGCCCCTACAAGGAAACCAGGTGGTCACTGCATCGCACCTATGGACGGTGGCGGGCAATGGAGGTCATACCGAGTCATTATTTGAGGCCCGCCAAGCTATTCAGGGCACTTGCTCTTGGAGGTTGGCTAGTGAAAATCTATAAAGTGAAATAAATGTGAAATCTTAAATGTGAAAGCTAACAAATGATAAATTGCTAAAAGGTTTCTTGTCTAGAGTCTATTGGAAGCATTCTCATCACTCTACCCATTTGTGAGACACCACCATTCCTCGTGTTGTTTTCTATCCAGTATATGTGTAGGTGGTCTCCCTGGTTTATTCATCCGAGAGATTGCAATGTTGAGGTTCTTGAGTCCTTCCCCTAGCCTAGCCTTTGTTTTTCCACCCTCACCCATGGTTAGCAAATTGTTCAAGTCAGTAAACGAGTATACACTTGAAAATCTTGTTTTTAGTAGCTAGTTACTTTGCTCTAGACTTATCTTATTTATATTATTATTTACATGCTTACGCCATCTAAACATCATTCTATGCTTTGGTCTAGCTACTGATATAATTGAAGGAGCATATCATAACCATTTGTACTTGCAACAACAGTTATTCATGGTTTGGATCATTCTTGACCTGGTCAACCTAGTTTGACCAAGTCAACCGTATGGTCCAGGATGAGTTTGGGAAGACAGTGTTCGAGATGCATTATTCATGGCCCATATGTGTCCATTAGATGGTAACATGCCTTGGACAACAATTCCAGATGATGGTTTGATGGATTTTTATGATTACTATCATTTACAGATCATTGTTTTTATTATTCTGAGCATGGATGAGCTTACATATGTATCTTTTGATGGTGACATGGTGTATGAGTACTCATTCCTAGTGAATTGCAAGTCTCAAGTCAAGTGCTGTCACCTGATCTTGACCCCTCCGTTTAGGATTAACTCCTAACGAAGCCAACAGGGGTAGGCCCTAAGAAAAGTTACTAAGGATTTATTAGTTCTTAGTTGTGAAAATGAAAGTTTATTTAGGAGTTTGAATAAGATGCTGACATAAGAAAGCAATGACGACCGAGTTTAAGATACCAACATGCAAAATGATTAATAATGACACATAGTTGATTAAACAAAAAGATTGAATAGTAGACTAGTGCCAATGGAGTAAGATAGTTGCAGCTGAAAGGAAATTTTGTGCGAATGCTTCTTAACAGTTTTAGATTTATTATGGATGTGGTGATTACAGGAACGGGGGTTTCGATATACCGTGAGTTACAAGGAACCAAGTCCGGATTTGCTGAGTGTGGTTTCACATGAGAAGAAGGGCTAGATCGGAGTCGTGGGGGTGTGTCCAACATTGACACCAAACGAGGGTGTAGCCTAATGGAACCCCACGGTCAGTACCTAGTTGTTCCCATTTCTCTATGAAAATTTCCCACAAAAGACAAGGCAAGACACCGGATTTCTGTCCTTTAAGGGAGATTAGTTTTAATTAAATGTGAGGATAAGCATCGATTTGCGAAAGTAATAAAATGTTTTACTAATTACTACAGGATGAGAATCTCTTTTCTGATCATCCACCGATTACTTGGGAAATCCCTTTCAAAGATGGCAAGAGCATACTTTGGGAATACACATTCGGGTTCGTTACTTTGCAAATGATAAATAAAACTTGAAAGAAGATTAAGCTAATGTGAACTAATTAATCAGAAAGCGGAGAATCTCTTTTCCCTTACTCGAGCAAGCTCTTTCGGTACTTCGAGAATACACAAATAGATTGATTTATTGTGATTGTTACTTGCAAAAGGAAAAGTACAATTTTTAACGGAAAAGTAAACTAATTAAAAAGAAAATCTAATCTATTGGTTAGCATATGAAATAAAAGAGACGGAAAGCAAGAAAATGTTCACGCAATGAAAATGACGCAGGACCCCACGGGGAAAGAGGTGTGGGCGCTGAGTAGCCCACTTGCTTTATTATTATTTTACAATCTTTTAAAGGTGGATGCCTTTGGTCCTTACAAATTTGGATCTAAAGACTTTACAAGGTTTTGAGATGAAGCAAGATCAAGGCTTGTTGCTCCAGGAGGCCCTAGATGGCTCGAATCTGAGAATTTTCAGCAACACTTCCACTTGTCCTGGCAAGAGAAATGTAAAACCAGCCACCTATTATACACCAAATGTATCAAATAAAGTGTTAAAAGCATAAAATAATTGAGTACTGGAAGATGGGAAATAAGCTGTAAGACTTAGATCTACCACCCATCAAGGGGTAGTCAGCAAGGCCACTGATCCAGGTGGATATCGGTGGCCACCCACGTTTCCAACTGGCTCAAAATAGTTTTTTGGCAATTTCGGTAATATACTATTTTTAGCAGTTTTTCGGGTCCTGAACTTCCAGAGCCATTTTGAGGCCCTAAACGACGTTTTTTCGGTGTTGAATTCTCGAGCCAATATGGGTACTACGCACCTACCCTTTTCGCGTGCCGGACTCGAGATTTGCTTACCCTTTTTGTAGTCATTGAATAGATCTTTCCAGAGATAAGCCGCCACCATTCCAGCAAGCTTGTTTTCCGCTGCATTTTACAGTTTTAGCTTATTTCCTTATTGAATAGAAAACCAGTTTTACTTTAACTCTGTTATTTTGTGTTAAGCATCTGATAATAATCTGTATTCATTTCGTTCTGCTCATAAAATCCGGATCAATGGTATCAAAGCGGTCTGCTCCTTGTCGTCTTAATGCATGTCCCCAACGAGGTCAGGGTACAAAGAATTGGGTCTCGAGCTTGTTTCTCTTGAGGACAAAAGCTCTCGCACGCCCAAGCGACCTCTCATGGCAGGAGAAAAGAAAGATGACGGGACAGGAGATCCTTTCAAAATGTTACTTGAGGAAGCCCTCACGCAACAGAGGAACGAGATGATGGATAGTTTCGCGCAAATCCTTTGGCGACTACCAACAAGCGACTCATCTTCCTCGAGCAGAGGCGCCGCCCCCTTCAAGGTACAAATCAACTTCAATATTCCTATATTTGAAGGTCAGATAGACGCAGATGCTGTAGATAAGTGGTTGAATCTACTAGAAGGGTATTTTTCTGTCCATAACTTCTCGAATAGAGAAAAGATTACTTTTGTGCTCCTCAAAGTCGTTCCCCATTTCAAAAATTGGTGGGAAACTTTCTACGAACAAAAGGACACAGAGGAAGCCTCGTTATTTTCAGTCACGACCACCTGGGAATCCTTCAAGGATGCTATTAAGGAACAATACTACCCTGTTGGAAGTTATGACAACTTGTATACCAAATGGACCACACTGCGACAAGAAAGAGACCAAGCAGTGCCAGAGTTCACAAATATCTTCTACACCTTGCGCACCAAGCTGGGTATCAAAGATTCAGAGCGACATCTGGTGCTCAAGTATAGCGGTGGTCTGCATAGATACATTCAGACCGAAATGGAATTTCTGGACATCTCTTCCTTGGGCGCGGCCTACTGATATGCCGTCAAAATCGGGTAGAAGCTCAAACAAAAGACGCGGCAATTTGGGCCTGGGAACCCCTCACATCAAAAGACAGGAAAGGGTGGCCCTGACCCACAGATAAAGGACAGAGCAAAGCTGGACAATATCAGGACAACCAATCCAAGCCGCAAGCAAAGAGGGACATCGGAAAGACAAAGAAAGATACCGGGAAGTGGTGCGACTTCCATAAGAGCCCATGGCATAACACTGCTGATTGTCGCTCAAAGTAGTCGCTGGTGGCCGAAGTGAAAGCATCTGAATTAGATGCGGATTCTGACTTTGAGTCCGAACCAGAAAGGGGAAGACGGATCATTGACGCGGAACCCAGTGCCACCATTGCTACCACCAAGCTCCAGCCTGATGAAAGAGACGAGCCAGAAGAAGGAGAACGCCTCTTCCATTCAAAGATGTGGGTAAACGGCACCCCGCTGCACTTCATCGTTGATAGCAGTATCCAGAAGAACCTCATCTCAGCAGAGGTTGTCAAGCACCTGGCCCTTCCGACAACGCCGCACCCACAACCCTACACCATTGGATGGCTCCGCAAAGGATGCGATCTCCGTGTCAGCCAACGATGCCGATTGTCGTACGACATCAAGCCCTTCAAGGACGAGGTATTGTGTGATGTTGCTCCTCTCGAAGTTTCAGATGTTCTTTTGGGCCAACCTTATTTATGGAAACGTCATGCTGTATATGAGTCTAGGCCTCGTAGTGTTATTATTTCTTTGAACAGGAAATTGTACAGGACACCCGAGGCAACCCCTCCTAGTGCTATTTCCTTGATCTCTGCTAAGCAATGCAGGAACGTCATCTCTCAGACCGGGAAATTTGTCCTCTTCGTGATTCGCTCTCAGAGTGAGAAATATTGCAGCCACATCCAGGGCCTCCGCGACCTTTCTCTCCACACAACAGAAGCAAGTGGATAAGGTGGTGGAAGAATACTCAGATATCTTCTCCTCTCCTACCGGGGTACCTCTACACTGCCAGGTCAAGCATCCCATCAATCTGACCCCAGGCGCACCGCTACCCAATGGGCCCGTCTATCGCCGCTTTCTGTTGGAAAACGAGGAGATCAAGAGGCAGATCCAAGAATTGCTCCACAAGGGGCACATCCGTCCCAACTCATCACCTTGTGGGAGCCCAATCGTGCTGGTGCAGAAGAAAGATGGGACCTGGCGACTCTGCATTGATTAACGGGCCCTGAATAAAATCACAGTCCGCAACCAGTACCCGATTCCCCGAATCAATGACCTCCTTGATCAGCTCACGGGGGCCAAATACTTCAGTAAGATTGATCTAAAGTCTAGCTACCATTAGGTACCAATAGAACAGACAGATGTATGGAAGACTGCCTTCAAGTCAAAAGAAGGTCTTTTTGAATGGCTGGTCATGCCCTTTGGTTTGACAAATGTTCCAGCAACTTTTATGAGGATGATGGACGATATCCTACGTCCTTTCACCAATACTTTTGTAGTGGTGTATCTAGATGACAACCTCATCTACAACAAGACTTGGGCGGAACACTTGCAGCATATTCAACAGGTTCTGCACACCCTGCGGCAACACAAACTATTTGCAAACTTGGAAAAATGCTCCTTTGGCATGGACAGGGTCCATTACTTAAGCTACATCGTTGATCGACATGGTGTGCATGTGGATCCAGCCAAGATCCAGGTCATCCATGACTGGCCATCCCCTACCACACTCACTAAACTTCGGAGCTTCTTGGGCCTCGCCAATTTCTATCGCTGGTTCGTGCTGGGATTCTCTCATATCGCATGGGCCCTCAGCCAAGTAACCACAGGTGGCGGTAAGGCAAAATTTGTGTGGGGCATGCCCCAACAACAAGCCTTCGATGACTTGAAGAAGCGTTTGTGCTCATCGTAGGTACTCTCATTATCGAACCTGCAACATCCCTTTGAGATCGAGACAGATGCTTTAGATTATGTTGTGGGCGCCGTTCTCACTCAACACGGCCACCCTGTGGCATATCATAGTGAGACACTATCAGATGTTGTCCGTAAGTACCCTACTTACGACAAAGAAATGTACTCCATTGTGCAAGCCTGGCGCCAGTGGAGACATTACATTCTTGGGAAGGAGACAGTCATCCACACTGATCACAAACCACTACAGTTCATGCAAACCAAAGGAAAGTTGCAGAATGACCGCCATCAGAAGTGGTCAACATACTTACAGCAGTTCCACCTCAACATCAAATATAAAACAAGAAGTACCAACCGAGTTGCTGACTGCCTCAGTCGACCTCCAGTCGCGGCACTCACCACAATGCTAGACTCTTGAGGCCACGAGAGCTCTGGATGGCCCCACCTCTACGAGACAGACGCTGATTTCTCCACCACCTACCAAATGTTGGGCACTAACTCAGTGGTTGCTAATTTTCATCTTCAGGACGGGTTGTTGTGGCATTTGGGCCATCTCTGCGTTCCATCAAGCAAGCGCGCGAAGCTGATTTGGGAAGCTCACTACAGTCGGGTGGCGGGACACTTTGGCGTCGAAAAGACAGTGGCAGTGCTGCAGAAACATTTCTACTGGCTGAAACTTCGACAGGATGTCGACAAGTATATCAGGTCCTGCACTGCTTGCGCTATTGCCAAACCGACCACTAAGAAACAGGGCCTGTACACCCCTCTGCCTACTCCTGACAAGCCATGGGAATCCATCTCAATGGACTACATGTTAGGCCTCCCTTCCACTAAGAGGGGGAACGACTGTGTTTTTGTGGTTGTTGATCGCTTTTCCAAGATGGCGATTCTAGCCGCCTGCAAGAAGAACATCATAGCAGAAGCCACTACCAAGCTCTTCTTTGAACGAGTCTGGGTACATTTTGGGATCCCTCAGACCATTATCTCAGATCGTGACAGTCGGTTCCTCAGCTCAGTTTGGTCGAGCCTCTGGTCACTGTTGGATACCAAGCTCACCAAATCCACTGCCTTCCATCCCCAGACAGACGGCCAAACCGAGGTCGTCAACCGGATGGTCGTACATATCCTGCGCATGTACAATTCAACACACCCTCGCATATGGGATGAGAGTCTTCCCTGTGTCCAACATAGCTACAACCAAGCCTTGCTCAGTTCAACTGGCCACAGCCCCTTTCAGGTGGGGTTGGGATTCCAACCATTGGGCCCCATGGATGTTGCACTTCCCTTGGTGACCACCTCAGCCGACTCGTCCCCAGAAGCTGACAAAGCCACCCGGTTCATTGAACGGATCCAGCATATCCGCCAACAGGTTCAGGATATTCTACAGAAGTATAATGCCAAGTACAAGCAGCGCCATGATCAACATCGGGTGCCACATAAGTTTCAGATGGGCGACAAAGTTTGGTTGCATTTGCAGAAAGAACGCCTTACACGGCCCCATCGGAAGCTTCGCCCACTCCGTTATGGGTTGTACACCATCACCAAGGCGGTGGGTGACAAATCTTTTGAGCTCAACATTCCCCCCTTCCTTGGTCTGCATCCAGTCTTTAACGTGGCTCTCCTTCGGCCATATTTCCCACCATTATTAGACACGTCAGAGATAGCAGAGTAGTCGACACCAATAAAGCTCAACCCTGACTGCCTGCAACAGGCATCCAGTGATCATATTGCAGACACACAGAACAAGGGCACTCGACATCAAAAGATCCAACTTTATCGAGTTGTCAAAGCAGGGCAGCTCCTGCACCAGGGCAAGTGGCTCACCTGGGGCCAAATTCAGCAGAAATTTCCTCATCTGATGGGGGAACTCAACACAATGGAGACCATTGCTTCCTAAGGAGGGAGGGTTGATCCAGGTGGATATCGGTGGCCACCCACCTTTCCAACTTGCTCAAAACAGTTTTTTGCAATTTCGGTAATATACTATTTTTAGCAGTTTTTCGGGTCCTAAACTTCCGAAGCCATTTTGAGGCCCTAAACGACGTTTTTTTCGGCGTCGAATTCTCGAGCAAATATGGGTACTGCGCGCCTACCCTTTTCGCGTGCCAGACTCGAGATTTGCTGACCCTTTTTGTAGTCATTGAATAGATCTTTCCAACGAGCTATTGTACGCCCCAAACGAAGATCGTATGCAAGAGTTACGACCTCGGGAAGTTGATGTACTAACTTACCCAAACGGGGCCCACATGACTTTTGGCACTTTGTCTCCTAGGGTTGGGTTTTTGGATGTCTAGGGTTTTTGACATTCCTGTTTATTGTAAAAGGCCTTCAGAGCCTCATTGTAACCATCTTGTTCCGAATGAGCGCAGCCGTCACATCTCTTCCCAGAGATAAACCGCCACCATTCCAGCAAGCTTGTTTTCCGCTACATTTTACAGTTTTAGCTTATTTCCTTATTGAATAGAAAACCAGTTTTACTGTAACTCTGTTATTTTGTGTTAAGCATCTGATAATAATCTGTATTCATTTCGTTCTGCTCATAAAATCCGGATCAGCCCCAAGGCTAGTACACCTTGAAATGAGGATCAAGAGGAATTTCCATGACCGACCAAGGGGTTTGGGTCATCGATAGACCAACACCTTTAGATAAAAGAGCCCCAACTTTGGCCTTTTACAATAGCAAAAAGGATCCCCTCATTGGCACATCTAGTAGGGTACGCTGTAGAGAATCTGGGGCATAACAAAAAGCTTTACATGTAAGATAATTGTTAACAATAGATATTCAAACTTAGCCAATAAATTTACTTATAGTATTCATTATCAATGGTAAACTCAAAAGCAACGCTTCTCAAGATATTTGATATGAACAATAAGTAATAAAACAAGACAATTTACCAAATAAACTGATCTCTTTTATTAGCAATGTGTGCGTGTTGATTAGTGGTAACATACCAGTGTGCGAGCTCATACAAAATATCATTAAGAGTCGAGTGTTTTCTCGTATTCAAGAAGGGACCAACACCAACACAACCAATCTCTAGATAATGATGTTCACTCTGCAACCACACTGCTCCATCTCAGATCAAATGGTCAATTTCAAAGGGGTGTGTGGAGTTTGCATTGTAGGCAAAAGACAACACACATAAATCATCAACGATGTTGTTAAGTGCCATTGTCTCAATATCAGGCCCTGTGAATGGCGAGCAGGCACGTAGCACATGCATCAAATATATCGGGGTTGCTGTTGCACTGGGGTCAAAGTTCAGATTCATGTTTAGCTGTTGTAAATGTTATTTTTTTTGTGTGTGTTATAAATTGTTTAAAGTTTTAAATTCAGATTGAATCATATTTGAATGATCTAATGGGGCTAACCAGAGAGTATTACTTAGCTATTCTTTTCTTCCAACAGATTTCTGTTTGGTTTATTGGTTTTACATCCATTTTTGTTTCAACAAACATTCACTTTGCTTTAATTGCAAAAATGTACCTATATACAAATCGAGTAAGTTTATTCCCTTTTGTTTATCGATAGGCAACTGGGCCTCAAATGGGAGGTTAAGCACTTTGTGAACCGGAACTCTCAATTGAGGGATTTTACGCCCACTTACTCCTTTACCTGTTGCCTGAGACATAAATCCCTGCCAACAGTACCTTTGTTTTTGTAAAAAGAAGTGTATCTTCTTAGATGTAAGCTTTACTATGCCTTTCTCAAGAACAAAATTAAATCCTGAATGAGGTATTAAATTCTACAGATGGTAAAGTTTAGAACAACCATAATGTTGTTATGTATTGCTGCTCTCCTGCCCGCCCTCCCGGGATTGCTCTTGGAAGACATTATATTGTTCTTGAATTGCTTCCTTCTTTCCATTTTATAGTTCTTTTTGCTTCTACTTCAGCTTTCCATCTTTAATGGAAATCGTCTCTTGTAGTTGTGGGTATTGAAAGGAGGATGCTTCCAGTATTCTCAGAAGTTTACTGTTTAGTATTCTGAATTTGCAGATATTCAAGGCTATTAGGACCTATATAGCTTATGCCTATGAACATAAGAAACTTGGGATCAGCTAATGCAGGTTACAGAATTTGTACTATAAATTTGATTTCTAGAAAATCCAATTCCTTAGTGAGTATGGCATTCTTGGTCTTTTGCTTTTAGCTAATCAAACTATAGGAACATGAAAGCTTAGTTCATATTTAATTCTCTGAAGCATTGAGGCTGGTTGTGTTCCGTATTATTTCTGGCAAGTTCTCATCATTTAAGCCACCATTGATTTTGTGTACTTGTTTCTTTCTGAAGTGCTGCCCTTCTACATCATTTCCTATCAAGTCTTATCTTTTTTTACAATCTCATGGACAACACCAGAGTGTGTTAGATCTGTCACTTTTTTTCAATGTGCTCCTCTTTTTGTTTTCTGTACAAGTCCTTTCTATCGCAATTACACTTCTGTCTTCCTTGGTGGCTGGATGTTCAGGGTTGAGACAAGGATACGGAAATGGATACAGATACTGGGGGGGAAACGGATATGACAAATTTTCAAAAAAGCTAGATACGATACGGCAGGGAAACGACATATATATATATATATATATATATATCATCATAAATATTATCATTGTCATCATAATCATAATATTATCATTGTACATCATCATCATCACCTGACACTACTATCGAATATCATTAATCATACATGTAACATGATACTATGAAAACTTTTAACTAATAACATCTGAATCCTCATGCTCAGAGTTAGAGTCATCATCTATCTACTCAACAAAAGTAGACCGAAAATAGGGATCCTGGGCCTGGCTTGATTCCCCTGGGCTTGAAGGCACCTTCCAGCACCAATGTTCACAATGCACATCCTCTAGCTATGGAAGTGGGTCCAAGTCCATTCAAGACAGAGTTCAACAATCAACACCACCAACATCAAGGTACATAGAGGGGTTGATGTGCTTGATTGAATGCCAATCCCATACCCTCATATATGATAGGATCCAGTGGCAGCATTGCAATCCTGAAATCTTGAAAACTGTTACGTCTGTTGTCATCATAATCATAATATTATCTTGAAAACTGTTACGTCTGTTGTCATCATTGTCATCATAATCATAATATTATCATTGTACATCATCATCATCACCTGACACTACTATCGAATATCATTAATCATACATGTAACATGATACTATGAAAACTTTTAACTAATAACATCTGAATCCTCATGCTCAGAGTTAGAGTCATCATCTATCTACTCAACAAAAGTAGACCGAAAATAGGGATCCTGGGCCTGGCTTGATTCCCCTGGGCTTGAAGGCACCTTCCAGCACCAATGTTCACAATGCACATCCTCTAGCTATGGAAGTGGGTCCAAGTCCATTCAAGACAGAGTTCAACAATCAACACCACCAACATCAAGGTACATAGAGGGGTTGATGTGCTTGATTGAATGCCAATCCCATACCCTCATATATGATAGGATCCAGTGGCAGCGTTGCAATCCTGAAATCTTGAAAACTGTTACGTCTGTTGTCATCATAATCATAATATTATCTTGAAAACTGTTACGTCTGTTGTCATCATTGTCATCATAATCATAATATTATCATTGTACATCATCATCATCACCTGACACTACTATCGAATATCATTAATCATACATGTAACATGATACTATGAAAACTTTTAACTAATAACATCTGAATCCTCATGCTCAGAGTTAGAGTCATCATCTATCTACTCAACAAAAGTAGACCGAAAATAGGGATCCTGGGCCTGGCTTGATTCCCCTGGGCTTGAAGGCACCTTCCAGCACCAATGTTCACAATGCACATCCTCTAGCTATGGAAGTGGGTCCAAGTCCATTCAAGACAGAGTTCAACAATCAACACCACCAACATCAAGGTACATAGAGGGGTTGATGTGCTTGATTGAATGCCAATCCCATACCCTCATATATGATAGGATCCAGTGGCAGCGTTGCAATCCTGAAATCTTGAAAACTGTTACGTCTGTTGTCATCATAATCATAATATTATCTTGAAAACTGTTACGTCTGTTGTCATCATTGTCATCATAATCATAATATTATCATTGTACATCATCATCATCACCTGACACTACTATCGAATATCATTAATCATACATGTAACATGATACTATGAAAACTTTTAACTAATAACATCTGAATCCTCATGCTCAGAGTTAGAGTCATCATCTATCTACTCAACAAAAGTAGACCGAAAATAGGGATCCTGGGCCTGGCTTGATTCCCCTGGGCTTGAAGGCACCTTCCAGCACCAATGTTCACAATGCACATCCTCTAGCTATGGAAGTGGGTCCAAGTCCATTCAAGACAGAGTTCAACAATCAACACCACCAACATCAAGGTACATAGAGGGGTTGATGTGCTTGATTGAATGCCAATCCCATACCCTCATATATGATAGGATCCAGTGGCAGCGTTGCAATCCTGAAATCTTGAAAACTGTTACGTCTGTTGAATTCTGAATGGGATTAAAAATTCTACTTTTTGCATATGAAGTCCGATGAGGTTGGAACCACTCTCAAACATCCCGAAACAATTAATGGTAATGTTAAATACTTAAGTAAAAGATGTCAGTTTTACTTTAAGAATTTAATATTTACCATTTGATATTCTTTATAGCTTCCATGGAGAGGTCGTGGGTCCTTCAGGGTTTCAATGTAGACCAGGGAAACAGTTAAAAAGTTGACTTCAGGAATAAAAATCCGTTAGAAATGTGGCCCTCTCTCTTTGATACGTTTCACAATTTCCCTGAAACGTATCACCTCTAGGCTGAAACGTAACCAAAACCCTTAAAACATATCCGTACCAATCTGATACATAGTGATGTTTCAGGGCCGTATCCCCTCCGTTTCAGGATCTGAAACAGGGAGCGGCGTTTCACCAAGGCTATTGGGACGTTTCTGGTAACTTAGGGTGAAATGTATGAGAGAATGGTGAAAATCAATCATATACTCACTAGTAATTTGGTTTGACATAATTGCAGCAATGAATTCTTTTTTTGGGTAAAACTTCTTATATTCACAGAAAAATATTTACATCGGAAACAAAATAAAAAGGAAAGCGGAAGGGTATATACAATGAAAATTACATCATCTTCTTTAAGGCCACTAGAGTAACTATGAAATCAGATTAGGTACCAAATTCTAACAGTTTGGCATTCTTAATCAACAAAGACCCTTTTGCCAGCAGTTGCATATGTACCTCCTCTCTTCACAGCTGACAAAAAGAAACCAAAGAACTGATCTCATTCTCAAACACATTTTCAGTGGAGTTTCCAAAGAACAAACAATGATGAAATTCTCAAACAATGGCAGATAGTAGCAAGAGAACCCCTAATCACAGATCTGAAATCCCTCAACAACACTGCCCGTCAATGCAGATGCCCGTGTAAAATACTTGCCAGTTGAGACCGAAGATGTTCCCAACAAGACTGCACAAACGAGCACTCCCATAAAATATGTTTCACTGAATCCACCTTAAGGCAGGAGCAGGAAAGTCCATCTGAGAGGGCACTCTGTCCAGCCAAGCAAACACTTGGAGCTTATAGAAAACCATACTGACCAAGATCTAATGGCTCTCAGCAAGGAGATTCGGCAGGAATGAATTTTTAAAGTGCATGGACTACTTTTCACGTTGTAATGCATGTTGTATTAGCTACATTTTATCTCGTTTCCCTTGACTTTATGTTTTCTTGATAAACCTTCTTAATTATGTAGAGTTTGCTTCTACTCTTCAAGCATCAGTGACTTGTATTCTTGATCGGTTTCTTAATTGTTCAAAGTTTGAGACTTCATATGAAGTGTCCAATATATTAAAATCTTTCAGAAATAAAATTTTTGCTAGGCTTCAGCTGGAAAGCTTGGTAGTTTTAACTTAGTGTGTGCTTATGCTTTTGGAATGAATTCTCAAGACACTACTTATTGCTCTAACCATGGCCATCAAAACCACTGGACTGGACCGAAACCATTCTGTCATGAACCAGTTGGTTCAAGATTGAAATGACCTTAGCGAACCCATTCTCCCAAGGCCAAAAATTAAAAAAGGGAAAATGCAGTGCCCAGTTTGAAATTTGAATCCCCTTGGGTTACGTGCACTAGTTTATGCCAACGACTTCACTGGGGATGCCATTCATGAGTATGGGGAAGCATCGCTTTGGTTTCCCTGTGAGTTTTTCCTTTGAAAGATAGATAGATAGATAGATAGATAGTTTATTAAAATTTGCATATTTTTAGTGTATTTTAGTCAACCAGTTCTTCAACCCAATTCTCCGACCGGTTTCAATCTGAGCCTCGGCAGGTTCCAGTCCCAGTTCTGGTTCTGATAACTTTGGCTCTAACTCTTTATTTATATTCGTGGATTTATCCTGCAATCATGGCATGTTTTCATGCTACTTGTATGGTAAAATCATGGTAGGCGATCTTGCTGGTCCAATGTGAAACAGGCTCACCCTTTACTTGAAAATAATAAAGTTTATCGGAAGTTTAAGAAAAGGGGATGCAGAAAATTCTTCAAGGGTCATAGGAAAGAAAAGGAATATTAACCTAATAATATGTGAGATTTCTTTATTGAAATTGTTGCAAATGTAACTTCCAGGTTTAACTAACTGCATTAATCAATCAGTCCTAACACTGGATTCAAATGTACTGGCAGAGCCGAGTTGGACCTGTGGAGTGGTTGAAACCTTATACTGATGATACAATCAAACAACTAGGGAAGAAGGGAGTGAAAAGTCTTCTTGCAGTACCTATCAGGTAATGGATTCCAATGGCGCCAGAAAATTTTGTCAAGCCAGTTTGCTTGTTTCCTCTCCCTGGGATCCTTCTGAGGTCTGTTTACTTAGATGAGTAAAGAAAAGATCGTATGGAACAAAATTTATTTGTTGGCCTAATTTATTTTTACTTGTGGGTTAGTCATGCATTTAAATAACACAATTTTTTTTGTGAAATATCTCTTAATTGAAGGTTAAGTATTTCACTTTCCAGTATGAGATTGGCTGGCCAAAATACATAACCATGTGTGAACTAAGTCCTTTTCCAGCATAGTATTGTATCCATGAGTGCACTTGAGAACTTTTGTGCTATGGTGAAGGCTATAGGATTTAAAATTTTAAACTGCTGGTCGAATTGCAGGTGGTGGGTGTGGCTGCAAAATGTAATAGTCCCAGAAAACTGGTTCTGCAACTTTGGATGTCTTGTAGGCATTTTGGTTTATTGTAATGAAAATCTCAGTTTCATATAAAAGTATAAATTTAGCATACCTTAGTAGTAAGATAAGTATGAGCTCTGCAGTTTCAATTAAAATTAGCATGAAATCCAAAACTATTGGAAATAATTTGTCTCAGTTGTATAAAGAAGATGTAAATTCTTGTGTTCCATGAAGGATATTTCAGATTTGAAGCTATATTAAAATCAGTTTCATCATCTACTTCTACATTTGATTTATGGTCTTGATCAATGCAGCTTTGTCAGTGAGCACATTGAAACACTAGAGGAAATTGACACGGAATACAAAGAATTGGCCCATAAATCTGGTATAGTTAACTGGGAGCGTGTGCCAGCATTGGGATGTGAACCTACCTTCATTTCAGATTTGGCAGATGCTGTAATTGAGGGGCTTCCTTATGTAGGAGCAATGGCCGTGTCAAACCTTGAGGCTCGTCAGGTATATAACAATACTGAAAGTCATGTTTATCTTTATGCCTACTGCTTTCCTTCTTGCGTTTTGGATTACTAATAGAGTTTGAGATGATAAAACCCCATCGATTCTATCTGATGTTGCATTATCTTAAGTTTTTAGAGTATAACAAAAACCACATGGTATAGTACTTTTTCATGTTCTAGCATAAGTGACGAAGCGGCTGATTACAAACTGTGTAGATCCATCTTAACTTCGGATCTGTCATACACCGAGAGGGACCATCCATCGAGGTGCAAACAAATGTTATCAGAACTGGACCAGTCATCGAACCAGCAGCGCCAAAAAAAATGGAACCAGAAAAAAACCATACCAAAAAACCAGCCGACCAAAAAATACATAAAATATTCAAATTTAAAAAAAAAAATCATGTGCATCCATAAGAATCCAAACAATTATATACAAATATGCAAAGTTTCTCATGTATATAGAAACTAAGGGTGCATATAACTAAAATCACAGAGTGCAATCTATATCTGACGCAAAATACATAAACAAAGAGGCTCTAAATGACCTCTAGAGTCCAAAAACCTTCAAAACTTCATGTTACAACAAATAACTACATATCATCAAAATCATTGCCTATATTGGGATCGTATTTGTCAATATCATCATGTGCCCCCCACCTCTAGGTTCTAGCCCTTGCCTCTATATCGAATCTCAAAGTTGATCCTCCATGAACATTAGTCAACCCCCTACAATTTTGATGAAACCTCCTAATCCAAGCATTAAAAAAGGGTAGAAAAAACGCTGCATGCCTAATAAGTAATTTTGTTTAAGTGAAGGGTACATTTTTAGGGTCATGAGAAAAGAGTTAAACAACTAGCACCACCAACATCGAGGTACATAGAGGGGTTGATTTCTTGGATTAAATGCCAATCCCCTAGCCTCATACATGATAGAATCCAGTGGAATCATTACGATCCTAAAACCCTGAACACTGTTAAGTTTGTTGAATTTTGATTGGGATCTAAAATTCTACTTTTTGCATATGAAGTCCGATGATGTTGGAACCACTCTCAAACATCCTGAAACAATTAATGGTAATTTTAAAAATTTAAGTAAAATGATAGAAAATGAAAGATAAAGAGAATGTCACAATTACCATTTATTGTTACTAATGAATACTGTTTAGATTAGATTAGATTAGATTAGTAGCTGTTTTTTTGTTTTTCTTTAAATTGCATTTTATAGGCCCACAACCACGACTATATGGAACTGGCCAGTTCTGGTCTGGATAGGTGGTTCGAACCGTTGGAGTGCTGAAACCAGTCGGGTTGGCTAGGTTTTGCATGAACTGGACTGGTTCTAATAACACTGGTGCAAACCCTTGAGGAATGGAAAGGTTTGCAACTCGAAGAATTTGATCCCTCTCGGTGCGTGATAGATTCAGAGTTAAGATGGACATAACAATGGTATGCTTATAAAGTAATAGCTTGCTATTCCAAATTTTATATTTCCTCACTGGTTACACTTTAACTTCGATATATCAATATCTAGTTAAAGAGTAATGATTACTAATCAATATCCATATCAAGTAATTAATTGGACATGGCCAAACTTGAATTGGTTGAAAGCAATATAGATTAGTAAATTTGAAAATATATGACCTCTGGTTGAAAACAACAAGAAATTCATGCTTGGAAAGTGAGAGTCTTCCTTGCATCACACGTAGATCCCAGACAATCTTAACAGAACTCGCACACATATCCACAATTAACTTCTACAGATCATTTCTAATCTTCCCTCCTATATCGCAAAGCAAGAAGTATCCAAGTTTCGTTATTTTTTTAGCTTTAATTAATTGGAATATATATATATCCAAGTTTTATTATTTTTTTAGTTGTAATTAATTTGAATATATATATCTTTGGTTTTGAACTTTAGATTAGGGTTGACATTGTAAACATGTTTATTTATTTTATATTTTATTATTTTATTAAAGTGTGATGTGTCAACTCTATGTTGAGCATGAAATTACACTTCTCCCTCATATTGGGCTATAGAAAGCGCCTCTTAGTGGAATAAAACTTATTTCCTCTATAGACATTGGTCCCAAATCTAAGAACAAACGTTATTTTAAACTGTGAACCTAGTCTAGACTCCAATGTGAAGCATTTTGAGCATACTTTTGTGACATAGTGTTGTATTCAAGCAGAGAGTACAAGCATACACAGAGATATAATCAAGAGACGGGATATGAGTCAAATGCATCCAACTGGTTATATTTATCTTGATGGTATTATTTATACATGTTACATGTGGTTGGAGCGGTTGCACCTGCTCCACTGCTTCTTAACTATATTATTACATAGTAACTAATGACAACTAAGGAACCCGAAGGGTCCCCTCCAACATCTCCCCCACCTCAAAATCTTTTTTCGTCCCGAAGAAAACATTAACAACCATGAACTGCGATTCCTTTAGTCTCTATCAGCAGTGTGGTAGTGGCCAATCGAGCTGCCTACCCCTTTCACCTTCCTGCCGGATTCTCTTCCACGGTCCAGGAGCATCTGGGCTTCCACGCTCTGCCATTGAATCAACTCACCAACTTCCTGAAAAACATCTGAAATGACATTGAATAGATGTTTATGTGTGTCAGTATCGGTGGGCTTGATCAATTTAAGTGTTCTTTTGTCATTATTAAACATGAAGTGCTTTCTCTGTGTGGTATAGATGTTTTCTGCTTGAGTACATGTTTTTCATAGACTCAGCTGTCGTGAGGCTTCCTGCAAGTTTCAAATCGAATGTGTCACTGCTGCTTGTGGTCGATACCGACTGATATTGGTCGACTTGACTCGACTCGACATGACTTACTTGACTTGACATGATTTACTTCACTCGACATGACTGACATTGGTCGGCAAGAGACCAATTTGACTTACAACTTTTATGAATATACATGGTTCAATAAGTTTTGAACCCTTTATTTGACTAATTTTCAATGACTTAACACTTTTTACAACATCATGGCCACTTTAAAGACTCGACCTCTTACAATATCGACCAATTTACATGATCATCGACCACTTTTTGCTTCGACTTTCAAAATAACTTATCGACTGACTACTCTTTGGCATGTCAACCAAAGTACAAGGCAACTTTAGTAATATGTCGACATTGACATTCTGACAATATTTAAAAATCGACCAACTCTTTACATGTTACTCGACCAAATTTTACAATTGACAATATCGACCATACATAGGCCTATTTTACAAATGGCACCATCGACCATGGTTAATATCGACCACATATTTAAATAGTATGGATTTTAAAAGAACGAACCAAAAAAATATCGACCATACCGAGCATTTAACATTAACTATACTTTTAGGGTTCCACTACCATCATGCTTTTACCACATGTTTCTTTAGCCAAACCGCGTCAATATTTCCCAATGTTGAATATCACATTGATCTTTGACGGCAGTTCCTTGACGGTGCTTTGATGAGCTAATTGTTTTATGCCACCGACAGAAAGTACCATACTGTGCATATTCTTTAAACTATTGAGTTTCTTCCATTGATTATATTGCATGCATTCGGTCCACGGAGGCTCTAATCGATGCATTGGTTGCTTGCGTTAACGGAAATGATCGATGGGCAGTGTGAGCAGACAGGAATTCTGATCATTGACTGACACAATCTTATGGAAAATCGATTGCTTTTACTATCTCGGCATTTGGTGGCACCTGTAGTGTAACTTTCTCCATACGTAGATCCATCTTTTTAATAGGTCTTCCTTCATCTCAGAATGCAGGTTCGAACCATTCCCATCGAAGCCGGCTGATCCAATGCTCGACAGATGTTTGACCCAGTTTCTCCACGACTACAAAGTTCAAATAAATATGCTCTCTTCCACGGTGGTGTGCTCCAACTCCATAAAGTAATCAATAAATAACTAACATTTCATATTCCCGACACGGTCGAGTAGACTGCAGGTTGATACTATATCGCTAAACAGGTCGTCTGCGTAGAGGCTAGAGTGGTCGGCGGCTACATGTCGATTGGAATGGTCGAGACAATTCGCTTTACTTTATTTTTTTCCCGAGCAGAGCACGCAATTGATCTTGTAGGCTTTCACATACAGATTTTTCAATTCCTCGAACATCTTTATGCTACTTCTAGCATTCAATCTACCTCTTGACGGATCCATATCGATTCTTCTGCAAGCTAAATTTGCAAGCCATAATTCCGTATGGAATCAACGGATTTCTGGACAATTTTTCCCACGCGGATAGAGTTTGGGCACGCTACGGACAGCACCATCCCCAAGCAATGTTTCTTTTTCTCATACAAATTTCTTCCTTTTGTTTCAGGTTCGATCCACACCAGCAAAATAATAAAATACAAATATTGATCTTCAACGAATTGAGGGAAACAATACCTCTGAGCAGCATCTGAGAATTCCTTTCTTATGGTAGGTTACTTTACTGATTTCGCACATCTTGCAGGTTCAAATTGCTCCCATCAAGTTCTTTTCTTTTGCAGGCAGGAAATTCTTCAACAGCGCCTCAGCAATCGAGCATTTCTTTGATTCTTGCAGGGATTCCTTCTCCTCACGATCTTTTGCAGGTTCGAACCAGCTCCCTCTGCTACTGTTGTCACCCAGACCAGAAGAAGACGGCAAAGACGCCAGATGTTGTATTCAAGCAAAGAGTACAAGCATACATAGAGATATAATCAAGAGACGGGATATGAGTCGAATGCAACCAACTAGTTATATTCATCTTGATGGTATTATTTATACATGTTACATGTGGTTGGAGCGGTTGCACTTGCTCCAACTGCTTCTTAACTATACTATTACATAGTAACTAGTGACAACTAAGGAACCAGAAGGGTCCCCTCCAACACATAGTCTCAAGCTCAGCCGCGGGGGATTGCTCTAGCCCCCTCCGCTTCGCTCCCAATTCGTGATTCTGGAGGAATCAATGAGGAATCGATCCCGGAATCGCAATTCCTCATTGATTCCTCCCGAAATTGATCCTGGAATCGCGATTCCTCTCGGAATCGATTTCTCAATTCACGATTCCTGGGGAAAAAAACGATCCCTGGTTTTTTAGGAATCGATGAGGAATCGACGCTTTCAGAGCGATTCCTCATCGATTCCTAAGCAATTCCGGACCAAAAAAATCGCTCCCGAAAATGCTTCCTGAGTGATTCCGCGGGCTTGAGTCCGATTTTTCTCAATTTTGCATTTTTTTTTTGTTTTTTAAGGATTGGCTAGGGTTCATTTAGGAAAATAAAGTCTATTGGACTCATTCTATTCCTCATTTCATTGATTTCACTTCTCTTGCTAAGGCTTTGAGTGGGTTTGTTAGTTGTTTGAGAGCAAATTTGTGGGAGATTGAAGGCTTCCATAGAAACATTCAACCACTATTGAAGAGCTAAAGAGGTAGGCTCTAAAAACCCAATCTTTGTTTGTTTTTGAAAAATATTTCACTATGTTAAAAAATTTAAACCTTGCAATGCTCTCTTCTCGTACTCTTTCCAATTTCTTCTTCTCCATCGTTCTATTGCAAGAAACAAGTGACTCTCATCTTGAATCAAGAAACATGATGTGTATGTTGTTTTGGCGTTTGGTTACACTTCTTCTCATTATGATGGTGTTTGGAAGCAGATATGGTGGTGGTAGTGATGAGGGGGAAGAGGTAGAGAGTGACACATACCATGGAGAAGAGGAGGAAGGGGAAGAGGGTGATGATGATGAGAATGAGAGTGATCAGGGGCAAAAACAAAAAGACACAACACATTTGTGGAAGTATGTGACAAGGCTTGGGGGAAGGAGAGGGGGTGGAACCACAAAGTTTATATGCCCCCATTGTAATAAAACTTACACAGGTTCATATACCCGAGTGAGAAAGCATTTGTGTGGGATTATGCCATGCGATCAAGGTAAGGCTACTGGAGTCAAAACCTGTGACAAAGTGCCAGCTAAAGAGAGAAACAAGCAGATACAAGATGGAAAAAGAGGCCACTTAAAACAATTCCAAGAGATCAAGGGTTGAATCTGAATCCTCACAGAGAATGTTTGGTGGTGGAACTGGAACTAGATCATCATCAGCTCGATCGGGACCCTCGTCTCCCCATGGAATCTCGCCTATGCGAAGAACATTATCGGATTTCCTTGACCAAGGTTGTAGAGATGATGTGGATTTAAAAGTTTATAGGTTTCTCTATGCATGTGGTGTGCCATTCAATGTTCTTCGCTCACCCTATTGGCATGAAATGGTACAAGCCATCAATGGTGCCCCTAAAGGATACATAAGCCCTGGGTATGACAAAGCTAGAACCGTGGGACTTGACAGGGAAAGAGCCAAAATCAATGGTGCTCTTGGAAAGTTTACAAATGATTGGTCCAACTATGGGGTATCCATTGTATCTGATGGGTGGACAAATGTTAAAGGCAAGCCATTGATAAATATTCTTGGTGTTTCTGTTAGCGGTGCGATCTTCCTTTCAGCCCATGACTACTCGGATTGGTACAAGACCGATATTAATATTGCACGACCTTTACTTAAAACCATTCAGTAGATTGGGCCATACAATGTCATTCAAGTCATCACTGATAATGTTGCTAATTGTAAGGCAGCATGAGCAATCATTGAGGATAAGTATCCCAACATATTTTGGTCAGGGTGTTTGGTTCACACATTGAACCTTTTGATGCATGATATTGTTAAGATGAAGGACCCTAATTACCGATGGATTGGTGCCTTGTACAAGAGAGTTAAGAAAATGATCAAATTTATTACCAATCATAGCATGGCCCACCACATTTTTCGCAATCACTCATTAGAGAAATTTTGAGGTAAAAAATGGGCCTCAAAACAAAACAAAAATGTACTATAAAAATCAACCAATCAAATTCTAGTAGATGACATCATCCCCCATGGTTGAGGTGGCATTGCATGAATTAATAATGCTTATTTGTCAAATTTTCTATGGTGGATGAAAACCCATAGTTAACCAAGGTAGTGGTATAAGTACTTTTAAGTTATAAAGTAAAGTACTCATAATGAAAGTTCTTTAACATTTTTTCATAAAATAATATTATTGTCATTTTCAAGTAATAATGAATGTCTTTTCACACTTTTTTTCCTTTCACACTTTCTCATAAAATAATATTATTGTCATTTTCAAGTAAAGTACTCATAATTCATAAAGAACGTCCTTTCACATTTTTTTATAAAATAACATATTGTCATTTTCATGTTTTTAATTTTAAATTATATATTCACTCCATCCTATTTAATATCATAATGCCAAACTAATTTATTATATATATATATATATATATATATTCATTTCACATTTTTTCATAAAATAATATTTTTATCATTTTCATATTTTTAATTTTTAATTATATATTCACTCCATTTTATTTAATATTATAATGCCAAACTAATTTATAAGCATATATATATCCTTGTACTTTTAAAATAAATTAAATTCATGAATGATATTAATATGAAAAAATGTATGTTAGTTATGCATATAAATTAAATTCATGAATGATAGTAAATTAAATTAAATTAAATTATATATTTTTACTACTCAATTTTTAAGAATAAATTAAGTCGTATATTATTTTATATGAGAAACTTAACTATAACATTAATTTACAATAAAATAAATATCCTCAAAAAGTTTATGATTTTGATATTAATTTACCAATATAGATTTAATAAATAAATAATAATAATAATAATGCAATGTGAATTATAATAATATTATTAACATTTTACATGTAAATAAATTTTCAATTAAATCACATTATATTAAATTGATGAGAAAAGTACTAAATATAAAAAGTCAGCATAAATTAAAAAAATATCTCTTAAAAATGCTTTTTATTATATAATTTCATTTGCAAGTCAAGACAAATAAATGCTAAAGGACAATAATTTTTTGGAATTTACAATGAATTTTAGTCACATCAATGTAAGGTTATTTTATTAATATTATTTCTAGTGAATTTTAAAAAGTAACTCAACTATGGTTATTTATATTGTCTATAGAAAATGGTGTAGGAGGTGACTTGTCATATATACCAACCCCACAAAACCCCTAACTCATAATATTTTAATATATCTCATACTTTTTTAGTACATCTCTTAGGAGGCCATTTTTTTACTTCAAAATCTCTCTAATGCTAAGTTGGAGCTATTGAAGATTGCAAAGACTAGATTTGCTAGCTATTACCTCACCTTTAGGAGGCTTTTGAAGGTAAGAGAGGCATTGGCTAGTATGGTCTCAAGTGATCCATGGCAAGAATTAAAAGAAAGACTTGCAAGCACAGCTGATAGACATGACTTTCAGGAGGTGGAGGACACTGTTCTTGATGGTCATATCTGGTCATAGGTGAAGTATGTTCTACAGTTCACCAAGCCAGTTTATAACATGATTCGTTAATAGGTGAGGGTGCTTTCACAGGTTGTTAATAGCTCTTCTGCAGAGAGGTGTTGGAGCACCTACAGCTTCATCCACAATGTAAAGAGAAACTGTTTGAATGTAGAACGTGCAGAAAGCTTGGTTTATGTGCACTACAACTTGAGGTTGTTGTCCCATTATTGTGAGGCCGCTAAGAATGATAGAACATTTTTGACTTGGGACAACAATCCAGAGGAGGCTAATGTGGAGGATGGAGCCATAGCATTAGAGCGCTTGGAGGCTGAACTATTGAGTGATCATGATTATCCAATTCATACTACAGGTACCCATACAGAGATGCCACCCCCAAACAGCAGTAGCTTTCCAAATGCAGGAGTTTTGCCTTTAGCTTCACAACGTCCAACAATCCGTGGGGGCCATTCATCTTCTTCTCATGTTCCACGATCACTTCCAGCAGCTCCTATTCCACCTAAACCACGAGAAAAGAAATTGGAAGTTTCTCGTGACAAGCGAAAAGCTTAGTAGATACTAGATAGTATCATAGTACTTTGTATTTTATGTTTATTACGGCCTATTTTGTAAACATTATGGCCTAGTTTGATGGCAAATATTATATGTTGAAATTTGAAGGTTGATGTTGTTGATGATTGATAATTGATGATTGATGATTTGATCATTTAATGCCAATGTTATAAGTTATAGCTCCTAGATGATTGATGTTATATCAATGTGTACTAAATTGTTATATGAATATCTATGTTTTCATGTTTTCTATAGCTAATTTGGCATAATACATGTTTTTTTTAATATATAAGCATCAAAATATATTAAAATATATATTATATAAAAAACGCTCCCAAAACGGAAGCTTTTGAAATTTTCGCTTTTCGCTCCCACTCCGCGCTCCCAACAGCAAGTGACATTTGCAATAAAGTTAACAGCTGTTACAAAGTCTCAAGTGACATTTGCAATAAAGTTAACATACTCTAATGCAAGGCTAGTGGGAGTGGGGAGCAGGAGCATGAAGCTCGTTTTTCAAAAAGCTTCTAGGAGGGAGCATTTTTTATATGATACATATTTTGATGCATATATTTTAAAAAAACATGCAAAATGTTGAATTAGCTGTAGAAAACATGAAAACATAGATCCAACCATTGGGTTGCTGATGATCATTAAAGCACAACCATTTAGTACATATATAACATCAATCATTTAGCAGTTATAACTTATAACATTGTCACCAAATGATCAATCATCAACCACAACATCGACCTTCAAGTTTCAACATATGACTTAAACTACAACTATGTGTCGAGTGTGTGACATTAAAAAATTAAATTGAAAAAAGAAGTCAGAACATAAAAGAGAACACTTGAACAAAATAAATCAGCATAGATCCATTTTGACTCTGGATATTTCGAGTTCATAGAATGATCAAATCCATTGATGTGAAAACGTTTTTTAGAGCAAAAACTTGAGGAAATATATGCACCTCAAGGAATTTGATCTGGAGTTGAGATGGATTTGTACCACCACTTTAGGTGAATGTGTGTGTTTGAATTTCATATAAATAACATATTACCACTGCCTCCTGAATGATCAAGTGACTGCATTTTTATGCTAACCACCTTGACAATTGTGTTTGATAATGTGTTTCAAAGCTAGGGAGACCAATTTGTATGTGCGCTTGCTCGTCATTGGCCACGAACCGTATGATTACCTTAGTTGCATGAAAGGAAGAAACGCAAAAAGCATGTATTTTTATGATCACATGTCTGTGTTGAGCATATGTATATATGCCTGGCGTTCTTTGGCATTAGAATGCCACATATCTGTAATGAGGTCTAGCACACTGGTGATTTCATACAAAAAAAAAATTGGGTTGATCTCTTTGGAATTGAAATTTTGTCACTTTATACTTGTTATTAGTAATTACAGAAGCACAAGTGAGGTTTGTTTGTCTATCAGGAAAACTACATTATAAAGAGACGTGTTGAGTATCATTTCTTTTAAGTATGTAAGTAAAACTGAAACACAGAAACGGAATTCATCTACTAGCATACGGGACTAAGACTGGGTGGGCTCTGTTTGAAAAGGCATTTCAAGGACGCTACTCCTTGCTTCCCTTCCTGAGGCGATAATGGTTAATTAAATTTTCGGTACCTCTTTTGCAATCACACTAGAGGTTGTGATTAAAAACAGTGTTTCTTTTTGTTCGTAGTTTACCGGAAACAAGTCCTATAAACTATTTATCGATGTCAATGTCTCCTAGCCTTATTTCACTTTTCTCCTGGATTACTTGTTTGACGAGCATCATCTAATCACTGAATTCATGTATTTCGTTTGTCAAACTTAAATGACTGGATAACAGTCGGTTCAGAAAGTGAAACATACTTACATGACTGGATAACAGTCAGTTCAGAAAGTGAAACATACGAAAAGGATTGCGTTATGATACTAAAGATTCTGTGTTTGATATGCAGTCTCTTGTACCATTGGGCAGTGTGGAAGAGCTTCTAGCTACGTACGATTCACAACGCAGAGAATTACCACCGCCTGTTACACTGTGGGAATGGGGTTGGACAAAGAGTGCAGAAACGTGGAATGGAAGAGCAGCCATGCTGGCAGTTCTTGTTTTGCTGTTTTTGGAAGTCACTACAGGTCAAGGTTTCTTACATCAGTGGGGCATACTACCTCTCTTCCGCTGAATTGCTTTTTTCTTGGCCGCTATAGAGGCTTTGTTGATTGCCTCTCTTCAGGTGATTGGATAGGACAAACCTTCAATTGCCAGTTACTTGCAGAATACCAAATATTGCAGTTTATCTTTTGTTCAATATGCGTAGATCTCCGAAATGATCTATTTAATGGTTTTGGCTTAAGCGTCGTTGGCAAGTTGTGTGCATGCCTCTTCCCTCGAGTGTGTTACATACAAAGTATACTTTACAATATTATTTATATTAAATCAACTAGGAAGCACAAAATTTTCTATTACCAAATTTGTAAAAAATATTATTCTCAGATCCTTAGGCAAAAGTGAAATCGTGTTATTGTAGTTTGAACCATTTGTTTCTTTAATAAAAACGCAAAGCCAGTAATAATCTATTGGATAGTCTACAATTTTTTTGATTCAATAATGTGTTTGGGGAGATCAAGATGTGTCCCTTTTGAAACGATCTTTGTTTTGACTCCTAAGTTGTACAGAATTACACGATAAATCAACTTTACTTCATCATATCTTTTTAGTTACATTAGTTTCAACACCTGGTGTCCCTTTTGAAACGATCTTTGTTTTGACTCCTAACTTGTACAGAATTACACGATAAATCAACTTTACTTCATCATATCTTTTTAGTTACATGAGTTTCAAACACCTGGTTATTGTTTTGTTAGAATGTTGCAAATGATTTAAATGCCTTTATCTTTTTTGTTTTAGATGCAATTTGTTTGGAAACTTGGTTATTGTTTATTAGAAAGTATTCGATGATTTAATTAAGTGTGAAATGATTTAAATGAGCGTAAATATTTTTGTTATAGATACAATTTGTTTGGAAACATAGTTATTCTTTGTTAAAAAATGTTTAATAATTATAATGCAGTATGGTTATGTTTGTTATTTTTTTAGTTATAAGTTCTTTGTTGATGTAATTTTTGGAGGCTTAATTATTGTTTATTGAGAAGTGTCAAATTATTTAAATGAGTACATTATGTTGCACCCTACAACACAATTAACAAGATATTAATGTCTGATGCAATGTACTTAATGTCTCATAGATTAGATTATTGCTACTCAAACAAAGGGAATTTATGTGTCATAAATCCTTCACAAAACCAAATACATAAATGTTTAGCATCATTTCACTCATTTTAGTTCTTGTTATAGGATAAAACACAAACACTATCATGTTTCTCTACCAACTATGTATATCAGCATTACTGGTATTATAAAGAAACCTTGATCACAAGATAATTAAACCACTAAAAACTATTGTATTTAACTAGTAAATATTGAGATGGTAACATATTAAAAGATGTTGTTACCCTAATGCAAAATAGACGGAATAAATGTTGTAAACTCACAAGGGTGGTAAGCCACTTACCATGGTGCATAGAGATTATAGAACTTATGATCATTAATTATAACAACAAATATAATACTCACAATGATGCAATTTAGCATGGACATCATTTTCCCATCAAAGTAAATGTAGTAGATCTAGTAATAAATTATTCCTAAATTAAATTACTATACTTAAGTAACATGTACTTTGACATTATAATAAATTTTATAAGTTTAGCTTCCTTAGTTATTATAGTCATCTTGCTTAAATATAGTTAAAACAAGGAAATATATTTTTCTTAATTGTTGCAATCTATAACAAATACTAAATACTAAATTATGTTGTGTTACTAAATAAATATAAATCATGTTACCCTTTGGGTGGTTAAAGGAGGGATTGTTATCCTTCCCACCTAGGTTTCTTTTGACTGGATAAAGGAGGAATTGTTATCCTTCCCGCCTAGGTTCAAACTCTACTTCTAACATCTTATTAAAAATTGACATTTTATTATGTAAGCATTATCTTTACAATTTAGATGTTCATTTTTATTTTACATTATGAAGATAAATCTAATCATTATATCATTTAACCATTTTTCTCAAGAGTATATAAATTTTGTGCACATTTTTTCTCCAATTGTAACTACCCTAGACATTTTTTTTAAGAGTATAAAAATTTTCTAAGCATTTTTCTCCAATTATAACCACCTTGGAGATTGAAGGATTTTTAACAAGTATTTTTTTTAAATCGCAATAAGATAAATTTATTGTTTAAAATAAATATGCACCCTTCCAATACACATAAAAATGTTTTTTAACTATATTATTTTCCATCCATTGCAATAAAATTCGTCATGGAAGTCAGGAAGTGGCATCACCCACTTCTAGCTAACCCAATATAAGGGGATGATGGTTCAAAACAAATTTTTGAAGGAAATTTGTCCCATATAAATACATATACATGTTATTAAGCGATGATAATATCCATTACTTACAAAATTAATGATTACATTTATTTTTAAACAATTTTGTCTATTGGTAAGCAATACGTTGTTTAAATGTTTATTATCACAAGAATCATATTGGCAAACCATACTGCTAAAGATGTAAGTATGATGAACAATTCAATATATAGTGTATCAAAGGAATAATGTTCAATGTTAGAGGATCTCTATCTTAGTTACATTCCCAAAGTGCAAGTGTCAAATAGTATTACTAAGACCATATCTTTAATAAAAAAATGAAAGTAATTATTTGGATAGTTTGAATATTAAGATTGCATGTTTAAAACCTTTAAAGTATATGTTTTTACATCATTCACATAAAAATTGCATTTTTCTTATGACCTCCTTAATCATAATAACAATGTTAAGCAAGTTCTCGAGATTCAAATTGAACACTAAATACACAACTCAAAATCTAGTCCAAGGGCATAAACTTTCAATATTGATGTTACATTCCTTTATCAATAAGGTCATAAAACCAATCATGTGTTAAGCCAACAATAACTTCCCCAAGTTTAGCATTTCATTTTCATAACTCATGTAGAAATTGGGTTACCCTCCTTTTCTTTTTAAAGTTTGAGATTCTAAAAACTTGTTATGTTTTGGATTTGAGGGAAGCCTTAGAGTCCATTTACAATCTTCTTACATATCATAAGGCCTCTAGTGAGGTTGTTTAAATCATTTTTAGGTTTTAGTGAGGTTGTTTAAATCATTTTTAGGTTTTTGTTCATGGCTTGGATGGAATTTGGTTTCTCTCCCTCAATCTTTGAGTGGCCTTCACATTTCCTTTTTTCAAACATTACTTTGGTTTTCATGTATATTTTGAAGATATTGTAAAAACTAAACTTCCGTGCTTAGTGGTTGTTAGGGTCTAACTCTAACTCACCTTATTCTAAGAATTAAGCATCCATTTTATAAGACCATAACTTTGTAATAAGGCCAAATATGTTAGTGTTCAACTATCAATGTAAAAAGAGTCTCTTTATTAATTAAGACCCGTTAGGAAGTTGTCTTTTGACCATGTCAAGTAGTTATGGTTTTGGATATTTTAAGCCTATTTAAAGCTTCAAGGCTATGAAGTGTTTTGTGAAGAATATTGTAATGGAGCTCTGCTCAAGTGAATGACCGCCCTACCATAAGAGGCTCATGAATATTGTTCCCATAATAACAAAGCTCTTTTCTTGCTATTTTCTACTATTATTGTTTCATATTTTTGGGTTTGTGTTGCTTATTTTTGGTTATTGCATGTTGTTTTTGCTATATTTTGTGTGATTTTCAAGTTTTAGGAGTGAAGACTACCACAAGTGGTATTAGAGCCACGATCATGAGACAACACACCTTTAATAATTGATAGATTTTTTTAAAGGCTAGAGACATGTTTTGGCGTCTTAAAATAACCGCAGATTAATGTTGTTCAATGGATAAACATTTGATTAGGGAGCAATATAGGCAACAAATACAACTAGTACTTAGTCATGTTGTTTCCTCATTTGCTGCAATTGTTGGACATCATTATAACTCCTCTTGGTACCCCTTTGAGTAGTATTACATCGGACAACACTTACACATACTCTCAAGTGTATCGGAAGTCCCCTAGGTTACCTGAAACCAACCTACGACCGTCTTGTTGCTATAGTGGCACCGACAACAACACTCAAGAAGATACTCTCGCGTACATGGGTAGTTGGGTAGTATGACTAAGGGCATGATTGAGCCTCCTTAGTTAGTGCCATGAGAGATTGGTTTGAGTACTACTATTGGACTCAACACACATATAAGAGAACTATAGAGCATGACAATCCCTTGTCTTCAGAACCCTGGAAAAACTAGAAACCACTCTTTGCAACCTAGTTGTGGGATTTTTTTATTCTATCCAAGCATCAAGCAAATCCACTAGAGGAAGCCAAGCAAAATATCTACATATTTGGATCTAACAAGCATTTTGCAATTTTACATAGTAAGGGTCCAAAAAACTCTTATGTGTGACCTACCTCGTTGGAATCCTTTCATCGCATTGATCGTTTTGATATATAATTCTCATAACCGTTTTTTAGGATTTCCCATAAACCCTTATTTGTGACCTACCTCCACAAACTCCTTGCCTCACACTAATCGTTTTGAAATATATCTCCCAAAACCCTGTTTGGTAGACCCAACCCCTTCTGTAATTCCTACTTTTCTATTACCATGGTACACACAACCACCAGGCCAACATAGAGAATACCAACCATATTCCACCCCAACCCAATTTGAACCCCCACACTCAGCCTCTTGACCTGCAAACCCTCACCTCTAACATGTGCCAACTCACCTAACGGTTGACTAACCATGAACATAAGTACTCCAACATCAAATTCATGTTACTTGTTATTGCCCAACATTGCAGATATGTTCCACCCTTTGACATCCTCACTCATGAAGTTGTGGGCACTAAAGACCAGGGATCCATCTCACTCTCTATTCCCGGAACACTTGTCTCCCTCCTTTGAAGATAAAACTCCATGGCACCATTTTTCTAAGATTGACATGTGCAAATTTGATGGTTCTGAACCCCCAAGTAAGGTGACTCAAATGGAACATTATTTTTTACTTCATGGCATTAAAGATGATCTCCAAAAGTTGAAAATTGGGGTGTTATACTTAGATTCTGAACAATGGCAGTGGTGGCAGTGGTACCATAAATCCTATCATCATTATGACCCTTGGAGCTAATTTGCAAATATCCTTCATGAGTGATTTGATCGTGATACTCGTTAGTTAGGCCAATTGACTAAATCGCGCCAAGCATGCACTATTCTAAACTACATGACAACATTTGAGCAGTTGGTCATTCACACCGAAAGCCTCTTTGATTTTTTTCTTCAGGAATGTTTCATCAGCGGCCTCAAGGAGGCAATTTGTGCACATGTCCTAATGCAACAACCCTCTACTTGGTTCGAAGCTTGTGATAGAGATCATGAAGTTGAATTGGTCCTCGATGGCCAAACCAAATGCCCTTCGTTCTCCCCTTGCACGACATCTCCCATGGCTCCTCCTAGCAACCCTACCACCCCACCTTTTCGCATTCATAAGCTCACCCCGGAGGTCATGGATGAGTGTCAACGCCTCAACCTATGTTATAATTGTGATGAAAAATATGTGAAATGACATAATGTAAAGAACAAAAAATCTTCTTGATAGAGGCCACCCCCCTTGAGGTACTAGAAGCTGACATAGTGAAATATTTGCTTGAACCACAAGGCAATGACCAAATTTTTCCTCTCTAAGATGCTCCTAATATGTCAGTTTGAGAGGAGCAACCACAAATTTCACTTCATGTTTTATCTGATTTTTCCACTCCTCGGACATTGAAATTGATTGGCTACATAAAGCATAAGTCATTGGATTTTTTCCTTTTGTCCAAGCATCAAGCAAATCCATTGGGGAAAACCAAACGAAATCTCTACATCATTGGATCTAACAAGAATTTGGCAATTTGTTAAGGTAGTAAGGGTCCAAAAAACCCTTATTTGTGACCTACCTAATTGGAATCCTTGCATCAAGTTGACCATTTTGAAATATAATTCTCATAACCTTTTTTAGGATTTTCCATAAACCCTTATTTGTGACCTACCTCCATAAACTCCTTGCCTCATACTAATCGTTTTTAAATAGATTTCCCACAAGCTTGTTTTCGTAGACCCAACCCCTCTTGCAATTCCTACTATGTTTTCTCCCATTGTACACATTGCAACTAGGCCAACATGAGAATACCAACCAAAATCCACCCCAACCCAATTTGAACCTCCACACTCAACCTCTTGACCTGCAAACCCTCACCTCTAACATGGGCCAACTCACCCAGCGGTTCACTGACCAGGAACATAAGTACTCCAACATCTAATTCATGCTAATTGTTATTGCCAAACATTGTAGATGTGTTCCACCCTTTGACACCCTCACTCATGAAGTTGTGGACACTAAAGACCAAGGCTCAATCTCTATTCCTGAAACACTGGTCTCCCTCCTCTGAAGATAAAACTCCATGGCAACATTTTTTGAATATTGGAAGGTGCAAATTTGATGGTTCCGGCCCCCCAGGTTGGGTTAATCAAATGGAATATTATTTTTCACTCCATGACATTAAAGATGAACTCCAAAAGTGAAAATTGGGGTGTTATACTTAGATTTTGAACAATGGTAGTGGTGACAGTGGTACCGGAAATCCTATCATCATTATGTCCCTTGGAGCCAATTTGTGAAGATCCTTCATGAGTTATTTGATCGTAACACTCGTTAGTTAGGCCGATTGACTAAATTGTGCAAAACATACACTCTTCTAGATTGCAAGACAACATTTGAGCAGTTGGTCATTCGCATCGAAAGTCTCCCTAATTCTTTTTTTTTTCAGGAATGTTTCATCAATGGCCTCGAGGAGGCAATTTGTGTTCATGTCCTCAAGCAACAACCCTCCACTAGGTTGGAAACTTGTGAGAGAACTCACGAAGCTGAATTGGTCCTCGACAACCAATCCAAACATCCTTTGTTTTCCCCTTGCACCACATATCCCATGGATCCTCGTAGCTACCCCACCCCGCCTTTCCGCATTCATAAGCTCATCCCAAAGTCCATGGTTGAGACTCAACGCCTCAACCTATGCTATAATTGTGATGAAAAATATGTGAAATGACATAATGTAAAGAAAAACACATCTTCTTGGTAGAGGCCACCCCCATACTAAGAGGTCCTAGAAGCCAACATAGTGAAATATTTGCTTGAACTAGAGGGAAACGACCAAATGTTGCCTCTCGAAGATGATCCTACTATGCTAGTTTGAGAGGAGCAACCACAAATTTCACTTCATTTTGTATCTGATTTTTCTACTCCTTGAGCATTGAAATTGATTGTCTACATAAAGCATAAGAAAGTCATTGTGCTAATTGACAGTGGAAGCACCTATGTTTTCATCCATAGGTGTGTGGCGGAAGACACCCATTGATGGGATCTTTCGACTTTGTTGCTCCAATCTCCTTCATAGGAACCATTTCCGATAGTGCCCCTTCCTCGTTGCATAATGTATACCTTTCCGAAAATCATATGTCAGTGATCCGTGGAATGTACCTTCCACGAGTTCTTCGTCTCGAGACATTTCGCACATCGAGATGGTTATGCCATTGTCTGTAGCCGAGCTTATCATGATATTCAACAAGCCACTATAGAGCCGTATCTCTCATCTCCTCGGACAGAAAAAGAAGATCCCGTTACGCTGCCCACGTGGGCAGTCGACTCATCTTGCTCACATGATTTCCTTGATGGTACTTTGCCTTCGGATGAAGCTATTATCGAGGCCATGTATGGTAGTGATAAGCCTTGGGAAGATCTCCATCATCGATCTTATTTTCTTCCCAAACTTGACCTTATTCAACAAGATGAATTTCGGTCGACTCTTGCAGAGAAGGTTGGTCACGCTGTGACTCCTTTGGATTCGCATGGTATTTACGCGGAGGGGAATATGGCTAACATTTCCCCAACCATTATGATCAACATCTCTCGCACTCCCAAAAATATTGAGAACGTTTACATCGGTGTCGATTGTTCCCCTAGGAGATCCGCATTTACAGCGAGTTATTCAAAGAATTTCGGTATGTTTTCGCCTGGTCTTACGAGGAAATGCCAGGTATAGACCCTAGTATTATCGAGCATGAAATTAAGACTTACCCAAATGTTAGGCCTGTTCGACAACGTCTTCGTGCTGTGAATCCTAGGAAGGCAGTCGCTATTAAAGCAGAAGTAGAGAAACTACTCAAAGTTGGTTTTATCTACCCGGTTCCCCTTACCGAATGGGTATCCAACCCCGTTCCTATGGATAACAAGCAAAGAACCATCCGTGTGTGTACCGATTTTAGAGATCTAAACCGAGCATGTCCGAAGGATAACTTTCCCACTCCATTCATAGACCAAATCTTGGATGCGTGTGCGAGAAGCGAAGTGTTTTTCGTTTATGGACGGTTTTTCAGGTTACAATCAGATCCAAATTAAACCCAAGGATCAACATAAGACAACATTTATATGTCCTTGGGGTACCTTTGCATACCGGAAAATGCCCTTCACCCTTAAAAACGTCGGAGCCACTTTTCAGCGAGCCATGACCTATGCCTTTCATGACCTTAAGCGTATAGTGGAGGCTTATCTGGATGATGTTCTTGGTCACTCTCGTAAGAGAGTAGATCACCCCAATCACCTCCGCCTCATTTTCGAAAGATGTCGGTGCTACAAGATTCGTTTGAATCCCAACAAGTGCATCTTTGTCATGAAAACGGGTCGCATTCTAGGGTTTGTAGTCTCAAAAGAGGGTATTAGAGTCGATCCTTTAAAGGTTGAGGCAATACTTTGATTGCCTCCCCCGCGGAATTTGATTCAGCTTCAAAGCCTCCAAGGGAGAGCTACTTTCTTACACCCTTTTATCGTGAATTATGCCAACCTTACTAAGGGTTTCGCGTGGTTATTGAAGAAGGGCACTCCTTTTATCTGGGATGATCGAGCCCAGCAGTCTTTCGACGCTTTAAAGAAATCCTTGGTATCGGCCCCTCTTCTAGTCCACTCAACTTTGCAAGAGATTTTTTGCTTTATGTGGCCACGTCTCAAGAGACGTTTGGTATGGTCTTAGTTCAGGTGGACGATGTGCTCCAAGAGCATGTTGTCTATTATCTTAGTCGAAATCTAGTAGACGTTGAACTGAGATACTCTCACGTGGAGAAATTGGCCCTTGCGACTGTTCATGCAGTCCAACGATTACAACATTATATTCTGCTTAGGAAGACCACTGTTATAGCGCATGTCAATCCATTTCAATTTGTGCTCTCATGACTCCTAATTGGGCGGAAATATAATAAATGGATTGTCATCCTTCGGGAGTTTGATCTTGATTTTTCCTCGGCGAAGTCAGTGAAGTCCTTGGTTTTCGCAGAACTTATGTCAGATTTTCTGAGACTTGATGAGGAAGTAGTCCATGAAGACTCATTTGCGGATGAACATTTCTTTATTATCTCGTCAACGAAACCTTGGTATGGGGATATCATTATATATCTCCAAACTTTGAAGTCCCTTCGCATTATTCACGAGATGAGTGACGGCGTGTGAGACATCATGCTAAATATTACGTCATCGTCAGTGAAACTTTGTATCGTCGAGGAAAGGACTTTATCCTACGTCGTTGTTTAACTCATGAAGAAGCGGAGCTAGTGCTCAATGACTACCATAGCAGAACGTGTGGTGGTCACTTATCCGGGCTTGTGACAACCCAACTTATCTTGCGAGCGGGCTATTTTTGGCCTACGATCTTCAAATATTGTGTTAATGTTGTGAAGAGATGTCACCCTTACCAAGTGTTTGCTTGGAACATGCGCTCGCACCATGCTCCTCTTCATCTGGTCCTCACCATCGGTCCCTTCACCAAGTGGGGGGTAGATTTCATGGATTGCAAACCAACCTCGGCTGGGGGGTATCATCACATCATAGTGGTCGTGGATTATTTCACCAAGTGGGTTGAGGCCATGCCGACTGTAAAAGTCGATGGTACAACTGCAGCCCATTTCGTATTCAATCAAATCATAGCTCGATTCAGTATCCCAAAGGATATTGTCACTGACCATGGCAGTCACTTCCAAAACCATATGATGGCGGAATTATCACTTAAGCTTGGGTTCAAGCAAGATCACTCATATTCTTATTATCCCCAAGCAAATGGTCATGTTGAGGCAGTTAATAAGTCCCTTAAGACCATTCTACAGAGGACCATCCGGAAAAGCAAGAGTAATTGGCACATTATGTTGTTTCCTGCTTTATGGGCATATCGAACCACAGTAAATACTTCCAACGGTTTCTCACCATTTCAGTTAGTTCATGGTGTGGAGTCTATCTTACCGATTGAATGCGAAATCCCTTCCTTGAAACTAGCTATAGAGATCCTACCTGACACTTCATAAGTAGAGCAAGTTCAACCCAATGTGGCACGGCCCTTACGTAGTGAGGCGTGCCCTCGAGAAAGGAGCCTACGAGTTGGAGGATTACGAAGGGAATGCCTTGAAGGATCCTAAAAATGGGCTCTACCTCAAGCGATATTATGCTCGAGCTGATACTTTTGTATACTATTGTATAGGTCCTTCTGTACATAGTTTAGTTTTCTTTGGATTTTTCAAGTTTGTTGATTCGCTTCCGTTTGGTTGACAAATGTCAGTAGAATCTCCAGTGTTCTTGGGATTCGCGGATGGGGCTAGCCGTCATACGCAGAGATTAACTTCTACTATGTGGGTCATTTATTCGCCTGACCATCAAATTGTGTCTTCAAGAGGTGCTTGTCTCGGTCCTACATCGAACAATGTGGCTGAGTACAGTGTTGTTATCGAGTTACTTCGCAATGCCATTTCACATGGTATCTAGTCTTTAGAATTCCGCTTGGATTTGCAACTGGTTATGTCTCGGCTGAACGGCCAGTACCGTGTGAGGGATCCTACGTTACTAAGGAGGTTCTTACGGGTAAGACTCTTGGAACGTCAATTTGTTTTTATTACATACATTCATGTTCCGAGACGTTTTAATCACATAACTGATGCATATTCCAATTACGTCCCAGACTGGAATTTGTCACATCAATAAAAGAAGCACACAAATAACATTAATTCATACATTTGTAGATACATAAAAACAGTAGAATCAAAAATAGGTCATAGTTTTTCATTATCATAAATAATATGTCCAAAATGTGGTGTCATGATACAAAACTAGAGCCCGTAGCTCTCAAAATATACAATCCGATACAAAATAGTGAGACCCCATGGCATCTAATCCCAGCAGGGAACCCTAGCCTCCTGAGTTGGATGAGTCCGCAGAAAGTAGTGTACGACATTGGCTATACGTCGAAGCGGCCGCACCCATGTACCGGGTACCCCAACCACATGTCTCTGCATATCCTCCGGTAGACACTCTACCTCAATCATCGGTACCCGAGTAGTCATACGGGTCAGGTTAACCCGCACAGTCTCCAATGTACACTCTATCGCTGCACCTACTACCTCACCTCCCCTGCCTCAGTGGCGGTGTCGTGGGAAACCCTGAGCTCTTTGTGGACCCATATCTACGAGCAAACAGTCATACATCAATATATGATACCACACCAAAAGGATTTTTGCATTCACTTATAATCAAAAATACAAAAAGAAAAATATTCCAAAAAGAGTAGTCTTACCAATGTCCCCGAACGTGGCCCCTAGCGGTAGCGGCATGTCGCAATCCCCTCTGAAGTCTATCCCCTTGTATGGATAGTCATCTATGGCGATTACCTGTCGTGACCACCAGTGGAAAAAATCCTCAGAGTATGGGGAAGCCTGTTGGCCACCCGCCTGCCGTGTCAATACCTCTTCCCACTGGGTCTGGGCGGGATCTTAGAGACTATGCGGAGGGACTTCAACCCTTGGACTCAAACCTGACACTCTCTCAAAGAAAAAGCTGCATAAAATACTGCCAAAACTGAAGTTCTTGGCCCGCCCAAGCTTGCACTCCGTCAACTGAGTCTTCATAGTAATCAACAATGTTGTGCACCATTTGTACACCATAGGTCTCACGCCCTCTTCCCCATAGAATATCACAGGCCTCGAAGCCTGATGAAGGGAAGTTGATCCTGTAATCCTCCCGAGGGTGAGAACTATGATCTTCATGCTTAGGCTCGCTATAGCCTCTATGGGGACCTGGCTACCCACCTTCTGGGTGAAAACAATACAGTACCTATCAATATAATCACTGATAGTGATTCCTCCCCCCACGCTGTGAGACCTAAGACTCGCCACCTCCCCTCAGCGGGACAATCCAGTGATGAAGTATATATCTTCCACCTCCAAGGGAAGTAGTTTCCCATCTAGATCAAAATGTTGTGCTTCTGCATCCCAATAGTTGACCAACTGAGTGAGCAATCGGTTTTGGGCCCTTAAACCCCTGATGCTCCAAAATTTGTAAAGGCCACATGCTTGTAACGCTTGTTGGGCAGGTAAATCTTGGTGTACTTGTTCATCAACAAGGCCATGTTCTCTCTCTCCCCATTCTAGGACCATCCTGGAAGCAAAACCATGCATTTTTTAGTGCCAATGTGTTTAAAAAACATCACCTACGGCATTGTACACAGGATAATATGTATATAGTCGCACGTATACATGGTCAACGCATGCATTGACCGCGCACAAGAAGCCCTCCACGCGACCCGTATATCTATAGCCCACGCACAACAAACTTTGGGTTTAACCCATGGAAAAAAATAAAAAAATGACCATTAAAAACAAAAATAAAAAACATGGAATTGAAGAGGGGGATGAGACTATTAACCTGATCTAGACAGCTCGTGATTCCAGTGCTCGTAGCTCCCAGAATCAGCAACTAAAGATCGAGGGTAAAAACCAACCAAAAGCATTACGTGGGGTAAAAATGAAAATGATATGGTAAAAGTAATTTATTTTTACTATTTATAAATTTTCAAACCCACTTTCCTATAGTTTTTGCCATTTTTTAGTTGTTTTGGACTAATATATCATTGTAAAGCGCCTTTTTGAGTATTTTTTTCCGACGAGAGTGGATTTTTCAACCATTTCGTGCCTTCGGCGGGTATTTTCTACACCTGGCATATAGGTTAGGATGTCATTTCGCCTGCATTTTTTCATTTGACCTTATGACCACATTTATTAACCTTAGGTGCGACCCCGCTTTTAACGGACACGGAACCTCTAGGCTGATTTAGAAGTGTTGTTATTTGGCGGTAGGGCTTGTCCGACCATGGGTGCCCTAGTTAGATCCTTTTATGTCTTTTGGCGCCCATGTTGTTGTTTCTCCTTAGGATTGGGAATCCTTTGTATTTACGCCACGACATTGTGATGAAGACTCATACTCTACTTCATTTTATTCTAGCCATCTCCCATTTGTGACGAGTTGTGATTGCATTGCATTATCCTTCTTGTCGTTTGAGCCTTGTTTCGGCTCCCACTTTTCGTAGTTATTATCCATGTTCCTGAGCACTTTACCTTCTAAGCCAAACAGAGCCTCCGTTTATCTTTCGTAGCTTGATGACCCTTACCTTGAGGGAACAACCCCACCCCCCCGAGTGTCCACATCCTACACATGCTTCTTTGCATTGATCATAGGTATGTTCCACTGCTTGGAACTAGTTTGCTTGCACTTGACACGCGTTCCCTCACTTGTTGTACTATAAGCAATTTTATTCTTTTTCAAGCTTTTGTAACATGAAAAAGACCAAAAAAATCATATAGTTGAAGAATCCAGACCGGGAAATATTTACTACCTCTTATTGGTGGATATCGTGTCACCTTTGAACAAAGCATTCATCTTCACTCCATTCATCATGAGTCGGGACATTAGTAGGACCTTAGGATTTGTACTCGTTTCTCAGATTTTACTCCATCGCTTGGTTAAGCTTCCAGTCATTATGGAGCCTTTGTTGATGCCTCCTGCGTCACAAATTATTATTATCATCTAGTACTTGAGTCTATGCTGCCTGAATTTATCCATCTTCCCATGCTCTTGTTCAAAGGAAGTATAGAAACTAGATTCAACCACTCCTCATATCTCTTGATTATTGCATGTCGGCCATCCCATACAGTTCGATCTGTTAGTTCGAGTTCTTCCAAATCTTTCATTGTAGTTGTTACCTCGTTTTGGTTGATGGGGGATTCATTAATTCCCTCCTTCCAGCGAGTTTCATTCCATCGACTCCAACTCCTTTATTCTGGAATTGAGACTTAGAGTCCATTGAGTACCTTGAGGCTTGCATTCATTAGTGGTAGGTTCTCTCGCCATCGACAGATTTGGAATTCATCAATGTCCCCTGATCGATGGATTCATCAAGTGTTCGACCTCAACACCTATATTCACACTTGGTGAATGTACTATGTGCCTTGATGCCCATTTTCATTATTGGTGTTAATGTATTTTTAACTTCGGAAGATATTCACTTGTATATTTTATATTGTATTCATATGTTATTGTACTTCTGATGGAGAGGTTTCATTCCTCCGATCGGGAAATTTATTATTGTATTTGAAAGGGTTATTAGACTCCCCTAGAGGGGTCAGCCCTGAATTAAGTGGTAATGGGTTATTAGACTCTCCTAGGAGAAGTTGGCCCAGTTAGGGTAAAAGTCAAGTAGAAGTAAAGTATAAATAGAGAGGGTGCACCTCTTTATTTATAAAGTCACTCACTCATCAAGTTCGCATAAGTGAGTAGGAGGAAAAGTTTGCACAAGTTAAGAAGAGAGAAGTTGTTGGAGACCAATTCTATCTTTTGGGGTTTTGTATTATTGCTCATTCTATCTCTGAGGAAGTTGTGGGGTTTTCTCCTTTATGGTTTCCCCGATGAAACTCTTTGTGTCTCTTGTCTCTTGTGCTTGATTTGTTGTGCATGTTATTCTCTCAGATAAGATCCTAGATCATATTGAATTAAATAGTGAAAAACTAACATGGTATCAGAGCTAACCTGAGAAGAAGACATTGTGTAGCTGCAGAAGCTAGGGCTTCTTTATTTTTGGATCTCTCTCCTTTATGATCATCAAGGGCAGGAGGCTATGCTAACGCAACTAAGAAAGGTGCATCTTTCTATCGAAATAGAAATTGATTCTGAGCATTTTCAATTTTTGGTCTGTCACTATTGTAGGAAATTAGGGCTTTTCACATAAGAAGAATTTTGGAGTGCAATCAGCACAGGATTGTTCTCCTCCTCAAAATCAAAATTTTGAGACCAAGATCAAAGTTTTTGGTTGGGTATAACCCTGGGATAAGTCAATCCCTAGTTTGAATCTAGACCAGAAAAACCAGAAAAGGCCAGAAACTGCAGATCCAAAATTCACAAGTCAATTTTTCAGTGGTCAATTTTTGGAATCTTCAGAAACCAAGTATACCAGCATACTTGCCTCATCCATGCAAATATTCCTGTGAAAACAGAATTCAATTTCGGGGATTTTCATTTTTCATCCCATCACTACGGATGGAGGAAAACTAGGGCATAGATATTTTTGGTTTAGGGAAGTGAGTACATTGGACAACTCTCCTTGAGGAGGCACATCTATCTGTCCAATTATAAGTTTCAAATTCCAAGTTTGAAATTTTAGGGTTTCTCTGACAAACCCTAGCCAACTCCAGAACCATCTTCAACAAGTCAAGTGGTAAGACCTAAAATCCTTTCTATTTCCATATGAGTTTCTCATTAAAGATGTCTCACCACACCAAGCTTGAGGATAAGCTTGAAGGGGCTGATAACTTCCGACAATGGAAGTATAGGATTGGGCTTGTCTTAGAAGAGAATGAATTGGACAGTTATGTGAATGAAGAGGTTCCAGTTCCAGAGGGAGATGAGGCTAAGGCCTTACATAAGAAGAACTTGGTCAAGGCCAAGAGGATTATTCCAGATTCTATCAAGGACCATCTCATGCCACATGTGTCATCCTTAAAGACCCCCAAAGAGATGTTTGATTCCTTGACCAAGCTATTTGAAGGAAAAAATATAAATCGGAAGATGACATTGCAGAACCAATTGAAGAATGTGAAGATACAAAATGCAAAGACCATCCAGTCTTACTTCACAAGGGTTTATCAAATCAAGGAACAACTTGAAGTCGTGGAAGAAAATGTAGAGAATGGAGAAATAGTGATGACCACCTTGAATGGTATCCCTAGGTCATGGGATTCCTTCATTCAAGGAATCTGTGCTAGAAAGAAGCTCATCACATTCACTAGGTTGTGGGAGGAATGCTCACAAGAAGAAGCTCGACTTGTAGCTCGAGAAGAGAAGATGGGTAATGAAGATCGAACTCTCATAACACACTCCAATAAGAATGACAACAAGAGGGAGCACCACCATAGTAAGAAAGAAAAACACCACCACCAGAATCATAGGGGTAACTTTAGATCCCGAAGAGATGTATCCACCATTCGATGTTGTACATGTGATGAGAAGGGACACTTCTCCAGGGATTGTCCTAGAAATAAAAGTGGCTCTCACAAGAAGAAGAACAACAAGATGTTGATGTAATTGTAACTTCAGAATGTATTTCACATATATGTATATTGTATTCCTATAGAGATGTTATTATTCCTCTATACGGAAGTGTCGTCATTTATATTGTAAGTGTCGTAACTTATACTTGATGGATTATTAGACCACCTTGATGGGGTCGGCCCTGTATAAGTCATGTGGGTCAAAGGGTTATTAGACCACCCTATTGGGGGTCATCCCTGTCAGCATTATGTTATGTGGTTAAGTTGAGGCCGACCTAGTAAAGGTTATTAGGCAATTCAAGTCAAGTATAAATAGAGTGCGGGAGGAACTCTATTTGATCATTCACTTTTCTCAATCATACTCTCATTGGAGAGTGGTGCACTTGTGGAGGAGGATAAGCTACTTCTAGGAGAAGACTATCTCTTATGCTTGGGTTGTATCATTTCTCTATCCATCTCTGAAGAAGTTGTGGGGTTTTTCACCTTTATGGTTTTCCCCAGTGAAACTATGTGTGTCTATTGTCTCTTGTGTGCTTGCATTATTATGTCCATGATTGATATGTTGTAGATAGGCTACACATGTTGTTCTCTGAGTAAAGATCCTAGATCAGATTGAAGTAAATTCTAAAAAACTAACTTGGCATCAGAGCTAGCCTGAAAGAAGGCATGGTATGGCATTTATGACACTTGTTGCACTTGCGAAGCTAGGGCTTGATATAGAAAAAACCAATCATCGTAGCACTTTCGCTATAAATTCATTTTGGCTTAGTTTCAAGATCTGAAACTTTTACAGGTCGAAGATAAGATCCCAATGTACCTTGTGTCCGAAGAAAAACTTCTAATTCATTGTACTTTGTGTTTTATGATCTGTACAATCTAGGGTTTCTTCCTCTTCTAGATATCAGTCATAAACAGGTGACCTAGGAAAAAAGGTCACAACTTGGGCTAGGAAGCTCCAAATGAAATTTCGTAAAATGTGACAGGTAGGACACGGACTGTAGTTTCTTAGGTAAGGTTTTTAGAGGCCGAAATTGAACCAGTGACACATGTCACTCCATACAAGTTCGCTCTCCTATTTTATCCCATAAATAAGTCATGTTGTGACACTTGGCATAACTCTCTCTCAGATAATCCATTTGAGGTCAGACCTGTGGGGTTGGAAATTCAACAAGTCACGATACCACAGGTAGAGTTTTCAGACCCTATAGATATGAAATTTTGGAGTTACACCAGAAACACTTAGGTGCATATTTCTGTCAAAACAGAATTGGATTTTGAGCACCTTCATTCATGGCTCCGGGAATTTAGGGTTTCGAAGAATGTTGGATTTTTTTGTATCGGAGACCATGGATGGATACTCCTCATCAAAATCAAAATTTAGAGACCAAGATAAAAAAAATTTGGTTGGTTAGAAGGTCGGGCTTGATCAAACCCTAGTTCGGGACTTTGATCGAAAAAGTGAAAAATTAGGGCTTCTGCAAAAATGGGAATTTTTTAAATCTGTGACCATAGCTAGAAGCTCCTTGGAAAAATCAAAGTGTAGAGCTTTGGATCAAACTATTTGTTTGGGTGAAGCTCCGGTAAACTCAAACCCTAATTCAAGTCCTCCCTAGTGAATCTGAAAATCTAAAAGGCAATTTTGAGGGTGAAACTTTGCAGTTTTCAAATTATGAGTATACCAGCTTGACCAGCTCAGAAAGGCGCATCTTTCTATCGTTTCAAAAGTTTGAATTTTTAGGGTTTCTCTAACAAACCCTAATCCAGCTCCAGATCCAGTTTCAGCAAATCAAAGTGGATAGGGTTAATCCTAGAAGAGAATGGATTGGTCACCTGCATAAGTGAAGAAGTTCTTGTTTCAGAGGGAGATGAGGCTAAGACCTTACATAAGAAGATTACAAGCAATCTCGACAGGTATGACTTATCCAGGTATGTTTCGAGATTTGTTCATGATTAAGTTTATGGTATGTTTGTCTTCATTAAGGTTAGTATAATCCTGATTAACTTTAGACTTGTCGTATCACCTTAATAAAATTATGAATGCAGATATTCATTGATTAGGGTTTTGACACTTATGATTGTACTAATGCATTGTGGTGTTGTATGAGGTTGATGTTGTCTGCTAACATGAAAGGTACATCAAGAAAGACAAATCATGTTCTAGTTCAAGAACGTATGACCATGTTGACATGAAGACAAAGATTCATTCATTGTCATGGATCACATAGAAGATCTACTTACGAGGTATGTATAACTTGGTTCTATAATGATTAACCTATGAGATATGCAGGTTACTAGCATAAGTCATTGAAGAGAACAAGAAGACATTGCTAGACATAACTAGAAAATATGATATCCAGGTATGTTTTTCCTATATCAAGTTAGAATCCTACCTTGTGTTAGGATCTTACACTATTGTATGGTTGATAATGATTATTCATGAAGTTAGAAATGTAAGTAATCAAGGTTTTATGCATATTATGTTTGATACCTTGAGTGATGATATGACTAACCAGAAAAGTCCTTTGGTCAAATAAAAATATGCATGAGTAAAAGAAGTATTCCATGAAACCTTGAATACTAATGTTTATTATCTGTGTTTGAAATTATCATGACTATAAATGTTTAAGATTATTGAGTTTTGATAGTATTGACATTATACTAATGAATGTATGTATGAGACCTCGAGGATAACACAATGATGATACTAGTAAGTATGCATAAATGATTGAGGATGGATATAAGTTCAAGGACAGGTAATCCAGGAAGCAAAGATCAAGAGGGAGCACACTCTAGTAGTTCCTGCAATGAAGAAAATATTGAGAGGGAGTCCCCCCTACAAACCAAACAAAGATAAGTATTTGAATTGTCATTTCTTGCATATTTGTTTGTTTAAATAATATTGTTCAATGATGTATATGCTTATGTTCCTAGACTTAGGGTGTGCATTATGCATATTAGAATAATTGCATTAATGAACAGTGTACTACTAATATGCATGTGATGGGTAAGTGGCCTATGGCACTGTACGACATTCCATTGCTACTTATCTAGAATGAAACCTCTTTGCTGACATGTTGGGAGTTGTGCACACTCTTAACAATGTTCTGGTAGAGATTGGAAGGCATCTAGAAAGTTACAGGATATGGATAAATGTTGTATTAAAGCATTGGCTAAAATAATTGCATGACTGTATGACATATTTCTTTATGTGTAAGAATTTTTTCTGAAAACTATGAGATGTTTCTAATCATGCAATTTAACTTGCTTTGTAGGAAAGATCGTATACCATCACCTACAAAAGAAGGACTACAACATTTGTTCCAGCAACAAAGCTATATATTGAAGATATTGAAGTTCCCAGGATCCAGGATGAAGTAATGAAAGAATACCATGATTTGCCGATCATGAAGAAAGATGTTTGGGATGTGGTCCCAAGACCAGATGGGAAGCCTGTTGTGACTTCCAAAGATAAAGCATGTTGCAGATGGCAGCATAGAGAAATACAAAGCGAGATTTGTAGCTCGTGGCTTTTCCCAGAAAAAGGGAATAGACTATGAAGAGACTTTTGATCCTATAGCCAGATACACTTCCATCACATTAGTACTGGCTCTGGCTGTACTGATGAAATGGAAGATACACCAGATGGATGTCAAGACAGCTTTCTTGACTGGTGTAGTCGAAGAGGAAGTGTATGTGGAGCAGCCACTTGGTTTTGAGACACATGACAGGGAGTCATATGTGTGTAAGTTGTAGAAAGTCGTTTATGGCTTGAAGCAAGCTCCTAGGACTTGGTATGGTAGGATAGACAGCTTTCTATCTAGTTTGGGCTTTACCAAGAGTAAAGAGGATTCCAACCTTTAGTAGAAGGTTGAGGAAGGAAATCCAGTGCTACTACTTTTGTATGTGGATGACCTGTTTGTCACAGGTGAGGATAGATTGATTGCCGACACGAAGAGGAAGCTTGCTGCCGAGTTCAAGATGAAGGACTTGGGGATGATGTACTATTTTCTAGGCATGGAGGTGTGGCAAATGGAATCTTCCTTGGACAAGGGAAGTATGCAGTAGAGATCCTGAAGAGGTTCGGGATGATGGACTACAAGGCCATGGCCACACCTATAGCATCGAACCTAAAGCGATGTGATGCTTCATCTGATCCAGTTGATGTCACTGTGTATCGTCAGATGATTGAGTCCTTGATGTACCTGACGAACACGAAACTAGATATTTGCTTTGTTGTGAACACATTGAGCCAGTTCCTGATGGATCCAAGAAGTGTTCACATGGTTGTTGTAAATCATATTCTGAGGTACCTGAAGGGTACGCTTGATTATGGGCTCAAGTATGATGCGAATCAAAAGGTTAACCTAGAGGGTTATGTTGATTCATATTGGGAAGGCAGTGCCATTGATCGGAAGAGCACTTCGGGGTGCTGCTTCAGTATGGGATCCGGTATGATCTCTTGGTTTAGCAGGAAGCAGTCCTATGTGGCACTGAGTACAGCCGATGCAGAGTATGTTGCAGCTTGTTCGGCTAGTTGTGAGGCAGTATGGCTGAGGAAGCTACTGTCTGAGCTATTTGATCTCTCGTTGGATGCTACTGGTATCTTTTGTGACAACCAGATTTGTGTGAATTTGTCTAAGAACCCGGTGTTCCATAACAGGTTGAAGCACATTGAGATCAAATATCACTATATCAGGGATATGGTGCAGAGAGGAGCAGTGAAGCTCCTGTATGTTGCGACGGATGAGCAAGTTGCATATGTGTTGACGAAACCAATAGCCAGAGTGAAGTTTGAGTACTTCAGAGGGAGGCTTGGTGTTCTCCAGATTGACGACACTTCGTGGAAGAAGTGATGGACACATTTGCAGGAGCCATTCCGAGCATGGCGAGAGGAGGATCCTTCCCATGGCTGTGGATGTAAGCGTTGTGTGATGAGCATCAGGATGATGCTCTAGTTACTGCTTTGTATATGCATCAGTTGGATGCTTTGTATGATTAGTTGGATCATGTATATGTATATGCATCATGATTAGATGCTTGATATGACCAGGTGGATCATGTACATATGCATCAGGTAGATGCATGATATGTGGTCAGGTAGATGCATGATATGCATCAGGTGGATACATCGTATGATCAGGATGATCATGGATGATGAGCTTCAGGATGTCGCTCTAGATGATATGTATCAGGTGGATACATTGTATGATTAGGATGATCATGGATGACGAGCTTCAAGATGTTGCTCCAGATGATATGCATCAGGATGATGCTATGATGATGATCAGGATGATCATGTGATGATGTATGATGAGTATCAGGTTGATGATCTGTGGCCGTGGACAGGTTGTGCAGATGAGCATGTAAGTTGACCTGGGAGATCCGACAGGTAGAGTTGTGTGCTCGTAACAGCCTGGGATTCTCTTTCGAGGCATTTCTCTGGGAGGACATATAATAGCGCCCTGGGAGATCCGATAGGTTGGGTTGTGTTCCTGTAATAAGTCCTGGGATGCTCTTTCGAGGTTTTGTCCTATGGTATGTAATGTAGTCCTGGGATATCCGATAGGTTGGGTTGTGTGCCCGTAATAAGTCTTGGGATGCTATTTTGAGGTTTTGCCATGACCACATGTAATGTAGTCCTGGGAGATCCGATAGGTTGGGCTGTGTGCCTGTAATAAGTCATGGGATGCTCTTTCGAGGTTGTGTGGTGGGAAATCCTAGATGTGTTCTAGGTCCCATCTAGTATGAAAAAGGACTGGCTCTGTAACGGAAATCCTAGATGTGTTCTAGGTCCCATCCAGTATGAAAAAGGATTGGCTCTATGACGGAAATCCTAGATGTGTTCTAGGTCCCATACTGTATGAAAAAGGACTGGCTCTGTGGAGGAAATCCTAGATGCGTTCTAGGTCCCATCCAGTATGAAAAAGGACTGGCTCTGTGGCGGAAATCCTAGATGCGTTCTAGGTCCCATCCAGTATGAAAAAGGACTGGCTCTGTGGTAGAAATCCTAGATTTTTTCTAGGTCACATCCAGCATGAAAAAGGGTTGGCTCTGTGATACATCCAGCATGGAAAAGGGTTGGCTCTGTATATGATGAAGACCTGCAGGCGGCAGGCCTACATCCAGTATGAAAAAGGACTGGCTCTGTAGAACTTCCTATGATGAGTAGATCGGAGATTGATTGAGACAGCAGCAGCAATGACGATGGCGATGACGATGATCCAGTGATGGTGATCTAGAGAAGAAGACTTTTGCTAGCAGATCTATGTCGAGAAATACCTTCCTATTTAAGAGGGAGTGTTGATGTAATTATAACTTCGGAATGTATTTCACATATATGTATATTGTATTCCTATAGAGATGTTATTATTCCTCTATACGAAAGTGTCATCATTTATATTGTAAGCGTCGTAACTTATACTTGATGGGTTATTAGAACACCTTGATAGGGTCAACCCTGTATAAGTCATGTGGGTCAAAGGGTTATTAGACCACCCTATTGGGGGTCAGCCCTGTCATCATTATGTTATGTGGTTAAGTTGAGGGCGACCTAGTAAAGGTTATTAGGCAAGTCAAGTCAAGTATAAATAGAGTGCGGGAGGCACTCTATTTGATCATTCACTTTTCTCACTCATACTCTCATTGGAGAGTGGCACACTTGTGGAGGAGGAGAAGCTGTTGCTAGGAGAAGACTATCTCTTATGCTTGGGTTGTATCATTGCTCTATCTATCTCTGAGAAAGTTGTGGGATTTTTCACCTTTATGGTTTTCCCCAGTGAAACTCTGTGTGTCTATTGAATCTTGTGTTCTTGCATTATTATGTCCATGATTGATATGCTGTAGATATGCTATACATGTTTTTCTCTCAGTTAAGATCCTAGATCAGATTGAAGTAAATTCTGAAAAACTAACACAAGAGAAGACATCATGCTCACACTGCAGAGGATGATGAACCTCCCAGGAAGAGAGCCAGAGAAGAAAGTGAAGATTCTTCAAGCGATGAAGAGTATGTTTTGATTGTTGCCCTCACAGGAACTATTACACAAGGAAGCAAAGATTGAGAGGGAGACCACCTAACAAACAAACAAAGATAAGTATTTGAATTATCATTCCTTATATATCTATTTATTTAAATAAAATTGTTCAATGGTGTACATATTGTTCAATGGTGTACCTAGATTTAGGCTGTGTATTATGCATATTAGGATATTTGCATTAATGAACATTATACTAGTAATATGCATGTGATGGGTAAGTGGCCTATGGTACTGTACAACATTCCATTGCTACTTATCTAGAATGAAACCTTTTTGTTGACATGTTGGGAGTAGTGCACACTCTTAACAATGTTCTGGTAAAAATGGAAGGCATCTAGAAAGTTACGGGATATGGATGAATGTTGTATTGAAGCATTGACTAAGGTAATTGCATGACTGTATGACCTATGTCTTTATGCGTAAGAATTTGTTCTGAAAACTATGAGATGTTTCTAATCATGCAATTGAACTTGTCTTGTAGGAAAGATCTTGTACCATCACCTACAAGAGATATTTGTTTTGAAGAACAAGCAACAAAGATCAAGAAAACTACCTATTGAAGATATTGAAGAACCTAAAGTTCCCAGGATCCGAGATACAACAATGAATGAAGCAATCCCAGAAGATTATGGAGAACACGAGATAGAAGACCCACAGGAACCTGTAGATCCACCACGTGAGAAGAATTCTCACAAGAGGAAACCAGCATGGGTACAAGAAGCAATTCAAGATGCAAAGAGACATGGTGCTCTAGAGGGAATGCATAGAGAAAGCAAGAGACCGATACCATTCTCCAGTTATTTAGCCTTGTTATGTGACATCATTGACAAAGAACCTTCCAACTATGAGGAAGCAGCTGAGAAGAAAGAATGGAAGGATGCCATGATCGAGGAGTACCAGTCGAATGATGTCTGGGATGTGGTCCCGAGACCAATAGGGAAGTCTGTTGTGACTTCCAAGTGGATCTACAAGATCAAGCATGTTGCAGATGGCAACATAGAGAAACACAAGGTGAGATTTGTGGCACGTGGCTTCTCCCATAAGGAAGGGATAGACTATGAGGAGACATTTTCACCTGTATCTAGATACACTTCCATCAAATCAATACTTGATCTGGCTGCAGTGATGAAGTGGAAGGTACACCAGATGGATGTCAAGACATCGTTCTTGAATGATGTAGTAGAGGAGGAAGTGTATGTGGAGCAGCCACTCGGATTTGAGACACATGACAAGGAGACTCATGTGTGAAAATTGAAGAAAGCCTTGTATGGATTGAAACAGGAACCCAGGACATGGTATGGCAGGATTGACAGCTTCCTAACTAGTTTGGGCTTTACCAAGAGTAAAGTGAATTCAAACCTTTACTACAAGGTTGAGGAAGGAAACCCAGTGATACTTCTACTGTATGTAGATGACCTGTTTTTGACAGGTGAGGATGGGTTGATTGCTGACACGAAGAGGAAGCTTGTTTCCGAGTTCAAGATGAAGGACTTGGCTATGATGCACTATTTTCTAGGCATGGAGGTATGGCAGAGTGCGGATGGAATCTTCCTTGGACAAGTTAATTATGCAGTAGATATCCTGAAGAGGTTCGGGATGATGGAATGCAAGTCCATGGCCACACCTATGGCATCGAACCTGAATCTATTGAGTGATGCTTCATCAGATCCGGTTGATGCCACGATGTATCGTCAGATGATTGGATCTTTGATGTACCTGACGAATACGAGACCAGATATCTGCTTTGCTATGAACACATTGAGATAGTTCCTGACGGATCTGAGACATGTTCACTTGATTGTTGCAAAGCATATTATGAGGTACCTGAAGGGTACGATAGATTATGGTCTCAAATATGATGTGAATCAGAAGATTAACCTTTCGGATTGGGCAGGCAGTTCCATTGATAGGAAGAGCACTTAGGGGTGTTGCTTCAGTATGGGATCAGGTGTGATCTCTTGGTTTAGTAGGAAGCATTCCTGCGTGGAACTGAGTACAGCCGAAGCAGAGTATGTCGCAGCTTGTTCGGCTAGTTGTGAGGAAGTATGGCTGAGGAAGCTACTGTCTGAGTTGTTTTATATCTAGTTGGACATGACTTGTATATATTGCGACAACCAGAGTTGTGTGAAGTTGTATGAGAACCCGGTGTTCCATGACAAGTCGAAGCACATTGAGATCAAGTACCACTATATCAGGAATATGGTACAGAGAGGAGCAGTGAAGCTCCAATATGTTGCGACGAACGAGCATATAGCCGATGTGTTGACCAAGGCGCTAGCCAGAGTGAAGTTTGAATACTTCAGAGAAAAGCTTGGTGTACTTCAGATCGAGGTTACTTCCAAGGAGAAGTGATGAGTCCGGAAGACGCAAATGCACATGGGATTTTCCAACATGGTGGTAGGTTGGTCCTCCCATGGTCGTTGATGTAATTTTCAAGCTTTTCCAACATGGTTGTAGGTTGGTCCTCCCATGGGAATTGATGTAATTGCCAAGCTTTTTCGACATGGTGGTAGGTTGGTCCTCCCATGGTCGTTGATGTAATTTTTGAGCCCTTCCCGGATGGTGGTAGGTTGGTCCTCCCATGTCGTTTGATGTAAGTGTTGTGTTATGTGCATCCGGGTTGTGCTCCCTGTGACGATGAGATGATCTGAAGATGATGAGGTGACAGTAGGGTACACAGGTTTTGCAGAGGCATATAATCAGTCCTGGGATGCTCCTTCAGGTTTTGCAGAGGCATATAATCATTCCAGGGAGATCCTGCAAGTTTTGCGGAGGCATATAATCAGTCCTATGATGCTCCTTCAGGTTTTGTAGAGGCATATAATCAGTCCTGGGAGATCTTGCAGGTTTTGCAAGAGGCATATAATAAGTCCTGAGATGTACCTACTTGATGGCTTGCTCGCAGAGATGATGAATACCTACATGGAGGCTAGGCCTACATCTAGCATGAAAAAGGTTGGCTCTGTAGAAATTCCTATGACGAGTAGATTGGAGATTGATGGTCGAGATAGCAGCAGCAGTGACGATGATGATCCAATGACGAAGACTTGTGCTGATGAATTGTGTCAAGAGAATACCTTCCTAGTTAAGAGGGAGAGTTAATGTATTTGTAACTTCGGAAGATATTCACTTGTATATTTTATATTGTATTCATATGTTATTGTACTTCCGACGGAGAGGTTTCATTTCTCCGATCAGGAAAATTATTATTTTATTTGAAAGGGTTATTAGACTCCCCTAGAGGGATCGGCCCTGAGTTAAGTGGTAATGGGTTATTAGACTCTCTTAGGAGAAGTCGGCCCAGTTAGGGTAAAATTCAAGTAGAAGTAAAGTATAAATAGAGAGGGTGCACCTCTCTATTTATACATTCACTCACTCATCAAGTTCGCATAAGTGAGTAGGAGGAGAAGTTCGCACAAGTGAAGAAGACAGAAGCTGTTGGAGACCATTTCTATCTTTTGGGGTTTTGTATTCTTGTTCATTCTATCTCTGAGGAAGTTGCGGGGTTTTCTACTTTATGGTTTCCCCGGTGAAACTCTTTGTGTCTCTTGTCTCTTGTGTTTGATTTGTTGTGCATGGTATGCTCTCAAATAAGATCCTAGATCATATTGAATTAAATAGTGAAAAACTAACAATTGGTGGGTTATCTTGCGTCTGTTATCGGTATACATTAATGACCGGTAATCAGACGATGCCACATCAGGTTCGAAATCAACACCTTTATTCCCTTGATAGGGCATGCACCGTAGATGATTTGTGTAGAAGACCTCCAGACTTCAGTGGCATTCAGTATGGTACTGGTGATCGTGATTATGCTTATGAGATATCAGTCGCATACATCAGTAGTTTGTACCTTCAGTTTGCATCAGTTGTTTCCTTCTCAGCAGGAGACCATATCTTACTGGGTCATGGCTATGACCACTCATGACATGTATTCACTATATACTGCCTATTCCTGGCCATTTTATCAGATTGTTATGTATTGTACCGATATGTATTCAGAGATATCATTGTATTATGCTGAGTGGGCTACTCCTTCCATTTGTGTTTCCATCACTCCACTTTTGAGATTTATAATGTATTTCGGCCATCGTAGTACCTTCTCTGACCTCACACATTAGGGGGCATCTCTTACAACGTATTTTTCCACCGTGTGAGAATTTATACTCGTTGGCCTCTATTATTCATTTGATTGACTCATAACCATTTTTTTGTCCTCCAAGAACCCTTGTTTCCCTATTTTTGTTCCTGTACACAAGTTGCTTGACTGCAACTCACGCATACGCCTGTTGTACCACTATAGCTTGCGTACATCAAGTTAAATGGTAAATAATAGTAAAAACTCATTTTTCACTCCAAAAAGCGGTCACAGGGTTTGGCCCTCCATGTATCCTGAAACGTCTCGATCCGACCTTTCACTTTCCCATTGGAAGGTTATATATTGATTCATTATGCATGGAAGGAGGGGAGAAGGAGAGAGCATCGAAACTCTATTGGATTTTTTCCATAGCTTGAGTCTACATCCATTGATCCTAGTTGTTGTGAACCCTTTATGTTCACCTACCAAACTCTTCCATACCTTGAGTTTGCCATTGCATGGGGGATTGAAGTGGTGGAGACACAAGTGGAGGGACCTAGTTCTCGGTTCAGATGAGTTGCCGGCAAGAGGTTGTATCATGTACTTCTTGTTTACATTAATGGAAATACTCATTTTCTCGTCCAATTGATGTTGTGAATGGTTTATTATCATTGGGCACATTTGCTTATTATATCATGGACTATGTTATGGTTTATGCTAACAACTTCCATATATCATATGCACTTGCTTGTGTTTATTGTTGAGACTAAGCTGCGGGTTCAAGTGTGGTGATTGGAAAGCTCAACGAGGATCTACACCAAACGTCTGGTTGAAGGTTGGTATTTTATTCCACTTCTTAGCATTTACATTTATATAGCATGCATTGGGAATTGAGTTGATTTCTGGTAGTCATTTGTCTGTTGTGGTCTACCCCAAACCATAGGAAGTTTTTCTTTGTAACACATAGCCTAGCTCGGGAGTGGTGTCTCAGCTGAATTAATATAGTCTGGACAGAGACCTACGGTTGGGTGGAATGTTGCTCTTCCATAGCTAGTTGCTCGGGCAATTTCAATTAAAATATAAGTGTTCATTATTGTTTCTAATTATGCCAAATTTGTGTATTATGAGTGACTATTTGTTTATGTCAGATTGAATGAAATGATCCAATTTGAATTGTTAAAATTGAATGCCTACAAATAGCATAAGATGAGTTTACTTATGTGCATGTTTTTATTGATGCCTGTGATGAGCATGTTGGTATATGCATGTTGTATGTGCACTGATAGAGTTTAATTCCCTTGTGTATGTTATTATGTATCTACACACGCATTGAAATGTTAATGAATTTGTTAATATGGCCTTGGGGGGGAAATTTAGCACACTGTATATCGTTCATGTTCCCTCCGTTGATCGGATTGATGGGAGGGGACGTGACAAAGTGGTATCGAGCTAATGGTTGCAGCACTGGGGCTGTTTGCACCGGAATATACACCTACAAGCAGAAGATCAAGAATGTGCAAGAAGTGTTGGTGAACATTTGGTAAAATCGTGGGTTTAATTAATGACCAAAATCAAAAACTTCAAATGTTGTAGAGGAGCACAACATTGTGTAGAGCTCGCCGAGAGTTTTTCGTCGATGCCCGTTTCATCAAAAATGGACTTCGGACGTGAAAGATATGGGCAATGGCACAGTCATGGGAAGTTGAGGTTAGTGGTTTCAACTTCCAACTTCCGACGTACGGAAGGTAGTAGTCGGAGTCGGGAAGTTGGGGTAGTCCTGCTAGAAGTCGTTGTGCGGTTCCGACTTCCAACTCCCAGTGTACGGAAGGTAGTAGTCGGAGTCAGGAAGTCTGGGTAGTCTTGTTGGAAGCCGTTGTGTGGTTCCGACTTCCGACTCCCGACGTACGGAGGGTAGTAATCGGAGTCGAGAAGTCATGGTATTCTTATTGGAAGTTGTTGTGCGCTTCCGAATTACAACTCCTGATGTATGGAAGGTAGCAGTCGAAGTTAGGAGGTCGGGGGTGGTTGTCGAAATTGGTTTTGCGGTGTCGAATTCCGACTCTCGGCATACGAAAGATAGCATTCGGAGTCGAGAAGTCTAAAATGACTCATTACAGGATAGTTGCGCATTTTGGTTTCCTATTTTCGATCGGCAAAGTCGGAAATGCTTGGGAAAGTCAAGATTGACCAAGTCGGAGTCGGGACATCAGGATTAAAAAAAAATATAGAGCCCAAAAATTGTTTCATCCATAGCAGGAGCAGTTTAATTTAGAATCATATGAGACTTGCAGCGTTCGGACGCCATTAGTGAAGGCCACAAAAACAATAGTGAGAGGCCCAAGTCCGTTTTGCTCCGATTGGGTGGAAATTTTGAAATAGATACTTTCAAAGATTGGTGTCCAGAAACTAGATGGGAGCTCGATTTGGGATGAAATCGCTAAGGTGCGGTCATGGGCCAAACACAGAGTTAATTCTAAAATCTTGGTTCCAAATTCCAAAAGGTGTGAAGTCGGGGTGTGAAAGAAGGTCAAAATGCACTATTCCATAGAACTTTTGGGGGATTTTGAAAAACTTGCAGGGGGAAAATGACCCTAGATCTCGAGACCAAGAAAATTTATGAACTCGTCATTTTACCTACTCATTAAAACAAGCAACTTTTGTTAGACAAAGTTTTTCCAGAAATGCTTAGTTTAAGAGATAGCCATTTTTGCCAAAAATTCCAAGATTTGGAAAAAGTTGCAAAGGTTAAAAGTAGTCAAACCCAAAATTTTATAGAGGTTGACTAGTGCATCGGATTAGAGATATGAAAGTCTTTGAGTGATCCTTGTCATATGAAATTTACCCATTAGAAAAAAATTTCTAGTTCTCTCTAGATTTACTTCTACAAGTGGCTAAAGTTGGCTACCGAAGCTAATTGCACCTGTGGAAAAAGTGCAAAATTAGGCAAAATTGACACTTTTGGAAGAGTGTAAATTCCATATCCAAAATCAAAATGGAGCATGAAGATAGGCATTGGAAAGATTATCCATGAGGGAGTAGTGTTCCACATTCAGAATTTGAATGAGGAATTCCAATGTCTCAGATCAAAACATAAAAGTGTCTGTAACCTTGTTTTGACAAAAAAATTGTTAATAAAAGCAATTCCCATAAATGCATAAATGGAACGAAGGAAAAGACGACCTAAGAACCCTGTGAATAATTCAATAAAACTAATTCCATTTAAAATAGAATTTTTATGTTTCATTTCATATATTACTAAAATGTCTAATAAATATCTCTATGATGCACAGTGTTTACAGTTGATAAACTTTGAAGAGTTGTAGCAAAGGGCAGCAGGCAGAGGAAAGATTCCCCAAAGGAAAATGGTGACCATGTATGATGCTCAGGACCCCTGTGAACATGATGAGGATGTCTTAGGAGAAAATATGCAAGAGAGTAATACTAAGACAAATTCAAATGGGAAAAGGTAGTAGATCATTCCTCAAAATTTGGTTGAAACAATGAAAAGTTTCAATGAGAGATCCATCAAAGCTCAAGAAGACCAGAACCAGATTAATGTGGCTATCCTTCAAAGCCTCACTGATATTCAGTGGAGAGCTCATCTTGGATCTAATCCAAGCAATGTTGGTCAAGAAAGAAGAAGTGTAGAGAGTCACTCTAGAAGTCGCAATAGAAAGAGGACTCCAAGTCCAAGAAGTTGTTCCTTGAGAAGGGAACGTAAGATATATTCGCTAAGATCTTCTTCTAGCAGGTCATGTGATTCTCAAAGTTCCCAAAGTATTCCAAGGTGTACTTCTAGCAAGTTAGAAATAATGAGGGATTTTAAAAGAATTCCACAAGGAGAATTTAGAAAGGGAAGGCATCCCACATTTGACGGAGAAAGTAAGGCAAGTCAATAAGCGGAAGCATGGCTTCTTGAGATGAAGAAGTATTTTAGAATTCATGATTACACAGAAAATGAAAAGCCCAGAATTGTTATTTACAATCTAAATGGCCAAGCTGCAATTTGGTGGGAGCAACTCATGCAAGTAAAAGGAATCAAGAAAAGAAGGGTCACTTGGGAGTGATTTAAGAAGTATTTCAAGGAGAAATAGCTATATGCTAGGTATTATGATAACAAGATGAAGGAGTTCATTGAACTAAAATTGGGACAGAAATCTATGGAATAACATGTCCATAATTTTTTGGAATTGTTGAGGTATGTAGATTACATCAAAGATGAAAGAGGAAAAATCCAATGCTTCATTGGAAGTCTGCCCTGAAATTTCAAAAAAAGAATTGAGTTTGTTAACCCACCAACTCTTGATGAAGCCATTAGGATGGTGATGCATTGCTATGAGCAAAGCAAAGGAAAATCAGAGATTCATCCAACATAGAAGGGAAATCCAAAAGGAAGATTTGATCAAAGGAGAAGTGGATTTAAGCCTCCTTTTAAAAATCAACCAAGAATTTACAAGCACAAAGTGGAATTAAGCCAGCAATAGCAGCAGAAAAAAGGGCCAAGAGTATTGCTTCAATGTTGGGGACGTGGAGAGAACCACATGATTAAATATTGTCCACACCTTAGAGAGAACCATTGAGGCTTGCAACTTAGAAGCAGCAGTCACATTGGAGGATATGGCAAGGACAACTCCCCAAATTTATGCAACGTTGGATAATCATTAGGAAGATCATCAATCAGCAGTAGTGGAAGTTGAAGGTAAGATTGTTAAGCAATCTATTTCTGTTTTGATTGATCCAAAATCTACTCATAGTTATGGTTCTCCAAAAGTGGTTGAAAGTTGTTCCCTTGGAAAAATGAAGCATAATAAGTCATGGTGAGTTCAATTAGCCACGGGAACAAAAAGAAACGTGAGTGAAGTAGTGATGGAATGCCCCCTAGAGTTGAATGGATTTCTCACCAAGCTAATTTAAATGGCTTACCATTAGGATCCTATGACACCCTTATTGGTATGGATTGGTTGGAAAGACATAGAGCCAAGGTAGATTGTTATGAAAAGGCTCTTGAATGCATTGATGAAGAGGGGAAGTCAAGATTGGTAAAAGGAATTCCCAAACAAGTTTCGGTAAGGCAGATTTCGGCCTTACAGTTAAGAAAGTTTTACAAAAAAGGGTTTTCAACTATATGCAACCCATATATCAAATTCCTTAGAGAGCAAAAGAGCAAGGATAAAAGATTATCAGTTGTTGTAAGAGTTCAAATATGTGTTTTCAGATGAAGTGTTGGGACTACCACCAAAATGGACATTGATTTTACAATCGATCTTGTCCTAGGGGCAGTGCAGGTTTCCAAAGCTCCTTATAGAATGAACATGCCAGAATTGGCAGAATTAAAGATGTAGCTACATGAATTAATGGACAAGAAGTATATAAGGTCAAGTGTGTCTCATTGGGGAGCATCGGTGTTATTTTTCAAGAAGAAAGATGGGACTTTAAGGATGTGTATTGATTACAGATAGTTAAATAAAGTGACAGTCAAGAATAAGTACCCATTGCCCAGGATTGATTATTTGTTCGATCAAATGAAGGAAACCAAAGTGTTTTTGAAAATTGACTTGAGATCCGGTTATCATCAAGTGAGAATAAAAGAAAAAGACATTGACAATACAACTTTCCGGACAAGATATGGTCATTATGAGTTCACAGTGGTGTCATTTGGACTTACCAATGCACCTACCATATTCATCTGTCTCATGAATAGTGTTTTGGAAAATATTTGGACAAGTTCGTGTCAGTGTTCTTAGATACATTCTTGTTTATTCAAGGAATGAAGAAGAGCATGAGGAACATTTAAGAATAGTGTTGCAAGTTCTTAGAGAGCACCAACTTTATGCAAAGTTAAGCAAGTGTTCTTCTTTATCAAAGAAGGGTACAATATTTGGGTCATCTTATTTCAGAAGGAATTTCAGTGAATCCGGAAATTATTGAAGCCATAATGGATTGGCCTACTCCAAATAATGTTACAGATGTTAGATCTTTTATGGGTCTTGCAGAATACTACAGAAGGTTCATTGAGGGATTCTCCAAGATTGCTCATCCAATCACATCGTTGCAGAGAAATAATGTAAAGTTTGTATTGTCTGAAAAACGTGAAGAAATCTTTCAACAGCTGAAGAAGTTACTCACTAGTGCTCATGTTTTGAAAATTGCAGAAAGCTTTCAACAGATGAAGAAGTTACTCACTAGTGCTCATGTCTTGAATATTGCAGATCCAAAGAAAGATTTTGTAGTGTGTACAGATGCTTGCATTGAAGAATTAGGTGGAGTGCTTATGCTATAAGGCTTTGTGATTTGCTATGAGTCTAGAAAATTAAAAGAGCATAAAAAGAATTATGCAACTCATGATTTAGAATTAGCAGCCATAGTACATGCTTTCAAAATGTTGGGAAGAAGATTTGAGCTTAGAACCAATCACATGAACTTAAAATATTTGTTTAACTAACCAAGTTTAAATGCCAAGCAATCTAGATGGTTGGAATTCCTATGTGAGTTTGATTTTGAAATCAAACATGTAAAAGGGAGATAAAATAAAGTTGCAGACGCCCTTAGCAGAAAATTTCAGGTAGCAACCTTAAGCGTTTGCAAATCAGATTTGAGAACAAGGATTCTTGAAGCCCAAAATAACGATAAAACTTACCTTCAAGTAAAAAAGAAATTGCAGTAGGGAAAATTAGATGAAAAGTGTGAAGGGTACCAGCTCGGAGAAGATGATATTCTTCTTTATAAATTGTGCAGATTTGAAGAAGATGGTAATGGATGAAATTCATCAAATTCCATACTCTGGACATCCAGGATATCAAAAAACAATAACAGTAGCAAAAAAGCAATACTTTTGGCATGGAATGAAGAAGGATATAGCAGAATACATTGCTCGACGTCAAAAGTGCCAACAAATCAACATCCAATAGCACTGTTGCAGCCTTTGTCCATTCTAGAATGGAAGTGAGAAGTAATTTCTATGGATTTTATAACAGGTTTTCCAATGACAGTGAGGAAGCACGATTCAATTATGGTTGTGATGGAAAAGCTTTCAAAGGAAACTCATTTTATTCCAGTCAAGTCCACTCATAAAACAAGTGAAATAGCGAACATCTTGATGAAGGAAATATTCAAATTGCATGGATTACCGAAAGCAATAGTTTTCGATCGAGATGCAAAGTTCACATCCAATTTTTGGAAATGATTATTTTAGGAATTGGGAACTCAACTGAATTTTAATACAGCGTTTCATCCTCAAACAGATGGTCAAACCAAGAGGGTGAATCGAGTTCTTGAAGATATGTTGAGAATGTGTGTGATAGATAAACCATCCAAGTGGGAGGATTACCTACACTTGGTAGAATTGGCATACAACAATGGACATCAAGCATCATTGCGAATTAGCCCATTTGAGGCAGTGTACGGAAAGGAATGCAGAACTCCAGTGAATTGGGATAGTCTAGTGACTAGGGTATTGCTTGGATCATAAATGTTCAAGGAAATGGAGCAAGAAATTGTTAAGATCAAGCAGAATTTAAAGGCAACCCAAGACAGGCAGAAAAGTTATGCAGATTTGAAAAGAGTGCACAAAGAATTTAAAATTGAGGATCATGTTTATTTAAGAGTAAGTCAAGAAAAAGTGCCCTAAAGTTGGGAAGTTGCGTCAAGTTGGCACCAATATATTGTGAACTCTTCGAAGTCCTTGATAGGATAGGGCTAGTTGCACATAGGATTGCATTGCCTGCTAACATGAGAGAGCATATTGTTTTTCATGTTTATTTGCTTAAGAAGTATGTGTATGATCATAATCACATAATTGATTGGAATGTGATACAGGTGGAACCTGAGGGGGAGTTCCAAGAGGAACCTATGCGTATCATCTACAAAAAGATAACATTGCTCCGGAACCGAGCCATCAGACAGGTAAAGGTGCAATGGAAGCACCTTGGTCCAGATGAGGCTACATGGGAATTGGAAGATGCCATGAAAGAGGCATATCCATTTTTGTTCAGTTTTGAGAACACCGAGGACGATGTTGTTCTAAGGGAGAGGGAAATGTAATACCCTATTTTGAACCTTGGAATGTATTAGCTTCATATGTGAATATTGTGCATACACGATATATGAATTCATAGCATGGAGCTCAAGGCCAAGGCCTCGCTAGTGAATGTTCGGCTCTAAAAGGCAAGTATTTTATATTTTTTGAGCTATGTGCTAGTAAACCATGGGAAATTGTAAATATATGTAAATATTTATAATGCAAATAAAATTTGAAGAGATCGCTATGGAAATGACTAAAAATGAGGGGTTTGTATGTGTCCACTAGGGAGAGGTGAGGCGTTGGGGGGTTGAATCCTTTGTTGCCAAATGTCATCATGAGAACCCATCTTGACTAGTTATGCTGACATTTAATTTTGTTGTAAGGAGGCAGCTGAGAAATCAACACATGAATTTAATGGAGCATGGGCAAACTCGAGAATTTGTATGGTTGGGTATGGGCTCAGTTTACTTGACCCAGAAGTTAATTTCCTAATGGGGAATTCATTTTCTATCATTCCCATTCCATTTGGGAACAACCAGACATCAATTCTCGGCCCATCATGCATCCCCAACAATGAAAATTGCAGAAATCGCATCCAGCAAAGAAGCCACTATTTAGAGTGTCAAAACAGCCAGAATTTGATGTAAGCAGTGAAATCCAGTGGGAAATCCATAGACATAAACCCTGGGGCGAATTTGAGAGTGTCAAAGGCCCGAAAATCCATAGGAGGACTTAGATTTGGAAGCTCAGAAGTAGAATTTCGCGATTGAGTCACGTGGCCAGAATTCAGAAAATCCAAGAGTGGATTGAATTTGGAGAGAGATCAAAGGTCGGAAATGCTTGATAAACCCAACGAAGGCATGAATCTCTAAGTTTTTGCAGCTTGGACCTTTCTATGCCCACCCTGAAGAGCACTAGAGGGAAGGGAAACCAGATGGACTATGTAGCAGAGATGGGAACCTTTCTTGTGTTGGGTGTAGTAAGTATTGTCGGTGCCAAGGCTGATTAAGATCAATTGAGATGTTTGTAGCTTTGTGGTTAAGCTCGTTGGCTTAGCATTCTCCTTCCATGTCTCCCTGCATGTTTGACAAACTCAGCTACGTTCCAACTTAGCATGAATGATTGTCCCTATGGTTGTGAGTGAGCCTAAGTAGTTCCTCAGTGGATACATAGCCCAGCTCAGGGGTGATCTCTCAGCTGAATTAATATAGGTTGGAAAAAGACCTACGGTTGGGTGGAACGTTGCTCTTCCATAGCCAATTGCTCGAACAATTTCAATTAAAAGATAAGTGTTCATTGTTGTTTCTAGTTATGCCAAATTTATATATTATGAGTGACTATTTGTTTATGTCAAATTGAATGAAATGATCCAATTTGAATTGTTAAAATTAAATGCCTGCAAATAGCATAAAATGAGTTTATTTATGTGCATGTTTTTACTGTTATGCATGTGATGAGCATGCTGGAATATGCATGTTGTGTGTGCACTAATGGAGTTTAATTCCGTTGTGTATGATATTATGCATCTACACATACATTGAAATGTTAATGAATTTGATAATATGGCCTTGGGGGCGAATTTTAGCACCTCGTATATCGTTTATGTTCCATCCACTGGTCGAATTAATGGGAGGGGACGTGACAAGAAATTTATAGTGCAAATTAAATGACAAAATGGCACTGTGAAAACTACAAGTGCATTTTTTTTTCTCTTTGTGCATTTTGGTTCTTGAAAACTAAGACAAACGATCCTCATGCCTAAATTTAAAAAACTTGTCTCAGCTCTAGGTACAAGGCCCTAAAACTCTATTTTCAAGCACACGGACATGGTCCACCTTCATAAATGTTTTGAAACCTATGTGCTCTACATGGAGCCGAAATAACTATGCTGTATGTAGCCCTTGGCCTTACTAACAATATTCTTAAATGGTTTCTCGATTGGGGAACTGGATAGAGATCTGCCGAATTGACTCTTGCCTATAAAACAGGCCAAAATAACAATTAAATATGTGTGCCTCCTTGGCTTCTGAGATTCAGAACACTCTCTCCTGCATACGAAGGTTGAATGGTGTGCAATGAAAAGCAACACATCGCAAACACGATAGTTTTCCAATGGTTGGCTGCACAATAGTTTTTATGCCTGCATTTTTGTACTTCTAAGATCAAAATCGAATTCCATCGGCTCCATAACACTCATTGACCTTAAAAAGAAACATATTTGAGCCAATCCTTTCCTTTAGATAGGTCGATCTGCCTGTACAGTTGACCACAACGATTTTAATACAATCCCTTAATTGTTACTGTGGAGAAAAAAAAATTAAACATGTTTATTCTTTTCCTTTTCATAATTATTTGTCAGCGCACATTCAAAATCTACATAACTTTAAAAGAGAGAAATTTAGACAAATACATAATCTCATTATAAACACCACATTTGTCTCAAACATAGGTTAAGGAACATTCGTGGTACTTGGAATACATGTATGTGAACCATAAAAATGTAATAATTCATCACAAATGCAGTACTATGACAACATGCAGGCTCCCCCATCAGCATGTCCCAGAAGCCCCAAAATACAAGACTAAATGTTTAGAAGCATGAAGCTTTTTTTATAGTAAGCAACATTTCTCCAGATAAATGGGTGTAAAGAAGACAATCTAAGAGTCGAAACAGTAGGCACGCTTCTATGACTGAGCAAGCAGATTTGATATACTGTAGCCTTGGGAAGCAAAATCAGCTTGATCAAATTGCATAAATGGAAAAATACTAAACTCAATATGTTGAGTCCAGCCCATTCGGCCTGTCTATTGAAGGAAGTTTGACTAGCGGTTAGCCTATCGATGGGTCAAACACCCCTCAACAATTTTGAAAACCCCTTAATTTGGCATTTGTAATAGAAGGATTTAAAATTTACCAAACTATGAAAAAAATGATTTATATGTTGAGTATGCATTACCTGTAGAGAAGCATAAAATATCCCTTCAAAATCCAATCGAATAGAGTATGCTAATGTCCCTTCAAATAAGATCTATGGAGTCGATAACAAGGTAATAATACTCATCTTAGATTATATATAAAGTTCTTTTGCCAATTTACTCTCTTCCCGTGTGGATGAAAGCAGGAAGGATCAGAAAGGAAAACTAATACAATAAGGAAAACTGCAGTGCACATGGCAAAAGCTTGTGACAAAAACTTTGCTCCATGCTTATGTATATCCTCACAAGCATTATCTTTCATGAGGCCAGCCATGAACAACATAATGCATAGTGTCCAAGATGGCTAAAGCAGAGATTTCTCTGTGGTCAAGTATGATTCTTTCAGTAGGAATGTGTTCAAAAACAACAGACTACAGATACTTGATATATAAGTATCTAAACTAATTAAGACACACAACCTAGCACAAACAGAAATTACTGAATTTACATTGAGACAGGCCATCTGTATAAAATGCAATTTTGCTGTTAACAGAGAAAACTCTCTGAAATCACTCTGATTGTAAAAAGACAAGCCATCTGTGTGAAACTGGAAAACTGATATCACTATTAAATAAACCAATAGCTATTGCTCGAAATATTTAGAAACTAAATCCTTGCATATTATTTGGGATATGTATTACAATATTTTTAAATATTTACAAAGTACTTTATCCATTATGATTCCAACATAAAAGATATTCTCTACACCTTTCAAAATTTGCATATCCATGTTATGAGACAAGATTTTGCTAATCCATGTACATAATATTGGCTCCAGCTATTCTTTCTAGCAATTCTTATTGCCATTGAATATTTACAAGTCAAGAGACAGTTGATGGGCAACCACTTAACTACTGGACAAAGAGGCTAGTCTTGTGCAAATAAAAAATGCAAAAGCTAATGGCTGTGATTCTTGAACTCCTATATATTGTGGTACAAAGATGCAGTAAACGTCACACCCATGGATGCTGCAAAAAGCGCCACTATACCAGCTGGATTACTTTCTCGCTTTACAAAACATCTTTCCCCTGTTGAGATAAGCTTATAACGTCAACTGCTATTGAAGCATTAGATGTATCTCTAAGACAAAAAGAATAGGGAAAAGCTCATCGTAAAACTGATAATTCTTCATCATTTTTATACATGCAAACAATGCTATGTACAAAAATAAAAATGACGAGGTCTCACCTGCCCAAACCATGACTCCTACAGAAGCTCCAAGGCCTAGAATATAAGCATCAATACCTGTCCGACTGTTGATGCACAATAGCAGTTATCTTATTTGTGAAGATAATCAGAATTCAAGTGCCAACAAAAAGATAGGTAGTTTAATCAATAAAAGTTTCATGGGCTAAAATTTACTGTTTAATCAATAAAAGTTTCATGGGCTAAAATTTACTTACATCTATCATGTTTGTTGGGAATGTATCTTTTAAAAACAATATGCGTTTATGTAGTAAATTCAAATCTATAATATACAGAGTATGCAGAAAGCTAAAGACCCATAAAACAATACAGAAACTGAACATTGTCAAAAATCCATATTGACTTGTGCAGCTAAAACCATTAAAATAACAATAGCAGGTTATAAACAAATTTTATAACTTCAAACATAAGTTGAACAAAAGTTTCCATAGTTTAGTGTATAAATATATGGGTCCTGAAATTCAAAATGGAAACACATTTAACATGTATGCAAACCACATATTATGAATCTTTGTACCATGTCTGCCACTTTTCCTTGTGGGAAACTCTGTACAATGTTTAAAGTTAAACATAGACGTCAGCCAATTATCCTTAATGTTAAGACAATCTAAATCATATGCATTTGATAAGATAAATATATTGGCTGATCATACCAGAAGTGTCCTGCTACATTAATCTGAGAATGCATCTTGAGTCTGGAGAAATCTTTCGACACTGAAGTGCAGAATTTTCCACAACAGATATCTGCACTGGATGTAACCCACTTCCATACTAATTCACTTTGAGATATAAATACCTGTCAACCCCCAGTTGTGCCTACACTACTGGAGGGTTAAGATCCAGCAAGATTCCATCAAGATCCAGCAAGATTCCATCAGGCCGGTCACATTATTCGTTGATCCAGGCATGTACATTGATCAGGAGGACCACATGACATGGATATTCATGTGTTGGGTTCGTAAAAGAAGCAAGTCCCAATGGGACTGCTTGTTTGCTTTTTGTAATCTGTTTTTTTTTTCGGGCATGTCTATGATTCCTATTTTCTTTATGTGACAGGTACAGGTTTAATGTCAATGGTTCCCACGCATGCAAATGAGGGGTGGTCCAAGGTCCTGGTGGATGAAGAGTAGTGGTGAGTTAAGATCAAACAAATGGTTTTTTTCAGTGTGACACAAGGCAGCCAGATGGTGATACTTATGTGAAGAAATTTCTGGAAGCACAGAACATGTGTAGTTAATCTATTAATATAAGACTGCTCCTTGCATGTTTATTGATACTCATTACATTCACATGGTCTTTGTCAAAATTAAAGGCAGCAACCATCATATCTCAAGCCACTGTTTAGCAACTTATGTTTGCCATGCATAAATGCCTTTATATGAACAACTTGCCTGCAATTCAGACAATAATGAGGGCACACTGACACTACATCTATTCTGGGGCAGCAAGTTGGGCACTAATCCAAAGGGAGTCTGGGCAGCATTAAGAAGGCACATTGGTTGGTGGTTACACTCCCTTTTCCTGGTGGCAATAGGTGCTATTATGAGTGCCATTTTTAGTCCTTCCTCATGTATTGATAACAGAGTGCTAGCTATACCATCTAGGCTATCTGTGCTGTCTTTTGAAGAATCCACAGAAAATCTCAAGGATGTAGAGATTCGAATATTGGCAAAAAATTAACTTCGCCTATTTGAGACAATACAGAAAACCTTTGGCTCACTTTCAAGAAGTCATGGACCAATATGCACAAGAGGAACAAGCTGTGGATAAGCTGCTGAGACTACGAGATAATATTCAATCATCATTCACTGCAAGTACTGTAGCAAAACTACTAGTAGTAGCAGTAATACAAGCAAGCTTGTGGGTGAAGATTCTAATGAAAGTCCAAGAGAAGATATTATATCGGATGGAAAGGATAAATCAAATAGAAAGAAGTGGTTAAATCTCAATTTCAAAGGAGAGAAAAATAGCTGAAATTTCCTAAAAACTATAAGACAAGTATCAGTGTCTTTCGCTGTTCACAGACCAGCAGTTGGTGGCTGGAAATTTTGAGAGCTGTTGATAGGTCACCTATGAAGAACCAACAAAATATTGTTAGAGAACAAAGTCAGAAAAATTGAAGGGATCAGAATGTAATAATGTCTTGAAAAAGAGCTTTGATGCATGTTTTAAATCTTTATAAACTGAGCAAATGTCTGAGATATAGTTTGTTGTTTCTGTTGTACCTGAGCTCCAAAAGACAAACCTGCTACAGAAGCCTAGAAAGGTAAAGCACAGGAAGTAAGAGATCACTTGGCATAGTTATGCCCCTCCCTCAGAATACACTGGAAGTGGTTAATCGAAAGGTTATAAAGGTCGTGTATAAATGCTTTGTTCGAACAGCAGCTGCATGTTATAGTTTGCATGGCACATGCCTTTTATGTGGCAGTTGCATGTTATAGTTTCCGTGCTTTTAGACAAGCAGTTGCATGTCATCTTTTGCATGCTCGTTTCTAACAGTGTGCATGCTTAAAATCTGCCCAAATGCGCACTTTCCAAGAAGGATATATCCCCTCTTCCAGTGAATCAAACCATGCAGAACATGAAGGATAGTTTAGGTCCAGTTCATATTAGTTGCATGGCATGTGGTGGGTTATTTTACTCTTATTTGCATGCTATGCTCTAGCTGTGACCATTTAAGACGAAGGGACACAAGTCTATCATGGAAATGGAATTCAACCATGTGATTTGGGAAGCTGGAGTAAAGGGAGCTATTGCCATGAAACTGGAACAGTTGCATTGAAGTTACCTGCAGCAAATCAGCAGTTATTCGCTAATGCGAAGTGGGCTAGTGGCATGTGACTGGCTTGTCAAGACTGTTAGAAAATCACTGAACAAAAGGTGGCCATGGTTTGTCCGAGTTGCCAGATGGGGAGAAGCAGTGCACATGCATTCGAGCAAAAATCTCTTCACTTCTCCATCCACCATTCTCTGACCACCACCCTCATTTGCTGGCGAGGAGACCATCGGCAGCCTGTTGCATGTCAGACACTATGGTGCAAACAGTCTCTTGATAACGTATGATAGATTCAATTATGCTTTATACTAGCTCTTTATTTCATTGGGATGCTAATGGTCAATTGTTGGTAAATGTTCGGTGCTTTTATCTTGTTCTTGTTTTGATTTATCCAAATTACTAAAGACACAATTTCTTTCAGTCCATCTCATTTGTTTTCTGGTCATATTCTCCTTTAAATATTGTTCTCAACCTTCCAAGCTAAGTATTTTGAAATAAGCCTCGTTCTTCACCAGTTCTAGGACAGTCGAAGAGAGAGCTTTAGCACACTGTTTTCTCTAACTTGTTTGCGCAGATTTGCAGATCAAACTACAGCGTGTGACCTCTAGGTAACATATGATAGATTCAATTATGCTTTATACTAGCTCTTTATTTCATTGGATGCTAATGGTCAATTGTTGGTAAATGTTCAGTGCTTTATCTTGTTCTTGTTTTGATTTATCCAAATCGCTCAAGACACAATTTCTTTCAGTCCATCTCATTTGTTTTCTGGTCATATTCTCCTTTAAATCTTGTTATCAACCTTCCAAGCTAAGTATTTTGAAATAAGCCTCCTTCTTCACCAGTTCTAGGACAGTCGAAGAGAGAGCTTTAGCACGCTGTTTTCTCTAACTTGTTTACGCAGATTTGCAGATCAAACTACAGCGAGTGACCTCTAGGGGCACCCCCTTGGACTGGAAGAGCAACAGTCCGGAACGGAGAGGCATCTAGCTGTGACAGGACTAGATAGCCTGTAATTATTGTGTGACTCTGTGGTACAGATCCACGTGATAACAGTACCCCAAGACACTTCACAAAGCTACTTCAAAATCACATTTATATCATAAACTTTTTCCATCTAGACACTTTGCCCGAGGAAAGCCAAGTACAATATTTTAAGATACATATTGGACAAGTTCATCACTACCCTAAGGAATGATAACAAATTGTCATTGCATTCCTTAACATTTACAGAATTCAGTAGTAAACTCTTTCAAGGTCTAAAAATACTTTCAATCTCTTTCATCCATTATGATGTAATCTTTGGTTAGGAAAAACACATCTGCCAGTTAAACTAAAATGACCTTTTAGATTTAATATCAATGCAATTAAATAAAGCATATCAATATTAAACAATGGGATGTTCACTTTAGATAGGTATATTTTAATCTGCATTCGAATGTGCATGCCTAAAATGCCACTACTCCAAAAGGCCAGATAGGACCCGTGGAATCCAATCTAGAGAATTTTCATATGCTTCATTCTTAGTCAAGTTGCAAAAAACATACAAAAAGAAAGAAAGAAAGGGAATTATATTAATGTTAATTCCACTCATTTCCATTAATTCATTGTCTCACAACTATCTCTAGGACTTAATCCCAACCACTTAAAGGGAGTCTTTGTGTGTTGATCATCTTGGATTTTGTGCAGATTTATTGATTTGATGGCAGCATACACCTTTTAGGAACACTCCCCTGAGACTGGAAAAGCACCAGTCTGAACGAAAAGGCATCTAGTGGTGATAGAGCTAGGTGGCCTATAATTATTAAGCAGGCCTGCTGGTGCAGATTTGCATGATAACAAATTGGCACCATTGTCATCAATCCTCGGATAATTGTAACGACATCAGTAAGGTTTACTTTATTTGTTTTATATTTCTTATCACACCTGTTGACTCCATTGTTGTAGAGCTTTATGTAATGTCCCGTTTTGACCAATTAAGCAATATCAAGTGACATGCACAACATGCAGTGTGTAAGTCAAAATACATACGCCATGCATCATTAAAATTGCATGCATAAGTTAGGTTGCATGCAACATGCAAAAGGTCAAAAAAAGAAATAAAAAGAGAAAAAGTGAATTGGCTCAGTATCTATTGTTATTAATATTATTGATTGTTGAAAATTGGTCTGAGAGCTCTGAGAGCTGATTTAGGGTTGAGGGCGAATTGCCCTAGCCAACATTGATTTCAACGGTGAAATCTATCCGTCCTAATCAGTTTCTTGGATAGATCATTCAGATCTATCATCGTGGGCTTCATCGAGGAGGACTTCGTGGGGTCTAGGGCAGAGATTGATTTGATGGTGAAATCTATCCATCCTAGTCAATTCAGAGGATAGGTCATCCAGATCTATCATTCGTGCTTCATTGCAAAGTAATTGTGAAGTTGTTGAGCAGAGATCAAATCTATTTGCAGCTGGTGCCATAGTTTCTTGATGGAGATTGGACATCTTGGAAGTTGGAACGTTCGGGACAGAGATCTCTCCATTTGAGGGCAAGATTACCAGCTGGGCGCATCACTCAAGAGGGGCACACTTGTATTTCAGGGGTTAAGATCACAGGCAGGACGTATTCTTATTTGGGTGAACATCTGACTGAAGGTTTAGCGTGGGAGGAAGGGCATACTATCATCACAGAGGCGAGATCCCTTCTTGCTGGGTCATCATCTCATTATCTAGTAAAAGAGATTACTGTAATAGGGTGCAACGGAGTTCTATATCAGTGCTGGGTGTGATCTGATCTGGGCATGTGAGAAGCGTAACCAGGAGAATAGGGGCAAGGTTGGAGGTGAATCTGCTAGAGAAAGGGTGCACAGTTCCTTGGAATGCTGAGTACAAAGAGGGCACACTAACTGCTGCCCCAAAATCAGTGCTAATTACCTCATCTTCAGATCTACAAGGATGCTATCATAAGCATATCCGATCTGCAATATCAGCTGTTCATTAACGAAGATATTTACTGAGCAAATAAGCTGCTACAGACATCTTTTAGTCAATCATATCACTGCTCAAGATTAGATCTATCTCAAGTCTGAGATCTGATTATAGAGTGCAGCTGTTACAGCCTTCTACATCACCCTTTCAGCATTGTAACGTCACCAACAGTAAACCATCAGCTTGTTTAAGGTCAGAGTTTTCCACTTATGGTGCATGTTACCTGGGGCTGATTTGATATACTTGTTTAAACCAGATTTGCAGCAACAGTTCTATACATATTCCGTTGGCATTCTCAATAATTATATCATGGGGTTATGATGTTTATGCAGTTATTATGACATGCCATTACTCTCTGAATAAGTAAACTATTATACAAAACATGGCCAAATACCAAAGAAACTAGCAGATACACAATGCAAGGGAAATAAGTAAATGCATTAGACAGAATTCAGTACTTGGTATCTTACAGTGGTATCAGAGCATGAAATGGAAGGACTCTCTCCTTCCTCTATATATATCAGATGTAAGGGATGCCAACAATGCAATGTGGCCCAAGCCCTTACAAACAACCTACAATAAACTCATGTAGGCCTACACAAGTGAAGCACTCCACTCCAGAGTACATGTGTTATTCTCCAACGTGATGTCAGACAAAATAAGGGCTCCAAGATGCTGTAGCTACACAAGGCATGTCCACATCTCTCCATCACAAACCTCCATGGACTCCATCGATCCTCCTAAGCAATGTACTCCACTGGGTCAGCTGCCCCCTACAAGAATATTATCGCAACCTAGGCATCCCCAAACCAACTCCAAGCCTCCAAATGGAAATCCAAGAAACCCCATGCCATCTAAAGACTCAATGCCCTCCTACAAGACTCATAACACTCCTACCAAGTAGAGTGTTCTCCAAGAAAACAAAGTCTCCATGTGGCCATCATGAAGGGCATCCACCAAACTATTAAGAGAACTTCAATGCCTAAGGGAAGAATACCAAGCCAGCACCTAAGGTCAAGCAAACACTAGGCAAGCTATCTCCACTATGCAAATCCATCACACACCATCTCCAACGCGCCAATCCATCTCGAACCATTTAGGGGTTGAGCATACACCATGTACACCAAATTTCATGAAGCACCCCAAACATGGAGTACACAATTGTGGAGTAACCCAAAAAACTAACACGCCTCCCTCCCCTCTCATTTTTCATCTCAAGTCGACGTCTTCCAAATATGATATGCTCCCCTCAGTTATTAGTGATGCAACCCTCAACTCCTACCTGCATGTCCTCAAATTGCCCTCCTCATCTCGCAATTCTAAATTAGGTCTTATGAATTGTTGGTATGATGAAGAATGCAAAATCCACTACAATCAGCTCCAACCCACCCTTCTACACGATCTCACCACTTAATCCCACTTGTAGAGATCCCATCACTCCCTCTATCGCAAAAATACGTATTGCAGCCTCAAGTTGTTTCCCCTCCCCCCCATCCCCATGCTTCTTATTCTTCCATATAGATATCCAACAAGCAATGTGGGAGTTGAACACCAGTATAGCAACCGACAAGGAGGGATTCCAAGCATAATTCTACAAACATGGTATTTATCCTCTTTTAGACTACATTGCATTTCTATTTAACCATGTTGTTTGCTTGATATTTCCACAAGCCTAGTCCCATTAGACTATTCACCCGATACACATACAGGGGTCGAAGGTTTATCTGAACAATTATAGGACGATCATGGTGGGGCACACCTCCACGCTCTATGTTGTAGCTCTTCATTTACAATTCTTAGAGGAGCTCCAAAGACATTACCTGAGGGTCAAAGGGTAGGAAAGTTCCCATCCTGGGCACCAGATTATTGATCGTATTCTCACCCTCAAAACACCATCATTAACAAGGCAAGACACCACTCTTTGAAATTTTCTTGCTGCTTTGTAAACTTTTAGAAAGCTTTTGACTCAGTCCCAAGGTTCGAAAATCTTTTGACTCAATCCCAAGGAAGGTCCTCTTTTGGTAGCTTCAAGACATTGGCATATCAAAGATCCTTATTACTACCATCATGCGCCTCTATGAGTTCATCCTTAGCCGCCTTAGCACAAGACACAAGTTATTGGATTTTATTCAAGGCACCATTAGGGTGATGCGGGGGTGCCCTCTCTCCTCGACCTTGTTTCAGATCTATCGAGCTAGAGTCATTCCTTCGGGGCCATATTCAACTCGAGGATGGTTGTCTTCTTCACCATGTCCTGGTCTCTATCCTCCTTTTTGCATATATGTCATCCTCTTGGCCTAAACCCCAAAGGGATTATAGAGACAATTGGATGGCTTATCCATATTTTGTGATCTTTCACAGCTGATGCTCAATCTGAGTAAAAACAAAGGTGATGATCTTCAACGGCTCAAAAAATGTCGTTACAAACTTCCAATTCTTTTCTCGAGGAGAGGATGTTGATATCACCATGGCCTACACCTACTTGCGAATCATGTTTTCAAGGCCTAGATTTAGGATGAGAAAGGCACTCCAATCCTGAATCAATAAGAAGTATGAGTCCCTTGCTATCCTCAAGCAACAATGTTTCTAGAACCACTTCCAGGACATATCATTCAAGACGGATCTCATGGACTCAATCATTCAGCCCACCGTTCTTTAAGGTTATGAGGTCGGCGGCCTATCATACTTGAGTCATATTAGGCCAAGACGGGGAATGTACAGACCCTCATGCTTCGCCGTATCATCAGGAATGTACAGTACACCAAACCATTGTCCAAGCTGAGTTTGTATCCTATCCTTTCCGACTCAACCATTTTTAGATTGGTTTTGTTCTTGCATCATATCCAATGTTTCGCGAACTTGATTGTAGGTAGGGAGTATTACATGTACCTTGCACTACCCCTCAAAGACCCTAACCTCAAGCCAACCTACAAGATAGGCTCGTGGTTGCTAGTTTTTAGAGGTCTCAAGCCTTCCCCAGTCAATTAGCATTTTGATGGATCGCCTCCTCCCTTTCCAGTATTCTTTGGGTGCCCCTAGACATCTCTTGTCGAATAAGTAGGAGCTGAATGAAATTATATTGGATGACATATCAGGCAAAACATTGAAGTCACTTGATTCCACCCCCTAGGGAGTTGAAGCCCAAGATAGCCTTCTACACAAAGCACTTCTTGGAGTTGAGAGGCGGGCTCATTGTTTCAACCCCCTTACACACTAGGACACTAGAAGCACGATCTCAGGATCCCCCTAGGGCTATTTCAAGTGGCCTCTCGTAGGCTTCGAATATAAATCGAGCATCAGATTGCATGAGAGGACAAGATATGCTATACTTTTCATATGTAGGAGACTAAGACGAAGGAGCACTTCATTTTTCAATGCCCTACCTACTATGAGATACGTGGACATTTCTACTACCTCTTTAGAGAATCTCAAAACTGCCTCTCCGTCTTCTTCTAATACCTAGATCAGCAATGCTTAGCCTTGCTCATGAAGGCATTCCCTCCCAATTGGATAGTACTCGAACGATGACATCCTTTTTTCACAACACTCCCCAAGACCCTACTATCGGCCATTATGTGCCTTTATTACTCGATCCCTGGTCATCTACGCACGACCCATGGGGTATCATATTTTATTTGTAGTGCTATTGGGGTTAAACAGGGTTGCCCACTGTCCCCCGCATTATTTGGGATCTTAATTCATGAGTTGGAGGATTTCCTTCGTGACCACAACGATGGAAGTCTCCTTCACCAGGTTTTGATAGTTATCCTACTCTTTGCAAATGATGTGGTCCTCTTAGGATTTAGCCTCATCTCCAAAAGAGTTGAGGAGACAATTGGATGCCCTTGCTCTTTTCTATGCTCTTCAATAGTTGACGCTCAACTTGGGTAAAACCAAGGTTATGATCTTCAATGGGACAAAGAACACCCTCTCGAACCTACACTTCTTCTTCTAAGGGGAAGAGACTAAGATCACCAACACCTACACATACTTGGGAGTTCGGTTTTTAGTACCCCATTTCAATTTACGACAGGCCCTCCAACCTCGAATCAAGGGAAAAGGATCCTTAGCTCTCCTCAAGAGACATTGCTTCTGACACCATTTTCAAGACATCTCGTCCAAGATGCCTCTTGTTACGATGGTACTAGCACCAGCATACCTGCAGAGGTGCCCCAGGGAGAGGGTGTCTTTTTTCTGACTAGGAGGGGTGTTAAGCCAACTCATTCTGAAGTAGGGGCGTGGCCAAACCCTTTGGCTTCTCTTCTGGAAGTACTATGGCTTAATGGCATCGTTGACTGCCTCATGAAAGGGTTTGAAACCCTGAGGTTGGTGTCTGGGTCTTCCTAGGGTGGGTCACATGACCCCCACCTTGTTTCAACACTCCAGCGGCAGTTGTTCCAGCACTAAGACCCACTCTTATCTTCTAGAGCACATCCAGCGCCCTCCTGGTCCTCCAGTTCAGCAGCGCCCTCCCTCTGGGCCCTCTTTCAGAGGATGACGTCATCCTCCTGGCAGACTGTTTGCTTGCTAAAAGGGGGGGCGTTGGGGGTTTTCATCACTGTTGGGGTTAGTTGGGGCATGACGACCCCCCCCCCCCCCCTGCACAGTCTGGCCTTCAATTTCGTCAAATTTGGCTTTGTTTAGCATATTTTAGCACCTAGGGGGTAAATACCCCAGGTAGCCTACAATAGGCCATCTTTAGATTATTTTATATTATTTTTGTTATATTTTTAAGTTGACATTTTTAAATATTAAATTGACCTTATTTTGTGTAAAGTGAGTGAGAGATCATATAAAGAAGATCTCCTCACTTCATTTTTAGACATCAACTTTGGGATAAGATCATTATGTCTGCTATTTGCCCTAACTAGGGCTCTTTGAAGGGATGCACTCCTTGATGAAGGTTATTTTGCAAGTTTGAAGCATTTTCTTGGATGTTTTACTATTGTTCATGCCATTGCTAAGGTGAGGCTAGAGTTGTTTGCTTAACACATGCACTTAGAGGTATCTATACTTTTGGTTTGATGTCTCTTTGTCAATTTGTATGAAAGTGATGCTTGTTAGGATTGAATGGAAGCCATTGTTGCTTCATTTTGTCTTGATTAGCATTTCATTTTTATCTTTGATCACCCTTGCATTCAAACTTGAGCTTTAGCTCTTCAAGTTTTGCTAGGATAAGTCTCCTCTTCGAATCCTAGAGATTGTTGAGGTTAGCCCTAGTTGCCAAGCTTCCCAAGTACCATCTCAAGGAGGGTAACTCCTCTCATTGATGCCCTAGGGTTTGGTAGATAGTTTACTTTGAAACCCTAGGTTGTTCATCTACTTTTTACCCATTTCCGAGTTTGTGTAAATTTGTAAATATTATGTTAGCTCATTTTTTTTATTTTTGGTAATCTAGGTCTGATTTTTGTTTTGTATATAAAAACAAAACCCTAAAACTCTGAAAATTCTTAAAATTTCAAAAATCCCTTTTTTTGTCCATTTGAGGGCCTCCCGAAATTTTCGCCCCCTCAAATTTCGGCCCCTATAATTTCGTCCCACCTCCTAAAACTTCGCCCTTCATCCTTCCATCTTCTCCACGCTCCTTCTTATCCTCCATTCCACTCATCCACGGCCTGCTCCTTCCTTGCTGCCCCATCTCCTTCCAGCCCTATCTTTCTTACCACGGCCTTCATCTCCATTTACACAGGTCTGCATTTGCATGCAGACCCTGTGTGTTTGCCCATTCTTTTTCCCTGTACACGTGCAAACAGAAAACATTAAAAAAGGGTAATTAATTTAGCATTAAAGCCTAGTTTATTACATGTTAATTTCAGAGTTGGTCCCATGCTATTATTCTACTTTTGTAGGTTTCTTTAAAGGTTATTTAATAAGTAAACTTGACTCAGAAACTTGCGGGCAGAATTGTTAGTATGTGTTACATTTGATAAATATTTGATGACTTTGAAGTTGATTTATAATCGATCATCACAATGAAGGGTTAAACCTTGCTAATGACAGTTGACTGCGTGAAGTTCTCTCAGAAAGTTTATTGCAGATCTGGAAAGTCATCATCCATAAGTGTTATTTTTTATTTGGTTGTTGGAGAATTTTGTTTGGTAATAATCTTTGCATGCCAATTTAATATACCTAATTGATAATGAAAACTGGTACTGCATTGACACACAGTTTCACTCACACCTTAAATAATAACCCTTGCATCCATTTTCTGCTGCTATTGTGATTGCCTACAGATCTGAATTACACTTGGGTTAGTACCCATTGAATATTTATATAGTAAATGCTGATTGTTCCTTGTTAAACTGTCATCTGTTGGTGAACTTCAGTGTTGATAAACATATATATAACACCAGGCAGAGCTAGATTTCAGTCCTTGTATTTCATGGTTATTTAAATAGCAATTTTCTTCATTTGTATGCATTGTTAATGGTGGTTGACTATGTATAGCTCTCTCAGAAATTACTTATACAGATCTGCATATTATATCTGAGTCAATCTATATTTGGCTTCTAATGGTCAAAACTGATTACTGAGTGAAGCAAATTAATGCTAAGTTGTTGAATGATCATTGATACCTATTGAAGAATCCATGTCGTAAAAACAAATTATAATACTCAGTAGCATTAGGCTTTTACATACTGATCTAAAGTGGACTGATAACCAACATTGGACTGATTTACACACTAAAGATATTTGGCACATACACTCTTGGTTAATGAATTGCATATTTTGACTCTTGATGAATGTTATCCCTTGCATTAGTTCAATTATTTACTTCTGCTGTCATAATTGTAATCAAGTACATGACATTGAAAAATACAACTTAATGAGTGCTTGGTTATTGGTTGATACTTGTTTACATGATAAATGATCTTTTACATGTCATTACTTAGTCTCTTTAGTAATTACTATTGGTTATGAATTATCATGCTACAAGCCTATACCTGACAGTGACTAGTGAATGATATTGAAACTTCAATTTAATACATATTGATTAATGGTTGAGGTTTATTGGCAATATAGTCTTTTGATCCAATATTGATCTTTGTAATACATGTGTACACGTTATCTACATTTTTCATTTTTGGTAAATGATCCTGAGTCTACCTTGGTGAATGGTTATTATTGCTTAGTCATTGGATGATCTAAATGATATACCCCATTGTTAGACATTACCTTTGTTGACACTCGGAAACGCAATTGACTCCATTTAGGCATTGGTCTAACTAACACTTGCATAGAAGATATAGTTTCTGGTTGTCTCAGTATTCTACAGGATCTCATAAGGATACTTCCCCTTGTAGGTTTCGACTTCTGAAGAAGTTAGAACGGTGACCGAGATGACATTGGGTCACTGATCTTAGTTGTGCTTACTGGGAATTAGCCCTGCTAATTTGCCCGATAACACCTCTCATGCACTCTTCTCATCTGGCCTACTGTGCTCTATGGTTCAGAGGTTTGGGGGCCTTGTTTGCTAGAGCCTGATTGAGCCTCAGTTGAGAGGGTCCAGACCCTTCTCCTCTGGCGCATCATCATATGCAAACAAGAAATCCCCCATCACATCATCCTAGTAGAGTTTGGTGCTCGGCCCTTCCGACTCAAGATAGTGTGAAGTTTAGTCTCTTTTCTGCATCAAATCCGAAGCTTTGCTGACTCAACAAAAGGGTGTGACAAGTATCCGTACATGGTGATAAATATTAAAGAAACAAGAAAAGCAAAAGGACCAAGAAAAAAGATGGTTGAAAGAGGGCATAAGCTTGAACTACTTTATTATTCATGAACATAACATATATACAAGGTTTACATGTAACTACCTTACAACCATAAAGTAACGGAAAGGTTGTTAAGGTAAAATAGGACTTTTTTTATTAGGGCTAGGTTTCTAACAATCTCCCGTTAATCATACGTCTATACAAAAGTATCAGCTAGCATCAAAAACTAGTGCAAGAGTTGATTTCACGTCCAAATCTTCAACCTATAACCCCTGGTCTGAAACCTCATGGGTGTCGATGAATATAAACTTGATGAGAGCAAACCCTTGATAAGAAGTAAGTTGGCTTCAAATTCCAACACATCTCATAACCTGAAAATGCCTGACAAATATGAATGATCCAAGCAAAGATGCAGAAGATTCATCCATCTTCTGCAAGATCCAAAGATCATCCTTGTAAGTGAAGAAATATGTTCACAAAACTACTCTCAAAAAATGACGCACAAACAAATGCCAAAATCAGCTGACAGAAAAAAGTGTCGAATGGAATCCAAAACCTATATTGATAAAATCCTATGTCCATAAAAAACCTGTGGAACCAGGTGAATCATTGGTACTACCTGAAATTCGAAATCCAAAGCTGTCAAACTGACAATCAAACTATCAAATTGTCATCAAAATCACAAAGTGACTGAAATCCATCAAATGTATCAATCATCAAATCCAACTATCATATCTGAAAACCTATCTTGAAACATCCTTGATCTGAAAACTTGTCCTGAAACATCCTCGATCAATCATGTCCTGAATCCAACATGCATAATCCCCAAAAATCACTAAACAAACTTCCAAACTTGAAGTCTGATACATCATCAACATCTTCCCCCTGTCAACTGAAAGTGAGAAGTCCCGAAGCAACCCCCCATGAAACAGGAAAGGGATAATCAAACTGTCTTTGGGCAGAGTTTGAAGACTCGATCTTCAACTCAAGAGACTATAGCAAAAACGGTGGGCCCCGATCATGCCCTGAAATCAACAAATACTAAATCAAAACACTCCCATCCATCTACAGTAATAAGATCTCCAATCAAACATGTTTGTACCTATGTATGGATCCGACTATAAGATCACTTTAACAACTTGGCTTCCAATGACCAGCGCCAAGTACATAACCAACCAAAATGCACTTTTTTCCTCCTAATTTTTGGTTTCTTCCAACACTTATATTAAACATGATTTTTCTTCCCACAAAAAATGCATGGGTGAAGATTAAAACACTAGAATTCCTGATGTCCAACTCGGTGACAGTGTTGGCACTGTACAGGTTCGTGGTTCCACGAATCATCATCATCATCATCCTCAATACCTGTATCATCATCCATATGAACAGTTGCAATAGGACCCTGATCATCATCTTGTACATGTTCCTATTCCATATCATCATGTACTTGTTCCTAGTCATCGTGTAATGTCCCCCTTCAAATAAATGCATAGCTAGACAATTCCATCAATCCTACTAGTTCCCTAGGTTGGATGGAGACATTGGGATTTGCAATAAGGGAGCTATTAAATGATGTCGAGACATTATAGTGGAATAAATATTTAATAAAGAAGCTAATTAAATAAATGCAAGAGAAAATCAAAGTGGCAATTGACCATGCAGACACATGGAGGATGTGGGGCCCACACAAGCTAGAATTTATGTGCCAAATGGCATTCTCCTCTTGCAATTTCGAATCCATGGGAAGCCTAATGTTCTTGGGATGAGTTAGAAGGTTCATACACTTGGCCATATGCATCATAGGTCGAATTTGGATGGAAGTGTAACTCCTAAGGAGAAGGAAGAGTCAAATGAGGAGTTATTGGACACTTGGACTAGATTCCCTAACCTATATGACAACAATGATGAAGATGCTATGACACTTATGACAAATTGCAGATCTGATTGTTGACATCTGACTATTATGGCATGTCAGGTCTAAATATAGCATCCAAGAAGGCGCTCATGGAGTTGGGGAAGCTCAATGGGTCCCTATTTGAATTGGTGGAAGGTGGAAAGCTAGGAAAGGTAGGACACATGGCAAATCTTGAGCCCTCACCCTAATTCAAATTGGCTTGATTTTATGGTGGATTGGGAACCTTAAAAGGCTAAGGATGTTTATAAAATACAGGGATAAACCAAGAGAAGGGCTTTTGATCATTTGAGAAAATTGCATTTGTGAAGAGAGAGAGCTAGTGGATGACTAGTTTCTTGCCTTAGCCAATTTCGAGGGTGAAAGATTCCCATCCAAGTTGGTGTGTGGAGAGGCCATTCAAGTCTTTCATGGAGCTTTAATGGAGTCTTTATTTGCAGGTGTAAGCTATAGGGCAGCTCATGGGTTCTTCTAGTGCAGCTCACTCACTCAACCATTTCCAGTTTTCATTGCATATTCTTGCTCCTTGAGGGAGAGCGCTTTTGGTGAGCTATTGTACTCTTTGGGGGAGCTTCTCATGCCCCATTTCTGTTGTATTAAGATGCATATACTCTGTTCTTCATCTTCAGAAATGTCTTAGGTCGAAAATACAATTGGAATGATGTAAATCTAATGTTTAATGAACAAACAGTGCCATTTCCTCACTACCTTGTTGTGAACCAATGTAATGTTGATGGATTCGAAGGAATAGGTAAACTATTGATGGTTTATTGATGTATGGACTGTTAATGATGTATTCTCAGAGTTTCATATTCATTATATAAGCATTTGAAGTCATTTTGTGAAGTTTCATTGCATTTGGGGAAGATTTGATGCCATTTCCCCCAAGGTCGAACTAGTGATTTTGTTGTTGTTTGGGAGAAGGTTAGAACAGACTTAATATTTGATTAATGGTGCACATGAGACCTTATTAATGTCCCTTAGACATCCCCTACCTCTGTTCTGAATTTCGAATGGGTTTGGAGGCATTTGGAGAGCCATTTTCAGCACTTACCCTGGGGGAATTTGAACCTCCAATTGCTAGTTAAATTCCATACTTTGTCCAGAATCTCAAAGGGGTTTGCAGAAGTCTTTTGGTGGTCCTATATGATCCTTGAACATCATATTCAAGTCCTAATATCAATCATATACCTTCTCAGAAGATTTGGGAGCATTTGGAGCAAATTGGAGACCTAGACATCAAAACTAGTCAAAGGTCGAATTAGGGAAAAAAGTGAAAAATTTGCAATTTTAATAAAATTCTTAAAAAGGGACATTACACATCGCCTTCACATTCATCCTTCAACTCAGCATCAAATAGAAATCCGTCGCTCACAAACTTGAGTGTTTTGCTATAATTAGGAATATGAAAAAGGTCATTATCATCCTTTTCATATCCTAAGCCATATATTTTGTGTTTAAACTCTATTTCTTCCCAAGGTCGAACAAAATTATGTTGATTCTTATGTTGTTCCTTCAATTCATCCACTTTATCCGCTTTGTTGTCAATGTCATCAATCGAAACTATACTGAATTGGTGCTCACAATCAACAAGTACATGTTTGTTGTTTGATTCCTTAGTGACATTATTTTCATCTGATTTACTATCAAACAATGGATTATGTTGAAAGAGAATGAAATTAGACTATTGATGTCGAACAAGACCTAACTCATCTGTTAACAAATTGTTTTGAACTTTTAGCATGTCCAACTTTCTGTGCATGACTTGCAGACAGGTAAGTAAAGACATAAGAGTTCCTTTGTTCAATGAAATGATGGGTCCTAAAGTTGTGCTAATTAATGTATGGCGCTGATAAAACAATTCTTCAATTTTCACCATTCTTTTAATGATAAGCACTGATTCGAGGACAAGTGTGTTTCCAATTACTTATGTGTGTGTACTTTAAATTAATTGTCTTTCAAAAAGAGAGTAGAGTGCTTTTGTGTAAGAGTAAAAAACAATGGTCACAAGACCACACACCCAAAAGATACTAAACCCCCTTATTCAATTTCAGACGGGTCTTAGGACTCAAAAAGACAATTTTTATTAAGACACATTTTTCTTCTTATAACTCCAAAGTGCCACAAAAAGCCCTTATAACTCCCATAAACAAAGACTCAAACAATAACTCAATGAATCCTTATAACTCCCAAAAACACCTTATCCAAAAGACACTTTTACAAAGACTATCTTTCCTATTAAGCCATTAAAGTAGCAATCAACTCTTGGTCAATAAAATAATATTCAACTTCCTTTCACCACTCCAATATGTAGTATATGTTTTCCATATTAAATAAAACAAACAAAAAGTGAACCAACTTTAATACCTTATTTATTTGATCTTTTCTTTTCGATTTCTGCATCTAACATTGGTGCCACTCTTCTTATTTTCTTCCCATCTCCTCCTCGAGCTGCATTCTTGTAGTGACTAGATTAAAGAAATCCAATCCAATGTTTTATTTTCTTCTTCTTTTTTTGCGTTATAGGTTGCACAAGATTGCTTTTATGGAACACTCCTCCTTTGCAAACATCCCACTGTTTCATTGCTTCCACAGATAGCTACTCATGATACCCTGCACAGCCTTTTCTTCGATATCATGCAACCTTCAAACTTGCTCTTCTTCTCATGAAGAATACGGAACCATAGAGTTACTAAGAGATTTTCTATGGCCAATGAATTTTGAAAAGAGAGATAAAATTGTTGTTGAGCACGACCGGTTGGAGATTGATCAATATGTCAACTATGACAAGATCCGATTTCTAAATATCTCCTCACATATCTCAAAGATCAATGTCTACCCAGAGTTCTAATTCTTCCACCAATAAAACCCACCAAATACACAGAGCAAGTGGACAACAGGAAAGGAGAGGCAGAAGGGATACAATTCAAAGAAAAAGTATCATCTGGAACTCTGGCATCAACAAAAAGTATCTCCAAAAGATCTGCTCGACCTCGATGAGAGAAATTCCAATGGAGAGATTGTTGATATTGGGGAGGTGATAGACGAAGATACTTTGGTTGCGTTGACTGGAATTCGATTTCCAATAATTCCAATTCAAATTCGATTCAACGAAGAGAAGATATTGGGAATAGAGCAATGTTCTCACAGGTTTTGTAATCAAGCCATAAGTCATCATTACAGACAAGCATCAATAACTGTTGCATTTTTCCATACGCCATTTGAAGTATCTTTTTGGCTCCTCCACTTCATGCACGGTGATGAATGGTTTCACCCATGACTAGCAATGGGGCATGTCACCAAAAGTTCATACGCAATCTACAAATTCTCGCAATCACTCACGAGACTCACACAATCAACTACAAACTCCTCAATCCCGCTCTAATCTCTACGATTCTTTTCTCCTAGGCTACCATAGGCCATTTTCTCATGCAATGGTTTCCTCACCAAATGCTCTCTACCACCACAGCACATCCCATTCAACTTCAGTTTGGAAGATTTTGTGAAATAAATAATGAAAAAACAAGACATGTATCTTATACCTCTACTCCACCTATTGTCTACACTACAATATCATGTATTGTTCCTTTGAAGCAACCTTATTGAATAGACCTTCCTCTACGAACTTCACAAAGTTGGACAGCCATTGTTGCCAATCTAAAGAAATCGGTTGTCGGTAAAATGGATGCAAGATCCTCTGTTGGATCCTTGGCGTCTACTCAAAGTGCTTACACACAGCCTACTAAAGTGATTTTGTTTGAAACATTCGTATGATTTCTCTGCTCCTAGTTTCACATACAGTCTTACAGACCCTCAGTCTCTCGGGTTCGTGTAGCCATGGCAGTCGTGAAGCTTGCTTCACTCTCGTGGAGCTTTTGTTGTCTGTCAATTTCCAGCAACTTCTGGCTTCTTCACAAAACTGACGAGGTCTCACTACACTCTTCTCAAAATTTACAAAACGTACTTTAAACTTCGATCTCAAACTTGACTCAAGTAGGTATGAATCAATGTTATTGAGGACGATCAACTAATCGACCAGCGAGTTCTCATGTCACCATCGACTGATTACTCCAACAACTACAGTCATTAAACGACCAGCAGTTACACAGCAGCACTCCTTACTCCTCACAAGGTCGATCCACACATGATCTTTATAGGCTTGAATTCCTCGCTCTACAAGAGGTGCATATCAGCTTCTCGTGTGCGTTGCAACTTGGATTTCAAGTTTTGCAAAGCAGCCACTCAAGAAGATTGTATCATAAAGCAAGGGTTAGTCCAAAATAGTGAACATAAGGGCATGCATATCATTTTCGGCTTCATAATACCGTGAGCGAGGTCTTCTTCAATCTCAGACCGCGGCACTCTTCTCTTCTTTAGATTTCTCAACCTTGGATTTCTCATAAATCTTCTTAGATTGTTCAAACAATGAACTCAGCTAGCAATTTCTTTTAAGATGAGAAACAACATTTTCAATCCCATTTTTGCATTTTCAATTAACAAAAATTCAAAAATATATTGTGAGTCTTTCACATGTAGAAATATTGAAATTCTCAACTTCTACCCTTTGGTCGGCATCATTCAAAAAATGTAACCAAATATAATATCAGTTGCCACCACTCAAGACGAGAATGAGCAAACCTTAACAGGTTCCAACCAATGATCTCAACAGTAAATTCAGAATTAACTTATCTCCATGTTCTTCAATCTCCAATGGCTTCCTCATGCGTTTTAGCAACCAGATCCATGGATAATATGTTGCTCCGATACCACATGATAAATATTAAAGAAACAAGAAAACCAAAAAGATCAAGAAATAAGATGGTTGAAAGAGGGCATAAGTCCGAACTACTTTATTATTCATGAACATAACATATATACAAGGTTTACATGTAACTACCTTACAACCATTAAGCAACGGAAAGGTTGTTAAGGTAAAATAGGACTTTATGATTAGGGCTAGGACCTAGGTTTATAACTCTTGGCCCATTGCTCCTCATAGACTATTGCCTCTTATAGTCCTCTTGGATGGGCTCAGTGTTGGTCCGCAGGAATCTCAATTCTTTTGGAATCCGTAGGTATTCACATGGATCAGCTCCCTCCATTTAGATATTCCCTAAATGCTCATAGTTGCCTTCTCCCTAAAAACAAGAGTTAAACCATATCATTAAGGATGACATTTACAAACAGTTTATAGAGACTACTTGGGTTATCACTCAGGGCGGGTTACACCCAAAGATGGCCTTCTATGTTAGGCATTTTCTGGAGTTGAGAGACAAGCTCATTGCTCGACCATAACACACCTTCTGCCATTGGTTACATGTTTTTGCATGCCTCTAGGCCAGTTCAGAGTAGGATCCCATAGGGTTCAGGTAGAGGTTGATCACCAGATTGACCAATTGAACAAGATATGCCAGCTCTGCCACCTACAAGAGGTTCAGACTAAGGAGCACTTCATCTTCCGTTGTCCCATCTACTACTATATTAGAGGGAGGTTCCATTACTTATTTAGAGAGTCCTAAAACCTCTCCAATCTCTTCAAATTTCCAATCACAGATGTTTGACCCTTACATGCAAGGGACCTGTTATCACACAACTTGTAGTTGCCCCAATGGATGGTCCTATTTAGGATGGTAGAGGAGATGGGCAACCAAAGAGGTGACACAAGAGGGCCTTGATTCCCAAGATGGATTGGTTTTCACACCAATCAAGGCACTCTTCACTTTGTGTTATCCAAGCCACAGATAGCAAAGGGGGAGAACTTGATCTACTCCCGACAAGAGAGATATAACCCAATCACCAGATCAAGCTATGGAAATAGAGTACGTAAGGTGAGGGGTGAGGAACCCTAGATTTAAGGAAACAAGGTCATTTTGGAGGCTTAGGAAAGATAAGATTAGACTTTGAGTGTTTAGACACAGTGACTTGGATATTAAGAATGGATCCAGGATTTTAGTGCTAGGGAAAATGATCAAATCCAACTGCCTTGGGAAACATGAACCTTAAAACAGGGAAAATGGTCCCAAGCAGTAGATCTGAAGAGTTAGGGCTTTCTAGCTCTGCTTGCAAGTAGATCTGACAATATTAAAGCACGCAAGCTCAACAAACAAGGGTTTAACAACCCAGAAGACAGGAAAAACAAGGAGGGGGCAAGGGTTATAGATCAGTGCCTAGGGAAAAGAGGCAGATGGAGTCCTCAGAGCATGACACCCTTGAGAACCCACCTAGGGATAGGCCTTAAGGTAAAAACCCATAAATGGTTTGCCAGTAAACCAAATAATCAAACCCAGAGAATTTTCCGAATAATTTGCAGTTAGGTTTAAACATAGATGACAGATGGGTAAGTTAAAAGAATAAAATGCGTACCTTGCAAGTCTACCTGGATCATGAGAATGGATGATGGTATGTCAAGGACTACTCCCGCAAAGATCAAGTGAAGATTTGATGTGTTTTCTTGCCTCCACGAATATGCCCAAATCCACTAATGCGCCCCTCTCTTCCTACAACACCAAGGAGATAAACTCAATCAACAAACAACAATGAAGGTAAATACAAATGAAAAAGTAAACACAGAGATTAAGTAGTATAGAGAAAAAATTACTCCCTGAATCAAACTGATCGGAAAGAGAGAGACAAGGTAAGTCTCTTCAGCCAATGTGTCCCTCCTCCAAGTCGTATTCTTCACCTGCAAGTTAAATGTGGATAGAAAGATGTGCAAAATATTCACCAAGATCCTCAATGCAATGGAAAAGCAATTTCAATTGAGATAGCCAAACATCCAGACTAAGATCACAAGAGTTTCTCGGAAAATATATTTTCTATTCCATTAGCCAAGAGCCAAAAGTTCTAGGATAAGATATGCTCTTCTAATTATTTCAATAGCAAGACTAAAGTACAAAGTGGGAAAAAGACCCTCAAGTGTATACTCAATTTATGGACTTGACCATTTTGCTAAGAATGGGTGAAGGTGGAAAAATCAAGGCTTAGGACAAGGGAATGACTTAACAAACTTGAACACTGTGACACTTCGAATAAAGGAAAAGGGGACCACACCTAAGCATATGTTGGACAGAAAACACAAGGAATGGCGGTGTCTCACACATGGAATAAGTTGATTTGAGGAGTGCCTATTCACTTTAACAAATGTCTACAACTCACATCCAAGCTTTAACTAGCTCTCTGAGGATCTTTTCTAGAACCGTCGTGACTGGGTGCACAGCTAACCGTAACTTGAGGTTCTACGGGACACTTAGAATTAGCTGTCCCTTACTCCATCTCACATCCCAACCCGTAGGCTCCGTGAGGAATTGATCATTACATTTTTCCATGGCCAGCAGTCTTTAGATTTAGCATATGTTTATCCACTGCTTTTTACTATTTAGGCCTTATGTCCGTTTGGATTTTGCATGTGCTTAGAAGCACAACTAATTGCAACTTTTATCCAGGGTGTGTTTCATTTAATTTCATAGCCCTCTTTCATTTTGCTTAAGAACACAGTTTCATTTTATAATCATGGACTTGCATAAAAGATATAACAAATAGCAATATATGCATGTAATGATGGTAATACAATTTGTTTCAAGTTTAGTCGACACAACTCAGGCAACTACGGGGACTATCCACTATCAGGACCAAACATCGGGGGTAACTGACCAGAGAGGTCAAGGCTTCAAATCCAACTCACCTAAGCTTAGGAACCAACACCAGTGGGTTCTCCTGGCCCAGAAGGATCAAGGCTTTGGTAAGTTATGTTGCACAACTCAGAGCTGAAACACAAAACAACAGGGAGTCTATCCAACATAGAGGCGTAAGTGGGGAAGTCCTCAGTATCACAAGCTAAAGTGTAAGTCAAGGTAAAACCAAGTATGGAAGAGAACGGATGGATGGGGAAAGGTGACCAGTGATGCCATAATTAGCAAGCCATAAAATGGTGGGAGTGACCAAGTCCATACTACCAGAGAGGATGAGACCAACTAGTATACACAAGAATTTCTTTAGTCCAAGTAATAACTTCAATTCCAGACAGTTAACCAATAACCAAAAATATATATATAATCGCCAGATCATAACCACTAGATACCTAATCAAGCTACTAAGATAAGTAAAAGAGCAAAAATAAGACTATCCAATGCACATCCATATACCTGTTGGGTCATATACCTATACATATCATCTGAACCATCCACTGTCACTGGAACACTGTTCCTGTACATATATGGGCACTATCACACTGCTTTGTATGGAAGAAAATGGCTACATCGGTCATCAAATTTGAGGTCATGAGGCTCAGTCATGGCATAAGGTTGTAATGTCTGCTCTGGGGTTGCTGAAAGTATGAGTCATCTTGGAATAAATGAGCATCAACTGCCGATCTCAAGCATCTCAAAGTAAAGGACTGCTAAGAAAAATACTGGAATCTGATCTGAAGATATGGTAGCCCCGGCTACTATAAATGTGATAACAGGACCCTCTAACTTTGCTCTCATTCCATCCAACCGCCTCCTAGACCAACCTCGACTCAATGTATCACTTCCATTTTTATAGTGCTCCCTTATGTTCAAGGCAACAAGAGACGGATGGAGGGCCATTGATTCCAACTTTCTTACCAAATGTGTCGTTCTTGCCGGAAATGAATGAACTAGACTCAAGACCTCCTGCAATGGAATGCTGTCACTCTCTTATGAGTCCTCGACAACAACGCCAAAAAAAGTTAACTCTCAAAATAGCACCCTTACTCAAGGTCACAAATCCCAATGCAACGAGTGGTAAGCATGGGAAGAGCTAGTGCCTAATGTCATCACAGCCTAACTCATTACACTTTAGGTCAACTCCTAACACCAAGGGAGAGTCCCTAGATTTTGGTGAATGATATCTACAACTGCTTAAACAACACACAAACACCTTTCCCAATAAGTTATAAACCTCTAAACAAAGATCAGTGCATGGGGTCAAAATAATGAAGCAATAATAACACTAAGTGAGAGCAAGGAGTTATAACACTTTGTCACATATTCCAAGAAAGGTAGATTCAATATGTTGATGTTGTTATGAAGTTGCAGCAATCATAACACTTCAGAAAACTTGATAAAAATCAATCAAAACAACGTCAACTTACCATATGAGACGTACCTTGTATAATGGGGCAAGGGGCAAAGCCTCCAGAGGGTGAAGAGAAACATTAAATCAGATCTGGTATGTGTCCTGGAACAACCCCCAAATAGATGGTTGACCCCGCTTATAACGTTTCCCAACAAGTGTCCAACCCCCAAATAGATGGTTGGTTGGCCCCGCTTATGGTTGGCCCCAAGGATCAATCTAGGCCCAAAAACTTGCTTTTTAGGCCTTCAAACTTGGCTGAAATTATCAATGTACCTATTGTACCTGCAATAACATATCTGTAAAAAAAAGCCTAGCAAGCATAGGTCACCAAAAACCTCACAATCCAACCATGGGAAAAGGGCACCTTCAAGAATCCCCCATTAAATTGCATAGGGCGCACTTTTTCATCCAAAAAACATGATAATTTTTTAGATATGAATATTCCTAATTTTTAGTGTTTCTCCAATATTATATTTTTTTGGTAGTTCTACAATATATATAACATAATTTTCATAAAAAAGAGAAAGAAGGGGTCATGACCTTAGTCCTCAACCCTAGGGAAATTAGAGATCGATGTCAACGTCCTCATTCAATTTGGCTATTCAAGATTTACCAACTAGGGCAAAGGCTAGTAACCTGATATTAGGTTGAAGTAGCCAAACCCTAATTAGGGCAAGCAATGAATGCCAAGGCCCACAGTGGAGAGCTCCTTCAAAAGGAAAGTCTCCTCAAACAAGACTAACAAGATGCCAATAAAACCCAAATTTAGCTTGCTTAAGGTGCAAGAGTAAAGAAAGAGCAAGAGAGAGAGTTATTAGGTCCTCCTTAGACACAAGTTATTACAATTATTCTTTGAATCAATCTTGTAAACCCTAGAAATTCCACCATTCAACCTTTATCACATGAAAAATTTGCTAAAGAGAGAGGTGCGCATCACTCAAGTGCTCCAATATACCAAGGTAAAAAGAAAAAAGTACAGAATTAGAACCCTTGTTTTGTTTCCAAAGGAGTGTTAGCAGCCTTTATTTATATGACACGTCCTAATCTTATCTAACTTTAGAGCCTACCTTACTAAAAAGTAAAATAATTTAATTTTAGGGTTTATCACCCACGAGTCGAGGACTAAACCACAAAAGACTAAAACTAATGACAAAATAGTGCAATTGGCTTCATCCAATTGGAGTGATAAGCCGAAGGAGGACGTCATGCCCCAACTAACCCCAATGATGTAGAAGATCCCTCAACATCCTCCCCTTTAGCAAGGTAAGGCCTTCTTGAAGAAGATGATGTCATCATGGATTTTACACATGTAGACCAAGTGGAGGGGTAATACATGAAAGAGAAGGTCCAAGTGGGGATAAATAAGGTGTGCTAAATCGGGTATGACAACCCTTACATGTGCAATCACCTTTTACATAGCATAAACATGAGTGCGTCTAGGAGCCCCTAAGCCATCTGTCTTAATGGGTCCATCCCAAGAAGCACCAAACACCAACCCACAAATGACCCGACATGACGACGGACTTCCATCCATCAAAGGGCAATCATTAATGCCACTAAGCCAACACTTCTTGGAATGAAAACTAAGAGGACCTACCATGACTAGACCACGGGTTTTTAGCCTAGCTAGTGTTAAGATTATATGCTACCATAGACTAGATTGCAAATTCATTAGCATTCAATACATTATTCACAATAGCAACATAATAAGGATCTCTGAAAGATACACAATCACAAAGCACAAAACAATATATCCTGGGAAACCCTCAAGGGGAAGAAAACCTAGCAAGAACTTCCTCAATATAGATGATCAAAGTACAATTTCCAAAAATAGGTCTCACAAATAAGAGAGACAAAAGACTCAAACTCTAGATCCAAGCCAAGCCGCCTCCTCCTTCGCAGATACCTCTCTCTCTCCTTTAATGCGAATTGCATAAGTGAGTGAATGTACAAATGAGAGGAACTCACTCTCTATTTATACTTTACTTTTCACTTAAGTTTTAATCCAACTAGGTCAGCCCCAATAACCTAACTGAGACGACCGCTGTAGGAAGACTGAATATAATATTTATATTATATTCTTTTGGGTACTAACGACCAAACTTACAATGGAGGTTTAACCTCATGACTTTTACATGACCAAATATAATAATGACATCTTCGAACGGAGGTAAAACGTCCCCGACAGAATTACAATAATAAAGTAATGACATCTATGAACGGAGGTAAAACATCCCCGACAGAATTACAATAATAAAGTAAAAGTAGAATATTCTTTGAAGTTACATTAATTTAACGCTCCCCCTTAACAAGAAGGGTATTCTACTGACAACAACATCTGCATGTGTAACTCTACACAACATCATCGGAGGGAGGAGGGGCATCATCAACATCATCTGGAACATTGGTTGATACATCTATAAATCACTGGAAGTTCTTCAAAATCAACATCAGCAGCACGGAGCTGGAACCTCATCATCATCTTCAGTGTAGAACTGAAGTAACATCATCATCATCTTCAGAACAAAGTTGAAGTAACATCATCTACAGCACTGGAGCATCCTCATGTACAGTACTGGAACATCATCCTCTGCAGCACTGAAGCATCCTCATCTACAGTACTGGAACATCATCATCTGCAGCACTGGAGCATCCTGGAACCTCATCATCTACAGCACTGGAGCATCCTCATCTACAGTACTGGAAAATCATCAGGAGCATCACTTGCAGCACAGATGATCCTTCCTTTCGGAACTAGGGATCTTGGACAATCCTTCCTTTTGGAACTCGGGATTCAATCCAACAACTCTAACAAGCCTTCCTTTCAGAACAGGGATCATGGACAATCCTTCCTTTCGGAACCAGGGATTCAATCCAACAACACTGGTGATCCTTCTTTTCGGAACAGGGATCATGGACAATCCTTCCTTTCAAAACCAGGGATTAAGTCCAACACTCACATCTTAGACAATCCTTCCTTTCGGAACTAGGGATTCAGTCTAAGGATCAACATTTAAGACTATCCTTCCTTTCAGAATTACGGGATCATTGTCTAGGGATGATCAATCCCATCACAACTCAAGATCAACATTTAAGACTATCCTTCCTTTCGGAATTGCAGGATCACAGTCTAGGGATGATCAATCCCATCACAACTCAAGATCAACATTTAAGACTATCCTTCCTTTCAGAATTGCAGGATCACTGTCTAGGGATGATCAATCCCACTGCACCACAATATCATCAGCACTACTCCCCCTTTCGAGGGAAGTCCTTACGGAAGTGCTCAAACTTCACACGAGACAGAGGCTTAGTCAACACATCTGCAACCTACTCATCCGTGCTCACGTATTGGAGCTTTATAGCTCCCTTCTGCACCCTATCACGGATGTAGAAATACCATATTTCTATGTGTTTTGACTTCTCATGGAACACAAGGTTCTCTGTCATCTTTATACAACTCTGGTTATCACATAGAATCAATGTGGTATCCAACTCCGGATCAAACAGACCTGATAACAACTTCCGAAGCCATATAGCTTCACAACTCGCAGAACAGGCTGCAATATACTCTACCTCTGCAGTACTGAGAGCAACATGGATTGCTTCCTGCTTAGCCATGAGATCATGGTTGACCCCAGACTGTAACATCCACCTGAAGTGCTCTTCCTGTCTAAGACACTTCCTGAGCAATCGGAATCTGTATAACCCAATGTTATCAGAACCGGACCGGAACTGGCAAAACCGGCCGGTCCAAGCGGTTTACAGGGGTGGCCGGTCCGGTCAGAGCATAAAACCGGTTGGGCCGGATTTTTTTCCAAACCGGGCAAGGAACCGGCCAATTCCGTACAGAACCGGTCGAAACCGATTGAACCAGTCGGTTTTGACCGGTTCCGTACGGAACCGGCCGGTCCGTACTGTGCCCACGGAACTCAATTTTTTTTTAAAAAAACACAGAAAAAAACTATCCTATGCTTCTAACCTAACCTAACCGGTCAATACCTAACCTAACCCAACCTAATTGTGGGCTTAAATTTGCTTGTTCTAATATTTCTGACAGTTTAATATATAATGTGAAGGGGCAAAACAGATGAAGCTGTTTGGTACCTATTTATTTGTCCCTATCAATGGGAATGCTAACTCTCCAAATTATATGTGAACAAAAACAGTTCTATCAGTTCATTACATTGCAGTGCATTTATAATTTTAACCTCATTAAGAAATGGCCATCCTTTGTATTGGAGAAAATGTATTTATCATTGATGCTTCTAACCACAGAGATGTATTGCATTTGCACTAGGTGCTATTTTGGTTATTTGCACCCATACTTGCTATATATATGAGAAACTTTGCATATTTGTGTATTAATGGTTTGGATTCATATGATATATATGTTTTTTTACAAAATATGAATATTTTATGTATTTTTAGTCAACCGGTTTTTTTCCGATTCCGATCCGGTTCACATCTTGGGCTTCGCCGGTTCGATGATCGGTCCAGTTCCGATAACATTGGTATAACCATACAGCCTGAACTCATGATCTCTAGAATAATTGAGACCATAATCTATTGTACCTTTTAGGTACCTCATCACATGCTTTGCAGCTACAATGTGAACACGTCTGGGCTCAACCAGATACTGACTCAAGGTGTTCACAGCAAACCATATATCTGGCCTCGTATTCGTCAAATACATCAACGACCCAATAATCTGCCTGTATAGAGTCACATCCACTAATTCTGATGAAGTATCAGATAATAACTTCAAGTTGGTATCCATGGGTGTGGCCATGGCTTTACACTCCAACATATCAAATATTTTCAAGATTTCTACTACATACTTCCCTTGGTCAAGGAAGATTCCCTCTGGGCTCTGCCATACTTCAAGACCTAGAAAATAGTGCATCAAGCCAAGGTCTTTCATCTCGAATTCTGCAGGGAGCTTCTTCTTGCACTCTAAGATTTGCTTCTCATTGCCCATCAGGAACAAGTCATCCACATATAGCAATAATATGACTGGTTCATCATCCATAACCTTGAAGTAAAGGTTAGGATCAGCTTTACTCTTGGTAAAGCCCAAGCTCGTCAGAAAACTATCAATTCTTCCATACCAAGCTCTTGGAGCTTGCTTCAACCCATACAAAGACTTCTTTAGTTTACAGACATGCGTCTCTTTGTTTTCAACCTCAAAACCTTGTGGTTGTTCTATGTACACTTCCTCCTCAATAACACCATTCAGGAAAGTTGTTTTCACATCCATCTGGTGTAACTTCCACTTCATCATGGTTGTTAGTGTCATGATGGTTCTAATTGAAGTGTACCTTGCTACAGGATCAAATGTTTCCTCATAACCGATTCCTTCTTTTGAGAGAATCCTCGAGCCACAAACTTAGCTTTGTATTTCTCAATACTTCCATCCGCAACATGTTTTATCTTGTATATCCATTCGGAAGATACCACACTTTTACCTTTTGGTTTGGGAACTATGTCCCACACATCATTCTTCATTATATATTGGTATTCTTCCGTCATGCTTCTACCCATTCTTTCTTTCGAATGGCCTCTTCAAAGCAAGTAGGTTCTTTGTCTACAAGATCACACATCAAAGCCACATAACTGGAAAATGGCTGTGGCTTCTTGCTTTCTCTTGTGGAGCCTTCTGGAGCTCCATACTTCTTAGCATCTTGAATAACTTCACGAGCCCAAGCTGGTTTTCTCTTGCGAGATATAGTCATGGATGTAGGTTCTTGGGGCTCCAACATATCATGATCTTCCGGTGTCTCATTATCGGGAGAGGGTGCAACCTCTGTAACTCTAGGAGCTACATCTTCTTCAAATACTTTTTCATGCTGGCACTTTCTGGACTTCTTGAGAGCTACATCTTCATCAAATGTTACATATCTGCTAATCTCCATGTGATGATAGCCTGGTATACAAATCCTGAAGGACTTGGAGAACCAATAGTATCCAACAAAGATTCCTTTCTTTCCGGAAGGATCCAACTTGGTCCTTTTCTCTTTTGGAATATGAACAAAAACTGGACAACCGAATATCTTGAATTCTATTGCAAGTTCTCTCTTGCACCCATCTATGATTTTTTCATCTTCAACCTCGTAGCAAAGGTTGATGTCTCATCACTCGGTGATTCTTGATCTATCCATGGGTGACTTCTGAGCCTGTATAAAGTCTTCTTCAATCTGCACACATGTGGTTTTTTTAGTCTTGGAGGTTGCTCGATATCTTCTTCTACCATGAGACTGGCTACTAGAGCATCATCTTGTCATAGTCAACTTCCTCTGCTTGATTTCACAAGTCTTCTTGAATGTCATCGTCACTTGTTCTCCGGAACAAGTCTCGTCATCATTCTCTTGTAAGAGAGTACACACGATCTTTCCTACAAGTCAAATTTAGTAGCATGGTTAGAAACATTTCATAGTTTCCAAATATATGCATAAAATGTTAAAATAATGTAATTGCGGAAGATATTCTATTTATATTATTGTATTCCTCCTCCGGGAGATGATGGTCATGTAATTAATAATGTAAATGTCATTGAAAGAACAATGTAAACCCTAGGACATGTGTCGGCTTAGAAAAGCCCCTAAAAGATTATTATATTATGTAATTGACCAGTGAAGTAGAGAAGTCGGCCCTGTTGGGGAATTTGTCACCCCAACGAAAGAATATAAATAAAGGACCTCTCTCTCACTTCTAATCACTCATTCACTCAAGCAAGTTCGCATTAGTGAAGAGGAGAGGTGCGCACAAGTGGAGAAGTAGTTGATTTGTCTTGGGGAACTTTTGTACTTTGTGATTTCTATATTGAGGAAGGCTTTGCCGAGGTTTTCTCCCTTTGTGGTTTCCCCAAGAGAATATCTGTGTTCATTGTGTTTTATGCTATGTTTGTTTATCTTTCAATAATTGTTTATATGCTATATGTTGTTCAAGTAAAACTAACATGGTATCAGAGCTGGCCTGAAAGATTACATTGTGCAGCCACGGAAAATTAGAGCTTTTGACAGACGGAGAATTTTTCAATTTTCTCAGCATAGGATTGATCCCCTCAGAAAAATCGAAACTTTGAGCCCAAGATCGAACTTTTTGGTTGGGCAGAACCCCGAGATCAATCAAACCCTAGTTCAAGATTCGGACCAGAAAACCAGAAAAAACCAGAAATTGCAGATCCGAATTTTGCAGGTCACTTTTGAGGGGTAAATTTTTGGTGTTTCCAAAATCTGAGCACACCAGCTTGCTCACCTCAGTCAAGTACATCTCCCTGGCCTGTCAGAAGTTTGAAATTTTAGGGTTTCTCTGTCAAACCCTAGATCCAGCAAATCATCAAGGTAAGATCTACAAACTTTTCTATTTCCATTTGAGGTTCTCATTATAGCAAAATAACAAGCAATACCAAGCTTGATGAAAAGCTTGAGGGAGTTGAGAACTTCAGATCCTGGAAGTATAGAGTCATGCTCATCCTTGAGGAGCATGAACTAGAAGACTATGTGAAGGAAGGGCTTACAGAACCAGAGGGAGATGAAGAAAAGGCAAGGCATAAGAAGAACCTGATCAAAGCAAAGAGGATCATTGTTGACTCCATCAAGGATCACTTGATCCCCCATGTGTCTTCCAAGAAGACACCAAAAGAGATGTTCGATGCCTTGACCAGCCTGTTTGAAGGAAAGAACATCAACAGAAAGATGACCCTGAGAAATCAACTCAATGGTGTGAAGAGCATGAAGTCTGAGTCCATGCACTCATACTTCTCTAGAGTATCCCAGATCAAAGAACAACTAGAAGCCATTGGGGATATGATAGAGGATGCAGAAGTTGTGATGACTACTCTGAATGGTCTCCCCCGGGATTGGGAACCATTTGTTCGTGCCATTTGTGCCAGAAAGAAACTAATCAAATTCAGAAACCTATGGGAAGAATGTGTCCAAGAAGAAGAAAGAATAGTCATAAGAGAGGAGAAGTTAAATGACGATGAAGGTCAAGCTTTAGCTACTCATGCTAAAGGTGGGAAGAGGAGGAAGAATAACCCTCGTCCCCTAGAGGACTCTCCAAGAAGACCCCAAAAGAAGAGAAGGACCAAAAAGGATTTCTCTTCAATAGAATGTTGCTCATGCCACAAGACTGGACACATTGCAAGGAATTGTCCAAACAAATCTAGAGACCACAAGAAGCAGAAGAAGAGGTTTCATGCTCATGTAGCAGAAGATAGTGATGATGATGACAAGACCAGAGATAATGAAGACTCCAGTGAAGAATATGTTCTCATTTCAACACTCACTGGTTCAGTATCTCATAGAAGTGATACTTGGCTAGTGGATAGTGGAGCTTCAAAGCACATGACAGGATACAAAGAATCCTTGTCTCATCTCATCCAGAAGGAATCTCCACACAAGGTAAAACTCGGAGATGACTACCAATATCCCATCAAAGGTATGGGAGAAACCTCTTACAAGTTGGACTCTGGGAAGTCCATGAACATGAAAGATGTACTTTATGTACCTAGGTTGAAGAAGAACCTTCTATCTATTTCAGCATTAGATAAGAAAGGTTTTCGAGTTGCATTTGTAGATGGTGAAGTTCTCATGTGGCCTAAAGGGAAGACTATTGATGATGCAGAAGTCATTTGAGTAGAAGAAGGAGGACTTTACAAACTGAAGGGTCATGCAGATGCATCAATGATGGCTAGTACCATGAACCCCTGTGAGCTATGGCATAGGAGACTAGCTCATGTACACTATAAGGCCTTACCAATTGTAAGTAAGGTGGTGACTAGATTACCAGAGATCCAGGTGGATCATGAAGGAGTATGCAAAGGGTGTGCTCAAGGGAAGAGTACGAAGAACCCATTTCCAAGTAGCAGCAAAGCGAAAGGTATTTTGGATATCATTCATTCAAACAGTTGTGGACCAATGTCCACCACCTCTCTAAGCGGGTATGAATATTATGCATCTTTTATTGATGATTATTCTCGCAAAACCTGGATTTACTTTCTGAAGAATAAGAATGAAGTCTTTGAAAAGTTTAAAGAGTTCAAGGCGCTCGTAGAGAATCTCTCTGAAAAGAAGATTAAGATCCTGAGGTCAGACAATGAAGGGGAATATACCTCAAGGGATTTCAAAGATTTCTATAAGCAAGCAGGGATTAAGAGGGAGCTCATTGTCCCTTATAATCCACAACAGAATGGTGTAGCCGAAAGGAAGAATAGAACGATCATAAAAGCATTAAAGGCTATGATCCACGATCAAGACTTACCTATGCATCTATGGGCAGAAGCTGTCAGAACCACAGTCTATGTACAGAACAAGATCTCTCATAGTGCTCTTGGCAACAAGACCCCTGAAGAAATGTTCATCGGGAAGAAGCCTGAAGTCAGTCATCTGAAGATATTTGTCCGGTGTTCATCCACATTCCAAAGGAGAAGAGATCAAAACTAGAGCCTTCAGGGAAGAAGGGAATATTTATGGGTTATAGTGAGCAATCTAAGGCTTACCGCATATACATCCCAGGATTTTGTCAGATCGAGATTAGTTGGGATGTCACATTTGATGAAGATACAGCTTACAACAAGTCCAAAAAGACTCATGAGGATGAAGAGGAGCAGGAGGCTCCCAGAGTTGCAAAATCAACCAGAGAACTAATTCCAAATGTTGAAGGAGATCCTACTCCAGAGGATCATGACATGGAAGAACCTCAGAGACCTGAGGAGATACCTCATGTGGAGATCTCTCGAACGAGAAGACCGGCCTGGGCACGTGAATTAATCCAAGATGCAGGAAAGTATGGTGCTCCAGAAGGTTCCAGTAGAGAGATCAAGAGACCAAGGCCATATTCCAGCTATGTAGCCTTGATGTGCAATCTTGTTGAAGAAGAACCAGCTTGTTTTGAAGAAGCAGTAAAGAAGAAGGAATGGTTGGATGCCATGAATGAAGAATATCAGTCCATAGCCAAGAATGATGTTTGGGATGTGGTACCAAGGCCGAAGGACAAATCGATTGTTTCATCAAAATGGATCTTCAAAACAAAACATTCAGCAAACGGAAGCATTGAAAAGTACAAGGCAAGATTTGTGGCCTAGGGATTCTCACAAAAGGAAGGAATTGATTATGAGGAGACTTTTGCCCCTATAGCCAGATATACTTCGATTAGAACCATTCTTGCCTTGGCAGCCAAGATGAAATGGAAGTTACATCAAATGGATGTGAAGACTGCTTTCCTGAATGGAAACATAGAAGAGGAAGTATACATCGAGCAACCAAAAGGATTTGAAGTAGAAGATAATAAGTCACATGTATGCAGGTTGAAGAAAGCACTGAATGGGTTGAAGCAAGCTCCCAGAGCATGGTATGGAAGAATTGACAGCTTCCTGATGAGCTTAGGCTTTACCAAGAGTAAAGCAGATTCTAATCTTTATTACAAGATTATGAATGATGAACCCATGATACTATTACTGTATGTGGATGACTTATTTTTTACTAAAGAAGACAAGCCTATTGTTGAATGTAAGAAGAGGCTTGCAGCAGAATTTGAGATGAAGGACCTTGGCAAGATGCACTATTTTCTAGGTCTTGAGGTATGGCAGTTTCCAGACGAGATTTTCCTAAGTCAAGGAAAATACACAGTAGAGATCCCAAAGAGATTTGGGATGCTCGATTGCAAGGCCATGACTACTCCGATGGTGACAAATCTGAAGCTTCTGAGTGATGCTTCTTCAGAGAAAGTGGATGTCACCATGTATAGACAAATTATTGGGTCATTGATGTATTTGACCAATACTCGTCCAGATATATGTTTTGCGGTAAACACATTGAGTCAGTATATGGTGGAACCCAGGAATGTTCACCTGATTGCAGCAAAACATGTGATGAGATATCTGAAGGGTACATTGGATTATGGACTCAGATATGCCTCAGATAGTGAGTTCAGACTACATGTGTACACGAACTCAGATTGGGCTTGAAGTGCTGAAGACAGAAAGAGCACTTCAGGATGTTGCTTTAGTTTGGGATCAGGCGTGATCTCATGGCTCAGTAGAAAGCAACCATGTGTTGCACTCAGTACAGCGGAAGCTGAATATGTAGCAGCTTTTTCAACTTGTGGTGAAGCAGTGTGGCTTCGCAAGATGTTGACAGGATTGTTCGATGCGGAGATTGATGCTACGGAGATACTCTGTGACAACCAGAGTTGCATCAAGTTGACAGAAAATCCTATGTTTCATGATAGATCGAAGCACATCGAGATTAAGTTCCACTATATCCGGGATATGGTGCAGAGAGGAGCTATGAAGCTTGAGTATGTTCCTACATAGGAACAAGTGATGTGCTGACTAAGCCTCTGGCTCGTGTGAAGTTTGAGTACTTTCGAGACAAGATTGTTGTGGTCCAGAGGGACCTCTCTAGGAAGAGAGATTGATGATGCCTATCCGAAAGAATAGATGCCTCTCCAGGAGGGACGGAAGATCAATACTTGCTAACTGATAAAGATCCTATCCGAAAGGATAGATGCTTGTCCATAAGGATGGATGCCTCTCCAAGGGTGAGGGAAGATCAGTACTGGCTGACTGATGGTTCCAGCTCTCACGAGCTTATGCCTGTCCGTAGGGATGGATGCCTCTCCAAGGGTGAGGGAAGATCAACATTGGCTGACTGATGGTTCCAGCTCTCACGAGCTGATGCCTGTCCGTAGGGATGGATGCCTCTCCAAGGGTGAGGGAAGATCAATACTGGCTGACTGATGGTTCCAGCTCTCACGAGTTGATGCCTGTCTGTAGGGATGGATGCCTCTCCAAGGGTGAGGGAAGATTAGTACTGGCTGACTGATGGTATCAGTACTTAGTTACTGATTATTGTTGCAAGTGTTCCAGCTGATGGTGCTGCTGATGAGGATGTTCCAGTTGATGATGATGTTGTTCCAGCTGATGGTGCTGCTGATGAGGATATTCCAGCAGATGGTATTCCAACTGATGAGGTTGTTGACAGCAGAAGATGTTCCAACTGATGATGTTGCTGATGAGGATGTTCCAACAAAAGAAGTTCCAGTTGATGAAGATGTTGTTCCAGTAGATGATGTTCCAGCAAGAGGATGATTGCTGATGATGATGCTGCCGATGATGATGCTGCTGATGATGATCATATTTCAACAGATGATGATGTTGCTACTTCGCAGATGATGCCCTAGACAAATGATGATCCAAAGCCTTCCTAAGACATAGAAGTTCACAAGTCAGTTGTGCAGATGTTGTTACCCGCAGAATACCTTCCTAGTTAAGAGGGAGTGTTAAAATAATGTAACTGCGAAAGATATTCTATTTATATTATTGTATTCTCCTCCGGGAGATGATGGTCATGTAACTAATACTGTAAAGGTCATTGAAAGAATCAATGTAAACCCTAGGACATGTGTCGGCTTAGAAAAGCCCCTAAAAGATTATTATATTATGTAATTGACCAGTCAAGTAGAGAAGTCGGCCCTGTTGGGGAATTTGTCACCCCAACGGAAGAATATAAATAAAGGACCTCTCTCTCACTTCTAATCACTCATTCACTCAAGCAAATTCACATTAGTGAAGAGGAGAGGTGTGCACAAGTGGAGGAGTAGTTGATTTGTCTTGGGGAACTTTTGTACTTTGTGATTTCTATATTGAGGAAGGCTTTGTCGAGGTTTTCTCCCTTTGTGGTTTCCCCAAAAGAATATCTGTGTTCATTGTGTTTTATGTTGTGCTTGTTTATCTTTCAGTAATTGTTTATATGCTATATGTTGTACAAGTAAAAACTAACATAAAAACATAAGTCACACTATCTTAGCCAATACTACAACATTCATCCATATCCCACATTCATATGGTAACTTTCTAGATGCCTTCCATCTCTACCAGAACATTATTAAGAGTGTGCACTACTCCCAATATGTCAGCAAAGAGGTTTCACTCTAAATAAGTAGCAATGGAATGTTGTATAGCACCATAGGCTACTTACCCATCATATGCATATTAGTAGTAACCTGCTCAATGCAACTGTTCTAACATGCATACTATACTTCCTAAATCTAGGAATATAACTATGTACATAAACGAACAATATCATTTAAACAATTTGATAAAATGGCAATTCAAATACTTATCTTTGTTTGTTTGGTAGGATCTCTTTTGATCCTAGTCTTCTTGCAGGGATTAATGGAATGTTTGATGGTGAACTCTACTCCATCATCAAAGTCCCTGAATCAAGCTTGTATGTTGCTTCTCCTATTCTCCTAGTGAAACTTTCTGAGGGGAGTCCTTTTCTTCAAGAGTTGGGAGAGTGCTTTGAAGCACCACTATTACAAAACATATTCTTTGATTTCCTCCTTTGGTAGCTTCCTGGGAGGTCCTTCTTCTTCTTCTTCTTCTTCTTCTTTGGGAAAATGAGCATGATGTCTTTTGTTGCTCTTCTTCTTGACTTCTTCTTTTCTCTCAAGACAATCTTTGGCAATATGTCCCATCTTATCACAACAGAAACATTGATAAGAAGAGTAGTCTCTTCGCTTGTAGTTTCCCTTCTTATACTTTTGAAACTTCTTTGGAGGATGAGATTCTTTATGATTTTCCTTCTTGAAATGAGGTTTTCCCTTTCCTCTCTTAGTATGGGTGGCTAGAGCTTGATCATCATCTCTGAGTAGTGCTTCTCGATTTGCCACTCTAGCCTCTTCTTGGACACATTATTCCCATACAACTTCAAATAGTAAACTTTCCTTTCTTCCACACATGGTCTGGATAAAGGAGTCCCAAGGTCTAGTAAGACCATTGAGAGCAGTCATCACTAATTCATCTTCATCAAGGGTGTCTCCAATTGCTTCTAGTTGTTCTTTGAATTGGGATACCCTTGTAAAATATTCCTAGATAGATTCTCCTTGGCTCATCTTTGTACTTTTGAGTTGAGCTCTCAAATTCATCTTCCGATTTATGTCTCTTCCTTCATACATTCTTGTTAGGGCATCAAACATCTCCTTTGAGGTTTTCTTGGAGGACACTTGAGGAATCAAGTGATCTTTTTTGGAGTCTGCTATGATATTCATAGCCTAATCATGTCCTTCTTATGCTTTTCCTTAGCTTCAGCTTCTTCAGGTTCTGGTACAACTTCTTTAACAAACTTCGAAAGATCATTCTCCTCTAGAATGAGTCCAATCCTATACTTCCAAGCACAGAAGTTCTCTATGCCTTCCAACTTGTCATCAAGCTTAGTGCTTGGTGCCATCTTAACCCGGAGAGCAGAGAATAAACAAAAATTGAAATTTCTCAAAATCAAAAACTGAACTCACCAAAAGATGCGCTTGACTGAGGCAAGTATGTTGGTACACTTGGTTTCTGAAGATTCCAAAATTTCACTCTTGAAAATTGACATGCGAAATTCTGAACTGGAGGGGTAATACATAAAAGAGAAGGTCCAAGTGGGGATAAGTAAGGTGTGCTAAATCGGGTATGACAACCCTTACATGTGCAATCACCTTTTACATAGCATAAACATGAGTGCGTCTAGGAGCCCCTAAGCCATCTGTCTTAATGGGTCCATCCCAAGAAGCACCAAACACCAACCCACAACACAAATGACCCGACATGACGACGGACTTCCATCCACCAAGGGGCAATCATTAAAGCCACTAAGCCAACACTTCTTGGAATGAAAACTAAGAGGACCTACCATGACTAGACCACGGGTTTTTAGCCTAGCTAGTGTTAAGATTATATGCTACCATAGACTAGATTGCAAATTCATTAGCATTCAATACATTATTCACAATAGTAGCATAATAAGGATCTCTGAAAGATACACAATCACAAATCACAAAACAATATATCCTAGGAAACCCTCAAGGGGAAGAAAACCCAGCAAGAACTTCCTCAATATAGATGATCAAAGTACAATGCCCAAAAATAGGTCTCACAAATAAGAGAGACAAAAGACTCAAACTCTAGACCCAAGCTAAGCCCTCCTCCTTCACAGATACCTCTCTCTCTCCTCTAATGCGAATTGCATAAGTGAGTGAATGTACAAATGAGAGGAACTCACTCTCTATTTATACTTTCCTTTTCACTTAACTTTTAATCCAACTAGGTCAGCCCCAATAACCTTACTGGGCCGACCTCCCTAGGAAGACTCAATATAATATTTATATTATATTCTTTTGGGTACTAACAACCCGACTTACAATGGAGGTTTAACCTCATGACTTTTACATGACCAAATATAATAATGACATCTCTGAATGGAGGTAAAACATGCCCAACCGAATTACAATAATAAAGTACAAGTAGAATTTTCTTTGAAGTTACATTAATTTAATAGCTAGACCAACACTTTTACAAAAAACGAGCCCAAAATTGGCCTCTCACAATGGCAAAAGACCCCCCCACTCCGGTATATCTTGCTAAGCATGTTGCGAACGATCTGGGGCGTAACAACGTCTAATTATTTCCTAATTTTACATAAAATTACTCATCAAGGCTACCGCTGAGCGTAGATAAGATAAGATAAGATAATTTTATTAATACCCAAAAAGTGGCCATAAATAGGTCAATGGGACTGCTAGGCACAATAGCATGAGATAAAAAGTGGGAGTGCAAAGGCCACTACTAGATAAACATGATATAAGCAAAACTAGCTTCTAATGTAAAAAACCTAAAGTCTACAACCTCAAAAAATGGAGCAAGGAAACAAATAAATAGTGCACATATGTGCAAGTTCTATGGAGAACCAAAGAAAAATACCAACAATATCGATGGGAGATAGCTCACCTCGAACAACCACCCTTGATGTAATCTCTCCTACCATCCAAGGCCATAGGAAAGAAACTCCTAATAGATGTCTAGTCAAACGAACTAAAAGAGTAGGAAGATATTGTCTAACATAGGTCTCATTGCATGGGTGTTGCAACCCGTGACCGAGACCTAAGGGGTATATTGACTACTGGTATGGTATGAGTTGTCTAGAGATCTAAATTTGACATGTCTGTAAGGGTCTCATTGGTCAAGCATGGAAGGCCTCACAAATCTAATAGTTGATATAGTGTTGTTGTTTGCCTATCTTTTGGTAACTCTATATGCTAGAAGCACTAGAAAGAAAGTTGTAAACTACCGGACAAAGTTTGATCTTGGTTGGGGTGGGCGAAGTAAACAAGATCCAAGTCATAAAGCCTCCCTCATGTAATCTCTAGTCAAAAGGCAAAAAAAAAGTGGAGAGAGTCACAAGACTCCATGAAAAGACAGAAAAATTGTTCTTTAATCTCGTAGTAGATGAGGCACTTGAATATGAAGTGCTCCTCCATCTTGGTCTCATGAAGATAACATAGATGGCAAATTACACCTCCCTGGGTGATATGGTGGTTTGTTTTAACATAAAAACGATGAGAACCAACTCGAAACGGCCCAATGGGGATATGACGAGCATGAATCCAGTGTCGAAGTGTGTAGGGGGACCAAAGAACAAGGTCGTCTCTCAACTCCAAAAGTTCTCTACATTGAAGGCCACCTTGGGGCTTAGCCCACTTGGTGGGTCAACCCAAGTAACCCAAATATACTATCTAATTATGCCCTCTCTAATGATCCTATTCAACTCTTGCCTATTCGATAAGAGTCACCGAGGGCATAGAGAGATAAGATAATTTTATTAATGTCGAACTAATGACCACAAAAGTAGGTCAAAGGGATTGTTGAGTATAATGATGACATTACAAAGCGAGAGTACCAAACGGTCTCCTATAAAAGACAAGATGTATGAAGTAAAGTACAATAAAGTAGAAAATGTGAGTTGGGCTAAAGTATGGGGAACCATCAACCGCAACAGCCAGCCCAAAATTCCGCAACAAGGCGGAGATGTACAAGAGGAGAAGATCCAGGAACACCTAGATCCACTATGGAGTAGAACTATCTCGCCTAACATCGAAGGCTAAATGAAGAAAACTAAATAAAGTTTGTTGACCCGAAAGGGAAGAAGAATTGGTGGGAGGCCTGGACTGTCCACTGCATCGTTGTCTAAACGGTTTCACCCTCTGCTTAGGCCTAGTTGATCTCGTTCGTCTCCTGGAGGGGGATCTAATATGGTTCTGCTGCCAAGATCTCGTAGAATGGGCACCACGAGTCCGCACTGACCTAGAGTCTGAATCTGTACTAATGTCAATCGATCGATTGGTGCCCCTTTTTGAAGGTATCACTGTGAAAAATGAAGTGATCCTCTACTTAGAATCTGGTCTGATGTGAGGTTGAAGAGTATGTGCTCGAAGCCTGAGGGTCTCCTACATATATAACGGCAAACATCTTTGATCGAGATATCTGATGAAGTCAATGAGGGTCTCACACCCTCTGAACAAGCAATGGAGCCTTCCTCTGATCTCACAGTAAACAGGGCAACAAAAAATAATGTGCACCTCAGTCTCCACCTCCTGTAAATGGCACAACTAGCAGATTATGTCTTATCTATCCATCTGGTGGTCTGTCTCTACCCGAAGTCTATGGGAACCCACTCTGAATTGGCCTAGGAGAATGGGAGTGAGGTGGTTTGTTGACACATTAATCGACTAAAGTAAACAGGTAGCCTCTACAAACCAACAATGAGCTCAATCAAGGATACTGGTAGTGGATATGGCCTTTAAGGACTACAAAAGGATAGCGATCCCTAGCGAATGGTGAGTCTGCAAATTACTGAGCTCAATGCAAAAGGGGAACACTAGTCTAAAGATGGTTTCCATCCTAGGGGGGTGCTACAAACTCAACCTGAATAATGGCTTGGGGAATTGTCCTCTTGCATCTACTAATGCAAAGCGGCATGAGAGTCTGAACTCTTTGTGTAATGGCCCGGTCTGACTCCCATAAAGAAGGTCCCCGGACCTCTGAACCATAGAGAACCGTGGGGGCCTAACGCTATCCATGAGGTCCATCTTGAACTGAATATTGTAAAAATGGTTCTAAAACAATGGTGCTTGAGAAGAGCGTGGGATAAGTAACCCGTGTTGATCCGAGGGTGAAGAGCTTTCCTCAAACCAAATCAAGGCCTTGAAAATTGAACATCGAAGTAAGAGTAAGCAATGGTGATCTCAAGTTCCACACCTTGGAAATAAAATGAAACTCTGAGAGAGTGGATTTCGCCCTGTTGAAGAGCATAAGGCATCAAGTTGTCTCTATAATCCCTCTAGGGAGGGACAAGAGGACCACGTCATCAACGAAGAATAGGATGGATATCAAAACCTGGTGAAGAAGGCACCCATCCCATGGTTAGATATGCCCTCGGATAAAAGACTCCATCTCATCAATGTATATCCCAAACAAATGTGGGTGGAAAAGGAAAACCCTACTTTACCCCAATGGTGCTCCTAATGAAGTTTAACACTCCATGAGCTATGCAAAATCTACCAAGGACAAACTCATAAAGGTGCATGATAATCGTGATAAGAAATACGAATGTCTCTAAGCCTATGGTACAAGGCCTCCCGAGGGACCAAGTCAAACACTTTTTGAACGTCTATGAAGTAGCAAAAGTCTTTTGAATAGCAATGCCTTGCCTCAATGGTGGCTCTAAGTGTGAGAATATGATCAATGATCTGATACTCTGGCCTGAAACCTACCTACCTTCTAGCCCAAATATGTATCCTCTCAAGCTCCCTATATAACTTTTGGTGAAGAGAAGTTGCGTAAAACTTATAGAAAGTCTGTCCCACCATATTAGTTTGATAATTATTTGAATTAAAGCTAACTTTCAATATGTGGATCGAGTGAATAGTGCGGTGGCACCACGATCGTGGAAATCTCAAGCAAAGAACATGGTTAAACTATTGTTGCAAATATCGTGTCGAGGAATATATCGTCGAGGATATGGAAAGAAACTTATCGGAAATATCAGGAAAAATATCGACAAAAATAAACTTAGATCTGAAGAGTTATGAAAATATCGGACAAATCGGAAACACGAAAAAACTCGGGATAAATAGGAAATCTCGAGAGAAATCAGAGATATTTGTAACATTGACCTAAAGAGTTATGAAAATATTGAACAAATCGGCAACACGAAAAAACTTGGGATAAATAGGAAATCTCGAGAGAAATCAGAGATATTTGTAACACTAGGTTAAACAAATTAGTGATGTAATCAAAGTGTCTGTTAAACACAATGGCTCACTGAGAGGGGGGGTGAATCAGTGAGCCTATACTTTATTCAATTTCAACTTCTTTCACAATCTTGTTTCATCAATCACACATTCACTTCAATAACATATTCATTAATGAACTATCAACATAACATCATATTCAAGCTTATCAAATTGTCCAGCATGTCACATCAATCTGGTGCACTATTCTGGCCTTATCTCCATTTATGTCTTCATAATTTCACCATTCTGCCCATCAACAGGCTGCCTCAAATTTACCCAAAAAATATCAAAAATAAAAGATCATCATGCTGCTCCTGCTGCTCCTCAGCAGCCTACGAACTGTCCTCAGACCTCCGAAATTTCTCCATTGTTCCACCGAATTTTTCACACTAAAATGAATCTTTTAACATGTATTTATATAGGTTTTCCAAAAAAAAAATTATGGAGCCGACCGGTCATTGAATAAATAAGAATTTAATTTACTGCCTTTTCCTTTAGCTAGCCGACTTGTCATAATAATTTTTGTATTAAGAGTTTCATCCATAATTTAATTCCTTTTGTTTGGGCTGTCCTTCGTCCACGTCATCCTTTAAAAATATTTCTTCAATTGCTGCACTATCACTGCTACATCAAGAAGAAGGGGCAGCAAGCATCCATAATGTAGTGATTTGTCCTTTTATGTTCACATCAATGCTTTAATATTAATATGAACAGCCCTAGGGCCTTTGTGGTCCTTCTTTATGATAACCAATGGGCTGCCAAGACATCCAAGGGGGGTCCAAGCTATGTGACCATATGTCAAGAGCTTTAAGGGGTTATCAACATCATCGAGGTCAAGGTCTTTATATCAAAAACACATCCAATGGCTCCAATAGATCTTCATTACCACAAACATGCCCAAAGCCCCAAAGATAAGGGTAATAACCCCACATAACTTCCGCAAAATTGTGGGATATCGAAACATGCTTCAAATTCCAAGTAAAGACTTCTTCAATTGTTTTAGGGCTTCTTCATCATGTGCATGGGCTCTTATGGCATCAAGCCACAATAAGTATGGGTTCTAAAAACTTAAGACTTTCTATTGTGCAACCACATCATCATCAAGCAGTAAACATTCCAAGAGATTATCCACATCATACAAGTGAGTGCCATTTCCAAGAATTCATGACTCTATCCAGTTTCTATGTGCATGACTCTATGAGCCAAGTTTCTATGTGCATGACTCTATGAGCCACATCATACCCAAATGACCACAGAATGGGTCATTTGGCCCACTAGGTGATCCAATGGCACCAAAGCCCTCATTCAAGGTTCTTCATGTCCTTTGCTTTTCATGTCATGTTTCATGCCATCCAATGCTATGTCATCAACCTTGTTTTGCCAATGCTCTCAACATTTGTCATCATGTCTTGTCATGTTCTTCTGGCCACATCATCAACCTTTATCTTACCTTTGTCTCCTTTGTCATTAATGGGTGTCATCAATGGCAACCTATGCTCAACAAACTCCTCCTTTGTCATTGATGGCAACATCTTCACAATTTCTCTCCCCCTTTGACATTAATGACAAAGGGTGCCGTTAAAGGCTTCACAATCTCTCCCCCTTGAATACTGCCTGACATCATGCTGAACTGATTGCTCCCCCTGAGATGATTATTTTCATCGTTCGTTGTAGAAATATTAATGGCTGCTCCCCCTATCTGAGTTGTTGTCACTCTCAAATTTGCATTCATTTTCTGCTGCCACTGATCTTGATAAGAGCTTCTACCCTTTTTATGCTTCTTTATCCACTAATAAGTTCAAAATGGTTCAAATGTGGTTACATGACTAATGATTGTCTCTTGAATTTCTTGGCTGAAATATATGTGCAAGAATGTCCTCTAAATATACAAATCATGCATCTCTTTCATCAATCTTGAACCTTTGTCATTATTTCTTCAAATCTACTTCCCCATTATCTTTCTCTTGTTGTGCCTATGCTGTGCCTGCCATCTGTCAATCTGCTCCTTTTATGGCTGTGAAAGTGCTTGAAAAATTCCTGATCAGATTTGTTCAACACTTGATAACCATCAATACTTGAGCTTAAGCTTTGAGCCTTCTAATGCCTTCAAGATGACATCAATGAATCACTGTCAAATCAATTGTAATGTCACTGCTGTCACAAATTTTTGTCAAGTTTTAACTGTCAGTTTCAATTCAAGTCAAGTGAAAATGCTGTCCATAACATGCTGTCCAAACTGATCTAGAGTTACTAGATCTCCTGCATCTGCAAATTCTCAGTAGTCTTTTTCAACCTGAATTTCAGAGATATTCAAACTCAAAAACATGTTTTGATGCACCTGCAGATCCCTTTGTTTTTGCACCAGTCTTCTTTCATTTGTAGAACCCACAGTGAAGAAGAAGTTATTCGGCTGACATGAAAATGTCGCTGTTGTTATTTTTAGGCTGCTTGCTCCCCCTAAGGTCATGCTTGTACCTTTTCTGAATTCTATTCGTCATCTTCTTATGTTCATATGCTTTCATGCAAGAGTCCTTGAAATCAACTCTTAAAGGATTCTTTGGAGATATTAAATGTAACTCAACTTCAGTCTAATTACATTTCCATTACAAATCTTGATCACAGTCTTTACCCATTCTTGTGGCAGTCTTCATTTCAAGCAGATTTCAAGGAAGTCTTGTCTTTAATTTAGCTTGATCTGATACAGTCAAATGCCAAGTATCTCTTGGACCTGTAACAAGTTACTTCAAATTTTTTCAAGACTGTTATTACAAAACAATATCAAACTAGAGCGAGACTATCTGTAAGACAACTCTTCAATCATTTATTCTTCATATCTGAAAAATAGAACCACTTTTCATGGCTTTTTGCACATCAAGAGGCCAGCATCTCTGTGTTCATCAGTGTATGCATTAAATGTACAGATTGACATCTTTGTATCAAGATCTCCAAGGTCACTTGTATTTTGTTTTTCTTCATTTGCTTCAGCCACGAATTCTTCCTTGGAAGCTTGATTTCAGATTTCCTGTAGCTTTCAATATGGCTCATCATATCCAGATCATCATACTTTCCTTAACAGAAATTCCGTTTCTCAGTCAAGCTGCTTGTCCAAAATGTTGTTATGCAATTTTGTCAAGATCATGTCCACCATAACCTTTTATTTGGCTGGTTGCTCCCCCTATCAACCACTCCTGCTGATCTGGCTGGTCATCAATATTAGCTGGCCCATTTTTGCTCAAGATGCCACATGTCATCTTCCATTCTTCAAACTGTATATTCCAAATTTACAGATCTGCAATCTCTACTCAACCATCAATCACAGCTGGTCAATCTTCTCTGCTCAATACTCTTGACAATCTGCTCATCCACATCAAAATCACCATCAAGGTCTGGACCATGATCATCATAGGGTTTTGCATTATTGGGCATCATAGTATGCAACAACATCATCATAGGATATTCAATCTTAGTGTGTAGAGGTGCATCATCATACATTATTCACCATTGTATGTACCACTGTATGCATCACAGCATGCATTATGTATGCCAACCCCAGACTTCTGTGTGAGCTATTGAAGACCTCAGCTTTGTTTACTCCCTTCAAGCTTGGATTTGTTCAACTTCTGATTTTGAGGATAAAGAACTTCTAATTCTTTATTGAGTCATCCACATACTCCCCCTAACACATGCATATTTATATTACCCATGATCCTTGGACCTTATTTGCTTGGAGTGGTTATCATCATTCCTTGAGTTCATCTTCCAAAGCACCAAGAACTCAAGGTGTACTTAAAGTCTTCAAGAGACCTTAAGTAAGGCTTGCCACATGGCAGCCATCATCACTGCTGTGGTCACTCTCATTTAGATTTAACAAGACATCTGTCTTTACCCATACTTTCTTCTTGACCTCTGTCCTTTCATTTTTTGTTCCATTTTCTTCATTGGCTTTGCTTGCTGAGTTGTATGTCAATTTTCTCATGAATGGTCTTTTTGGACTTGCACAAACTTGAGCTTTATGGCCAACACCTCCACACATGAAGCATCTTAATGTGTGACAATTTGCAGCCACATGTCCAAAATGATTGCATGTCCAACATCTTATTTTGTCATTAGTGATTTCAGCCCTTCTTCTTTCATGGGATCTACAATTCAAAGCCTTATGACCATAATTAGAGCAAGAGAAACAATACCCATTGAATTTATTTTCATACCTTGGACTTTGATTCCATCTTGAAGTTGTTTCACTTCTTGGCTTGCCTTGAAAACTGGGCCTAGCTTCTTGATGCATTCTTGAATCTTCAACTTCTTTGTTGTCATGTGCAAGTATATGGGATGCATCCTTGGTCATTGATGGACCAGCTTCTGGAGTCTTTGGAGACCACTTGTCTTCTTCTAGATTGTCTTCTACCTTTTTATACCCAAGGCCAGTTTTGTCATGGGGAGACCTTTGGCGATCCAATAATTCATCTAGGATGACTGAGCTGTGATTGAACTTGCCATATGCATTAGCCTTTTCATTTTTCTTCTTAAGTCCAACCACTTCCATTTCAAGCCTTTGATTTTCCTTCTCCTTTTCATCTAACTGATTTTTCAAGACTTCTTCAATTCTTTTGTACTCATCCAACTGAACCTTCAAATCAAGATTAACCCATTTTGTCTCTTCAAGTTCTTTAGGATTCACATCACTCCCCTTTTGTTCATTTCCTAGTTCATCCTTCAATCTTTTGACCTCAAGATTCTTGTCTTCTAACTCACCTTGCAAGTCTTTGTTCTTGACCTTCAAGCTCATGAACAAAGCTTTTATCTCCTCTTGGTATTTTTCAAATACTCCCATAATCTTCTTCTTAAGCCTTATATTGGATTGCATCCTTATCCAATAGAGTTTTTGCAAATGCCTCTTTGATCTTTAATAGGTCATCTTCTTCATCCTTTACAAGAGCAACTTCATCATTATTAATTTTAGAATTATTGCCAATAGAAGAGTTCTTACCTTCACTAGTGCTTGATGCTTGAACCTCCTTCATTCCCTGTTCTTCATTTTCAGATGTCTTGACTTCCTTTTCTTTGTCAATGTCTTGAACCTTCCGTTTGTGCTCTCTTTCAAGGGTGCTCCAGAGTTCATTGGCTGAGGTTTACTTTCCAACATCTAGTCTTTCCTTATGTGATTGAGACAAGGCCATCAAGATTAAGCTTAGTCCCTTTTCATTGCTTTCAAGTGGCTTCTTAACTACTCCCCCTTCAATTGATTTCCAAATGTCATAGCCCTTTGCCACTGCGTGATGCTTTATTCTGATGATCCAAGACTCATAATTTGATTCATTGAGTAATGGAACTCCATCTTCCGAATAATCTTTCATTTCTTCTTGCTTTGTTGATCCTTCCATATTGTGTCTACTGATTTCCTTCAAGCTTGTTAGGCTTATACTGAAGGCCTCGCTCTAATACCAATTGTTAAACACAATGGCTCACTGAGAGGGGGGGTGAATCAGTGAGCCTATACTTTATTCAATTTCAACTTCTTTCACAATCTTGTTTCATCAATCACACATTCACTTCAATAACATATTCATTAATGAACTATCAACATAACATCATTATTCAAGCTTAACAAATTGTCCAGCATGTCACATCAATCTGCTGCACTATTCTGGGCCTTATCTCCATTTATGTCTTCATAATTTCACCATTCTGCCCATCAACAGGCTGCCTCAAATTTACCCAAAAAATATCAAAAATAAAAGATCATCATGCTGCTCCTCAGCAGCCTACTAACTGTCCTCCTCAGACCTCCGAAATTTCTCCACTGCTCCACCGAATTTTTCACACTAAAATGAATCTTTTAACATGTATTTATATAGGTTTTCCAAAAAAAAAATTATGGAGCCGACCGGTCATTGAATAAATAAGAATTTAATTACTGCCTTTTCCTTTAGCTAGCCGACTTGTCATAATAATTTTTGTATTAAGAGTTTCATCCATAATTTAATTCCTTTTGTTTGGGCTGTCCTTCATCCACGTCATCCTTTAAAAAGATTTCTTCAATTGCTGCACTATCACTGCTACGTCAAGAAGAAGGGGCAGCAAGCATCCATAATGTAATGATTTGTCCTTTTATGTTCACATCCATGCTTTAATATTAATATGAACAGCCCTAGGGCCTTTGTGGTCCTTCTTTATGATAACCAATGGGCTGCCAAGACATCCAAGGGGGGTCCAAGCTATGTGACCATATGTCAAGAGCTTTAAGGGGTTATCAACATCATCGAGGTCAAGGTCTTTATATCAAAAACACATCCAATGGCTCCAATAGATCTTCATTACCACAAACATGCCCAAAGCCCCAAAGATAAGGGTAATAACCCCACATAACTTCCGCAAAATTGTGGGATATCGAAACATGCTTCAAATTCCAAGTAAAGACTTCTTCAATTGTTTTAGGGCTTCTTCATCATGTGCATGGGCTTCTTATGGCATCAAGCCACAATAAGTATGGGTTCTAAAAACTCAAGACTTTCTATTGTGCAACCACATCATCATCGAGCAGTAAACACTCGAAGAGATTATCCACATCATACAAGTGAGTGCCATTTCCAAGAATTCATGACTCTATCAAGTTTCTATGTGCATGACTCTATGAGCCAAGTTTCTATGTGCATGACTCGATGAGCCACATCATACCCAAATGACCACAGAATGGGTCATTTTTCATGCCATCCAATGCTATGTCATCAACCTTGTTTTGCCAATGCTCTCAACATTTGTCAGCATGTCCTTGTCATGTTCTTCTGGCCACATCATCAACCTTTAACTTACCTTTGTCTCCTTTGTCATTAATGGGTGTCATCAATGACAACCTATGCTCAACAGTGTCAATGTACCATGTTTAAAAAGCTCAACTTGGAAACCCTCATATGTCGCTTTGTTGGTGTTCATTTCCCAAATAGCCTACTTGATATTTGTGTAAAAGAGTAGGAAACAAGGTATTAGGGGAGAGGAGGTGACTACGATAGAAGGTTGCCCACGTACATCGTAGAAGGTAGTCGTATAGATGAACATGCATTGGGGGTCAAAGTCAAATGGGAAGTTGGAGTGGGGGAGAAAGATGTTATGCCAAAAGATTTTGGGGAGCAACGAAGGGCTTCACACAATTCACATCCTGAGAAAAAATGAGGTGTTTCTTGTGGCGGAGGAGGTTGTGGTAGGATTTACTGAGTGTGGGGTAGAAGGTGAGGCTATGCAAGATTTGGGGCTATGGAAAAGGGTGTGATGGAGCTGTCGTCTACAATGGGATTAGCATTCATTACCATTCCATCAATTCATAGGATTGCATCTGTGGTTGACGGAGTGGGAATGAGCACAAACAATGTGGAGATAAGAGCTAAGATTCGCTTCTCAAATGGTCGATGGGAGATGATTGTATTTAAGGAGGCTAACTATAGGGACAAGAAACAAGAGAGGGGAGGCAAAAGTTGTCAAAGGCGGGAAGCAAAGTCATCGGAATCCCCGTCGTCAAACAAGAGACCGATGCAAGGAGGCCCAAGGGGAGTAAGGGAGAATGGAAGATAACAAGAGAGGGAGAGGGTGATAAAGGAGAAACGACCATAAGATAATCAACCACACTAGCCCGACCCCCCCAACTTAGGGAAACACGTAAATCCATTGGAATTTAGAAAGCAAGGGAGGCAATTCAGGATTAGTGGCTCATGGGACTCACCAAGATGCAAAAGATGACTGTCGTAAGTTGCAAGAGGTCGCAAAGCATCGTTTGAAGTCCTACGGAGGTCCACTGAATCTAGATCGATCTCATGCAAACAAAGAGCATCCTCATACCTATCACGAAGTGGAATCTAGCAAGCTCTAGTGTAGGAATTGAAGTTCCAAAATATGATGATACCCCCCAATGTTGAGTATTGAGAATTGACAGGGAAGGGGTGGTAAGCCATGGCAACAAATCTACATGCATCTAGCATAATCATCCAGTGCAACCATGGTGATTGCTTTGGAGGTAAGATAAGATAAGATAATTATATTAATGTCCAAAGAATGACCACAAGCAAGCTACTCCCCTTAAACCTTGAATATTGCCTAAGCTTCGAATTTGTTATCTCTACAAACTTATAAACACTGGTATATTGGATAGTTTCAAATGGCCATGATTGGACTATCATGGGTCTCAATCAATAATAGACTATTCTATGGCCTAAGTGCATCGTGAATCAAGCCCAAGGAAGACCGAAAGATCCATTCCTATTCCATCATGCCAATGAAATTTCTGACCCCACAATCCTCCCCCCCATTCGCCAACCTTTCAAGCTACAACAACCCATTCCCACAACTACTTGAGCTCCACAACCTATGATCTCGTAAGATCGGCATCAAGGAAGATCCTTTGGGGGAATGAAAAGAACTTCTGCTAAGCACAAAGGGCCTACAATCTATCTCCCAAGGGCCGGAAATGAAGGGAGAGAAGCCAAACCACACACACTCAAGAGTCAACTCTGGGAAGCTCATTAAAGTATCCAACGGAAATGAACCCCTATCTGCATGGGGTCTAGAGAAGGAGATGAGGATGATGGGAGTCCTCTCACCATCAAGTTTATCTCTCGAGCTCACCTGGTATGTTCCTCTAGGATTTTTTACTGCATAAATTCTTTGACCTTCACATGAGGGGGTGTGTTGTTCCCCCCCTTTGCCACTTGAACCCAAGAATTGAGGGTTTCCTATTGAGAGTCAACTTCTTGCTTGAATAAAACCTGTTAGAAGTGAATTTCATCTTGCTTGTTCATGAGATCTAGGATTTCTGCATGAAGGGGATCCCCTGGACAGTGAAGAATTTCTTGTTTCTTGGTATCAATGGAACCCTTGAACTAGCATCTTGCTAATAACTTAGTTTGCAACTCAATACTTTGGGACTCGAACAAAAATAGCAGCTTTATGCTTTGGAAACTCAATACTCTGGCAAAAAGGAGAAATTTGGCATGGCAACTCAATGGATCAAACTGGTAGCTTCTAGGCTCGATGCTTTGCCAGCTCAATGCATCAAACCAACAACTCAATGGATCTTCAAATGGTGGCTCGATGAATCAGAATGGTGGCTAGATGGAACAAAATGGTAGTGGCTCGATGGATCAAAATGGTAGTGGCTCGACGTATCAAAATGGAAACTCGATGTATCAAAATGGCAGTGGCTCGATTGGGGGGTGTTCTTAAAATGGTGGCAACTCGATAATTCGCAACATTATCCTCCAATTCGAGATCTAGTAACAGCGGCTCAAAATTTCAGTTATTCAATGCTTTGGCAGCTCGATGTATCATGCACAAATCAACACCTGCCCTAAAAACAAAGAATGTCAACTCGAAGCACCTCTCAACTCAAGCAACATTGATGAGTCAAATGAAAGTTGGGTGAAGGATCCTAGATCTTCAAGAAGTAGGGACGACATGTACAACTAAACTTCGAAGCTAGAAAAGAAGATGCAAAATTCTTTGAAAAGCTTCAACTACATCAATTTATTCCATGTAGAATGGACTAAAAGAGATTTATCAAAACCTACAAGTTTTGATCAAAGATTAGGTGTTGGTGAGAGGTAAAAGTGAAGTCAAGAGAATTGGATAAGAGATTAGGGCATTCAAACTTCAATACCCAAAGGAGAAGATTAATATGCTTTAATATGATCTACTCAAAGTATTTGTAAAACTAATTTTCACAATTTGGATTCCAAGCTGGCAACAATGAAATTCAATTTAGAAAATCAAATCACCAAGCTCTATATTGGGAAAGAGGGGCTTCAACATCAAGAGAAGAATGCCATCTTAGCCTAGAAACATTAAATCTATGCTACACAAGTTTCTGGAACGCGGGAACGTAGGGAAAGTGGGTACGATTATCGGATACATCTAGAAGTTTCCCCCAAATTTGCAGGAAACGACAGGTTGGGAACAGCAATAATATACATTAAAAAATTATAAAAATATAAAAATTAAATAAATTAAAAATACATTAGAAGAGAAGATACATAGAGAAGAAAAGAAAATTAACACAAACCAGATGACTTAGCTTATCCCTTATATTACGGTTGTAACTAGAACCTCTTAGCAGATGGAAATGGCAATAAAATCAATATTACCATCCACGTCATTGTTTATATAAGGTAGACTCTTTCTAAAGTGGGGACTTTTAGAAGTTATAGTCCCTATATTTGTGCCTATATGTATAGAGTAAGTTTTCATGTTTGTGTCAACTATGATTAAAATGTATTAGGATTTTGCAAAGGTGTATAAATAATCAAATTTAAATTATTACAAAATAAATAAAATAAAAATCAAGATAATTTTTATTAAAATGTAAGTTATGAATTTAGTTTTAAAGTAAGATTTTTTTATTCATAAAGTAAATAGTAAAACATATGAATTTACTTTCCTTTATTTAATATATAAAAAATCTTTATGAATTTAGTTTTAAAGTAAGATTTTTTTATTCATAAAGTAAATAGTAAAACATATGAATTTACTTTCCTTTATTTAATATATAAAAAATCAAAATAGATTTACATTTACTATTGATTAGCAGTAACTGCAATTCAACATAGAGACAAGTGAATACTCTAGCATGGGCAGTAGACAAAGATCAGTCCACCAACTCGACAAGATAGCACGAAACAGACTTTTACTGCAACTTAGTTTTTTTGAGAAAAAATTATGAGTCAACCATGTATATGTATGGTCGTGAGGAAATAGGATTGTTGTTAACAAGCCACATGGCAATCATGAATGTATGGAAGCTCCTAATGAAGGAAATGCACAAGAAAAAGTCCCCAATTTCCCGATTTTAGACAGTAAAAGTTCCCAGTAAGTTCCCAACCATCCGGAATGGTTCCCACTGGATATGGAAAGTTCCCAAGTTCCCTGGAACGTCAGAACTTCAGGAAAGCGTTTCCTAAAAGCCGGGAGCGGTTCCCGTGCTACATAGCATTAAAGGTACCTATGGCCAAGTGTCTTTTGGGTTTATTTGCTGATGGCAAAGCTAAGATAGTGTTCTAAGGAAGATGTTGGTTTTATATTAAATGTCATCCTACCTTATAATCAGATTCTACTAATAAAGTAGTAATATGAAAAAATATAAATTGGAGAAAAAAACTTCATTTTTTTATATTTTGAGTGATTTAATAATCAAGGGTGGGGTTGCTCAACGCTAGACTTGTCCAAGAATCCACATCCTACTAACATTTGGTCAACAAATATATCTTGGCCAACTTCATACTTAAGTCAATTTAGTGTACATTAGATTGAGAGTGGGAATTAACACAGTGAACCCAATTACTTTGATAGGTTTGAATTAAGAATGAACTTAACCATACAAGGGTATTCCCATTATGATTTACTCATTTTAGTCCTTTTAATACGGTTTTGCTTTGAGTGATTTGGTCAAATTGCATGTTCGGATCCTCCCTATTGATAACTCTCCTCAATTGTATGAAGAGAACATCATTGAGGGAAGGCATGAGCTAGTTATAACTACCAATTTTCAATTTGCATATTCTCCAATGGTAGTGTTCCTTTCAAATCCACAACCAACCTCTTACAGCTATGTTTATGCTCTTTTGGGCATGGATGGTTCTACTTATTTAGATCCACATGATCATGGTGGGCACTTGGAGCACAATATTCAACCATTCGTCGAGCTAAGGAGTCATCAGTTATGAGACAACATAAGCACCTAGACATGGGACCCGGATTTATGGACGAGCTTCTTAAACCACTTCAACATTGAGACTAGGATTTGTACATGTGACCATGGCTTATGGATGAGCTTAGCTTCTAAGATGACTTTGCATTACGGTCAACACTTGTACATGGGACACAAGTTTATGAATGTACTTCTTGGACTACTTTGAGGTTTTGGCCAACCCCTATAAATGGGGGCCCGGTTCCCCATGTTACCACCTAAAAGTGCAAGGTTCAATTTGCAGTTTCAAAATCATCATCATGGCAACATTTCATCAGGACGTAGAAGCCTTACTTCAATTATTTGATGGACAATGTATTGATGGTATCTCTCTCCACTTCTTAAGGGGAGCACTTGGTGTAAAATATCCTAGAAGAACCCATAGAAGTTTCTCAAAAGTTTTGAAAGCATATATAATGTTCTAGAAGGATTTGGAAGCATTTAGTGTTAATTTTTCTAACCCCGGCACTAGATAAATAATTTCCTAATGATTTTCCTTGTTGAAAATTAAATTGCAGCTCACCGAATAATTTATACTTCCGGAATTATTAACAAAATTTTAATAGCGGAAACAAAAATGAAAAAAGATCAATAACACATGCACAGAAAATTTATGCCCTTCAAATCTGCTATTCATTAAATATAGTCCAAGCATTCAAGGGATCCCTCACTGGGAAAATGGCCCAATGAGAAAATACAATCTACAGCAAACCTGGCAAATATGCCTTGCTGAGAAAAACCCTCTACCTGCAAAATGCCCCAGAAACCCTCTGCTGCCGTGCAGCACCTGTACAGCTTGTTGCATGGCCCTTCAACCTGTACAGCTTGGTTGTCTGTTGTATAGCGGCTGCTAGGCTGTACGACCCTACTGCAAACTGTTATACGGCCCCTACACGTTATTGTGTACAACCCTCCTGCTACCTGCAAACTGAGCCGGTACAGCCTCCAAAAAGATTCCCTGAACTGCTGTCGTTCTTCCTTCCAAATCTGAAAGTGAAAGTCTGTCACTATCTCAAAGCTTATGTGTCTAATGTTGTTGTGCCTTCTCCTATCACCTTGGCTGCCGTTTATAATCTTGAGATGAGCCAAAACCCTAACCTCCTAAGTGATCAATGGTTGAGATTAGATCTCTCCCATGGCTAAGATTTACTTAATTAACTTAAATCACTAATACCAAAAAGATTAGGCATTTTATTCAATTAACCTCAATTAATTATAAAATGACATTCAATTTCACATTAATAATTAAATTATTAAAGTGAATTTCCAAAGTTCTGAGAGGCATTAATGACAATTTCCACAAGTTAGACACAAACCATGTGGAAATGCCTGTCTGAGCTACAAACTTCAACATTTAGAACGATCTAGAAGTCTCTAGAAGGTTATGGAAGTACCGGGAAGACTCTAGAAGGTTCTAGTAACATGTCAAACGTTCTAGAAGAGTCCAGGGACAGAAAGAAAGTTCTAGAGGCTAATAATTATTTCTCAATATTAAGAAGAGTGCTCTAGATAGAAGCATCTAGAAGAGGTCAGCCTAGGAGTTTCCATAAGGCTCTATTGGCTAAAAATGAAACTATAAAAGGAAGTCCCCTCCCTCACTTGCAAATCATGTTCTCATTGTGGAGAAATCCCTAGACCATTAGGTTATAGTTGAAGATATCTTGCGCAAGTTTCGAGCTTCATTGGGAAATATTCAAGGCTGCAAATATCTCTTGTAAGGTCAATGTTGTATCTTATCTTCCTCTCTTCTTGGCTGGAAATGGTGCTGTTGCTTTAGGGTTATTTTCCAATATAAAGAGGTCTGAACAATGACATTGTGGTCCTCTTAGGACTTCATAAATTCAGATATGTATATGTTATGTCCCAAGACTTACTTTTCTTAATAGAAGGCTATATTTTACTTCATATATCAGATTCTGATTTATGTGATGAAGCAAGAATATAAAGCGGGTATTAATGTATCTTTATGAGCATAGTATCTTGGCTGGAAATTGAATTTGCAGTATTGTTATAATTAAGGAAGACTGTTGTTCAGCATCTTCATTGATTGAATATTGTCCACCGTTGAATTCTCCAAAAAGTGTTTACACTACATTGCTCAAGGATAAGGCACAGATCTATTTGAATCCGCCATCGAATATCTATTGTATATCATAAATCTTAATCGCTAAATCTGATTTCATATCAAGTGTTATAAAGGTTGATTTAACAACCTTATTTACGGAAACCCCCTTGTGTCAAAGGAGAGTCGACCTAAAGTGAACTGAGGTTCTACTGAGGTGACAATAGGTAGAACTTCCAAGAGTTCCCCTAGGGTTTGTACTTTGGACGTCTGGAATTATCTTGTGTGCACATCTAGGAGGTGCAAATTGTTGAATTTTTAACTTAGCAATATTATTTTCAAATCTTATTTCATCCCACAGATATTATTGCATTTCAACTTCAAATTTGCAGCGAAAAACAAAAGGATCACTGAAAGAGAACCATACACAGTAGACACAAAGTTTTACCATGGGAAACCCGAACTCGGGAGGGAACCCGGCAACCTTTCTTAAGAAGAATATTTCCAATGATAAGACTACAACAACAATAGAAGAATCCTAGTTCACAAGGGTTTTATAAACATCACTTGTTACCCAATCACAGAGAGGATGCGCACTGTTGGAGAGAAAATGGCAAACCCAAGAAAAAGATAAGAGAGATAAGATCACTTCAATATGATTCTTCTTCAATCTTCACTTGCCCAGCTGAAATTGCGCACCAAGGAGAGAGAGGTGTCTTGTGTGTGAGTGTGTTCAAATGAGGAGCTAGAACACTTTATTTATATTCATCAGATCACTTGATTTCCACTAATGGGGCCAACTTCTCTTTCTGCCATGGCCAACTTGCTATTTGTCCACTTCAATTGTCATTTATTTGTTGACCACTTTATTATTGGATTTTCCATCTTCTTAGGAAGGTTGTCCATTGTGATGATGTTATACTTCTCCGTCACATGCACGTCTATTCACCGCATAGAGCCCTAATGTTGATTTGACCCACACTAAGAAGTCCCGGACACTTCTTAGTGATTATGTCAATTTCAACATTAGGCTAGACTTGTATATTTCATAAGGGGATGAAATCCCCTAATAAAATAAACAAGTCAAACACTCTAATATAGAATAGATCACTCCGTTACGGGATTAGGCAATGTGAGAGCACCCTGGGGACCATCTCCACACCATATGACTAGGAGATTCACTACTCCTGTTCAGGCCATTAACCTCTAGAATGTGAATGTATCATTCATTAATAGCCAATTCAGCATGGCTATCCGTGAGTGAATGTTTGCCCGATGCTGCACCTGGTTTAACATCAACACTCCCTCTCAGTGAGGGAGACATTCTGCATCACACCAAGTTTCACACTTGGCAAGAATGCCCACAATTTGCATTTCAAGTCTGATAGGACTACGCCTAGGCCATTCATCACTAGCCAAACTAGCTATTTCTCCATCACCATGGATTCCTGTGGAGAATGTCTACCCTAATGCTACTCATTTGTATGTCTGGGCCATTCACTACTAGCATAGACTGTCTGCCCCATACTGCTCATCTATACTGCATTTGTACTGCATCTGCATCTGTACTACATCTATACTGCAACTGCATTTGTACCATATCTATATCTATACAACCATCTCGGTATCTAGGCCATTCACTTCTTGTGAATGTCAGCTGCTCATCTATCAATATGTACTGGAGATTTACTGCCCCCTTCTGCAGAATGTCTCGGATTAAGTAACATTTGATCTCTTGATCAAATAGTCCTGCCTAAAGCTTCTGAAGCCATACTACTTCACGTACTGCGACACTGGCTGCGATATCCTTCACATCTATTGTACTGAGTGCCATAGAAGTCTGCCTCCCGCTAATCCAGGATATAATTGATCCAAGCTGAAGCAACACCTCAAGGTGTTACCTTTGTCTACTGCACTCCCTACTCAATCAGAATTTGTATATCTCTGCAATCTCACTCCACCACCTGAGATATACCTTGGACCACATCTAGTTGTATCACATAGGTACCTCAACACATGCTTTGCCACAATCCAATGTACATGGTTCTTACTGCAAAGCAAATATTTGGCCTGGTGTTAACCAGGTACATGAAGAATCCAATCATCTGCCTATCGTGGGATCTACCAAATCTGAATCTGAAGCAGAATCCCTCAGCTCCTTCAGTTTTTTCATCATATGTGTAGCCATTGACTTGCAGTCCATCATACCAAATCTACTCAAGATCTCATCTGTGCACTTCCCTTGACAGAGGAAGGTCTCACCTGATCTTTGCTACACCTCCAATCCATCAGGACAAGATCTAACATCTCAACCTTAGACGCCAACTCCCTCTTGCACTTGACACTGAGCTTCTTTGTTCTCGTAATGGAATAGATCATCAATCATCTAGCACCAAGATTAAATCATCAACAACCTTGTAGTAAAGGTTGGAATCCACATCATTCTTGGTGAAGTCCAAGCTCATCAAGTATGCGTCTATCCTGGCATACTAAGTCTTGGGTGCCTGCTTGAGTCTATACAAAGTCTTCTTTATGTCAACAAACTGTGCTTCAGCTACGCCCTCTATGCGGGAGTGTCTTACCCCCTCTGTACCTGAGTATCCTGCTCCCTTTGCATCGGGACACTCTGCTCTCTTTGCATCTGAGTATCATGTATTTAAAACAACCTGTTGTCTTCTGCATTGTTGATCTTTGTGTATCCATCTATGTCATCTCCCATCAAGTGGGTCCACCGAGACGAGCCTCTTGCTCCCTCAAGAACACTAAATACAAACCACGATTGTCTCTAAATCTGTAACTGCATGCTTGATGACTACAACTGATTTCCTCATCGTTTTCATAACTCTCTCTGAAAGTATCATTGGGAGTTGCATGCCTCTCTGCATCCTGCAAAGCACCGCGACGCCATGTTGGCTTCTTTCTGATCACTGCAACATCTCTAGTGAGACACACTGGTTTTGCTGGCTCTACCGTCTCCTCCTAATAGTCTGAAGGATGATCAATTGTACTAGAGGGATTTGTACCCTCATCCTTCGGAGCCTCCTGCTCCTCACTATCAACCTTCATGTGAAACCTTCTCAATCTCTTGAAGGCTGCGATCTTCGCCCTCTTCTTCCTCGACATATGGGTGTATGCTAGACAACCAAAGATCCTCTCTACCTTCACTCCGGTGAATGCCTCTCAGAAGTCTTGTTCCCCAATATCCGGTGAGGATACTTGATCTGAGCATAACTGTCGTATTGGATGCATCTTCCCATAAGAACATGGATAGATCTTGATCACGGATCATCGTCTCTGCAATCTTTACAATGGACCTATGACAGAAATGACCACAAGGGTTAACCAATACTAATTTAAACAGTTATGCTATTTATCAATAACAATTACTCCGAATAAATAACATTTATTGGACAAAACATTAAATACTTATCTTTGTTTGTTTTGTTGACTCCCTCTTAATGAGTTTCTAGAAGTGTGCCCTTCTCCATCGTTTGATCTTAAGTCTTGATTTTCTTCTTCGCCAAGTCCTAAACTTCTGGAACTTGCTTGAAGACTTATCCTTGGTATTTGAATGCTTCTAGAAGAAATACTCATTTCGGAGTTCATCTGCAACTTCATCAAGCTTTGTCTTATTTTCTGGTGGATGTTCATCAACATCGGTTGTTGATGCATTTTCCTTTCTTTTCTTCTAAGGACACTGCTGACCAAAATTTTGACAATTATAGCATCTGATCTTTGAGAGATCCTTCTTTTTCTGTCTTTGAGTTGGAGCTAATCTTCCACCTGTATTTTTCCTCTCAAAGTTTATTCTTCCTTTTCCTTTTCTTGCATGGGCTACAAGAGCTTGAGTTCCTTCATTATGAGGTTTCTGCAAGTTGTTCTTAGACAGTACTCTAGCCTCCTCTTGGACACAATCAACCCATAGCCTATCAAATTTGGGCAACTAATCTCGTCCGCAAACACTTTGCACAAATGACTCCCAAGAAGAGGGAAGTCCATTAAGAGTTACCATAAAAAGTTTTGAGTCATCAATGGTATCTCTAATGGCTTTAAGTTGATCTCTTAAATAGGAGATCTTTATGAAGTATGTAGCAACTGAATTTGAGTTACTCATTATCATACAACGAAATTGGTTTTTCAAGGCTAATTTTCTGTTGGTGTCCTTACTCTCGAATAATCCTACTAAGGCATCAAACATTGCTTTAGCAGTCTTTAATTCTACAACATATGGAATCAAATGATCTTTTAAAGAATCTATCAAGATCCTTTTAGCCTTTGCTTCATTATTCTTATACTTGGCTTTCTCTTCAACATCCTTGGGTTCTTTGACACCTTCTTTTACATAATCTTGGATCTCATTTTCATCTAGGATGAAGAGTATCCTACTTTTCCAGGATTTGAAGTTAGAGGCACCATCCAATCTATCTTCTACTCTGAGATTGAACACCATTTTGTCAAGAGCTGAAATATGACCAAGAAACCCTAGCAGAAAGTAGGTCAAAACTAATGTTTGTCAAAAGTGAAAACTGTCTCCACAAATAAATGTGCCCTTTTGAGGAGATCTTTAAAACTCTATTTTTCAGTCAAATTCGTGGCTAGAAGAGTTCAAAACTAGAAGCCCTAGTTCCTTAATTCCGACAAAAATTAGGTCAAAATTGAAACTTCATAAAACTGAGACTTGCTTCCATAAATAAGTGTGCCCTCCTAGGGCGAGCTCCAAAATGCTATTTTCAAGCCCAATCTATGGACAGAAGAAGTGTCCAAGCTTGGAAGCCCTAGTTTCCAAATTAAGGCAGAAATAATCACTGCAATGGTTTATATTCAGAACTGCTCTAATACCATGTTGGATTTTTAACTTAGCAGTATTATTTTCAAATCTTATTTCATCGCACAAATATTATTGCATTTCAACTTCAAATTTGCAGCGAAAAACAAAAGTATCACTGAAAGAGAACCATGCACAGTAGACACAAAGTTTTACCTTGGGAAACCTGAACTCAAGAGAAAACCCAGCACCCTTTCTTAAGAAGAATATTTCCAATAATAAGACTACAACAACAACAATAAAAAAACCCTAGTTCATAAGGGTTTTACAAACATCACTTGTCACCCAATCACAGAGAGGATGCGCATTGTTGGAGCGAAAATAGCGAACCCAAGAAAGAGATAAGAGAGATAAGATCACTTCAATATGCTTCTTCTTCAATCTTCACTTCTTAGTGATTATGTCAATTTCAACATTAGGCTAGACTTGTGTATTTCATAAAGGGATGAAAACCCATAATAAAATAAACAAGGCAAACACTCTAATATAGAATAGATCACTCTGTCACGAGAGTAGGCAATGTGAGAGCACCTTCGGGACCATCTCCACACCATATGACTGGGAGATTCACTGCCCCTGTCCAAGCCATTCACCTCTAGAATGTGAATGTATCATTCATTAATAGCCAATTCAGCATGGCCCCACTAGCCAATTCAGCATGGCTATCCGTGAGTGAATGTCTACCCGATGTTGCACTTAGAGAAACATCAACACAAATTTAGATCCACAACCAACCTTTTATAGCTATGTGGATGGTCTTTTGGGCATGGATGGTTCTATTTATGTAGATCCACATGATCGTCGAGGGAATTTGGAGCACAATATTCTGCCAATCATCTAGCTGAGGAATCATCAATTGGGAGCCAACATAAGCATCTAGACATGGGACCAATATTTATGGAAGAGCTTCTTGGACCACTTCAACATTGAGACTAGTACTTATACATGGGATCTTGGCTTTATGGATGAGCTTCTAGGATGACTTTAGCATGCGATCAACACTTGTACACGGGATTCAAGTTTATGTATGTGCTTCTTAGACTACTTCGAGGTTTTGGCCAGCCCTTGTACATGAAACCTGGTTCCCCCAACTCTAGGCTACAAGGAAGTGCCCCTCCCCCCAACTTCGCTCCCAAAGCGCGCTCCCATAGGGAGCAATCAAGAATCGCTCACGGGAGCGCGATTCCAAATCGCTCCCTCTTGGGAGCCTTTTTTGGAAGCGCGATTTCGACAAAAAAAATCACTCCCTAGGTTTTGAGGGAGCGACGCTCCTAGAGTGCTCCCAAGAGCAAAAAAACACTCCCAAAAACGCTCCCTCGGCACTCCCACGAATTGAGGTGCATGTTTTTGGGGTTTTTTTGCTTTTGGAACCAAGGCATGGTTCCACTTGGATTTTTTGGCATGGTTAGGGTTCATTTAGGGGATTTACACACTCTTTGACTCCATCTGCTCTCATTCTATATTTCATTTCATTCATTTCACTTCTCTTTTTTAGGGTTTTGAGTGGGTTTCTAGTTGTTTGTGATCAAATTTGTGGGAGCTTGGAAGGGAGATTGAAGGCTACTATTTGTGAGAGCTCGGAAGGGAGATTGAAGGCTTCCATATATACATTCAACCACCATTGGAGAGATAAAGAGGTAGGCTCTAAATCCCACTCTGTGTTTGTTTTTGAAAAAATATTTCACTATGTTAAAATTTTAATCTTGAATGTTCTCTTCTCCTACTCTTTCCCATTTCTCCTCCATCATTCTATTGTAGGCAACAAGCGATTCTCATCTTGAGTCAAGAAGCATGATGGGTATGTGGTTTTTGTTTTTGGTTCCACTTCTTATCATGATGGTGGTGTTGGGAAATACATATACCAGTGGCAATGACGAGGAAGAAGGGGTAGGGAATGGCACATACTATGGAGAGGAGGAGGAAGGGGAAGAGGATGACGGTAATGATGTTGAGAGTGATGATAGGCAAAAACAAAAAGATACAACACCTTTGTGGAAGTATGTGGAAAGGCTTGGGGGAGGAAGAGGGGGTGGAACCACAAAGTTTATATGCCCCCATTGTACTAAAACTTACATAGGTTCATATAGTTGTGTGAGAAAACATTTATGTGGGATTATGCCATGTGATCAAGGTAAGGTTGTTGGAGTCAAAACTTATGACAAAGTGCCAGGGAAAGAGAGAAACAAATACAAGCTGGAAGAAGAGGCCACTCAAAATAAATCCAAGAAATCAAGGGTTGAATATGAAGCATCACAGAGAATGTTTGGTAGTGGATCATCATCGGCTCGATCGGGACCTTCATCCCACCATAGAAGTGAATTCTCTCCTATGAGAAGAACATTATCAAATTTCCTTGACCAAGGTTGTAGAGATGATGTGGATTCAAAATTTACAAGTTTCTCCATGCATGTGGTGTACCGTTCAATGTTCTTCGCTCACCCTTTGGCATGAAATGGTACAAGCCATCAATGGTGACCCTAAAAGATACAGAAGCCCGATAGAACTGTGGGACTTGACAAGGAAAGAGCCAAAATCAATAGTGTTCTTGGAAAGTTTACAAATGATTGGTCCAACTATGGGGTATCCATTGTATTTGACGGGTGGACAAATGTTAAAGGCAAGCCATTGATAAATATTCCTGGCATGTCTGCTAGTGGTGCGATCTTCCTTTTAGCCCATGACTACTCAGATCGCTACAAGAATGGTATTGATATTGCACAACCTTTACTTAAAAGTTAAAACCATTCAAGATATTGAGCCTTACAATGTCATTCAAGCCATCACTGATAATGTTGCTAATTGTAAGGCGACGGGAGCAATCATTTAGGATAAGTATCACAACACATTTTGGCTGGGGTGTTTGGTTCACACATTGAACCATTTGATGCATGATATTGTTAAGGTGATGGACCCTAATTATCGATGGATTGGTGCCTTGTACAAGAGAGGGAAGAAAACGATAAAATTTATTACCAATCATAGCATGGCCCACCACATTTTGCCAATCACTCTAGGTTGAAGCTATTGAAGATTGCAAAGACTAGATTTGCTAGCTACTACTACACCTTCAGGAGGCTTTTGAAGGTAAGAGAGGCATTGGCTAGTATGGTCTCAAGTGATTCATGGCAGGAATTGAAAGACAGAGCTGCAAGCACAGTTGATAGACATGACTTTCAGGAGGTGGAGAACACCGTTCTTAATGGTCAGTTTTGGGCACATGTTAGGTATGTTTTGTAGTTCACCAAGCCTATTTATAGTATTATTCGTTTTGCAGATACAAATCAGCTGGTGATTGGGGAGGTGTATGAGTAGATGGATAGCATGCTTGGTCAAATCAAAGACGTTGTTGAGCAAAGACATGCAATCTTGTATGATCATATTCATAAACATGTGGTCAAAAGGTGGGATAATATGAATGTTCCACTCCATGCCCTTGCATATGTCCTTACCCCAAAATATTATTCTCCATCTTGGTTGGCCCAACCAACACACCTAGGGGTGGAGTTAGGAAAAAACCACACACAGTTCCAGAGGTGCAGAATGGGTATATGCTTGCATTAGACAAGTTGGTCCCCGATGAGGAGAAGTATGCTCATGTATGGAGTGAATTGAGCAAATACATCAGTGAGCATAGAGTCTTTGGTAACCTACATGCAACCAAAGATCGAGATAGGTTGAGTCTTATCGAATGGTGGAACACGTATGGCCCCTCTACGACATATATGCATAAATTGGCAATGAGGGTGCTTTCACGGGTTGTTAATAGTTCTTCCGCGGAGAGGTGTTGGAGCATGTTATGCAACAAATTTCCCAAAATAGTATGAAAAGAGCAAAAATAGATCAGAAAGAGTACTCCACGACTTGATTGAAGAAAATAGATGAATAACAAGCCTCTTCGAGGGGGCAACCTCCTTACACATGTACTAAGTACACAAGACAAAACAAGACAAGATACTCCAAATGAAAGGTCTCCTTCCTATATATAAGAGACTACGAGGTACAATCCCAACTAACTGACCCAAGCCGACATAACTAATATAACCATACTAATGACAATTACCACTAATGGACCAAATCCGACATCAAAACTAATGTAATGAACCACAATATAGGGGGAAATGTGCCCATATTTAAGGCTTAAAATGCCCCTCCCCTTCAGATAAGTGTTGTCCCCAACGCTTGATTAGTTGCAGATGCCTCTGTATGAAGGACTCATCTTCCCATGTCGAATCTTCAACTAGTAAGTTCTTCCACTTTATGACTTACTCAGTAATAACCCGATTTCGTAGCTGTTTGGTCAGATTCCAATATGACTCTTCCTTCTTCATCAAGCTTCGGCAAGATTGTTTGAATTGGGATCTTGTCTCCCATTACCTTCTTTAAGCAAGAAACATAGAAAACTGGATGTACTCTTGAAGATGAAAGGAGCTCCAATTTGTAAGCCATACTACCCATCTTCTACAACACTTTATAAGAACCATAATACTTGGGTGCTAATTTATTGTCCTTCTTTAATAGCTTGAGAGACATCTGCTTGTAAGGTTGTAGCCTGGGAAATACCCAATCCCCTTCTTCAAAACTCCTTTCACTGCGATGTTGATCAGCTTGTTGTTTCATACTGTTTTGTGACATAGTCAGGTTGTCCTTAAGTATTTGGAGAACTTCTTGTTGGTACTCTATGTGATCTTCCATGGCTTGAACTTTAGATTTTCTTTTTAAGGGAGATGTGATAGATGGAGGCTGGTACCCATAAAGTGCCATAAATGGAGACACTTTTTATTATGTATGGAAGGAAGTATTGTACCACCATTCTGCCAAGGACAACCATTTCACCCACTGTGTTTGTTTATCAGATGCAAAGCAACGAAGATAGCCTTCCAAACACTTGTTCGCGTTCTCAGTTTTCCCATCAGATTGAGGGTGATAAGATGAACTGTCAGCCAATTGAGTATCCAAACAGGAAAATAATTCAGTCCAAATTTTCAAGTGAAAATTGGATCTCTATCACTTACAATAATCTTCGGATTTCCATGTAACTTTTGAACAATTTCCATAAAGGTTGCAGCTACTGTGCTTGCATTAAAAGGGTGAGCGAGTGCACAAAAGTGTGCATACTTCGTGAGTCTATCAACAACCACCATAATAACATTCTTTCCTTCGAACTTGGGTAGACCTGTGATAAAATCCATGGAGACTTCCTCCCAGCGCTGGCAAGGTATGTCTAACGGTTGTAGAAGTCCTAGGGTCTTAACTGTTTCACCCTTATTCTGTTGGCAAACCAAGCATTCAGCCATGAACCTTTGAACATCAGATTTAAAACCTTCCCAGAAAAATTCCTTCTTGACCCTGTGGTAAGTTTTCAGGAATCGTGAGTGCCCACCTATAGGATAGGCGTGTAATTCAGAAAACACCTTCTGCTTGAGTTGGGAGTTTTTGCATAAATATAAGTGATCCTTATACCATAGTGGATCATTTTTCCACACAAAAGTATCTGATACACTGGGATCATTCTGTAGCTTTTGAATGAGCGTCCACACAGATAGGTCTTTTTTCCATTCTTCCCTTGCTGCTACTATCCAATCTGGTTGTAGAATGGACATGTAACAAAGTAATGCCCCAACATCTTCATCTTTTCTGGAGAGTGCATCTGCCACCACATTATGTTTCCCTTTTCTATAGATGATTTCAAAGTCATATCCCAACACCTTGGTTACCCACTTTTGTTGCTCTTCTAAAGATAGTCTCTATTCCAAGAAGTATTTAAGACTATCATGATCTGTTTTGACCTTGAAGTGCCTACCTATTAGATAAGGACGCCATTTCTTAAGAGCATGTAGGATTGCCAACATTTCCTTCTCATGAATGGGCTTTTGTAAGTTCTTTCCCTTGATAGGATGACTTGTGAAATCAAGTGGGTGTCCTTCTTGCTTTAGAACAGTGCCAATACCATTTCCTGAAGCATCACATTCCACAATAAAGGTTTTTGTGAAGTCTGGTGTTGCCAATACAAGAGTTGTGCACATTGCCTGTTTAAGTTGTTCAAAAGCTTGAGTTGCCTCTAGAGTCCAAGAAAATGCATCTTTCTTCAATAATGTTGTTAGAGGTGTTGTTATTCTTCCATAATTTCGAACAAACTTGCAGTAGTACCCTGTCAGACCTAAGAATCCTTAAAGATTCTTCAAGTTTTTGGGAATTGGCCAGTCTATCATGGCTTTAATTTTGTTAGGGTCTACCTTGACACCTTCAGGAGATACAATATGACCCAAATACTCTACCTCCTTCACCCCAAAGAAACATTTGAAAGGTTTTGCATATAGTTGTTGCTCCTGTAGTAGTTGTAGTACCATGTCAACATGTTGAACATGTTCTTCCCAACACTTGCTATAGATTAGTATATCATCAAAGAAGACGAGCACAAATTTTCTAAGAAAAGGCTTGAAAATGGAATTCATCAAACCCTGAAATGTGGAAGGTGCATTCGTGAGACCAAATGGCATGACTAGAAATTCATAATGACCTTCATGTGTTCTAAATGTTGTTTTTGTGATGTCTTCATCTTTCATTCTAATTTGATGATACCCAGAACGAAGATCCAACTTTGTGAATAAAATTGCTCCATGTAATTCATCTAGCAATTCATCAATTACAAGAATGGGAAACTTATCTTTAATGGTGATCTTGTTGAGCTCTCTATAATCTGGACACATACGCCATGATCCATCTGGCTTGTGTACCATTACCACTGGTGCAGAATAAGAACTTTGGCTAGGCCTAATTATGCCAGCTTCTAACATTTCTTCAACCATACTCTCAATTTCACACTTCTGTCCATAGGGGTATTTGTAAGGTCTTATGTTAGGAGGAACACTTCCTGGATTAAGTGAATAGCATGATCAAAATCTCAGACAGGTGGAAGACCTTTTGGAATATCTTCAAATACCTTGGAATGCTTATTAATGACCCTTTGGAGATCTGGGGAAATAGGAGGCTTAGATGTTTGAACATCTAATGAGCATAATTGTGCAATTACACCTTGATGTCCCTTTTTCATCAATTTTGTCATACCATTAGAGCTTATCACCTTGCTTGGTTTCCCTATGATACCCTGTAATTCATATTCCTTTCCTTCCCATAAAAATTTCATGAAAAGCTTCTGAAAATTAAAAGCCGCAGATCCCAAAGATTGTAACCATTGAACTCCTAAGACAACATCAGCACCACCCATTGGAATAGCAATCATTGGACTATTCAATACATATTCTCCCATAGTAAGATTTATATTATGGTATTTCCCTGAGCAATTGATAATTCCTCCATCTGCAATCATTACTTGAAACTCTAGTGCTGGATATACAAAGCAATTGAGAGATTTTGCTAATTTATAGTGAATGAAATTATGAGTACCACCAGAATCAATCAGCAATGTTACCTTTTTCTTTTTGATAAATCCTTCGATCTTGAGAGTTTGAGGAGTGCTAATTCCAGCCAATGCATGACATGATATGGTGGGAGTAATCTCTTCTGAAGTAGTATCTTCTATTTCTTCATCTGGAGATCGTTCTTGTTCTTTTGGTTCTTCCTCTTCACATTCTATGTAAAATAATTTCCTCTCACCACACTTATGTCCCTTACTATACTTGCTGTCACAATTAAAGCATAGGCCTTTTGCTCTTCTTTCCTCTATTTGTTGGGGTGTCAACCTTTGAGGTCGATTTGAAGAAGTAACAGTATTCTCTCTATATGTGTTGGAGGTGCTCTTTCTAGTAGCCATCGTCATATTTTTACTTTCAACCTTCCTTGCCATCATGAAGGCCTTCTCCAAGGATGGTGGTTCAAAGAGATGCAACTCATGTTGAATGTTATCCTTCAAGGTGCCAATGAAGAGATCCAACAGATTATCTTTTGGAATGTTCTTCACTCTCAGACTTAGCTTCTGAAACTGTTTGATGTGCTCTTCAACTGGACCTTTTTGCTTGAGATTTATTAATTGGATAAAGAAGGTATTGCTATTAATATCCCCATAATGTGCAATCAATTCTTCGGTGAATATAGACCAAGATATTATAGAGTCTTTTTTACGGTCACAAAGCCATTGGTACCATACAAATTGATCATGGTCTAAATATAATGATGCAATAGTTACCTTTTACAAAGTTGGAACCTAGTGTAGATCAAAGAATTGCTCCATTTGGAATATCCATGTTATTGGATGATTGCCATCAAACTTTCTCATGTCAATCTTGGGAAGTTGGGTACCCCTTGGTGACCATCCCTGATGACTTCCATTACCAAAATCATTTCCTCTTGGAATATTATTATTCATGGAAGGTTTCTCAACATGAGAATTATCTTTATCCTCCTGAGTATCCTGGAACACACCATCACCTGGAGGAAGAGTATCCCTTGAATTTTGTATGAGATTAACAATATTTGTCATATTCCCCATCAACTTCTCCTCTGGATTGAATAAATCAACTGTTCTCACTGAACCTTTCATATTTTCCTCCATTTTATTCAATTTCTCTAAATTATCCAAATCAACTTTTTTCACAAACCCTTTAATCATATCTTCCAACTGGGATACTCGAAAAGAGAGGTCTTCCCTTTCATCATGTGTCGAGGATGGATCCTCTGAGGGTTTGGATGGAGTGTAGGTCTTTACACTTCCTTTTGGTGGTATTTTGAATAATATAAATAGATATCAAACCTTATGTGACACCACAATTAGATCCTTCTACTCAAAGTTAAGCAAAATTAAAAATGGCGTACCTTTTCAAACCCTGATTGGAAGACAGTTTTAAGGCCGACTTGAAACTGATGTAAATTTTAAATTTATGCTCCTCTGGGTCCAAAACTTCGCACTGTTGTAGCCTGATGTGTACTCTTTCCAATGCCACGGGTCTAACCTAATTTGGATTTACCAATAAGAATTTATTGTGAATCTCCCAACACCTCTTATTTTTTGTATTTCCAGAATAGCGAACTTGTACTGTATGCCATGTGTCCAATATTTTGTATCTGAGGTTGAAAACCCTACCACAGATAATTTAGTCTGTCTTCTTTCAGATGCAACAGGTCGCACTCAATTTGGATATTTCATGCCCCAAATATGACCTTTTTTCTCAGAACACTTGTTTTAGACTAGTTTTTGGACTAGTCAAAAGCCATAGACTCTAGAGCGAATATCTCCGAACCTGTAATGTTTCGGGATCTGAAACTTGGACAACAGTTAGTTCGGCCTTTTTCCTAGATGGGTTTTAAGTCTCGCTCTCTGAACCCTTGTAGAAAAAAAATTATAGCGAAAATGCCAAGATGACTCGTTTTGAAGAAACCAGTCTCGAGGAAAGGGCTCTAATACCAAATGTTATGCAACAAATTTCCCAAAATTGTATGAAAAGAGCAGAAATAGATCAGAAAGAGTACTCTACGACTTGATTGAAGAAAATAGTTGAATAACAAGCCTCTTCGAGGGGGCAACCTCCTTACACAAGCCTCTTCGAGGGGGCAACCTCCTTACACAATGTACTAAGTACACAAGACAAGACAAGATACTCCAAATGAAAGGTCTCATTCCTATATATAGGAGATACAATCCCAACTAATTAACCCAGGCCGACATAACTAATATAACCATACTAATGACAATTACCCCTAATGGACCAAATCCGACATCAAAACTAATGTAATGAACCACAAGATAGGGGGAAATGTGCCCATATTTAGGGCTTAACAGAGCACCTACAACTTCATCCACAACGTCAAGAGAAACAATTTGAATGTAGATTGGGCAGAAAGCCTGGTTTATGTGCACTACAACTTGAGGTTGTTGTCCCACTATTGTGATGCGGCCAACAATGATAGAACATATTTGACTTGGGACAACAATCCAGAGGAGGCTAATTTGGAGGATGGAGCCATAGCATTAGATCACTTGGAGGCTGAACTATTGGGTGATCGTGATGGTGATCAAATTCATACAACAGAGATGCCACCGCCAAGCACCAACAAGTTTCCAGATGTAGGAGTTTTTCCTTTGTCTTCACAGCGTCCAACAACCTATTGGGACCATGCATCTTCTTCTCATGTTCCACGAACATTTCCAGCTACTCCTATTTTTGTACCTAGACCACAAGAAGAAAAAAACTGGAAGTTTCTCGTGGCAAGAGGAAAGCTTAGTAGATAGTATCATAGTACTTTGTATTTAATGTTTATTATGGCCTATTTTGTAAACATTAGATAAGTTTAAGTTGGAACTTTGAACTTTGAACTTTGGACCTTGAATTTTGAACCTATTTTTGAAAACTTTAAATTGTTGATTGCATCTTACAACTCTTTGGTAATGAATATGATATTATGATGCTTTGTTTTATTTCATGGTCGATGTTATCTATTAGAGTTTGTTGATAGCAAATATTATATGTTGAAATTTGAAGGTTGATGTTGTTGATGATTGATGATTGATCATTTGATGACAATTTTATAAGTTATAGCTCCTAGATGATTGATGTTGTATGTGTACTAAATGGTTATATCTATGTTTTCATGTTTTCTATAGCTAATTTTGCATTATGTATGTTTTTCTTAATATATATGCACCAAAATATATTAAAATATGTATTATATAAAAAATGCTCCCAAAACAGCAGCTTTTGAAAAAATCGCTTTCCATTCCTGCTCCCACTTCCCGCTCCCGATCCCCCTCCCTGTTCCCAACAGCATAGCCCCAACTACTTAAGCAATGTGGACAACACCCGTACAATGTACATAGGACCCCGGTTTATGGTTGTACATCCTCACTATAAGCGTTAAGGGAAACACTTTTCGAAGGGGGATGGAATGTTAGGATCCTCCCTAGGGGTGTAATGGGGGCACCAAAGGACCCAGTAGAGTAATAACAGTGTAGGTATGGTGGTCATTTAATGTAAAGTGGACTAGGTCTACTATGTTTGTTATCATTAAATAAGGCCCACTAGTTATTTAGCATGGAATAAATGTAATGTGGCCTCATTAAAGAAGGTCCCATAGATAGTTAGGAGGTGGTTATGATTAGTGTTTCATAGATAGTTATAAATAAAGATGGAATCCTTCTCATAGAGCATATATTGGGGTATTTGTAATGGAGCTTGACACATTGAGAGGCCACCCTACCTTAAGAGGCAAGTGAATAGGAGTAGACTCCTTCCATAAAAGGATCATAGTACAATGGTGTCCTACATTAAGGGTATTTTGATAAAAAAAGTGTGAGCATTTCTAAATATCATTTCTTATGATTAAATTTCAAGGGTTAAGGATCATAACATTGCATCTTTTTTTGTTTCTTCATGGTTAGTTGTGCCCCACACACAAAGGCTAATTAGAGGCTAAACTGATTAGAAGCTTTAAGTAAACAATCAAACAAGAGATGTTTTGAGGCATTTCTTAAAATTTTGACATGTTACAATGCTTGCCTTGCTAACACACAAAAATTAAATGTTTCATAATTAAAATTCATATGGCAAGATAATGAACATTAGAAGCTTTAGTAAACAATCAAACAAAAGGAAAAATCACTTCTAAATTTCTAACTGTCAGGTGGTCCACTCCGATGAGATCTTACATAAGTTCATCATTGACCTTCCCCAACATAGCACCACTATGACTCATCCATGGACTATAGTTTCCATCTTCCTTGATCATTCTCATGCATGGCTTGCTAATACCTACACTAAAGGCATATAGATGTCCAATAACAATTGCTTCAAAGCAGAGCTACTGGGAGCGCCCTAGGAGGGCTTGCTCCCGCTCCCGTACCACGCTCCGGACTAGAGCGTGCCAGATCACCCCTTGGAGCGCGAGAAGCTTTAGTAAACAATCAAACAAAAGGAAAAATCACTTCTAACTATCAGATGGTCCACTCCGATGGGATCTTACATGAGTTCATCATTGACCTCCCCCAACATAGCACCACTATGACTCATCCATGGACTATAGTTTCCATCTTCCTTGATCATTCTCATGCATGGCTTTCTAGTACCTATAGTAAAGGCATATAGATGTCTAAGAACAATTGCTTCAAAGCAGGGTTACCGGGAGCGCCCTAGGAGGGCTTGCTCAAGCTCCTGAACCATACTCCGGACTAGAGCGTGCAAGATCGCCCCTTGGAGTGCACTCCAGAAATCTCCGAGGGAGCGCACTCCAGGCACGCTCCAACCGTGCTCCCCACGCACTCCCGTGAACGCCCAAAAGCTCCCACGGAAATGACATTTTTTTTTGCTTTTTTTCTATTTTTTTGTCAGGTGGTCCCCTAAGGGTTTTTAGGGTTTAGAGAAGGTGAGGGAGAAATAAAAGCTCCTCTCCCTCACCATTTCTCTCATTCCATTCATCTTTGTGTGCTTGAGCTTGGATTGGAGAGCTTGTGTGCTTGAGATTGGAGTGGAGAGCTTGTGTGCTTGAGCTTGGAGTGGAAAGCTTGGAGTGGAGAGCTTGTGTGCTTGAGGCTTGAGCTTGGAGGAGATTTGTGGGAGCTTGAAGGAGATTTGTGGAAGCTTGGAGGAGACAATAAAGGTTGCCATCTACTTCTACAAATACTTGGAGAGCTAAAGAGGTAAGCCCAATGTCCATTTTTTGTATTTTTTTGTATATATTTGTGTTGTTTGTTGGTGAATCTTTCCTCTTCTCCTATCCCATTCCCATCCTTTCTTCTTCTTCATTCTATTACAAGTTGTCCATTAAGACTTGAGAAAAATGTTGTTCTTTTGGTTTCTAGTTCCATTTGTGGTTCTCATGGTGTTGGTGGGGAATAGGAATGAGAGGGAAGATGAGGAAGGATTTGAAAGGGAGGATGATGAGGATCTTGAAGGTGGCAATGAAACAAGCAAAAGTTCATCAACACCCTTGTGGCAATTCGTGACAAAACTTGAGGGGGGTAAAGGTGGTGGAACCACTAAATTTGTATGCATGCATGATAATCATCAAAGAAAACATTATACCAGTTCATATACCCATGTGAGGAGGCATCTTTGTGGGGTAATGGATAGTGATGATAATAAAGGTGCCATTGGGGTTACAATTTTCCCTAATGTATCAAGAGAAGAGAGAAGAAGATACAAGGAAGCTACAAAAAGATTCCATGGCAAAAAACAAAAGGTTCAATCTGAATCCACATCATCTAGATTCGGTAGCAACACATCTACTAGTGCAACCTCTAGTGGTGGTAGGAGAAAAATATCAGATTTCCTTGATATTGGCAGTGGGATGATACAAATGCAAAAGTGGTGCGGTTTCTCTATGCATGTGGTGTGCCATTCAATGTTATATGATCCCCTTATTGGCATGATATGGTTAAAGCCATCAACAAAGCCCCCACTGGGTACAGAGGCCACACATAAGAAAAAGCTAGAACTATGTTACTAGATAAGGAAAGAGCAAAAATCAAAAAAGGTCTTACACGGTTTACAGATGGGTGGGAAGATACTGGGGTATCCATTGTATCTGACGTTTGGACTAATGTTAAAAACCAACATTTGATAAATGTCCTTGGTGTTTCCGCTAGTGGTGCAGTGTTTCTTGCAACGCATGACTCCTCATCAATCACTTCATCTGCTCAAAACATAGCAAAGCTCCTACTCTACGTCGCGGGGGAGCGCCCTCCCCCCCCTCACCCCCGCTTCGGAAGCTCGCTTCCAAGCAAAGTGTGTCCGAAGCGCTAGGAGAGCGCACTCTGAGATCCCTCCCGATCAGGAGTGTTTTTGTAGGTCGCGCTCCATGGAAAAAAAATTCACTCATTGGTTTTGTCCGAAAGCGAAGTGGGAGCGATCAGGGAGCATTCTAGAAGAGCACGCTTTGAGATCCCTCCCGATCATGAGCGTTTTTGTAGGTCGCGCTCCATGGAAAAAAAAATCACTCCCTGGTTCTGTCCAAAAGCAAAGTGGGAGCGTTCACTCCCTGATCGCTCCCTCATCACTCCGACGATTTAAAAATCGCTCCCTAAAACGCTCCGTTAATCGCTCCCATCGCTCCCGAGAGCGCTCCCACGTCATCCGCGCAGATTGAGGAGAGGAAGGTGACTTTTGACAATTTTGGAGGGGTTTGCTTGGGCTTTAAAGCAACCCCCAGCCTCTTTTCACTTCATTGTTTCCATTTAACTCATGTTTGCAAGGGTTTGTGGAGCTTGGAGTGAATTTGGAGATTTGGTGAAGAGTTTAGAGAGCAAGAAGGGAGATTGAAGGGTGCCATTTGCAAGAGCTTGGAGGGGAGCTTGAAGGCTTCCATAGGGTTCAACTTCAAACACCATTGGAGAGTCAAAGAGGTAGGACACTAAACTCTTTCTTGTTTTTTCTTTTTTATATAAACTTGTATTTGTTTATGGCTTGAAATTTTAAATGTTTGTGGTTTTTATTCTCCTACTCTTTCCCATTCCTTCTCCCACATTCCATTGCAGGCAAAGAGTTATTCTTTGTATCTCTACAAGACTACAAGCATGGTGATGGGTACGTCAATGTGCTTTGTCGTTTTGGTTCCATTGTTTATTATGATGGTTTTGATTGGAAACCGGAGGAGAAATGAAGAAGAGGATGAAGAAGTGGGTAGTGGCACATATCGTGGAGAGGTGGGAGAGGAAGAGGAGGATGAGGAAAATGATAGTGATGGTGGTGATGGAAAGAAAACCAAAGACAACCAAACACCCTTGTGGAAATATGTCACAAAACTTGGAGGTGGGAGAGAATTTACATGCCCCCATTGTAGAGTAACTTACACAGGTTCATATACCCGTGTGAGAAAGCACTTATGTGAGGTTATGCCATGAGATGAAAACAAGACTATAGGAGTCAAAACCTGTACACAAGTGCCATCAAATGACAGAGCCAAATATAAGAGGGAATAGGAGGAAGCACAATACCTATGCAAGAAAACAAGGGTTGAACATGAAACCACAAGCTCACATAAAACATTTAGTGCTCGATCCCCATCCACCCATGGCAGTGGATTCTCGCCCTCGCATTCAATGCGTAAAACAATATCAAATTTCCTTCACCATGATGGTAGGGATGATGTGGATGTAAAAGTGTTTCGATTTCTCTATACATGTGGCATACAATTCAATGTTCTTCGCTCACCCTATTGGTATGAAATAGTTGAAGCCATCTGAAGTGCCCCTGCAAGATACAAGGGCCCCGGGTATGACAACGCTAGCACCGTGGGACTTGACAAGGAAAAAGCCAAGATCCAAAATGCTTTGGGGTAATTCACAAATTCTTGGAATGAATATGGGGTATCCATTGTATCTGATGGTTGGACAAATGTAAAGGGAAAGCCATTGATAAATATTGTTGGGGTGTCCGCCAGTGGTGCAATCTTCCTTTCATCTCATGACTACTCGGATTGGTTCAAGACCGGCATCAACATTGCAGAAGCCTTAATTAAAACTATTGAATCCATTGGGCCATACAATGTCATCCAGATCATTACCGATAATGTTGCTAATTGTAAAGCAGCGGAAGCAATCATTGAGGATAGATACCCCAACATATTTTGGCTCCGGTGTTTGGTTCACACATTGAACCTTTTAATGCATGACATTATTAAGATGAAGGAGAATGATTATAAATGGATTGGTTCACTGTACAAGAAAGGCAAACGCATGATAAGATTTATTACCAATCATAGTAATACCCATCACATTTTCCATAGTCATTCAAGGTTGGAGCTTTTGAAGCTTGCAAAGACTAGATTTGCTAGCTATTACCTTACCTTCAGGCGCCTTTTGAAAGTAAGGGAGGCATTGGCTAGTATGGTATCAAGTGATTCATGGCAGGTTTTGAAAGACAAGGCTACATTCGCAGCTGAGACGCGTGATTTTCAGGAGGTGGAGGACATAGTTCTTGATGGTCAGTTTTGGGTTAGTGTTAGGTATGTGTTGCAATTCACCAAGCCCATTTATAACATGATTCGGTTTGCAGATACTGATGAGACGGTAATGGGGGAGGTGTATGAGCAAATGGATACAATGTTAGGCCAAATAAAAGATATTGTTGAGCCAAAAGATCCCATCTTGTATGAGCATATTCAAAAGCATGTGGTCAACAAGTGGGATAAACTTAATGTTCCACTCCATGCCTTAGCCTATGTCCTTACACCAAAATATTATTCTACAACTTGGTTGGCGAAACCAGCACCTAGGGGTGGCGTCAAGAGAAAACCCCACACAAATCCGGAGGTACAAGTTAGGCACATGCAAGCTATAGACAAGTTGGTCCCTGATGAAGAGGAGAGCGCCATATTGCATGTTGAATTGAGAAAATACCTTAGTCAACATGGGGTGTTCGCTAGTTTGCATGCAAACAAAGATCAAGATAGATTGGTTCCTATCAAGTGGTGGAATATGTACGGCTCTGCCACCGCACAGTTGCATAAATTGTGCCATCAAAGTGCTTTCACAGGTGGTTAATAGTTCTTCTGCAGAGAGGTGTTGGTCCTTGGAGCACCTATAGCTTCATCCACAGTGTGAAAAGAAACAACCTTAATGAAAACCGGGCAGAAAGCTTGGTTTTTGTACACTACAATTTGAGGTTGTTGTCTCATTATTGTGAACGTGCCAAAAGCGATAACACATATCTCACTTGGGAAGAAACCCGAAGGAGAACAATTTGGAGGATGGAGCCATGGTTTTAGAGCGCTTGGAAGATAAACTTTTGGGTGATGATGATGGTGACTGTGCAGCAGCAGCAGCAACAAAGATGCCACCCCCCTCCAGTAGCAGTGTTCCACTCCCACCTGTACCACTTTTTCCATCTTCACAACCTCCATCCTCTCGTGGGGGTCGTGTAGCTATTGGACCCGGTTCACGATCACTTCCACCTACTCAAGATGAGGAGGCTAGTAGTGCTCATAGATCACGGGAAAATAAATTAGAAGTTTCCCGTGGCAAGAGGAAATATTAGTACTTGTCTTTTTCTAGTTTTTCATTACTTTGCAAATTATAACTATTGACTCTTTAATATTTCTTATGGTGACTCTATGACTTTAATATTTTGAAAACATTATATGACATTTAAGTTTGATGTTTGAAGTAAAAATTTGAAACTTGAACGGTGAACCTACCTTTGAAGTTCATTGCTTGCAACTTTGCACTATTGACTACAAGATAGCATATTATAATTGTTTGAAGTTTGAACTTTGGTCATTAGTAATTATCAATGAATATGTGCTTCGTGAATCATTTCATTTCATGGTTGATCATTTGATGTTGTGACATGTCTGATATAGTTTGGTAACTTTGGTTACAAGAGATATGAGTTTGAAACATTGATGAGTCATGACTCATGACAAATGTTATATATTGAAAATGGTTGATGTTATGGTTGATGATTGATCATTTGATGACAATGCGATATAGTTTAATCCATGCTTGTATGCTTTTTGTAACTAATTCAACATTCTACATGGTTTTGTAGACATATATGCATCAAAATATATAAAAATATATATTATATAATAAATGCTCCCACCTCGGAAGCTTTTGAAAATTTCGCTTTTCGCTTCTCTCCCGCTCTACGCCCCTACAGCGTAGCTCCTACTAAAAACCATTGATGATCTTGGTCTGAAAAACGTGATTCAAGTAATCACTGATAATGCAACAAATTGTAAGGCAATAAGAAAATTCATTGAGCAGAAGTATCCTCACATCTTTTGGTTTGGTTGTTTGGTGCACACATTGAACCTTTTGATGCATGATATTGTCAAGCATAAAGAATGTGCATGGATTAATGCCTTGTACAAGCGAGGAAAGAAACTCATCAAATTTGTGACAACTCATACAAGGGTCAATGCATTTAATGGCACTTACTCTTAAGTTGCAACTACTTAAGCTTACAAAGACTAGATTTGGTAGTTATTTCCTCACCTTTAGGTGCCTATTGAGGGTAAGATAGGCATTGGGTGCTATGGTGATGAGTGATAAGTGGGATGACTTGAGCACTGTTAGAGAGGGCATGGATGTAGCAAAGGACATTGTTCTTGATAGTTATTTTTGGTCACAAGTCAAGTATGTTTTGCAAATCACCAAGCCAATTTATAACATGCTTCAGTTTGCAGATTCAGATCGCCCAGTCATTGGGGAGGTGTATGAGCAAATGGGCACTATGATAGGGCAGATTAAGGACATTGTTCAACCTAGAGATGTGAACTTGTATGAACATATCCGTGTAGAGGTGGGAAAACGATGAGGAAAGCTAAATATTCCACTACATGCCTTAGCATATGTGCTTACCCCCAAAATACTATCATATATCATGGATTTCAACATCAGCAGCTAGTGGTGGGGTGAAGAGAAAACCACACCAAGATCCAGATGTTCAAACTAGTTAAATGCAAGCATCAGAAAAAATATTTTCTGATTGAGGAGGAGTGCGATACCATACGGAAACAGTTGAGCCTCTACATTAGTAGCAATCGTGCCTTTGGGTCCAACTATGTAATTAGAGATCGAGGGAATTTGTCTTCTCTTGAGTGGTGGGACATGCATGGCGGTGCTGCCCCAAAGCTACGATGTTTGGCAATGCGGGTGCTTTCGCAGGTGGTGAACACTTCTTTTGCAGAGTGGTGTTGGAGAACCTACAATTTCATTCACAATGTTAGAAGAAACAAGTTGAATGCAAGCTGAGCAGAGAGCTTGGTTTACGTGGATTACAACTTGCGATTGTTGTCCCATTACTGTGAGGAATCAAAGATGGATAAATCACTTACGACTTGGGACTACAATCCAGGAGGACAATTTGGAGGATGGAGAATTGATTTTGGAGCAATTGGAGAAAGTTATTTCTGATGATGATGATGATGTTGAGATACCACACCCATCCATGCTACCCCCATCCACTGCCATGGTCCCCCTTCAGACCAAGACTACAGCAATAGCTGCATCAGTAGGGCCTTCACGTTCAATTCCATTTCCATCTACAGATTCTACACAGCTACATCCTGCTTCAAGCTCACTACCGCCAAGCGGAAGCTCACGGGGCAACTGTGGTGGTGCAAAGAGGAAGGGCCAACTTTAGTGTTTTGGAATTCAATGTTCATACCCTTCAATTTCATATTGCAGTTAAATTATCATTTTAGAACTTATGCAGATGGCCTATTTTGTAAACATAACTATTTGGTCATGTTGACAGTTGGTGGATAATCTATTTCATTCCATAAGTTAATGGCCTACTTATTATTATATGGTTTTAAAATTTGTATGTTTGTAATTGCTAGATGGTTTGTATTTGTAACTTTGTAATTGTTAGCAGCTAGATGGTTGATGCTTGAATGATTAATCATTAATGTACTATGGTAGTATGTAGTATGTACCATCGTACCATGATTCATGAATATTCATCTAGAAATAGCATAAATATACATGTTTCACATATTCTAAAATTAATTTGGCATTCTACATGTTTTTTTAATATAAATGTATTTTGTATATACATATATATATATATATAAACGTTCTTGAGATGCTCCACTCCCTAACGTTTTTGGAAAATGGCGCTTTCGGGCTCCCGCTTCGCTCCCATGCTCTGGCAACCTTGCTTCAAAGAGTCTCATGCCAATGGAATTCGAATGATTAGTCCTTGTATGTCCATTAAGTTTTAACTAGGCAAGAAGAAACCAATCCTACATAAGATGTTGAAATCTTCAAATTAATTTACACCTAAAGTCACTAAGGCAGTATGACTTGTAATAATTAAAGGCTAAATTGAAGACTCCCTGACTGTTGAGTATGGTTGTCATTGATGTCAAAGGAGGTCATTAATGACAAAAGAAGTGATGATGTGGCATGTGTGATGAGGTTGGAAAGACACATGATGGTGTCCTAATGGTTACATATTCTCATGATGTCATTGTTACATTCTGATAGTGGTTTGTAAGAATATGATAATTTGGGGAATTTGACTAAGTGTTGGAAAACTGGTCCAGATGGCGTTGGGAAAATGCCCGCCGTACCTCATGGGAGAATGATAAAAATTATCTGAAACTATCATGCTCTAGCTTGTCAAAGAGGCTATATCTCCATGGTCTCAGTTTGCACAAAAGGTGTTTTAAGACAAAATTAACAGCCTGTCAAAACAGGGTTTCAGGTTGCTTTTACACCGAAGTAGCAAATCTGCCTAAGTGGCCTCACGGAAATGCCCGCCATAGTTTGTGGGTTGAAGAAAATGCCAGCACCATATGGACATCTTGTACGTGGGTGTTTTGTCTACCCAACCATGCTCTCAGATTGTCCAAAGAGTCTCTGAGGAGGAAGATATCAATCTGCCAAAAGTGCCTCTCACCTTGATTTGCACTACTCCAATAAAATGCCCGCCGAGGAGAGAGAAAGAAGCTTCAAGAGGTGGAATTGGTTTAGATGAAGTCACCTCGTTGGGCTCTATCCATTGGGTGTCTCACACTTCAAAATTGATGAAACAAAAATCTCATCATACTAACCTAGGGTTTGATAATTTTGCCTAAGTGTCAAATCAACAGTTTGGAAGACCACTTTCAAATGCCCGCCAGATATTGTGTGTGTGTCAATAAGTTCATCAATTGACATGGTCTTGTTCATTGTTGAAGTGGCTATCTAGCCATGCTCTTAGTTTTCCTTATGGTGATCAGATAGGAAAACAATTAATCTGTCAAAGTAGAAGAAAAATTGTTTTACATATGAAGACAAAAATTTGACTAAGTGTCCAAAACACATGGTTGATGAGGCATTTGGAAATGCCCGCAAGGAGGTGTTCATGAGCTGATAAAATTAATCAGATGGTATAATATTGTTCTCTGATGAACTAGGTATCTAACCATGAGTTCAGATCCCTTCCTAGTGCTCACACGTGCGAGTTTTTGGTCTGCCAAAAACTGAGAAAAACATAGTTAGTCATAAGGGGCTAAATATGTCCACAAGAGGGTTTTTAAAGGATAAGCCCGCAAGGGCTTAGGAATGCCTGTAGGGGCTAAAGATGCCTGCAAGGGGTCTCCGATATGCCCGCAATGGGGCTTATAAAGATGCCCGCAAAGGGGCTTATGAGATGCCCGCAAGGGCTCGTGAGATTCCCGCAGGGGTTGAAGTATGCGCGCAAGGGCCTGTAAAATGCCCGCAAGGGCTTGTGATATGCCCGCAGGGGCTTGTGAAAAGCCCGCAGGGGCTTAAATGCCCGTAGAGGCCTAAGCTACGCCAGCAAAGCAGCTTAAGGAAGTTAGGCCCGTGAGTGGATGGAGTATGCCCGATGATGGAGAAAAGGAAGCCCGCAAGCATAAGATAGAGGAAGCTCGCAAATGGAAGAATCCCACAGACCTAAGATGATCACAAAGGTTTAATTAATTAGTTAATTAAAAATCAGTAATATACAGAGTTATAAATTAAAATAACAAGGATTTGAAGAGACACGAGTGTGAAAAGACACATCTTCAGATTGAATAGATACATTGTTTCAAAGATGAAATAAATAATATATAAACAAGCACTTGAAGTAGAAAGAAGATGTCTCTGTAATCCAGATTGTAGCAGCAGCTAGATGAGGCAGAGACCAGTGGCATGAAGAATTTGTGACAGAGTTGAAAAAGGGAGATCTGGAAGATCGACAAAAACATATCGGGGTCGAAAGGTGGTGATAGGACAGGCAGAAAGCCTACAGGGGGTCGTAGCCTCCTTCCAGTAGAAGCTGGAAAACAGGGTGTCGTTGCATCCTTGTCTATAGCAGCAGGCAAAGACCTGGGGTGTTGTAGCATCCTTGTCTGTAGCAGCAGGAAAAACTGGGGTGTTGTTGCATCCCTTCTGTAGTAGCAGATAAACAATTTTGTAAAAGTTCATCTGATTAATGAGTTTGAGTTTGTGGTTTGCTCTTTGAAGTTTCCACGATAAAATCCTGTGTCCTAACTTGTTTGATTTTTTGTGTGTCTTGTACTAATTGTTCTAATAAAAGAAAAAGAAGGCAATACTGATTCACCCCCCCCCCCCTCCTCAGTATTGTTGGATAATCCAACACTAACTGCTTCTCACTTCACACTATCTTTAAATGTAGTTGCTACTCAACTTGTGGAGCACCTAACAGCAATCAAATTATTTATTACTTTTGGGAGATTCAATGCAAATGGAAGGACTCCATGCTATTTAGGAATCAAGATACGACAAGATGAGTTGACCAGACTGGCTCCACAAAGTTGGCGTACCTTAGCATTAATATCATCTTAATGACCACCGTGTATGGGTTAAATAATGAATATGAACATTTGGTTCTAGATATGTAACAATGTTGGTTGCATCACCATAATCTAATTGCATTAGTCTTATGTTGATCATGTTTGGGCACGCATCATCACAATCTACTTATTTAGTCTATTTTAAATTTGCTTTCATGGACATTGATATTATTTTCGTCCACACGCACATTCCAACATCTTGTTGGTTTTTCACTGTTATCAACACATTTTCTTCCTTCTCATACCACACTGTAGGTAGTGCGAATGAATAAAGAAAGGCCTTCCAACGGAGAGGTCGAAAGCATCAACTTGATTCGAAAACAAACTCAACGAACAAGTCACGAATAAAAGGGGCCAAATAAAAGAGAGGCAAATCATGCAAACCATGTTTAAATGCAAGACAGGCACCAGAAACGGAAAGGGAAAGAGTAAGACTTACTTGTTTAGCCGAATTGCTGCTAGCACGAGAAGGCAAAAGAGTCCGCAACCCGTACGCAAGAAGTCATTATCCATATTGTCATCCTTAACCCAGACAGCAATACAATACCCCAAATTAAAAGCTGCAAATGCCAGAGTCAATAGAGGTAGTAGAAATAACTGCTCTTCTTCGCCATCACCTTCATCATCTCCTCCACCACCTCCGCCATTACCATCGTCATCGCCATCGCTACCCTTACCACCTCCTGCTGGCCCGTCTGTGCTCTCTCTAATCTTTTCCCCGAGGCCATTCAACATACTAGCAGCCCATGGGCTATACCTGATTTCAGAGCTTGGTCTCAGACTTAAACTTCCAGCTTCTCTTTCCAAAGGACTGCCTGGGATGGTGCAATCGTCATCCCGAAAGCAAACAACACAAGACGGATGTGCCAATAACTTCCCCAGGCCTAACCCTAACCCTAACCCTGAAATATCGACGTTAGGATTCAAGCCGTGGTTAATTTCATCCCATGTGGATCGGCATAGAAAAGATCGCAGTGCCAGACTAGAGAAACTAGGGTTTGCCAAATGGGTATGGACATTTCCTCGCCACCAGTAAATGCTTCCACTAGTATATTGAGCCATTTTTGTCAGTAACTTATCAGATGCTTGATCTCATGGTGGGATATTCAAATTATGGAGAATCTGAGAACACCAAACATGTATGTATTCAGATATTTCTAACTCTTCGGATGTATGTCTGAAGATTGTGCGATACCCATTTCGTATCTAGAGAGTATTATTATTACAATGCCCCCCTTGCTTTCACTTTGGTTCTCAAAGCAGATCGACCGGAGCAGAGCAGACTACATAAAACCATACCCACGGAATTGCAAACTCTCATGGTTACCGTTCCAGTGATTTAAGGCAAAGGCAAAGTCCTGCTTCGTCTCTACCTACCTAATGTCTCACTCTCATAATACTTGTTTGGCTTTTCAATCGTCACCACCCAATTTGGTGAGCTGAATTTAATATCCGTGTTATTGGTCCCTTCCTTCGCAGTGTATCGATCGGTTTAGTGAGTGCATACGGGAAGCATTAATTCGATCATTTTAATTTTATTTTCAATACTATCGAACCATTGGTTTAATGGGTCTAACAATGTTGATTGATGTGGGATTTACTCGAGTAAGACAAGTTTATGGTGTGGTATTTAGTTGATTAAACCAAGTTTATGGTATGATGTGGATGTTTGTTATTATATTATAAGTTCTAGGTTTCTTTTCCTCGAAAAAAATCATAACTTTATTTATGGAAATAAGAGTTCCATTTTTTAGATTCACTTACAGCTCAATGGAGCTTGAGATCTTATTGACAATCGTTCATGATAGAAAACTTTACATCATCCTGAAAAGAGCTTGAAAATCTTACTTCTAAAGTTCATAAAAGAAAAATATTTCAACTTCGGGTAAGTCATTTTAAGTTCTTCAATAGTCCAAAAGCTTACTTACAAAATTTCTTGATATAGCATCTTTTTCTAACCAAAAAGAGTCAAAATAGATTATCTGGACTCCCTTCCTGAGACCTGAGAGGCCTTCAATGAGTATCCCAAAGGAAAGATTGGTAATGTTCCATAATGATACCTTCTTGTTCCTTCTGAACTAGCCACTCCCCGCTCCTTAGCTCCAACCCTGATTTAGATAGGAGATTTGCTTCGGTATTTCTTTCCATGTAGATGTGTTTGAAGGAGATCTCTTCCATTGCAGACTTTAGCCTTCTTATCTCTTCTAGAATCGGGAGTAAGATAATGGTATGACATTGTTCGTTATCATTAACCCAATTAATCACCATTTTTGCATCTCCAAAAACCTGGAGGGATTTAATTCCCTCCTTTGTTGCCAATTTTATGAGGAGTTTTAGAGCCCATAATTCTGCAAAATTATTTGTTCCTTGTCCCAGACATGCTTTGAAACTTAGTTTAGTATCCTGATCAAGGTAAATCAACCCTCCTACTCCAGCTCTACTTGGGTTCAATTGTGTTGCCCCATCAAAATAGGACCAAGGTGTATCCTTTCTTATAGTTTTTGCTTCCACCTGTCTAATTTTTAAAACGGTATCTACCTATGGATAGCATTTTAAAATGGCTGCTGCATTTTTTGCACAAATTAGTGGGCCTATTGTTCTGCCTTCAAAGATGATTTGGTTCCTTGCTACCCACAATTGCCAACAATAATTAGAGGAAGACTTTTGAAAGCATTGAAATAGGGATTGAGGATCCATGTTTTCTAACAATCTTGAATTGTGATTCCCATCCAATTAAACTTGAATTTCAAGAAAACTTCAATTTATTTCCATACCTAGGTTGAGAATTTGCACGTAACTATGAGATGATAGTTCGATTCTTTAGTTGTATTGCACAAGGCACATCTTCGTGGTCCCTCCCAACTTCTTCTCTGGAGGTGAACCCGAGTCAAAGCCTTGTCATGCAGAAAGAACAACATAAGCAATTTTGATTTCAGGGGATAGTTAAACTTCTATATCGAATTCCACCGCCAAGTTGGATTTGTTTGGTCCACTCCCATCAACATTTCATATCCCTTTTTTGGAATGCAGATACCTTGTGCATCGAATAACCAAACCAGTTGGTCTGCCCTAGTAGTTAAGTGTATATGATTGATTTTTAATTGTTTAACCAAGCCATGGCCTCTTCTCCTCTAAAGCTCAACATTTCGAAACTCTTCCATTGTTGACATGTTGTGTCTGTAAGTCTGTTATCTACTAGCTGATTGAACGTGAACATTCTCTTGAATCTTAATTGAAAGATCATGTGAATAGGCAGAATAAACTTATTCTCGCTTCCCACCCAAGAGTCTTCTCCTAACCGGACACTTTTACCATCTCCGACTTTCCATGACAGGTCATCTCAAATCACTCTAAAAGAATTTATTGTTGCTTTCCAGATATTTGAAACGTTATGAATTGATTTTGTTGGACTTCTTATCCACTCCACAATGGTTAAGGACTTTATATATTTATGAATAACTATCTCTCTCCATAAACGTGTTCTCGCTATTAACCTCCATATACTCTTCGCTGCAAGTGCTTTTGAAAACACTATTGAGCATTTCAAACCCCAACCACCCTATAATTTTGGAGTTGCAAGATCCTGCGACTTTATCCACGCCATCTTTTTTATCTAAGGAACCCGACCAGAAAAAATTAAACAGGATTTTCCTTATTGCAATCAAGACACCTTTGGGTATCCACGAGATAGAACTCGAGTAAATTGGAGTAGCTTCAAGGACAGATTTAGCTAATATTAACCTTCTTGCTTTAAACAACCATTTATGGCTATGGTTACCTATTATCTTTTTACATTTAGAGATCAACCAATTCCAGTCTTTTTTGACATAAGATATTGATTTTAGGTAGAAACCTAAGTACTTCATCCCGTTATCTACAATTTGTTCACTAAAAGGAAAAAGGCTCTTTAAAATAAACATTTCATCTTCCTTAATTCCTTCTCCTATAATAGAAGAATCATGATGATTTATTTGCATACCTGTTGCGGAGCAAAAAAGGTCGAGAATGCTAGGCCAGTTCTCACATTCTTTAACCAATCCTTCTAAGAAAATTAGAATATCATCAACGAACCGAATGTGTGATAATCTACACGAACCTCCAATAAGGATACCTTTGAAATGACCCCGCAGTTTTGCATAAGTTAAGGATCTACTAAGTCTATCTGCTACAAGGAGGAATAAAAGAGGAGCTAAAGGATAGCCTTTTCTAATTCCTCTACTCGACCTGAAGAATGAGGAAGCAACTCCATTCACCAAGACAGGGAAAGAGACCGAAGTGATACTTTCCATTACCCATTTTATGAATGACACTCCAAAACCAAGTTGTGTTAAAATCATTCTTAAGTAAGTCCAACTTACTCTGTCACGTGCCTTCTTTAAGTCAATTTTAATTATGATAGATTTGATCTTCCTTGTTTTGATAGTATGAAATCCTTCTTATGTTATGCCCACAGCTTCATGAATCTTCCTATTTATTAAAAACTTGAATTGCTCTTGTGAAATCCCTGCTGCTAAAAAGGGTTTGATTCTTTGACCAATTATCTTTGCAATAATCTTATATATGGAATTGCACAGTGATACAGGTCTAAATTGATTGAAACTAGTAGGATTATCTGACTTTGGTATCAGTGCTATAAACATTGTGTTAAATGCTGCTAGTACTTTCACATTTTTCCTTGAGTCTTCAACAACCCTTAGGAGATCTTCCTCTAAGACTTCAAACATACTTGAAAAAAATGATACCGGTATTCCGCCTGGCCCAGGGATTTTCTCCTTTTTTAATATTTTTAAGTTATCCTCTAGTTCACTACTTGTAACTTCCTACATCAGCTAAATATTATCCTCCTCCTTTACCACAGAAGGGAAGTGCTCATTCCAGTTTCTTAGGTTGTGCTCTAATTCTTTGAGTTCTTTATCCTTTAGCACTCTCATCTTAGCTAACCACTCCAGAGAAGATTTTTTATATTTTTTAGGAATTGTAATGGTGCAAATTCCCTGTTAAAGTCTTCAAAAGGGGTCCAATTTTATTTAAGAAGTTGAATTAGTTCAGTATTTTCTAGCTAGATTGAGTTGAATTTAAAGGGAGTTGGTGGAATAAACCCCATATCTGTTGTCTCTAGAAAAATAGGTCTGTGATCGAAATCTCCTCCATTTCCCACCCTTTGTCTAAACTTGTAGGGCGATTCTAAAAGGTCTTCACATAATAAAAATCTATCAATTCTCTTGGCAACCCTGTTTTTCCCAACACGTCTATTACTCCAAGTTGGCATGATTTTAATAGGATCAATGTCCAAGAGGCCTACCATATTTAACTTTTGTAAGAAGAAATCTAGTAAACTATATTTCAAAGCATTCAGGCCTCAAACCTCAGAAAATCCCAACGAAAACTTTAAGTCTCCTCCTAGAATCAGTGAATTGTTCTTTAAAATCTTTTTGGATAGAAGACTTTCCGAAAATGGTACTCTATCAACATAGGGACCATATACATTAACAAATAGAAATTCCTTGCCTGTTGAGTGTGAGGATAAAATAGTGCCAAGTACCAAGTCCACAGTCCAAGAGTTTTTCAAAGTCCAACTCCCTTCCTTCCATCCTATTATTAATCTTAGCATCCGAGTAGCAGAAGTTCCAGTCTTCTAAAACTTTTTTAAGTTCTGTAATTAATCTCCCACCTTCCATCATTGTTTCTTGAAAAAAAAGAACATCGAGGTGATTAGAATTAATCAGCTTGCGGATAGCTAATTTTTTAGAGGTTTTCACCATCCCTCTACAGTTCAAAGAGCATATCAGCATTAGGTAACCTTTTTCCAGGACTCCGCTGCTCTAAGCGTCCCTAAAATTGATCTTTGAGTTCCTTCTGCCACCTCCTAACAAGCATTAGTATGTGCTTTCTGCAATTGATACCTCCTTCCCCTATTCCTTAAAACAGTTGCCACTGGATTCAGTCCTAGCCCTCCTCCTCTGCATTTTGTTTTAGTTCCTCCTTGTCTTGACCTAAGTTTCATTTCGTAATCTTCGTCTTGTATTTTCTTTGAAGAATCCAAGGGTGTAACACAAACAAAGGGCTCCTTGCTACATGATTCAAAGCCTAAAAACCCTCAAGCCTGATCTGTAGATAAAGAATGCAGAATACTCTTATCAGGTAAAGACTCGTCCTATCTTGAAAGTTCTTGAGCAGGACTCTTTGAAGATTCTTTTGAAGATTCATTTAAAGAAGTTCGATCAGAAAAGGCCTCCTTAAGAGAGGTTAATTCTAACACACGATTATGTTCAATAGTTATGCTACTACCTTTTGGATCCCGAGGCTTAATATTTGCATCTTTAAGTATCTCTGACTTTCTAGGAGAGAGCATATTTTCCCTTAAAGGACTTGGAAATCTAAAATCTTCAATGAAACCCGAAGTCTCTTCCCTTAAAGAATGAAAACGATTCTTCAGCTCTCCTTTTTCTTTCGGAATCCATATCTTCCTCTTGAGAGAAGGAACAATCCCCAAGCAAATGTCCATAGAGGTGACATCGGTTGCATTTAAAGCGTATTCCCTAATAATCCAAGGCCTGGATATGAGAAACTCCATTTTTGTGAAGAATTATCTCTTATGATAACCCTTCCCTTAAATTTAGAGAGATTAGGATTTTTGCAGCACTTGTTCTTCTTGAGGATAAGTACACAATATCCTCTTCTCTGAATGTGCCCAGAGCATTCCCAATTTCTTTGAATATTTCAAGAGACCAAAAATCAAAAGGAAGATTAGGTAGTTTAATCCAAATCTGTTTCTGATCACACCTATCCTTAGATGCATTGAATAACAGAGATAATTTCTTGAGAAAAAGGAGAGAAGAGTCCCATCTCCAAAGATCTTTCAAAATACACTGAGCTTGAGTCTCTGTCTTAAACCTAAAATTTAACCACCCTTTGGATAAAACAAAAGATTTCGGCTCGTATCCAAGAACCCCAATCCAGTTATTTGAAACCCAAGCTTTAAGTCCTTGTTCTCCTATCTTGCGCCCAAGAAATATCCCTACCCAAGTTCTTTCACCGTTCATGACCGCCTCGTTCATACTTATATCTTCCCCAAGAACTAAATTAAGAGTCTCTTTCTTCTTTTTAATGCATTTCTTCCTGGTCTTTGAAGGTTTCGCTTCCTTTGGGTTTACTCCCTGTAATGTTTCTCTAAATTCAGTTATAATTCTTGGTTTTCTAGGACATCCACACAGTTCTTCGAAGGTTAGGTGTCCTCTAATATAGCCCGATCCTACAAAATCTTCTTCTGGAGACAGGCGTTCTGTAATATCCTTTGTTTGAACATATCCGAGGAGTTGATTATTGAGATTCCTGTTATCGAAACACCTTTATGACTCCTCATCAATCTCTGGGCTTGAATGAGTTGTTAAAGAAAAATCTTGTACCAAATTTAATTCAGTAGACTCGATTTGAGAGCTGAACAACTGCTTCCTTTCTAGGTTAACACCTAGCGAGGTATGTGCCCACACTTTAGTTTTTCGAAACGACATTGTAGCCTGGCTTTAATTAACGTACTTCTTCCTCGAGTAGCGTACTTCATTAAATTCTAGTATAATTCTTGGTTTCTCAAGACATCCACACAGTTCTTCAAAGGTCAAGCGTCCTTCGATATAGCCTAATCCTACGAAATCTTCTTTTGGAGACATGCGTTCTATAATATCCTTTGTTTGAACATATCTAAGGAGTTGATTGCTAAGATTCTTGTTATCGAAACACCCTATATAATAAGTTCTAGTTATTACAATAATTCATTATTTTCATCTCATGGAAATTTATGTATAGAATGTTAATTTAATTATGTCACGAAGGGATCATATAGCGATCGCAAGGTCTTATTAGTTTTTGTGCAAAAAAATTTTTTTGTGATAATCCAATGTCTCAGAGGTTAAGCTTTTCTGTGGGGATGAAATATTTCTTTGGAGGCTAATGTTCTTGCTAATGTTCGAGAGCGTGCATCGTCGATGTGAGAGGTATCCAGGGTGTCATCCAACATATGTCTCGCTAACGCAATGGATGGTACACAACTGTAAATGGTTTTTATTGTCTATGGGGAATGTGCCTTGGTCTATTTATTTCTTCTTGGATTTGGAGTTGAGGCCATGCGACAAGTGGAATGGAAGCTTGGGTTGGCACCTTCTGGTTTTAAATGCATGCAATCAATGTCGCAGGTATAATCTGGTCGAGGTTTTGCTTAATGCATTGTGGATTTGGAGTTGGTTCAAATGGTGATTGGCTTGCAGCTGTTTGTCTAGTGTTAATGGGTTTGAACGAAGGTCTGTACAAAATCGTGGGGTGTAATGCACCCATCGTTGAACTAGACTTAAAACACACTAATAATATAAAAAAAATTACATGCATAATGCTTGTGTGCATTCTTATAATCAATGCACAATATTGCATAACAAATGCATAATAAACATAAGTATTTTAGCGGAAGCATATAATATTCTATGAGACACATAATAATAATAAAAAACACATACACGCAGTGGTTTTATGCATAATTGTGGAAGCATAAGTATTATGTGTGTCACATAATTATCATATATAATTTTCACCATTTTTAATACACATAATAGATCTTCCATTAACATATCATACTGGACCAAAAATAAACTAAGGCTTGGAAGTCAATATTTCCAAAATTCATTCCTGAGAACTGCACAATAAACATTTTGTTGAGAATTGTGCAGTAAAAACTGTACAGTAAGAACTACGCAGTAAAACATTATCTTAGAACTGCGCAGTAAGAAACTTTCATAGGAATTCCACCGTATGGATCACATAAATGGAACCCAAAAGCCAGTTATAACCACATACTTAAACATTCTTAAGTTATATAATTTCCATATTTTACTATGATAAGGAAAAACAATTGCGCAATATTGTTCACATAATGGAATCCAAAATGTCATAATAAACAATATTCCCACATATTAATTGCGCAATATTAAGGCAACCAACACATAAAATATTTATGATAACAATTACGAAGGAAAAACAATATTCCAACATATTAACTACACATAAAGAACTATCTTAGGAACTGGACAGTAGGGTTCACATAAATTAAGTAAGATAACAATTTCCAATCTATCCAAAATCTTAGGAGTTGTGCAATAGGGTTACATGCATAAATTAAGTAGGATAACAATTACCAATCTATCCAAATTATTTGGAACTGCACAGTGGGGTTACATAAATTAAGTAGGATAACAATTGCCAATATATCCAAAAATGGAAAGTATACAAATTCCTTACTAATTCGACCCATGGTATTTTTCTTGCAACCCATACAATTCCAATACTTGTAAAATAAAAATAAATACCATTCATTATTGGCCATGGTATTTGTAAAAATGAACTAGGCTAAATTTAAACTTTTTTAAATAACCAAATTCAGCCCGTGGCTTTTAAATACAAAAAACCATTCAATGCACGACATATTAAACAAGCCTTTGTACATGGTAATTGTAAAATATAATAAGCAAATTGCGCATGTGGTTTTCAAAAACAATAATATCACTCAATGCAAGGCACAATAAACAAGCCTTAGCACATGGTAATTGTAAAATAGAACAAGCAAATTGCACCTGTGGTCTTCAAAAACAATAATACCACTCAATGCAAGGCACAATAAACAAGACATAGCTCATGGTAATTGAAATTTTTTGTTTACGAATAGGTAATTAGCAATTACTACAAGAAAATTAATGGGTAGAAAAGAGTAAAAACTCCTTTTTTCACTCCAAAAAGCAGCCATTGTGTGACCTTTGGCCCTCCATGTATCTCAAAACGACTCGATCCGACCTTTCACTTGCCTTTGGAGGGTTATATATTGAGCCATTATGCATGGAAGGAGAGGAGAAAGAGAAGAGCATCGAAACTCTATTGGAATTTTGCCATAGCTTGAGTCTACATCCATTGATCCTTGTTGTTGTGAACCTCTTATGTTCACCTACCAAACTCTTCCATATCTTGTGAGGGATTTGCTCCTTTACTCATGAGTTTTCCATTGCATGGGGGATTAAAGTGGTGGAGGCACAAGTGGAGGGACCTAGTTCTTGGTTGGGATGAGTTGCCGACAGGAAGTTGTATCTTGTACTTCTTGTTCATATTAATAGAAATACTCATTTTCTCGTCCAATTGATATTGTGAATGATTGTTTATTATCATTGGGTACATTTGCTTTTATATATCATGGGTTATGTTATTGTATATGCTAACATCTTTCATATATCATATGCACTTGCTTGTGTTTGTTGTTGAGACTAAGATGCAGGTTCAAGTGTGATAATTTGAAAGCTCAACGAGGATCTTCATCAGATGTCCGGTTGAAAGTAGGTCTTTTATTCCACTTCTTAGCATTTACATTTATATAGCATATGTTGTGAATTGAGTTGATTTATGGAAGTCATCTATCTGTTGTGGTCTACCCCAAGCCATAGGAAGTTTTTCTCCGTAACATAATTGGCGACTCCGCTGGGGAGAAGCGTCCATTTGTGGTTTTTGAGCAATCTTCCTTATTTTGAGTCTCTGTTCTTTCGAGTTTCTGTGTCGTTGGTAGGCCGTCAGGTTCTTACAGAGAAATCTTGAGTTTGTTGGGCCTTTCCAATCATTTTTTGGTCACCTATCTTTCCCTGTACGCGAGTCTGCTTTGGTTTGCCCGCGTGTACCCGCAACTGTTAGTTAACTATCCCGCGTACATACGCCACTGTTCATTGAACAATCGCGTACAACTCTGGGATTACCTTGTTTGTGGTGTTTGGTTGATGTTGGGTGAGTTATGGGTGTTCCTGAGTCTTTCTAGGCCTATGTCCCAACTGTTCCTTGCCTCTTTTATTGACTGGAAGCTCCTCTTTCTTTGCTTTTTGAGAATTTGGTTTTTAACAATTTTTCTTTTTTATAGCTCATTGGCTTAGCTGAGTCTTGCTTTTTAGGGTTTGCTGGGTTATCTGCATTGCATTCTCTGCATCCTTTTTTGAGAAGTACTGATTCTTAGTTGCATTTTCATTCATTTTGAAAATACAAAAAAATTGTTGCATTTTCATTCATTTATAGTGAAAATACAAAAACAAATTTGCTTTATGTATTTGCATTTTGCATTAGAATGCTTGTGCTTTCATTAGGGATTGTTTGTGCATGAAATATTAAAGAGATTGCATTTTATTTCAAAAAGGAAACTTTGGTTTAACTGTCATTTAGTGGCATACTTTTTCCATTGATAGAAGAGTCTAGTGTTTTTTGGCCATGCATTTTATTGAGTCATCTCACATCACTAGTTTCATGACCATATCCCTTTGAGTAATCACGCCAGTGAAATTAACGCTTAATTTAAAATGGATTAGAACTTTTTCTTTTCTAGGGTGCACCAACTAGTATAGGTTTAGAGTCTTGGAATAGATCCTGTTGAGTTAACAATCCAAGACTATTAAACAAACATTATGTGTCTGACTAGGGAGTGGTGAAACCCATGGTATACATCTGTATTCTCAGGAGCCTCTACTCAAACTAGAGTTAAGCACGAGGTCACAGGAGGTAGGTTGCGGAGATAGCCCTCCAATACTTGCAGAACGTGGGAGATATATCCAGGATTTGTTCGTATCTGGGGACACTTGGGGGATTTGAGCCTCTTGAGTTTCAGGCTTACCTACCCTGCCCATACAACGGATCCCACCTGCAACTGTTCGCCTGAGCATCGGTTATACGTGGTGGCCATAGTTGCTTTACCTAGGTATCACATAGGATACTTGCAACAGTTATTGTGTGAGTGTCCTGAGTCAGATAGGGGTCGGACAACACAATTGTGTTTGCATAGTGAAGACCGAGGGCCCTTATAACTAATTCTGTTAGCTCCAGTTATAGTTTGGGAGTCTCAAGCCTCTCCTATGCGAGACATACTGGCTGCAGTGTTGGGAGGTCCCTTGAGCCAGTCCCCTATTGTGTGCATTTTGGTTGTAGTTTATTTTAGGTATGTGCTCTGTGACGTTTAGTGGGTCGTTAGGAGACGTTTATTTGCTGACTTTTTGAAGTCATCGTGGATCGAGATCCGCCTCTCCGTCGATCTCGTCGGTGTGCTGGTTTACCAGCTAGCGATCTGTCCTAGCCTCTTCACAAGAGACATCGGAGGACTATCGTTGGTCCTTTATTCACATCTTACGAGCTTCAGAGAGCTCCCATTATGAGTTCCACATCTGGCACGTTGGGAGTCCCCTCGACTCCGTCCGCTATCCCAAAGAGAACTTCCCCTCCTCACATTTTCTCTCCAAGGACTGATTGGGAGGGAGGTTCATCACACACCACTCGTCATGGGTTTGGGACATCTCATCCCACTAGTACGAACCTGTTCGATGATGTATGGTCATCAGGTATTCCGCATAGTTCATCTACAGGTGTGTCAGGTTTTGGTTCTACGACCTCAGATCCTTTTTCTTTGGGTATGCCCAGTTTTATACCGAATATTACTCCTACCATGTCTGGTAGTCGTGCTAGCTCTAGCATTGGGATTGGGGGCACTATACCCCCTTATACTGCTTATCAGTTTGGGAGTGGTCACATCCCTCCATCTTCTCCAAATGTTGGAGGAGGGCCTCCTCCTTCATCATCCCCTAGTGTTAGTGTGAACCCTTTCTCGAGTGGAGGTTTCACGATAGGTATCGGATCTACGACTTACATTCCATCCGTTAACCCGAATGCCTCTACATATATGCCTCCACCGACGAATGCTTATATGATCCAGCAACATCCTCCTCCTTCTAGCTCCTCGGTTATGTGCAGTGGGAACGTACCATTTTCTTATGGAGCTTACTGGACTAGTTTTCCTACATCGAGTGGTTAAATGGGATCCCATTCTTATGGGGGTAATTTTTATGGTCATTCGATTGGTCCTAGCCATTATCCCATTCCTTCCTATGGAATCCCGTCCATGCACATACCTGCATATCCTTATATGGGTCAGTTTGGAGTAGGATATCATCCTTCTGGTCATGGTCATGGTTTTTATCAGAGTTCGTCGACACCTTAGGTGTCGACTTCGATGAACATAATCTCACTTTCAGTTTCACAAAGTCAGTCTCTTTTGGCAGCTTATAATCAAGCTTCCCAGCCTTAGCTCCCGTTCCTTGCCAGGTTAAATTTTCGAGACATTTCTAAGCTCATAAATGATCTAGTGTGTCATGATCCTACATGGCCTCCAGTTCCCACCAAGCTCCCTTCTAATGTTCCAAAGTTTGAAGGGAAGAAGGGTGAGGATCCAGGTGATCACGTCACCACTTTCCGTTTATGGTGCTTCTCGAATTCCTTGAACCACGATTCTATCTATTTGAGGCTATTTCAACGCACCCTTACAAGGGCAGCCGCAAAATGGTATGTCGAGTTGCCTAGGGGCACTTACAAGAGATTCTATGATTTGGATTTGGTTTTTCTCGACCATTTCCAGTTGCTGTTTCGTTACGATACTGGCACCGAAATCTTATCTACCTTCCATCAGGATAAGGCCACACATATCTCTGATCACATTCAAGAGTGCGCCGACGGAAGAGGTTAGTGAAAGCCAACATTCCTCTAGATTTTCTCCTAGAATGGTTCCTCAAGTCTTTGCTTCCTTATATTTCGAATGACGTTTCATTGTACGGAATTATGACTGAGGAACAAGCCATCTTCAAATCCTAGCAGTTGGACCTAGTCTATGCTCAATCTGGGATTTTGTATGACATTATACCTGATGCGCCACGATCAAGACATGATCCGAAGCCCATTCCTGGACCGCATGCCGATGGCATTGTTGGTTCCGCAAGAACTCGTTCCGTGGACATGGTTACAAATCAGATGTACAATCTATCTATTAACCAGTCTACTTCTGGACAGGCTCCTGCTTCGTCCGTTTCCACCCAATCGTCTGATGTACATTTTGTGCAATTGGCAAACCCATCCGGTAACCAACAACCTGGTGGGAAAAAGAAGGGGAAGAATAACCATAGGGGTGGGAATAATAAGAACAAGAAAGAGAACGCTAACCCTCCTTGGGATGGCGGAAATGCTGGTGGGGACCGCAAGCCTAGACGTAAGGTGAAGTTTCCTTGTAAACTTTGCAAGTAAAATCATCTTACACATTTGTGTCCTCGTATGGAGGAAGCATCGAAGCACATCACATAGAGCCCAGCTATGTTGACAAATCCCCTTCCTCATCATTAGAATATGGCTTATGGTGCTTCCACCACCGGTCATGGGACTAATGAAATTTCGACTTCTTCTACCCGTGATGACAATTTTGGATGCGTAAACATGGTTAAATCTGAGGTTTGTGTTGCTACTCGCTTGCGTGATTATGGAGCTCCACAACCTTCTTTGGGGAATGAGCCCCCTCCGCCCAAGACTCCATCGCATATCAAGAAGTCCAATTTTATGCCGCAGGTACCGAAAGGTGTCCTTAAGTGCTCGACGCACAATCCTAATGCTCAAGCCGCCCAGAACTACTCAATTGTGGAGGATTTGGGCCAAACCTTGTGTGCTATGTTGGCCCTCGACGTACTTCAGGCTTGTCCTTCTCAAAGGAACGCCCTTTTATCTGCTTTAGGAGCACTCGATTCTAATAACCTGAATGTCATCAAGTTTGACACTACTGATGTTCAGCCTCGGTTACCTTATCATGTAGCTTTCCAAGTTCATGTCAGGTGCCTAGGGATGATGGTTAAGCATACCGTTGTTGATGAAGGTGCATCTACTTCAGTAATGTCTATGTCTTGTTGGAAGGCTCTCGGCTCACCCCCATTGTCGAAGTCTACGACCCCGCTTACATCATTTGATCGTAGGTCTTTCAAGCCACATGGTATTCTACCCTCCCTCGAGGTCCACTTGGGTGGTAAATCCGTTCCTATAGAGGTCGAGGTGGTTGATGCTCCCATCGACTATAACCTTTGACTGGGTCGAAATTGGATTTATGCTATGAAAGTGATTGTATCCTCTATTTTCAGAGTTATTTGATTTCCAAATGAAGGAAAGACTGTGACAATCGATCAACTATCCTTTAATTCCATAGCATCGCGAGGGTATGTGGTCCCTCAAATTGAAAATTCTCAGTCGGAAATTGGGAATGTCGGTGTAGTATTATATCCTTCCTTGATGGGATATTTCGATTTTGCCACGCCAATCTCCTTTGTAGGATCCATCTCCGATGATAACCCTTCGTCATTGACTCATGTACCATTCCGGACATCATATTTTGGTGATTCCTGGACCTTACCTTCCACGAGTCCCACGTCAGGAGATACTTCGCACATCGGAATGGCTATGACCTTGTCTGCATCCGAACTTGCTTATCGTGATATTCAACAAGTCACTGCAGAGCCAGATCTCCCTTTTTCAAGGACAGAGGAGGAAGATCCCGTTATGCTACCCGCATGGGTAGTCGAATCGTCTTGTTCACATGACTGCCTTGATGATATTTTACCGCCCGATGAAGCCATTATCGAGGCCATGAATGGCAATGACAAGCCTTGGGAGGATCTACATCATAGATCTTATTTCCTTTCAACCCTTGATCTTATCGAACAAGATGATTTTAGATTGACTCTAGCCGAGAAGGTTGGTCACCCTGTGGCTCCTTTGGAGTCGCACGACATTTATGCAGAGGGGAACATGGCTAATATTTCTCGTACCATCGCGATCAACATTTCTCACACTCCCGAAAAAATCGAGAATGTATATATTAGTGCAGATTGCTCCCCTGAGGAGGTCCATATTTACACCGATCTATTTAAAGAATTTTGGGATGTGTTTGCCTGGTCATACGAGGAGATGCCAAGTATTGAGCCTAGTATTGTCAAAAATGAAATTAAGACTTACCCTAATGTTAAGCCTGTTCGACAATGCCTTCGGGCTGTTAATCGTAGGAAGGAAGCCACCATTAAGGCAGAAGTGGAGAAACTGCTCAAGGCAGGTTTCATCTACCTGGTTCCCTTTACCGAATGGGTATCCAACCCCGTTCCCGTGGATAAGAAGCAGAGAACCATCCGTGTGTGCACCAATTTTCGTGATCTGAATAGAGCATGTCCTAAAGATAACTTCCCCACCCCAATCATAGACCAAATGTTGGATGAGTGTGCGGGAAGCGAAGTTTTTTTTGTTTATGGACAGTTTTTCAGGCTATAATCAAATCCAAAATAAACCCGAGGATCAACATAAAACTGCATTTATATGTCCTTGGGGAACCTTTGCATACTGGAAAATGTCGTTCGGCCTTAAAAATGCTGGAGCTACATTTCAGTGGGTCATGACCTATGTGTTTCATGATCTTAAGCGGATAATGGAAGTTTTCTTGGACGGTCTTACTGCTCACTCTCGTAGTAGAATAGATCACCCAGGTCATCTCCATCTTGTTTTCGAGAGATGCCGCTATTATAATATTCATTTAAATCCGAACAAGTGCATCTTTTGCGTGAAAACTGGTCTCCTTCTAGGGTTCATAGTCTCGAAGGAAGGTATTAGAGTCGATCCATTAAAGGTTGAGGCAATACTTCGATTTCCTCCCCCACATAATTTGGTTTAACTTCAGAGCTTCCAAGGGAGGGCTACTTTCTTATGTCGTTTCATTGTAAACTATGCCAATACTACCAAGGGTTTCATGTGATTATTGAAGAAGGACACCCCTTTTATTTGGGACGAACGAGCCCAACAGTCTTTCGACGCCCTTAAGAAAGCCTTGGTACCGGCCCCTCTTCTTAGTCCACTCGACTATGCAAGAGATTTTTTGCTTTATGTGGCCGCATCTCAAGAGACGATTCGTATGGTCTTGGTTTAGGTGGACGATGTGCTTCAAGAGAATGTTGTCTATTATCTTAGTCGAAACTTAGTAGACGTTGAAATAAGATATTCTCATGTTGAGAAACTAGCCCTTGCGACTGTTCACACAGTCCAATGATTACGACAATATATTTTGCTTAGGAAAACCATAGTTATAGCACATGTCAATCGATTTCAGTTCGTGCTCTCACGACGTCTAATTGGGGGGAATATAATAAGTGGATTGTCATCCTTCAGGAATTTGATCTTGATTTTGCTTCAGTGAAGTCGGTGAAGTCCTTGGTTTTTGCATAACTAATGTCGGATTTTCCAAGACTAGTTTATGAGGAAGTTGTCCATGAAGACTAATTTGTTAATGAGCATTTATTCCTTATCTTATCGACGGACCCTTGGTATGGGGAAATCATTATATATATCCAGACTCTGAAGTTCCCTTTGCATTATTCGCGAGATGAGCGACGGTGTGTGAGACACCATGCCAAAGATTATGTCATCGTCGGTGAGACTTTGTATCGACGAGGAAAAGAATCTTTCTTACGTCGTTGCTTAACTCATGAGGAAGCAGAGCTAGTGCTTAATGACTGCTATAGTGGAGCGTGTGGTGGTCACTTATCTAGGCTTGCGACAACACAACGTATCTTGTGAGCGGGATATTTTTGGCCTACGACCTTCAAGGATTGTGTTAACGCTGTGAAGAGATGTCACCCTTGTCAGGTGTTTTCTCAGAATATGCGCTCGCATCCTGCTCCTCTCCATCCGGTCGTCACCGTCGGTCCCTTCACCAAGTGGGGGGTTGATTTCATGGAGTGAAACCCAGCTTCGACTGGGGGGGATCACCATATCATAGTGTTCGTTGATTACTTTACCAAATGGGTTGAGGCCATGCCGACCATTAAAGCCAATGGTGCAACAACAACCCACTTCGTATTCAATCAAATTATAGCTCGGTTTGGTATCCCGAAGGAGATTGTCACTGACCATTGTAGTCACTTTCAAAACAAGATGATGGCGGAATTATCACTTAAGCTTGGGTTTAGACAAGATCACTCATCTTCATGTTATCCCCAAGCGAATGGCCAGGTCGAGGCAGTTAATAAGTCCCTTAAGGCCATTCTCCAAAGGACCATACAACAAAGCAAAAGTAATTGGAACATCATGTTGTATCCTACTTTGTGGGCTTATCGAACCACAGTAAAGACTTTCACCGGTTTATCACCTTTTCAGTTAGTTCATGGTGTGGAGTCCATCTTACCAATTGAATGCGAAATACCTTCTTTGAAGCTAGCCGTGGAGCTCTTTCCTGGTACTTCAGAAGTAGAGCAACGCTTAGTCTACCTCGAGCAACTTGACGAGCAGCGTCGGGATGCCACTGTAGAAATAGAATCCAACAAACGGCGTGTCAAGGCTCAGTATGATAGGTCTGTCCGTCCCTGACAATGTGCTGGAGGTGACTTGGTTCTCCTTTATGACCAAGCCATAGAACCCCTGGGGGCAGGCAAGTTTAACCCCATGTGGCACGGTCCTTACGTTGTGAGGCGTGTCCTAGAGAAGGGAGCCTATGAACTAGAGGATTACGAGGGGAACGCCTTGAAGGAGCCTATAAATGGGCTCTACTTCAAGCGGTATTATGCTTGAGCTTCTAGCTCGAGCTGATACTTTTGTATAGTTTCTGTACATAGTTTATCTTTCCTTTGATTTTTTTAGTATGCTGATTTGCTTCCTATTGGTTGACAGATGTCAGCAGAATCTCCAGTGTTCTTGGGATTCGCCGATGGGGCTAGCCGTGATACGCAGAGACTAGCTTCTGCTGCGTGGGTTATTTACTCGCCCAACAATCAGATTATGTCTTCAGGAGGTGCTTGTCTCGGTCCTACATCGAACAATGTGGCTGAGTACAGTGATGTTATCGAGTTACTTTGCGATGCCACTTCGCATGGTGTCCAATATTTAGAATTCCGCTTGGATTCAAAACTGGTTGTGTCTCAGTTGAATGGCCAGTACCGTGTGAGGTATCCTACATTACTAAGGAGGTTCTTAAGGGTAAGACTCTTGGAGCGTCAATTTGTTTTTATTACATACATTCATGTTCCGAGACATTTTAATAATGTAACCGATGCATACGCTAATTATGTCCTAGATTGGCATTTGTCACATCAATAAAAGAAGCACACAAATCAAATTCATGCATTTGTACATACATAATACAACAAAATCGAAAATAGGTATAGTTTTCATTATCAAAATAATGTCCAAAATGTGGTGTCATAGTACAAAACTGGAGCTCGTAGCTCTCAAAAATATACAAGTCGATACAAAAATAGGATTCCATGGCATCTAAGCCTTACGGGGAGGCCTCGCTGCCTCGATAGGATGTGTTTGTATGTAATAATGCACAGTGTTGGCTATGCGCCGAAGTAATTGCACCCAGGTGCCAGGTACCCCTACTTCGTGTCTCTGCATCGCCTTTGGGAGATGCTCTACCTCAATCACTGGTACCCTGGTAGTCATACGGGTCAGGTTGACCCGTATGGTCTCTAATGTGCACTCTACTGCTGCGCCTGCTACCTCTCCACCCCTGCCCCTACGCCGATGCCATGGGAATCTTTGTGGTCTCCGTGGACCCGCGTCTGTGAGCAAACAATCAACCATCAATACATGATATCACACCAAAAAAAAAATTGCATTTACTTAAAATAAAAAATACAAAAAAAAATTAAATATTCAAAAAGAGTATCTTACCAATGTCTCCAAATGCGACCCCTAGTGGGAGTGACATGTCTCGATCCCCTTTGTAGTCAATCCCCTCATAGGGATAGTCGTCGATGGCGATAACCTGTCGCCCCCACCAGTGGGAAAACTCATCAATATATGGGGAAGCCTGCCGGCCACCCCCTTCCATGTCAATACATTCACCCACCGTGTCTAGGTGGGATCTCAGAGACTATGTGGAGGAACCTCCACCCTCGGACTCAAGCCCGACACCCTCTCAAAGAAGAAGCTGCACAATATGCTACCAAAACCAAAGTTGTTGGTCCACCCTACTTTGCACTCCGTCAGCTGGGTCTTCATGGTACTCAGCAGAGTTGTGCACCAGTCATACACAGTCGGTCTCAGGCACTCGGCCGCATAGAATATCACTGATCTTGAGGCTTGACGAAGCGAAGTTGACCCCGATATTCTAGCAAGCGTGAGGACGATAATTTTCATGCTCAGGCTTGCAATAGCCTCAGTGGGGATTTGGCTACCCACCTTTTGGGTGCCAGCAATGCAGTACATGTCTATATAGTCAATAATAGTGACTCCACCCCCCACGGTGCATGACCGGAGGCTTGCCTCCTCTCCTCGGAGAGACAAAAATGTGATGAAATAAATGTCTTCCACTTCCAGATGAAGTGGTTGCCCATCCAAGTCAAAATGTTGTGCTTCTGCACCCTAGTAATTGACCAACCGAGTGAGCAATTGGTTTTGGGCCCTCAAACCCCTGATGCTCCAAAATTGTATAAACCACAAGCCTGCAATGCTTGTTGGGCGGCCAAATCTTCGCGAACTTGCTGGTCAATGAGGTCATGCTCCCTTTCTCTCCATTCTAGAGCCATCCTGGAAGCAAAACAAAGAGTCTTTTCAGTGCCCATGTGTGTAAAAAACATTATCCACGTCATTGTACACAGGCTATTTTAGGGACAGTCGCGGGTATACGTGAGCTACTGTTAGTTTGCTCACACACACCCATCCCTCCACGTGACCCACAAAATTATAGCCCGCGTACAGCGCCGAATGGGTGTATATCCATGGAAAAAATTAAAATTTGACCATAAAAAACCAAATTAAAAGCTATAAAATTGAAGAGGAAGTTGAGAGCTCTTACCTGGTCCAGACGGTTCGTGATTCTATTGCTCCTAGCTCCCGGAATCGTTGATTGAAGCTCGAAGGTAAAAACAACCCAAATGCACTATGTGGAGTGAAAAGTGAAAATAATGTGGTAAAAACAATTCTTTTTACTATTTATCAATTTTTCAAACCCACTTTTATATAGTTTTCGCCATTTTTTAGCCTTTTTGGACTAATATGTCGTCATGTAGTGCCTTTTTTTAGCAGTGTATTCCGACGAGAGTGGATTTTTGAAACTTTCATGCCTTCGAAAGGTATATTCTTCAACTGGCATATAGGTTAGGATGTCATTTCATTTGCATTTTTGCATTGACCTTATGACCATATTCATAAACCTTAGGTGCGACCCCGCTTTTTAACTGACACAGAACCTTCATGTTGCTTTAGAAGTGTCGTTATTAAGCGGTAGGTCCTATCCGACCATGGGTGCCCTAGTTAGATCCTTTTATGTCTTTTGGTGCCCATGCAATTGTTTCTCCTTAGGATTGGGAGTCCTTTGTGGTCACGCCATGACATTGCGATGAAGACTCATACTCTACTTTATCTTTATTCTGGCCATCTCCCATAAGGACTCCCCATTTATGTCGAGTTGTGAATGAATTGCATTTTCCTGCTTGCCTTTGAGCCTTGTGTCAACTCCCGCTTTTATCAGTTATTAGCCATTTGCCTGAGCAATTTTCCTTCCGAGCCAAGCAAAGCCTTCATTTATCTTTTGCAGCTTGATGACCCTTACCATGAGGGAACATCCCCTCGAGTGTCCACATCTTGCACATGCTTCCTTGCATTGAGCATAGGTATGTTCCATTGCCTAGAACTAGTTTGTTTTCCCATGACACTCGTTTCCTCATTTTTGTATCATAAGCAATTTTATTCTTTTTCAAGCTTTATAATATGAAAAAGACCAAAAAATCATATAACTTAAAAAGCCAGACGGGAAATTTTTTACTACCTTCTATTGGCAGCTGTCGTGTCACCTTTGAACAAAGCATTCATCTCCAATCCATATATTATGAATCGGAACATTAGTATGACCTTAGGAAGCTGTACTCATTTCTCAGATCGTACTCCACTGGATGGTTAAGCTTCCAATCATTACAAAGCCTTTGTTGATGCCTCATGAGTACAAAGTATTATCAGTATCTAGTGTTTGAGTCTATGCTGCCTGAGTCTTTTCATCTGCTCATGCTCTTATTCAAAGGAAGTATTGAAACCAGAGTCGGCCACTCCTCAGATCTCTTGACTATTACATGCCGACCATCCCTTATGAGTCCAGTTCGATCACGTTCTTCCAAATATTTCAGCCTAGCTGCTACCTCATGCTCGTTGACGGGGGATCCATCAATGCCCTCCTTCAAGCGAATCTCATTCCATCGACTCCAACTCATTTATTCTAGAATCGAGATTTAGAGTCCTATTGAGTACCTTGAGACTTGCAGTCATTAGTGGCAGGTCCTCTTGCCATCGTCAGTTAGGAATTCATTAATGCCCCCTGATCGATGGATTTGTCAGAGTGTTCAACCTCAACACCTTTATTCACACTTTGATGAATGTACTTAGTGCCTTGATGCCCATTTTCATTATTGGTGGGTTATCTTGCATCTGTTAACGGTATACATCAATCACTAGTAATCAGACGATGTCACACCAGGTTCGACATCAGTACCCTTATTCACTTGGTGGGACATGCATGATAGATGGTTTGTAGAAGACCCCAGACTTCAGTGGCATTCAATATGCTACGTGTGATCGTGATTGTACTTATGGGAGATTATTCTCATACATCACCTGCTTGTACCATCATTCTACACCATCTGTTTCATCTTCAATAATAGACCATATCTTACTGTATCTGGGTCATGGCTGTGATCATTCATGACATGTATTCACTTTATACTGCCTATTCATGACCATTGTATCAGATTGCTATGTATTGTACCGATATGTACACAGAGATATTATTGTATTATGATGAGTGGGATACTCCTGTCATTTGTGTCTCCATCACTCCACTTCTGAGATTTATAATCTATTTCGGCCATCGTAGTACCTTCTCTGACCTCACACATTAGGGGGCATCTGTTACACCATATTTTGCCACCTTGTGAGCATTAGCACTCATTGGCCTCCATTATCCATTTATGGACTCATAACCACATTTTTGTCCTCCTGGAACCCTTTTCCCCTAGTTTTACTCCTGTACGGAGTTGCTTCAATGCAACTCGCGCATTCGCAGGTTGTCCCATTACAACCCACGTACATCGAGTTAATGGGTAAAAAAGAGTAAAAACTCCTTTTTCACTCCAAAAAGCGGCCATTGTGTAACCTTTGGCCCTCCATGTATCTCGAAACGACTCGATCCGACCTTTCACTTGCCTTTGGAGGGTTATATATTGAGCCATTATGCATGGAAGGAGGGGAGAAAGAGAAGAGCATCGAAACTCTATTGGAATTTTTCCATAGCTTGAGTCTACATCCATTGCTCCTTGTTGTTGTGAACCTCTTATGTTCACCTACCAAACTCTTCCATATCTTGTGAGGGATTTGCTCCTTTACTCACAAGTTTGCCATTGCATGGGGGATTGAAGTGGTGGAGGCACAAGTGGAGGGACCTAGTTCTTGGTTCGAATGAGTTGCCGACATGAGGTTGTATCTTGTACTTCTTGTTCATATTAATAGAAATACTCATTTTCTCGTCCAATTGATTTGTGAATGATTATTTATTATCATTGGGTACATTTGCTTTTATATATCATGGATTATGCTATTGTATATGTTAACATCTTTCATTTATCATATGTACTTTCTTGTGTTTGTTGTTGAGACTAAGCTGCAGGTTCAAGTGTGATAATTTGAAAGCTCAACAGGGATCTTCATCAGATGTCCAGTTGAAGGTAGGTCTTTTATTCCACTTCTTAGCATTTACATTTATATAGCATATGTTGGGAATTGAGTTGATTTATGGAATTCATCTGTCTGTTGTGGACTACCCCAAGCCATAGGAAGTTTTTCTCCGTAACAGGCAACTAGTTGTGTGTGAGGCACGCTCCACCCAACCGTAGGCAATTTTTCTCATTAATCTCTCAACAAAATGCCACCCTTGAGCCGAGACTCATGCATTCACTAGACATACATCTCACCAATCCCATAAAATTTCAAGATTAAACACTTGGCAATCAGGAAAATTGTTTTAAGTCCAATTCCATGCCAAACAATGCATTTCACCTCCTTGATTTCCTTCTGACCACGCAAAAAAGAGACATGTCACTGCCATCTATGCTCAGAATTCCACCAAGGCAGCTATCTACACCATTTGCCACTTCACTAGAATGACCAGAGGCAAAATGGGAAGAGTTTCAGTAGAAATTCTCCAGCAATTTGGTTCACAAGTTCAGGGATTCAAGTCAGATTTCATTCTCAAACCATAATTACCTCCCCTGATCTCTCAAACCTTCTCCCACACCACCATGGGGAAATTCGAATTCTTCTTTTGCATGTTAATACTCTTCCCAACGTGGACTCTACCACGAGCCACGTTTCTCCTTTTTAATTAAACACTAAATACTTCCTTAATCACACTCAATTCCCATCATGCTATTAAATAAGTTTAAATTAATAAAAATGGAATTTTGGCTTAAATCATGACTTAGGATAAACTTTAGGGACTTAAATATTTAATATGGTCATAACATGGTTTCCTACGTAAGACAGTCTAACCCCCTCACTATCTTTAGTGAATACATGAGCCCTCAATCTCTTCAGTGTACTGCCTCAACACAGGCAGTTGTGGATTTTAATATTAATAATTGCTAAAATACAATATGTTCAGTCATGTAGGCATTCATAAACCATAGTTACATATGGCCATCATTAGACTAGGGGTTTCAAACTATGGGTGTTACATGGGGTTTTCATTTTCTTTTTAGCATTGTTTATGTTGGCCTAGAGGAGTTGGAGTCTGGTCTTAGATTTTCAAGCTGGGGTTTAGGGTTTCCGGTGGAGGGGAATTAAGGTGTGTGTCGTGTGTGCCATCTTTTCGGGTATAGAGAACTAAGGAAGTCTGTGAGGTGGCTTAACGAGAAGTCGGATCGAGGGCAGACGTGTAGCGAGATAGGCTTGAACATGTTGTGGGTTGATTCAGAATTGTGACGTGGAAAATGTGATCTTCTTCTACATTTTGTCTTATGTTATGTGGTTGTGTGAAGCAGGGTATAGAGAACACAATAATTGTTTGGGATGTGTGTAGAGCTCGGTGTGGTGGCGAAGGTGCAACAAGTTTGTGGGGACCCAAGGTAGGCTCAAATCTATTGTGTCTTCATTTAGAATTTTGAAGTAGAAATTGTAATGTCGTTCTGGGTATGGTTTGAATTTCGATTAAGGGTTTGACTGTGGGGTATGGAGCAATGTCTTGGTCGAATTGGTATTTTTTCTTCAAGTGATGTTTTCTCAGTTTCATGGGGTCTGAACTAGAGGCCTTCTTCTTGTTTCCAAGGTCAAGTCGGCTGGATGTCATTAATTCCAAGGGTTTATGTTGGTTCTCTTTGGTTGAAATGTTATTTTTTGTTGAATCCATGTTTGTTGGGTTTTGTGGAGTCTCAAATAGAAGCTTTTTCCCTTTTTTTCCAACTTTCAGTAGGCTGGATGCCCTGAATTGAAAGGGTTTATGTGGGTTCTCCCCATGGTTTAGCAATTACCAAAGGTGTTATTGGGGATATGGACCCTTGTGTTGGAGACAAAAATCCTTTGGTCCGTAGATTGACCAGAGATTTTCCATTTAGGTGATTCTTGACAGGCATTCCCATTGGAGTTTTGATGTTGTGTTGTGAAATTCCCCTACTGGTGTTCTCTTTTTTGGGCGTGTCACATTGTTGTAGTTGAAGACGATGATCTCATCCATGTTTCGCTACCAAATCATCTCGACCTGGACATTGTTTCCAGAAATTTGTGGTGGTAAATTGTCCTCTTGTTGTGACTTGATATTAGTATTGATATGCATCTATATGTCGTTTGGTTTTTCAACAACCAAATGTGTGGTTAATATGTCGTTACGTACTGGAATTTTATACATGGTTCAATGGTTGAAATGTTTTGCCTTTGCATATGTTCTACATGGATACATATGTCGTGTTTCTTTTTTCTTGCCGATGGAAATAGTTGCCAAATTTATGAAAAATAAATGGGGTCTTGAACCTCGTCGGTGTTTCAGAGACAAGTCGTCTCGATTCGACTGTTGTTGGTAGAATTATGTTGTAATTTTATATCAATGTTCATGTGTGCCTATATCATTGTTATTTGTCTTCATAAATTTAGATGTGTGAGAGAGAGAGAGCAGATCCAACTGCCAGTGGCTTTACACTAGGTTTTCATCAATTCAATCTATAGTGTAGGGTTGTGCAATAACTAGTTTGAATCAAAATCTATGTCAATGGGTTTGAAAGTATCAATATCAAGTTACCCTAATTTCATAAATAGAGCAGTGGATGGATTCTAGAGCTAAAGGATTTTCATTTTCCTAGCTTCAGACAGTGTAGTGCCTATGCATTCAGGCTAGATGGTGATTTTATCCTTTTTCGTGGCCAGGTTCTATGTTGGCTTGTTGATTGTTGGGCTTGCCACAAAATAATTTGGAATCCCTTCTGCCATTCAAGTATACATGAGATCTTGTGCAACTTCTAGAAAGGCATTCAATCATTGGATTGATGATCTTGCCTTGGAAGATCTTTCGACGCATTTAGGTGCATCTTCCTCCATTGGAGAGCATAATTTTGGGGTGTTTCAAGGAGGAAACGCTTGTTGCAATAACGCTCCACGAGTTGAAAGTTTTATTGTTTTCTTATTCTATTTTGTTGTTATGTTTGTTGAAGGAGTCCAGGTAATGAGGGCCCATCAAATGGAGAGAGCTATTTGAAGGATTTAACATGTGGCCAATAGTTTTAGTTCCATCTCTCTTTTGCTTTGACATTTGGATGATGTAACTGTACAATTTTCTTGAGAGAGAAAATGAGTGGTCTTATTAACATCACCATTCTTTTTGCATTGGATGGAATGGATAATTCTAAAAAACTTGTCCGCAACAACAAAACATCTTTGCCTCTTTCAATATAAAGCAATTCCAATACAAAGTTGATGAAGGGATTTCCGTGGGTTGAAATTAAAAAAAAATAAAAAAAAATAATGCAAGGATTTTTATGGGCTAAAATTAAAAAAAAGAAAAAGAAATATTGCATGGATTTCCGAGGGTCATAAATTTTGACTCGTTTATCCATTTGGGATCAAATTTAACAGGAAGTTGTGTTTTGAAGAGTTCACTACAGTGATTGATAAGATCCGTTTGGTCAGACATTTTTGACACTTTTCTGGGGCTTAATTCCTTCATATAGTGCCTCAAATTGGGGTTTTAGTGTTTTTTGCGAGATTTTTAAAATTTGTAATTATTAGTTATCTGTTAGTTTATGCACCTAATCATAAAAGAGAGTTGACAATTAGTGTCGCTCTAGATAGCTTTAAGTTAGTGGTAAGTTTCAAAGTCATGCGAGAATTTTCTAAAATTAGCAATTTTTGAAAATCTCAGATATTAGTTATAAAACGTTGAACCTTCATTGTAATAGTTAGGATGGAGAAGGAATAAAAGATTGTTATTTTTCCACTCTCATGTGTTTGAATGGTTTTTAGATCTCGTGAATGAATTAAAGTTTATTGGCTACATCATCTGGTATCAAAACATGAAGATGGTTGGGAAAGGAAGGGGAAGAGCAGATCTTGCTCAAATGCATAGAGATATGCAAAACCTCCAAATGCAAGTAGCGGATCTTACAAATGTGCTGGGTAATCAGAGAATAATACGAAGAGACGTGTCTGATGAGGAGACAGACCAAGGATATGTGAATCAACATATAGAACATGATGAAGAACAATTAGAGTGCTTGGATTTTGAAGAAAGGATGCCCAGGGTTCTAAAAGGGAGGAATGATGGGACCAAAATGGAAGTTTAGGAATACGCAGGGCGTCTTAAACCAGAGGAGTTAATAGATTGGTTGAACACCATGGAAATATTTTTTGAATGGAATCCTATGCTAGAGGAAAAGAAGGTAAAATTTGCATGCACCAAGTTGAAGGTTCACTCCATGATAAGGTGGGGTCATGTGCAGAAGGACATAACAAAAAAGGGAAAAGACAAAATTAAGACCAGGAATAAGATGGAGAAAAAATTGCGAGAATTTTTTTTGTCTTTAGACTATGCTCAAACCCTTTTTTGCAGATTTCATAATTTGAACCAAAACCTATCCAACGTGGAGGAACTCACACATGAGTTTTATTAGTTGTCCATTCATGTGGATCACCATGAAACTGATGAGCAACTAGCTACAAGGCATGTGGATTTTTTGAAATTTTCTATTCAAGATGAATTGAGCATGCATAGTGTTCTCAACATGGAAGAGGCATACCAGTTAGCCTTAAAAGCTAAGGAAAAGAAAAACTGACAATTTTCTCAAAGGAATAGAGGGGCAAGGAGGGGTACCTCGTTTGCCTCATGGGATGGTTTTAACTATGGTAGAGGCAAAGCATCCCAAGGAGTTGAGAAAATAGAATATGCTCAACAAGATAACTTGAATCAACCATAAGGAAGAGGATTTCAGAGGGGTATAGGTTACGGGGGTGGAAGAGGAAGACCTTATATGTGTTTTCGGTGTGGTGTAGAGGGCCATCAAGCATTTGAATGCCCATGTTATAACATGCAAGAGTAGAAGCAAGGACAATAGCCTAGTTTACACCTGTTCCAAGCTGAGAATGAAGAAGAAGGAGCTAAATCAATAAAATTACCATCAAATATTGGTTTCCTATACCATGCTTGGAAAACATGATGGATGTGCTATCCGGAGCTAAGTATTTTAGTAAAATTGATTTGCGGAATGGATACTACCAGATCCGAATTTGCGAAGGGGATGAATGGAAAATTGATTTCAAGACCAGGGATGGACTATATGAATGGATGGTGATGCCATTCGGGCTATCCAATGCACCTAGTACCTTCATGTGGTTGATGAATATTGTGCTTTGACCTTATATTGGTAAGTTTATTGTCGTTTAGTTTGATGACATTCTAGTTTTTAGCAACAACAACGAAGATCACTTGTAACATTTAAATATTACATTGGATGTGTTGAGAAAACATCAAATTTATGCAAACTTGAAGAAATGTAGGTTCATGCAATAAAGTTTGGTATTTTTGGGTTTTGTAATCTCAGCAGAAGGAGTCAAGGTGGCTTCAGAGAAGGTCAAATCAATTTTGGAGTGGCCTAGTCCTAGGAGCATAACAAAGGTAAGATTTTTTCATGGGTTGGCCATATTTTACCGAAAGTTTATTTAAAATTTTAGCAGCATTGTAGTGCCCATAACTGATTGCACCAAAGGCACGGCATTCAAGTGACCAATGATAGGCATTGGAACTATACTTAAATAAGTAGGTAGACCAATTGCATTTTTTAATGAAAAGTTGACTGAGGTAAGAAAGAACTACTCCACATATTGTTGGTTGTGGAGCCCAATCTTCTTGATTAAGAGGTTGTGTTTCAGTCGTGTCTAGATCCCATCCCATGATAGGGGGGTGTGGGGGGGCTTGCCCCCCCCTACAGTCACCATGGGAGTCCAGGGGGGGTGAAAAATATCTTGGGATCCCCCCTAGTGTGGGTTCGGGGGCAGTGCCCCCATAGCGAAAAGTTTGGAAAAAATGCCTTGTAAACTGTAGTAATTTCATTGTCATGACTTGGTCAATAATGGGTGATTTACGGGCCCATGGTATTGGGTATCCCGTGGTATTTTCCCATGGTAGTCACTTTTTAAAATGAAGACATTGTAATACATCTGTATATATTGTAGTATTGTAAATATCTATATGCTTGTGTGAGAGAGACTGTGAGAGGGTGAAGAGGAAGTTGCAACGGATGTGTTGGGGGTTGTATCCCTTAATTTGCTGGATAGTATAATAAAAGAACCAACAATTTCTCCGTGGACGTAGCCCAGATTGGTTCATAAGAAATTATCACCCACAAAATGTATCCTAAATAATAAATCATTAAAAAAGTAATTAAGAGTTAATTAGCATCGCTAATCACATAAAAAGTCAAACCCCTATTTTCCCCGAAATCTTTTTTCCAGTTGCACAACAAACAATGTGGGGTTAACTTATTTTGCACGAGACACGATGTCTGGTTAATTCAAAATTTTCAATTTGGAAAAATCCCTCTTCTTTTCGTTTTCCCCAAAATCAGTTACCAAACCAAGTTGTTTTCCTGCTTCAATGAACTCTATCTGTTACCAAAAGTTGAACTCTGTATGTTACCAAACTAGGTCGTTTTCCTGCTTGAACGAACTCTTCAAGAGAACCTATCAACACACCAGGTGCGATCCTCTGCTTGAACAAACCTAGTAAGAAGAAAACCCTGTGAAAAAATGAAGTCCAATGCCCTACTTTAGTGATCAAGATCAACAACTGGGTGAGGATCGAGATCAAAGTAATGATTAATTCATGAGCGGCAAGGTGAGTGTAATGATTTGATAGGAAACTGTTGTTTGATTTTTTGTTACGGTTTTTGTAGTGAACGAAGGGTATGTATTCATGTTTGGCATGTTTTATGTTCCAGTCAGGTCACTTGCGTATTACATTTACCAATCAAGATCAACAACTGGTTGAGGATTGGGATCAGGGTAATGATTAATTCACGAGTGGCAAGATGAGTGTAATGATTTGATAGGAAACTAGTGTTTGATTTTGTGTTATGGTTTCTGGATTCAACGAAGGGTATGCATTCACGTTTGGCATGTTTTATATTCCAGTCGGGGCACTTGCCTACTACATTTACTGGTGGATTAGAGGAAATTTCCAGGGATTCAACTGATGAAGGGATAGGATCACCAGGGTTCGAATCAATTTACCCTTTCTTATTTGATGTAGAAATATGTTTGGTCCATTCGTATACATAGATTTGAGCTATTGTGTAAAACCATTCCGAGCTTAAAAATGATTCCATGCTCGGTCCCTTTCTCGAAGTTTAACTGATGTAACTGCTGAGGACCTCTATTTTTTGGTGTTATATCCTCATAAGACCTGTTAATTTGGTTTTCTAATTTCTGTTCTGCAATTTTTTGTCTATAAGTAGGCTTTAAAGTTTTTTGTCAAATACTGTATATCCATATTAATCAATTTTACCCTTTATTATTTGATGCATAAATCTATTTGGACCATATGCCTGCAATTCTAAAACCTTGGTTGGAAGGAGAAAAAAATCGAAAGTTCTTACCAAAGGTTAGTTACTATGTAGTTATTTATATTATCCCTATAGAAATACTCTGTTTTTTATTTTCTCTTTGTTTTCCAATTAAGAGATCTCATTTGTAACATGTGTAGGCCTTTTGGGCATCCTGTCATGATTGCAGATTTTTATTTTTTATAAATTTAATCATGTTCAATACAGACCCTAATCCATTTCCATATAAAGAACGGAAGTCATTGTCATCGGAATTTGTAGAATAATCTTTTCGAATACTTGCTGAAGAGGACGCTAAATAAGAAAAACGACTGCAAATGAAGCAAAACTTATCTATACATCGACGGAAGTCACGTTAATTATCTAGAATTGCAAATTCTGATTGTTGGAGTGATGCTGATGTATCCAGTAGTAAAGCTGTCCATATCCAAGATAATGATAAGGAAATACTTTATCAACTCCGATGTCATTCAACTATGCCATTTGTTAGGGGCAATGCTCCAAACTTTGATATAGTTGCTCTTTTCAAAGGAGAAAAAGGTTCAGAAGACATCATTATCTACAAAGTTAAAGATGAGTCCCATATAGGAAACCTTGAGTTTGCATGTTTGGATCCTTGTGGAAATGATCCAGTTCTTTACACTGTTGGTAACAATGACACATGGACACATAACATGTATGATGTTCTGCATGTTCAAATGGTGTATGCAGATGAAAGTGGCAAGCTTGTGCTACACAATACTTCACCATCTCAAATAAAAATAGAGTTATCTTCAAGTGGGTAAGATGAAAATCATAAAAAACATTCCACTGCAGTCATCAAGCGAGGGTATTATATGGGATCTTGTTCAGATGTTACTCCCTTATTGACTGGAAATGGTCATTTTGTGAATATTGGTAGAAATAAATTCATTCAAATGGATGGGATTTTGGTGCGCAGCACAAATCCATTTGATTTTACCATAACCGTAGGCATGTATGTCTGTATTTATTATGACAATTTGCCTGGAATGTCGAAAGATGAGTCATTGAAAATTCCATATCCTGTAGAAGTGTTGGATTGTTTAGTAGATGTTTCTATTGGTGGAACATTTTGTTGGGTAAGATCATTTGAAATTCATGTAGATGTTATTGGTAGAGGCCACCATCTTCCCGAAGGTGTGATTTTTCATCCACATGAGGTGTTTTATACTAAACAAGGATTGTTGATACCAACTGAAATCATCGATGGTGAGTATACATGTATCTTGTAATATTTCTTTTTCAACTCATACGTGAAAATTTTCAGGCTTTATAGTATCTAATGTTATATTCTGTTTTGTTGTAGCTATTATTGATGTTTTCTTTACTACGAGCTCTATTAAATGGCGGGGCACAAGCACTCAAAAGGGAGATTTTTTTTTTTGCTATTTAATTGATTTGAATGATGCTACGCACACCACTTTCCAACTTCTTGCAACAAAAGGTGTCGATGAATTTGTGACTGCTAGACTAGCTGGCTCTACAGAATATGGGGCACATAATGCATTGTCATCATATATTGGAGTATTGCAGCCTAATCGAATACATTTTCACAATATTCATGTTCTTTCCTACAAATTTTTTAATCACATAAGGTCTCGAAACATTATACGTAGTGAATCTTATGTGGAAATTCCTTGCTCAGATGAATTTTTCATGGTTACTTTCAAACTAATTACAATGCATGCTGTACCACCCGGAATTGTAAAGAAGAATAATTCATTAGAGTTCATCATAGGAGGCTATGGGAATCTTAAGGAACCTGTTTTCTATACCTGGGAAACCTTCCCTGATAGATATTATCCAACTTCGGGCTAAAGTGATCAAACTCAACCTCTTGGTAAATGGAGAGTGGGACCAACATTTAGATTTTGATATTTGTATAATAGCCTACAACCTCGTTTGCAAGTACACTTTTCATGGGATTCACACCAATGGGATCCTTTGCATCATTGTTATGGATTACGGATGAGGGCTGGTGTACCCCATTTGGAGTTGTAAATGTTATACCTTTCACTAATATATTTTTATACCTTTTTGTGAAATCTATATGGTGAATTCTATAATTTAATATATATCGTTATTTATTTGTTACATTCGGTTATTTATGTTATGGTATATTTTAATGTTATGTTAAAAATGGTATGTAATTTCTAAGAAAAATTTCTTTATATATAAACTATGAAAGTTTGAAATGATAACATACATTTTCTTCCCTGTGGGCTATTGAGAATTTGCTTCTGTATTGTCTTTAATCTGTCCTATTTTTTATTATTATAGTCTTCCAGAATCATCATAACATGCCCTGTCAAGATCTGCACTTACAGAAAACATAGAGTAGAACTTTCCAAAAACAAAAAGCTTACAACACTATTACTTTCTTCATCTTTGTAGGACAAACCATATAAATTTAAAATCAATTTTGTTTTTCCTTTTAACAGAAACAATTGCTTTGTATTTGGAAAAAAAGAGTACGATGTGGCCTAATCGTTCATCTTTGTATTACATTTGCAGTTCACATAGTTTGATGACTATACATTTCTTTTGGGGATATTAAAAATATACAAGATATTTTCATTTTATCACTGCATGTCTACTACTAGAATTACAATCATTATTAATAGCATAGATCTTACATAGGTTACCTAACAACAATATACAATTGTAATGCATTTACAAAATTTGAGATTTTTTTCCCAACCATAAAGGTATGTTCCAAAATCATCCTAAAAACATCTTTAGGATAATCTTTGTCTTTAAAATCTTCAAAATTTGATAATTGATGTCCACTGTTCTCCATGACAACATTGGAACAAAAACTGTCTGGATTGCAACACTCGAGCATGTCTGTCAACATAATTGCATAGATTTTAACCAAAAAACAAAAAAGGATAAGAGACCTGGCCATTAGAGGCCCGTTTCAATCCCCCCATTGGAGGAGTTCCTAATGTATTTCTTGCTCAACATATTCATTTGCAGTCACAGACTCTGGTTCCATATTAACATATATCAAAGGTTCATCAATCTTAGGTGTACTGTTTTGATTATCCACTGAAGTACTAATTGTGTCTTGAGCAGGGTCACCATATTCTAAGGGTTCTTTCAAACAAAGATTATGCAAGATGCCTTTTAACACTCTAATTTCTTCCTCATACTTCTCGACTTTGCCTTTTAGGTTTCCAATCTCCACCTTTTCCATCACCAATTTTGTTCTCGTGTTGATATTATGAACATTCAAAACATGAAACTGATATTGTGAAAGATTTATGTTTCTTTGAATAATGTCCCTCAGACCCCTGCACCGATTTACAAACCTATTGATAGTACGTATCATATTCTCTTGAAAGTTATCTCCCCTCCCTTCATCATTTCGACTGACCAAGTTTCTCTACCCTTTCCCTTTTGGGTTTTCCATATAACTCAACAATATTTCTTCTAGGTTCAAATTTACCCAAACGATTAATGGAAATATTAATCCAACGAAGAGCTATCTCAATACTCTTCTGCAAACCAACTCCACTGTACAAATGAAACCGGAGCTCTGAAATTTTTTCTTCCAAGAGACTATACTAATCTGACAACTAAGTTTCCATTTACTATAAAACCCAGTAAATGACGCATCATTGTAGAAAATTGAAAGAGGTTTTTGTGAACAATGTAACTAGCTTCAGGCCTATAGATTTACTTTCAATTATTGACCAATGTACATACTAGGACGTGCATTTTACTAAGCCCATTTTTGCAAATTTACACTTAGTTTTTTACACAACAGTGTAAATTTGTTTTAATTTTCCTTTTTCTTTTTGACACAATGTTCAAAGGTTGTGAAGCCCCCCAAAAATAGATAGATCTACAATAAGGTGGAAAATAGTTATCCACACCATTTCCAATTTAAATCACTGAAAAAAACCCAATAATGAGGGTTGGGCGTGCATTTTATCGGAGTTGGTAAAGATGGGTCCAAAAATTAAAAATTGCCATCTTGGCAGATTGATTTCTAGCAAATGAAACAACATTTTAGGAATTTGAAAGAGGTTCTTGTGAACAATGCAACTATCTCAAGGACTGTGGTTTTACTTCCAATTATTGACAATGCACGTACTGTGGCGTGCATTTGACTAAGCCCATTTTAACAAATTTACACTCAGCTTTTTACACAACACTATGTAAATCTATTTTAATTTTGCTTTATCTTTTTGACACAGTGTTCAAAGGTTGTGAAGTCCAACAAAAATAGATAGATCTATAATAAGGTGGAAAATATTAATCCACACCATTTCCAATTTAAATCACTGAAAAAGACCAATAATGAGGATTGGGTGTGCATCTTATCCAATTGGGTAATGATGGGTCCAAAAATGAAAAATTGCAATCTTGGTAGATTGATTTCGAGTAATTGAAACAACATTCTAGGAATCTGAAAGATGTTCTTGTGAACAATGCAACTATTTTCAGGACTTTGGTTTTACTTTCAATTATTGACCAGTGTACATACTACATACTGTGGTGTGCATTTCACTAAGCCATTTTAGCAAATTTACACTTGGCTTTTTACACAACACTGTGTAAATATGTTTTAATTTTGATTTATCTTTTTGAAACAATGTAAAAAGGTTGTGAAGCCCAACAAGAATAGATAGATATACAATAAGGTGGACAATATTAATCCACACCATTTCCAATTTAAATCACCGAAAAAGATCCAATAATGAGGGTTGGGCGTGCATTTTATACAAGTGTTTAAAGATGGGTCCAAAAATGAAAAATTGTCATCTTTGTAGATTGAATTTGAGCAAATGAAAAAACATTTTAGAAATATGAAAGATGCTACTTTGAACAATGAAACTATCTTCCGGACTATGGTTTTACTTCGAATTATTGACCAATGTACATATTGTGGTGTGCATTTTACTAAGCCCGTTTTTGCAAATTTACACTTTTTTTTTACACAACACTGTGTAAATCTATTTTAATTTTGATTTCTCTTTTTATGAATATGAAAGAGGTTCTTGTGAACAATGCAACTACCTTCAGGACTCTAGTTTTACTTCCAATTATTTACCAATGTACATACTGTGGCGTGCATTTCACTAACCCATTTTAGAAAATTTACACTTTGTTTTTTACACAACACTGAGTAAATCTATTTTAATTTTGATTTTTCCTTTTTACACAATGTCCAAAGTTTGTGAAGCCCCAAAAAATTTAGATTTATGTACAAGAAGGTGGAAAATAGTAATCCACACCACTTACAATTAAAATCACTCAAAAATACCCGATCATGAGGGTTGGGCATGCACAAATGAAAAATTGCAATCTTGGCATATTGATTTATAGCAAATGAAACAACACTTTAGTGATCTAAAAGAGGCTCTTGTGAACAATGGAACTATCTCCAGGACCGTGGTTTTAATTTCAATTATTGATCAATGTACATACTGTGGTGTGCATTTTACTAAGCCCGTTTTTTCCAAATTTACACTTAGTTTTTTACACAACATTGTGTAAATATATTTTAATTTTGTTTTGTCTTTTTGAGACAATGTGCAAAGGTTGTGAATCCCAAACAAAATATATAGATGTACAAGTATGTGTAAAATATAAATCCACACCATTTCCAATTTAAATCACTGAAAAAGACCCAATAATGAGGGTTAGGGGTGCATTTTTTCCAAGTGGGTGAAAATGGGTCCAAAAATGAAAACTTGCCATCTTGGCAGATTGATTTCTAGCAACTAAAACCAAATTTTAGGAATTTGAAAGAGGTTCTTGTGAAAAATGCAACTATATTCAGGACTCTGGTTTTACTTCCAATTATTTACCAATGTACATACCGTGGTGTGCATTTCACTAAGCCATTTGAGCAAAATTTACACTTCGTTTTTTACACAACACTGTGTAAATCTATTTTAATTTTGATTTATCTTTTTTACACAATGTGCATAGTTTGTGAAGCCCAACAAAAAATTAGATAGATGTGCAAGAAAGTAGAAAATAGTAATCCACACCACTTTCAATTAAAATCACTCAAAAAGACCCGATAAGGAGGGTTGGGCGTGCATTTTATCAAAGTCGGTAAAGATGGGTCCAAAAATGAAAAATTGTCATCTTGGCATATTGATTTTGAGCAAATGAAATAACATTTTAGGAATCTGAAAGAGGTTATTGTGAACAATGGAACTATCTCCAGGAATGTGGTTTTACTTCCAATTTTTTTTATCAATGTACATACCGTGGCGTGCATTTTACTAAGCCCATTTTAACAAATTTACACTTTGTTTTTTAGACAACACTGTAAATATATTTTCATTTTGTTTTGTTATTTTGACACAATGTACAAAGGTTGTGAAGCCCAAAAAAACATATAGATGTAAAATAAAGTGTAAAATATTAATCCACACCATTTTCAATTTAAATCACTGAAAATGACCCAATAATGAGGGTTAGATGTGCATTTTATTCAAGTGGGTAAAAATGGGTCCAAAAATGAAAAATTGTCGTTTTGGCAGATTAATTTCTAGCAAATTATACACAATTTAGGAATTTGAAAGAGGTTCTTGTTAACAATGCAACTATTTTCAGGATTCTGGTTTTACTTTTCATTATTGACCAATGTACATATCGTGGTATGCATTTTACTAGGCCCATTTTAGCAAATTTACACTTTATTTTTTACACAACACTGTGTAAATCTATTTTAATTTTGATTTTTTTTTTTACACAATGTGTACAGTTTGTGAATCCCAAAAACAATTTAGATAGATGTACAAGAAGGTGGAAAATAGTAACCGACACCACTTGCAATTAAAATCACTCAAAAAGACCCGATAACGAGTGTTGGGCGTGCATTTTATCCAAGTGGGTAAAGATGGGTCAAAAAATGACAAATTGTCATCTTGGAAGATTGATTTCGAGCAAATGAAACAACATTTTAGGAATTTGAAAGAGGTTTGTGTGAAAAATGGAACTATCTCCAGGATTGTGGTTTTACTTCCAATTATTGATCAATGTACATACGGTGGCGTGCATTTTACTAAGCCCATTTTAGCAAATTTACACTTTGTTTTTTAGACAACACTTTGTAAATCTATTTTAATGTTTCTTTGTCTTTTTGACACAATGTGCAAAGGTTGTGAAACCCAACAAAAATATATAGATGTACAAGAAGGTGTAAAATAATAATGCACACTATTTCCAATTTAAATCACTGAAAAATACCCAATAATGAGGGTTAGGCATGCATTTTATCAAAGTGGGTAAAAATGTGTCCAAAAATGAAAAATTGTCATCTTGGCAGATTGATTTCTAGCAAATTATACATCAATTTAGGAATCTGAAATAGGTTCTTGTGAACAATGCAACTTTCTTCAGGAATCCAATTTTATTTTTCATTATTGGCCAATGTACATTCCCTGGTGTTCATTTTTCTAATCCCATTTTAGCAAATTTACACTTTGTTTTTTGCACAACACTGTGTAAATCTATTTTAATTTTGATTTCTCTTTTTTACACAATGTGCAAAGTTTGTGAAGCCCAACAAAAATATATATAGATGTACAAGAAGGTGGAAAATAGTAATCCACACCACTTGCAATTAAAATCACTCAAAAATACCCGATAGGGAGGGTTGGGCGTGCATTTTATCCAAGTGGGTAAAGATGGGTCCAAAAAAGAAAAATTGTCATCTTGGCAGATTGATTTTGAGCAAATGAAACATCATTTTAGGATTCTGAAAGAGATTTTTGTGAAAACTGCAACAATATTTGGGTCTATGGTTTTGCTTTTTATTATTGACCAATGTACATACTATAGCGTGCATTTTACAAACCCCATTTTACCAAATTTACAATTTGTTTTTTACACAACACTAAGTAAATTTATTTTAATGTTGATTTCTCTTTTTTACATAATGTGCAAAGTTTGTGAAGCCCAACAAAAATTTAGATAGATGTACAAGAATTTGGAAAATAGTAATCTATACCATTTGCAATTAAAATCACTCAAAAAGACCCGATAATGAGGGTTGGGCGTGCATTTTATCCAAGTGGGTAAAGATGGGTCCAAAAATGAAAAATTGTCATCTTGGCAGATTGATTTCGAGCAAATGAAACATCATTTTAGGAATCTGAAAGAGGTTCTTGTGAAAAATGCAACTATCTTTGGGTCCAGGTTTGGAATTTGACGGACATATGCATGTCATGAGGCATTTTTCCCGTCAAAATACTGTTAAAAGTTCTAACAAACCGTCTCAAAGAATGAGCAAACAATTTGCTAGGATGTATTTTTGATGGTTAATTATTTTTTCAAACCATCATTACTTTTTATTAATATGCTTGTTAAGATATGTGTATGCCTAGATAAGTGGCCTTCGGTAGGTGGCTATTATTATTTATGTAATAAAGAAAATTGAAACTTCCCCATTTGATTGAAGAGTATGTGGGTGAGTTTTCCTTCAATGGGGATGGTTTTGATTTCATTCCATTTCTTCTTTCTTTTTTATATTGGCCTAGTGTTGTCCCAATATGGGGTCGTGCCCTTCCTTTCAGTGCCTTTTCCTGGCCTTTGTGCTTTTCCTTAAGAGGATAAGTTTTCAAGTCCGAAAGTGCAATTTCGAGAGAGAGGTTACATGTACCATTTTAGAATAAGAAGTCAGTTTTAAACTATGTTAGTGAAGGGATTAACCCAACCACCCACCAAGCATCAGTGATTTATTAACTACCAAATTTACTAAGCATCAACAATTTATTAGCTACTGAATTTACTAAGCACCACCTATGGAATTTCAGACATGCTTGATTTTCGGTTATGGGCCTTAGAAGTTAGAAGCACCTGCCGAATTTAGATACCCATTCCTCTAAACAGTTTGAAAGTGATCTCCTTTGGCTCCCACAGACTTGGAGCTACTAATTTTGGTAAACTGTTATTTTCAATTTTTATATATATATTTGATTATAATCTAAAAACAAATTTTAATGAAACTCTTCTGTGCTTTTTCTTAAACATGAAATTGTTTTTGTTATTTTGATAGTGAGTTGGGTCAACACTTGTGACTGAAAAATGCATGGAAACAAGATTTTGTCGTGGGAGGCTTCCAATCCCACTTTGTACACTTTCAATACTTAAGTTACAATTTATAGGTCTTGTTGCTAAAAAGCTTTTCATGTATATATTAATTTTTTTTAAATGATTTATTTGATATACGTTAAAACTTAGTAACATTTTATTATTCTTGTAGTCTTAGTAATTGGTTGAAACAATTACTTTTACTCATGGGCAAAGAAGCCTCTAAGCAAGTTTGAAGTTGAAAGTGGTTTCTTCTTATCCATTTATAGGTGAGGGAAAGTAAATGGCGCAAAGAAGAAAGCATGAACCATGAACTGGTTGGTAAAAATTTTGACTCTCCCCCACTAAAACACATTGAGAATTAAATTGAACTCCATGGTTTTCAATTTGAATGGAAAAATGTATCACACAAGTGGCTCTCTATTAGTAAAACTTGTATCCAAAAAATAATTCTTACTAGAATAATTTTTATATATTCAATTACTATGTCAAATTCAATATAAGTTTACGTTATTCTATTTTTATAAAATTAAAATAAAATAAATTGCCTATATTATAATACTAAATGCTTTCAGTTATGAATGAAGCAAAACAAAACAAATTTATTTTATCAAATTCTCATCAAAGTGCATCATGGATAATATATAGAAAACTCCACTTCTGTGAAATATTTGCTGCAGCTTGGTATGTGTAAGTTCATGCGCAATAATAGTTGAGGAATCCAAAACAGTCCATACCTTGGAAAAATAGCCTTATTAAAATTCTTTTGACAAAGGAAGGAGAGAACAACATAGTACAATCTCAATTGCAATGTGTTTGTTTAATGAATTGCCTCTACAAAGGGCATATTATATTTATATGGCCTTTTAAATCAAGTCCAATGGAATAAAATGTCACAATTTCAATTACACCATTGATGCAACATGTTAACCCCATTTTACACTTTGTTTTTAACACAACACTGTATAATTTTTTTTTATGAGTAAGATAAAACCTTCTATTACTGAATAAAGAGAAATGATGTACAAAATATTACAAAATACGTATGTTTATGAAATAGAGCAGACATGGCTGGCAATTCCCTCATCCCGTAGAGACAGAACAATGACTGCATAACCACTAAAGACTTCAGCAGGTGATAAACACTAAAAAAACTCCAACGTATCCAAAATATTCCACAACAAGGGCCTCAAAAACAACCCGTTGTGCCTTACTACAAAATATAACATGTCTAGGGATGAACATAGGATAAACACATTGCCCATTAAATGGAATAACCAGATAAGTTTGAGAAGTCGACTTTCACAACACAAGCCAGGGAGTTTAAAGACAAAAATTTGAGCAAAACCAACCAACGGTCTACCCAGAGACTTCATTGGCACTATCTTCCTTTGCCATCTGTCCTTCATTCCGAGTTTTTTTCTAATGCATGGTCTTTGGTGAGGTCAAGCTGCTTGGAATTTCTTCAGGAGTGGGTGTCATAATACTGATGTCCCGTGTGTTAGGCTTCTCACATGGACATAAGTGGAGCGTGCTCATAATGGGTGCTCGATATGCTCTTTCACGCACATGAATTTTAACCACATGTTGCGAAGCACGGTGTACAACATTGTCAAATCGAATTGAAATGTATCTATTACCTGAAATTGAAATATAGGGATAAGCAGTTAATTTAAATTTAAATTGAAATGTATCTTACTCATGGCCGGGCCTCGCAGAGCTCCCTGGAAGGGCTACCTCGTATGATTATATAAAGGTTAAAAACAAGGAGGTGGTGTTTGTATGGTCCTCACGGAGCTCATGGGGTAGCGGGAAGAGAACAACCACAATGAGGAGAAGGGGCTTGGGGAAGGGATGGGATTCTGTTGAGTGTAGCGAGCCATCCCTGAACCACGAGCTTCAAGGTTTATCACGGGGCTAAACGGAAAATCATACCTTATCTAATATCACTACCCTTGGATTTTTAATAAAAAATATTATTTAATTAAAAGAATAAAGATCTTTTTCTAAATAAAAGAAAAGAATAAAGATCTTTTTCTAAATAAAAGAAAAGAATAAAGATATTTTTCTTAAAATAATAATAATTATTACTAAAAATCCTAATACACACAGGATAAAAACTCTGACCAAAAGGGTCACCCTCTTTGCAAACAAGACTCACGTGGTAAAATTTAGAAAAGGTGGAACTTAGCAAGTTGACGAAAACTTTGGAGGTTTTGGAAGGTCAAATGTCTTTGGCAAAATTAGTTTGGTGATTTCACACAAAATAAGAGAATAAGGCCAAAGACATACATTACAAACTAACTAGGACAGAGGTTTGAGACGATAAGAACTTAACCAGGTTGACACTAGAACACTTATGGATTTTCCGATAGTAAAATCGTCCCTCTTTACTTGCGCGTTGTCGGAATGTAAAAATTTTGATGGGAGCAAATTTTGGTACCAATAGAGAGAACAATATACAACCTTAGACATTGAGCAAGGAGTCAACTGTAATTGGCAGCACATGTTTCACTAGGTATGAGATAATTAAAAACCAAGAATCTCAACTCATATTTAGGAATTAATTATTAAAGTGTATACATTTTCATCATTTCTTCTATCCATGAGATAATTCTTCATAACATTCATTTGTCTACCAAATAAGGTTGGTTGGATGTCTATAATACGATCATCTAACTTTTCTTCCCATCCTTTGCTTGGTTCCAAAGCAGGATTCAACTCCTAATGTTTTATAACATAGTAAGATTAAGAAAGCAATGGCAAGATATATAATATAAACATAAACATGAAACTTGTAATAAATGTGCATAGCTTACCAGGAGCAAGTTCGGTGACATTGCATAAAATTCAAAAACACTACGGATAGTATCTCATTCTCCAATTTTGATTTCATTTGTAACCATGTGAATAGATTTTTTATGGCATGTACACCAAGGGTAGAAATTATTACCCATTGGAGAAACACTATTATTTCATACCAAACTGCATATGGCCACTAGATCACGACACTCGAACAAATTCATCTTCACTACCCTTCCATACCCCATATGGATCCCATCTCGTGAAATATTGTTTAACTGTTTCATTAAGTTATCCTAACTTTCAGGATCAACAGTGTGTGCTAAAACTTGTTTATATTCTTCTTTTCCATCCCAGTTTCCAAGGCTTACACAAGACATCAACCCACTACCTTCTAATAACTCAAATACTATCTCATATACTTTCCCACCTCGATCATACTGTACACGAGAATCAATACCAAGATTGAAAGATACTCCATTGACTGTATTTCCAGATGTCTTTTCACATGATTCAACCATAAAGGAAGCATATGAATTTACTTGCTTGACTCTAACTCCATATGTGAAACCATTAGTTCTCTCCCAACCCATATCAATATCCTCAGCTTCTTTGCTCCACTTTTTCATTTCCTTACAAACTGATGATGGATTAACCCCCTTTAGTACACCATGAGAGTTAATCCACTTCAAACATTGCAAAGCCTTATGAGTCATGCTTGATTCAATAAATATAGAAGCCATGCTCTTAGGCATAAAATCGTTACGAATCTCTTTCACAACAATAGATCGAATTTTATCAAGCATTGCATCTAGGTGCTCAAGAACATCCTCAATTTTAGACTCTGCACTATAGTTTTTGCTCATGAAGAACCCAATTCCAACAACAATGTCATTTTCATAAACATCTTGAAGTGGCTTACCGGAAAACCATCTTCCAATTTCCTTAAAATTTTTATTCCCCTCATTTAGTCCGTGGTTATACCATCCTCACCGCTTCTTAAGACATAATAAGGATGTCTTTAAGCGGCTTCGTACTGGACTTCTGGTAGCATGTGTAGTTTGATTTGCTGAACACCCTTCAGGCATTTCATATCGGCCTTCTAGTAGAATTACATAATTTTGATTTTCTATAGTTGCATGTTCAGATTGCTTCCCATTGGGTTCTACACTTCCATTCCCTGCAACTATAATTGGAGTCAATGGCTCTGTAGTTTGTTGAGCAACACAAACTTTAACACTTTGATCAGTTTGATTTGTAATAGCAACAACACCAATCTCCGGCCTATGAGGGAAAATTGGGGACTCATTCTGTAAAATAGAGTTCATGTTGTGGTACATATTTGTATTCTGTACATTTCCATTTTTTTTAGTTGTAATTGGAGACAAATGTTGCCCTTATTGTTGAGAAACACAGTCTTCTATACTTCGATAAGATTGATTTGTAATGGTCGCAGGAATAAAATCGGTTCTTTGAGGGAAATTTGGGACCACAATATGTGAAACAGAGTTAATTCTATGGTAAATACTTCTATCTTGTACATTTCAATTCCATGCAACTATAATTGGAGTCGGAGGTTCCGTAGTTTGTTTAGCAACACAAACTTCAACACTTTGATCAATTTGATTTGTAATAGCAACAACACCAATCGCTGACCTATAAGGTAAAAATGGGGACTCATTCTGTAAAACATATTTCATTATGGGGTCGATATTTGTATTCTGTACATTTCAATTCTCTTTAGTTGTACTTGGAGACAAATGTTGCCCTTGTTGAGAAACACAACCTTATATACTTCGATCAGATTGATTTGTAATGGCCGCAGGAATAAAATATGTTCTTGGAGGGAAATTTGAGACCACAGTGTGTGAAACATAGTTAATTCTATGGTAAATATTCTATCTTGTACATTGCCATTCCCTGCAACTATAATTGGAGTCAAAGGCTCTGTAGTTTGTTGAGCAACATGAACTTTAACACTTTGATCAGTTTGATTTGTAATCGCAACAACACCTATCGTTGACCTATGAGGGAAAATTGGGGACTCATTCTGTGGTACATATTTGTATTCTGTACATTTCCATTATCTTTAGTTGTAATTGGAGACAAATTTTGCCCTTGTTGTTGAGAAACACAACCTTCTATACTTCGATCAGATTGATTTGTAATGGCCACAAGAATAAAATATGTTCTTTGAGGGAAATTTGGGACCACAATATGTGAAACATAGTTAATTCTATGGTAAATACTTCTATCTTGTACATTGCCAGTCCCTGCAACTATAATTGGAGTCAAAGGCTCTATAGTTTGTTGAGAAACACAAACCTCACCACTTTGATCAAATTGATTTGTAATGGTAGCAACACCAATAGATGATATATGAGGGAAAAATTGGGCCTCATTCTGCAAAACAAAGTCCATTCTGTGGTACATATTTTTATTTTGTACATTGTCATTCCCTTCACTTGTACTTGGAGACAAAGGTTGCCCTTGTTGTTGAGAAATGCATCCTTCTATACTTTGATTAGCTTGATTTGTAATGGCAACACGAATAAAATTTGTTCTTTGAGGGAATTTCGAGACCACATTATGTGGCAAATACCTCTATCATTTAGATTGCCCTTCCATGCAACTATAATTAGTGACAAATGCTGCCTTTGTTGTTGAGCATCACATCATTCTATAATTCAATCATATTTATTGTAGTGGAAGAAGCATTTATGGCTGATCTTTGAGTGAAACACAAAAAAAAAATTGTGAGATAGAGTTAACTCTATTGTAAAGATTTCAATTTTGTACACTAACATTCTCTTCAACTGCAATTGGAGAAAAATGTTGCCTCTGTTGTCCAACAACATTGTTGTTTATTGAAGATTGCTTACATAGAGGACAATGAGTTTAAACAATGGCTGCATGATTGCTTGATGTTTCAGGGAATCTTATGGTCCCATTCTGTGGTATTGAGTTTCGATCTCTAAATCCTCCACATTGTCCATGACCAACACACTTAGTGGTGTTTTTGGGTCTAGAACAAGTGAATTGAAGGACAATGTCATGTGGTGGCAAAGATGGAATGTTAGAAAGATCTACATCCTTACGTCGACCTTTTTTTCGAGGAATATTTTGTTTAGATGACTCATTTGAATGATCCATTGATGTGTTTCTTTACAAATTCCACAAAAGCAAGCAACATTTGCATTAGAAGTTAGATTGAATTTCTTTAATAAAAAAGTGAAATTTATCATAAATGTGTCTATAAAAAACATAGTAAATCCATTCTTGAAGCGTTCTGACATAAGCCTATCAAGTGAACTACCATTAATTGTCCTCATACATGCACACCAATGGGAAATTATGCATGCTTAAGGAAATCTAGAGGGAAAAATTTCAAGGCACAAATTGAAAATATTATAATTTAGCAAGGTGAGGAATAAACATAGTACACTTTCCACTTTTAATCACTTAGATTGACCAATAAATTTGGGTTGAGTGTACATTTTATCCAAGTGGGTAAAGATGGGTCCAAAAATGAAAAATTGCCATCTTGGGAGATTGATTTCTAGCAAATGAAACATCAATTTAGGAATATGAAAAAGGTTATGGCGAGGAATGGAACTATCTTCAGGGATGTGGTTTTAATTTTGATTATTGACCAATGTACATAATGTGGCGTGCAGCTTACTAAGCCCATTTTTATCAAATTTACACTTTGTTTTTTACACAACATTGTAAATATATTTTAATTTTGATTTGTCTTTTTGACACAATGTGCAAAGGTTGTGAAGCCCCCCAAAAATATATAGATGTACATGAAAGTGTAAAATATTAATCCACACCATTTCCAATTTAAATCATTGAAAAAGACCCAATAATGGGGGTTAGGCATGCATTTTATCCAAGTGGGTAAAAATGGGTCCATAAATGAAAAATTTCCATCCTGGCAAATTGATTTCTAGCAAATGAAACATCAATTTAGCAATCTGAAAGAGGTTTTCGTGAAGAATGAAACTATCTTTAGGGATGTGGTTTTAATTTTAATTATTTACATACTGTGACTTGCATTTTACTAAACCCATTTTAGCAAATTTACACTTTGTTTTTTACACAACATTGTTGAAATCTATTTTAATTTTGATTTACCCTTTTTACAGAATGTGCAAAGTTTGTGAAGCCCAACAAAAATTTAGATATATGTACAAGAAGGTGGAAAATAGTAATCCACACCACTTGGGTCTATGGTTTTACTTTTGATTATTGACCAATGTACATACTGTGGTGTTCATTTTACTAACACCATTTTACCAAATTTACACTTTTTTTTACACAACACTAACTAAATCTATTTTAATGTTGATCTCTCTTTTTTACACAATGTGCAAAGTTTGTGAAGCCCAACAAAAATTTAGATAGATGTACAATAAGGTGGAAAATAGTAATCCACACCATTTGCAATTAAAATCCCTCAAAAAGACCCGATAATGAGGGTTGGGTGTGCATTTTATCCAAGTGTGTAAATATGGGTCCAAAAATGAAAAAAATGCATCTTGGTAGATTGATTTTAGCAAATGAAACATCAATTTAGGAATCTGAAAGAGGTTCTTGTGAAAATTGAAACTATATTTAGGTCCGTGGTTTTACTTTTTATTATTGGCCAATGTACATATTGTGGCGTGCATTTTACTAAGTCCATTTTAGCAATTTCACACTTTGTTTTTAATGCAACACTGTGTAAATCTATTTTAATTTTGATTTCTTTTTTTTACACAATGTACAAAGTTTGTGAAGCCCAACAAAATTTTATATAGATGCACAAGAAGGTGGAAAATAGTAATCCACACCACTTGCAATTAAAATCACTGAAAAAGACCCAATAATGAGGGTTAGGCGTGCATTTTATCCAAGTGGGTAAAAATGGGTCCAAAAATGAAAAATTGCCATCTTGGCAGATTGATTTCTAGCAAATTATACATCAATTTAGGAATCTGAAAGAGGTTCTTGTGAACAATGCAACCGTCATAAGGACTCTGGTTTTATTTTTGATTATTGACCAATGTACATATTATGGCGTGCATTTTACTAAGCCCATTTTTGCAAAATTACACTTTTTTTTTTTTTTTCCTCGGAAAAAAAGCGTAATTTTATTCAGCAGTGGTGAAAAAATTACATTCTGTAGATGCATAGAAGCATTCAGTTATCCAATTAAGGATAAAAAAAATAGTCCAAACAAAAAAGGATTTCTGTACACCCGTCCAGTATGATCAATGACCCATACATGTCATTATGATCCAAAAATAAGTACCCCATGATAGAAAGGAACTATGATAAAAACTAATAAAAGTCTGTTGGCTCCCCGAGCCGTTTAAAAACTTCCCAGAAAGAACATTACAGTTTTGTAAACCAAAAATGTCGCCATAGTAAGATAGCATCCGAAGCATCTTCATAGATATAGAGAGAAAAAAACAAAAAATTAAACATGTTCCAGTTCCAGTCAAAGCCCCTGAAAGGTAATATCATCAACAAAAGGTCTATGAAAGTATTCAAATAGAGTTCCATCCCTGAACTCCTTCACTTTCCACATCCCCATTGCCATGTTCCGGCCAACCTTAGAAGCCTCGTCCGCCTCCTTGTTGTTCTCTCTGTAAATATGTCTGCATGCAAAATGTAAAAAGGAAAGTTTTAGTTGCATAATGTCCTGTAGAATGTTTGCTAGTCTAAGATCCCTGCAGTGTTGGGTGCCACTAGTCCAATTTGTGACATTCATTGAATCACCATACACATTTATCTGTTGGCAGCCCTTCTCCCTAGCAAAGATGAGAAGAAGTTTCAGGCTCATAATTTCAGCATAATTGTTCCCTCCCTGCCCCAGCCCCCAGAACAGGTGGTATGAGTGGGTTAATGAAATATTTAGTATAGCCCCACCCCCGCAATTTTGTTCCAGAGCAGATCCATCATAAAAACCCCAAGGCATAGAAACATCAATTTCCAAGGCAAGGACCTCATGTTGTTTTGCAACTTTGATGTGGTGTGGAAAGGCCTTACGAAAACCGCAAATCTGAATAGCAGTGACCACCGGTGTACAAGATTTTTCATTGAAGATCATTCCATTACGAGCCAACCAGATGCCCCATACCACCAGTAATGGGAGGTTCAGGAAGGATTTTCCGATAGGGTCCAAAACCCACTGTGTCCAGGCTAACAACACCGAATCCCCTGTCCAGTTAAATAAGGTATTATAAATTTTGGAACATTCCACCCAAACTTGCACCATGAATGGGCAATGGAGAAATAAATGGACACAAGATTCCTCCCAAGCTTTGCATAATATGCACCAGCCTGGCCCGATCCCGTTCTTCTTCTGTAAAAGATCCCAGGTGGGTATGGTATTTTCGAGGACATTCCACATAAAAAGTCGATGTTTCAAAGGGCAATTAACCTTCCAAAGGGTTTTCCACCACCCCACCAGCTCGCGTTGATTCATGAAGTGACAGAGACTGATGTATCCATCCTTTGGAGTGTAACAACCATTCCGGGCCCCTTCCCATACCAAGCAGTCCTCCCTGTCCCGGATGCAAATATGAGATCGAGAAAGTGCCCGGTAATAGGACCTCAATTCCACCTGTCCCTCTACTGTTAGTGTCAGTGAATCATCATCAACCCATGACTGAGTCCATGGATGTACTCTATCCTGAACAACCAAATGAGATAGGTAAATAATCCCCATATCCCGAAGAGATAAAATCAATTCACCAGATAAGAGGTGACGACCAACACTCCCAAACCAGGGGTCCTCCCCAACACATAGAGCCTGTCCATTCCCAATATTCCAAGTGAGCAGATCGCCTATTACTGGGAACGAATTGATGATAGCTTTCCAAATAACAGAACAACCAAAATGAGATTTGTCCACTGACCGCACCCATTCCACAATTGAGATAGGGGCAATATATTTCCGAAAGACAACTTTAGTCCACAGGCTTTCAGATTTCAACAGTCTCCACACCCCTTTCGCAGCCAATGCCTTTGCAAAAAAATGAATATTTTTAAGGCCCCACCCCCCTAAAGCTTTTGGAATTGTGATCTTCTGCCATCGAACCCATGGGGAAACAAAATCTCCTTTCCTGCTCCATAGGAAACGAAAACACAGTTTACGGGCTTTCTCCAACGTTCCTTTTGGAATCCATGAGAGGGACATCCAGTAGACCGGGATGGCCTCTAATACCGATTTTACCAGGACTAGCCTTCCAGCACGCGAAAGCCACCTATGGCTCCAAACCTTCAGACGCTTGTGGATTTTATCAACGAGCCATTGCCAATCCTGTTTAGTATATGCATTCAGTTTTAAGTGAAACCCAAGGTAGCAGAAGCCAACTTCAAGGTGTAGCAAGGTATATGGAAAGATCCTCCGGATAGCCGCAATCTCACATTCCCTAAGCAAATGGGTAGACAGAGTGGATTTCCTCTCATTGATCTCCATACCCGTAGCATTAGAGAAAAGTTGAAATATGTCCTGTAGCGTTTCCATGTCCCTAGTCGATCCAGTGCAAAAGATGAGTATATCATCCACGAACAACAAATGTGTAATAAAAAGATTAGGTGCCACTTGGATACCATGGAGATTTCCATCCCTGCAGGCTATTTTCAAAGCTTTACTAAGCCCTTCAGCGACCAGCAGGAAAAGTAAGGGGGATAGTGGGCATCCCTGTCGTAGGCCTCTTTCAGACCGGAAAAAAGGAGAGGCTGCACCATTGATGAGCACCGCAAAGCATACCATAGAAATACAACTCATAATCCACCTGATAAAATCCACAGCAAAACCCAGATGAGTGAGAAGTAAATGAATATACAACCAACTCACCTTATCATATGATTTCGACAAATCAATCTTGATAATAGCTCCTTTGATTTTCTGAGCTTTCATGCTATGGATGCCCTCCTGTGCAACCCCAATAGCCTCGTGTATTTGTCGCCCTTCCAGGAAACCAAACTGTTCCTCCGAAATATGTTTGGACAGAATCCCTTTAAGTCGCCCGGCGATAATCTTTGATACCACCTTGTATACACAGTTGCACAAAGAAATGGGTCTGAAGTCGCTTAAAGAAGAGGAATTGTCAGTTTTTGGTATAAGGGCAATAAAAGTGGAGTTCAGGGCAACTGGGATCCTCCCCGATCTTCGAGTGTCTTCCACCATCTGCAACAAATCATCCCCAATAAGCTCAAAGAGTGCCAGTAAGAATTCCACCGTCCATCCATCCGGTCCCGGGCTTTTATCTTTTTGAAAACCCTGTAAAACACCTTTTATCTCATCTTCCGTAACAACAGCCATCAAGGAGTGATTGTCATCCGCTTCCACAAACCGTGGAAAAAACTGGGCCATCCTTACCACATCCAAAATGTTAACCCGTGCACGGGCTTTGAAAAGTGTTTTGAAATGATTTACCCCAACCCCAGCCATATTATCAAAAGACGTCTGGGAATTCCCCAAGGAGTCTTCCAGACTCCAAATGGTATTGGCCGCCTTCCGTCCTTTGGCATATGCATGGAAAAATTTTGTGTTCTCATCCCCAGGCGATAGCCAGATATCCCTGCTCTTCAGCCTCCACGTTTCCTCTTTCTCCAATAACAGCTTATTTCTCCTGCCTTCCAATGAAACCAAAATAGCTTTCTCCTCCGGTGTGCCCAAACCCCCTGTTCCAGAATCATAAATGGACTGTAGTTCCAGTTCAATAGACTTTAATTCTCTATCATCTCTAATGTTCTTTTCATGTGCCCATGCCTTCACCGGCCTTTTAACTCTTTTGATATTTTCAGAGAACTGATGAGAGGCAGTGAGGCCCTCCCTGGGGTTGTAGGGTACCCAAAGAGATCTAATAAGTTCAGTAAAAGTCTCATCATCTAACCAGATTTTATTAAATTTGAGCGGCCCAGCTGGTTTCAAAGGACCATCACGAATCTCCAGGAAAATAGGGAAGTGATCCGAAGAGCCCCCCGAGCCAACCCACTACCTCAGCAAATAGTTCCTATCTACAAAGATGTCAGACACCAGAAAACGATCCAAACGTTTTTCAACTCGGTAATCACCAGTTCGATTATTTCTCCAGGTAGGTTTAAGGAGAGTTGGCTCAATATCCAGCATATTGTGGGTGACCAGCTGATGTGTAAAAAAATCAGCCAGAGGATCTGGCCGAGCTTTGCATCCCCAAACTTCAGCCGGTTCAAGGGAGAAATTTAGATCCCCTCCCAAAATAAGGTTCCCTACTTGTAGCAGAGGATGAGAGAACAGAGATTCCCAGAAAGGGACCCGGTTCAAGTATGGCCCATAAATATTAACCACCGTGAGAGAATCACCCAAATCCAGAGACGAGCAGGTCATCCCCAAAGCCACTTCCATTCCCCAGAGATTATGGCACTGGACTGTACGGGTGTTCCACCCCATAGCCAGACCACCCGACCGGCCCTTGGCATCCAGAGTAGCAAAGGACCAGCCACCAAACCAACTTTCGAGTAAAATCTTAACAGTCTCACCAACACCCATAGTTTCCTGAAGCACAATGATATCCGGGTGTTCAATAGACACCACTCTGCGGAGTGCTGATCTTTTGTGGGGACCAGCAAGACCCCTGCAATCAAAAGACATAACTTTCATCAACGACCCCTCTTCTGGGCATGCACCGCTCTAAGCGCCCGATCAATAGTCACCTGTTTGCCATCCATGAGGTCCATCTTGGCCTTGGTTTGTGCTTTAGCAAGGTGGGATTTTCTGCCCCGTCCCTTACCATTTTTTCCAACCTTATTTACTCCGACACCCAGCCCACCCGGGGACAATTTTGGAAGGGATCGCAGAAAGTAACCAGATTTCGATGAGGTGGTAGGGGATGAGGAGAGTGGAGCATCAAGAGGCCCAGGATCGTCTACAGGGGGATGTTCAAGCAGCATTACCCCAGGAAGTGGCTTCAGAGATGAGCAAGGGGGGGGGTCAGGATCAAAACCGGTAGTATCAACCAACTCCATTGCCGGAGATATATTCAAATTTTTTAAAGCCTCGATCCAGTCCGGATTTTCAAAAGACAAGTTCTTTAAAACATAATGAAAGGAAAGAGGTTTAATGGAGTGAGTAATACCCGCAGATGATGACCCAGGTTCCAAAATGGCAGCCGGTTGTGGAGCCTCAATAACAGTATTTCCAGGTAGCAAATCCCCAGCAGAAGGCGCGTCCAAACCCAGCTCTCGTTGAAAGTCTGTCTTTCCTGCCACCGCATCACCTGAGACTTGTAGAGCAGTGCTAGCAGGGCAAGGGTCTACCAGATCCCGTGGAGAACCATGTCCCTCAGCCACGGCCAAACCCGCATTAGGGAGGGTTTCAGCCAAGGGGATAGCCGGAGGGGGAGTAGCCTGCACCGCAATAGGATCTTTATGCGAACCATCATACTTCCTCCGAAACGAAAGTTTGCATTCAGCAACCGGATGACCATAAGCCTGGCAGCGACGACATCTGAAAGGGACATTTTCGTAGTCCAATTTCTGCATATAGACATAGGGCCCCCAATTGAGGGTAACATCCGGTACTAACCCATATCTAATATTCAAATTTACCAGAATACGAGCAACCTTCCGTTGACGGGTATGAAGAAAACTATAGTCACCATCTAAGTAATTCCCTATCATGTTCCCAATCCCTCCGAAATGTCGCTCCGACCAGTAATGGAGAGGTAAACCAGGGAGCCGTACCCACAATGGTACAATATCCAATCGTTCCCTACTAGCATCAAACAACGGATGCCAGGGTTTGATCATGACCGGGCAGTGATCCCAGCTCCAGTTGGAATTAAGAACCCATTTTGTGTGCTCCTCCGCATGGAAATTGAATGCAAACCAGTTACGGGTTAATTCCACCACTTCCGCTGAATAGCCCAAAACCCCAGCCCACTTTTCCCCCACCCAATCTTCAATGGTGCGCAGAGAGAAAGATCTGCCCAGTGCTTTGCCGAACAAAGTGATACTGGTCATCTTGACCAATTGGTTCCACTCAATATCTTCCCCCAGAGCGTAGTTGTATCTTGTCCTGCTAAGTTTCAACCACCGCTTCCTGCCCCGTTTCTCTTTATGAGTGGTATCCTCTGAAGAAGGTCCACCCCACTCTTCCGAGCTCGTGCCAGAGCCCACACAAGGGCTAGCAAACCCACGCTGCTCGTGAAGTTCCAGTTTCCCCGCCCACTTTTCCTCCCTAGCCTCCGCAGCGTTCAATACTGGAGGAGGGTCCAATGGAGAAGAAACCCTACCAACATTGCCCCGATAACCATCATCCGCCGTGCTATAACCCTTATTTCTGCCTGCCGAACCCTCCAGAGCATCAATAACCTGTTTAGAGGTCCATAGCGGCCCAGCTTTCTTCAAAGTATTCGATGGGATACTGGGTAAAGGAGCACTTAACGGCCCCAGGCTAGGAGATAAAGCCAAGAAATCGGACGATGAGAACCCCAGGGCGGACTTGCTCTCCAACGTAGGTAGACCCTCCACCTTGCCACCACCAGAAGAGACCCCAATCGGCCACCCGACACCCGAAGATTGCATCCAGATGGGCAAGTCATGAGATGCGTCATATGAGTAATCCACCCTGTCGTCATATGAAGCCATATGCAGGGATAACCAAACCACCACCGTAACACAGGTAAAAACGTAACAATCCACCTAGGGTTTTCCACCGAGCATTGTGTAGTAAAACTGGGAGAAAAGAAACGGGGTTCAAGACCATAGCTGTTCAAAACTACACCGCTGCGAACTTCCGACAACCTGTGACCCCTCCTAACGGCAGCAGCTCGCCCAACGTCCAGTCTGTTATCCTAGGAATCCACCATTGCCAAGAAAAAACTTCATCGCGCTCCAAGAAACCCATGTCACCTAGTAGGTTTATTTTATGAATGATTCATCTTCAATACTTTAAGTGGTTGAGAAGGGCATTTTTGTGGATCAAAATGAATGGGATCATTACACTTTGTTTTTTACACAACACTGTGTTAATCTATTTTAATTTTGATTTTTCTTTTTTACACAATGTGCAAAGTTTGTGAAGCCCAACAAAAATATATATAGATGTACAAGGTGGAAAATAGTAATCCACAATACTTGCAATTAAAATCACTCAAAAAGACCTGATAAGGAGGGTTGGGCATGCATTTTATCCAAGTGGGTAAAGATGGATCCAAAAATGAAAAATTGTCATCTTGGCATATTGATTTCTAGCAAATGAAACATAATTTAGTTATCTGAAAGAGTTTCTTGTGAAAAATGAAACTATCTTTAGGTATGTGGTTTTACTTTTGAATATTGACCAATGTACATACTGTGGCATGCATTTTACTAAGCCCATTTTAGCAAATTTACACTTTGTTTTTAACACACCACTGTGTAAATCTATTTTAATTTTGATTCCTCTTTTTTACACAATGTGCAAAGGTTGTGAAGTCCAACAAAAATATATAGATATAAAATAAGGTGGAAAATAATTATCCACACGATGAAAAATACCCAATAGTGAGGGTTAGGCGTGCATTTGATCCAAGTGGGTAAAAATGGGTGCAAAAATGAAAAATTGTCATCTTGGCAGATTGATTTCTAATAAATTGTACATCAATTTAGGAATATGAAAAAGGTTATTGTGGAGGTTATTGTGAACAATGCAACTGTCATAAGGAGGTTTTACTTTTTATTATTGATAAATGTACATACTGTGGCGTGCATTTTAATAAGCCCATTTTAGCAAGCCCATTTTAGCAAATTTACACTTTGTTTTTTACACAACATTGTGTAAATCTATTTTAATTTTGATTTTTCTTTTTTACACAATGTGTAAAGTTTGTGAAGCCCAACAAAAATATATATAGATGTACAAGAAGGTGGAAAATAGTAATCCACAATACTTGCAATTAAAATCACTCAAAAATACTCAATAATGGGGAACTCAAGCTCAAATGGTGGGCTAGGGTTTTTGGAGTGATTTTGGCAGCATAAGGTTAGAGTGAATAATGAATGTATGTCAAATGGGGGATTTTTAGAGAATTTTGGGTGGTGAAGTCTTGACCCATTGTTTAGGTAAATGGTTTTAGGGTTTTTGCGCTCTTTTTTCCTTTTTTGAAATTATTTTGACTTTTTTCTCTTTTTATTTTATTTTTGGGAATTTTGGACCCCTTTTGAGGGTTTTTTGATATTTCTGAAAGAATTTTATTTATTTGAGGGTTTTTTAAGGTTTTGGAAGCTGAAATGGTAGGAAAAGTGGACAAATGGGTTAGGTGACTAGGGAGATGAGCTAGTGAACGATTTTTGGGTGTTAACAACAATACTTAAAGTAACATTATTGTAAAAGTGATAATCCACTTATTTTACTAAAATGGTGCACATAAATCAACGTTATTGTAAAGTGAGTTTAAACAATTAAAAATTGGAAGAGGGGGGTCCTTTTTTTTTTTCCCCAGTTGGGTCAATCCTTTGCCTGCCTCGTATTTGTTGGGGTCACCCACAACCATTATTTCAATCAAGCAGAACTTCCTCATCCGGAGTCAGTTTTCAGTGCCGTTTTTTTTAAACATCCTGGTTTTTTGAGATCTTTGCATCCTGACTATTGGTTTCTATTTTTATGACCTTCGTTTTATAGTATGGCTGCCCCATGTGATATTATACTTACTAGTTCCAACTATTTCTCATGGAAATATCGTATGGAGGATGTCCTACGAAGCAGTGGACTTTACTGAATTACCTCAGGGAAAGAAACAGAGCCCACTTATGCTGATAAAAAAATAAAATGGGTCAATAAATGTGATGAAGCCCATGGATTGATTGAGATGTCAATCTCTATTGATTTACGATTCCACATGTTTGGAATTGATGAACCAGATCAAGCTTGGGAAAAATTGGAATCTGTGCTTGGTAAACACAATGAGAATCGAGGTCACCAACTAGAAAATGATTTGATTTACTTAAATCCAACTGATTTTTCGTGCATTCAAGATTATCTATCTAAGTACAAAACTCTTAGTCTCTTATGTGCATAATGCAAAATTAAAAGAGAAGATAAGCAATGCATTTATCATATTCTTTCCAAACTTGGACCTGCATATTCTATTTTTGTATCTACATTTTACTCCATGAAAGAATCCTTGGATCCAAATAACTATAAAGAGCCTACTCTTGAATCCTTTTGTGATTCTTTGATTAGAGAGCAGGATAATCTCATACATCTTGGAATGATCAGCAATGCAGATACAACTGGCACAAAAAAAGAGATGTCTAAGCATCCTAAGAAGCAAAATATTCACAATAATACGCCAAACAAGGGTCCCAAACCCTCTCAGCTAGCTTATTCTTCAAAAAATGACAAAGGAAACAAACCAAAAGGTATGAAGACTGAGCGTCATTGCAACTTTTGCGGGAAAGATAGTCATGATGAATCTAAACGTTTCAAGAAGAAAGCATCCTTGGAAGCAACAATGAAGAAGCATCTCATCAACCTTGATTCGTCTTCATATTCTTCATTTCATGGACATGCACTTTGTGCTTCTGGTTTTTCCTATAATGAATTTTCTTCTTCTACTTCGAATGAGTGGCTTATTGATTATGGAGCGTCTTATCATATGGCTAAGGATAAAGCCATATTTTCTACTATGCATGAATGTAACACCAAACAAATATTTGTTGGTGATGATAGATCTGTTGATGTATTTGTAAGTTCGAAAGATATTCACTTGTATATTGTATGTATTACATTTGTACTTTATTGTATCCCCAACGGAGATGTATTATTCCTCTGATTGGAAGTGTCGTCATTTGTACTTACAAGTGTCGCAAGTTATATTGTAAGTGTCATAACTTATATTTGATGGGTTATTAGACCACCTTGGTGGGGTCGGCCTTGTATGAGTCATGTGGGTCAAAGGGTTATTAGACCACCCTAGTGGGGTCGGCCCAGTCAGCATTATGTTAAGTGGTTAAGTTGGGTCCGACCTAGTTGAGTAAAGGTCAAGTGAAAGTAAAAGTATAAACAGAGAGTGCGACTCTCTCATTTGATACATTCTCTCATTCACTCACTTCGCATTAGTGAGAGAGAGGAGGAGTGCGTACAAGTGGAGGAGGAGTAGCTGCTGTAGATATTTATATTTTGGGGATTCATCTTAGTGATCTTTGTATTGGTGCTTATTCTATCTCTATGGAAGTTGCGGGGTTTTTCACCTTCTTGGTTTTCCCCAGTGAAATGTTTTGTGTCTATTGTCTCTTGTCTCTTATGCTTGATATGCTGTACATGTTGTTCTTTCAGTTAAGATCCTAGATCTATTGAATTAAATGATGAAAAAATAACATGGTATCAGAGCTAGCCTGAAGGAAGGCATGGTATGGCATTTATGACACTTGTTGCACTTGCGACAAATTGGAAGCTAGGGCTTGGTATAGTAAAAGCTAGTCATCGTGGCACTTTCGCTATAAATCCATTTTGGAGAAGGTTCAGATTCTGAAACTTGTACAAGTCTAAGATAACATCCCCATGTACCTTGTGTCTGAAGCAAAACATCTAATTCGCTGTACTTTCTATTTTATGATCCGTACAATTTAGGGTTTCTGCCTCTTCCAGATCTTAGTCATAAATAAGTGACCTACGAAAAAAGGTCACAACTTGGGATAAGAAGATCCAAATGAAATTCTGTAAAAAGTGACAGTAAGAGCACAGACTGTAGTTTCACAGGTCCAGGTTACAGAGGCCGAAGTTGAAACAGTGACACGTGGCACTCCGTACAAGTTCGCTATACTTTTTAATCCCATAAACAGGTCACGTTGCGACATTTGGAATATATCTCTCTTAGAGAATCCATTTGAGGTTAGACCCATGGGGTTTGGAAGATGACAGGCCAGGCTACCACAAGCCGAAGTTTCAGACCTTGTGGATCTTAAATTTTAGAGATGCACCAGAAACAGTAAGGCACATATTTATGTGAATTAGAATTGGATTATGAGCATTCTCATTTTTGGCTTGTCACTGCTACGGGAAATTAGGGCTTTTGACAGAAGTGGAATTTTGGAGTGATCTTAGCATAGGATTACTCTCCTCAGCAAAATTGAAATTTAGAGACCAAGTTCAAAGTTTTTGGTTGGGTAGGACCTCGGGCATTATCAAACCCTAGTTCGGGATTTTGATTGGAAAGGTGGAAAATTAGGGTTTATGCAAAAGTTGAAATTTTTGGAATCTGTGACCACGGCTGGATGCACCTCAAAAAAATCAACTTTTAGAGAACAAGATTGAACTTTTTGGCTGGGAAGAACCCCGGGCATTATCAAACCCTAGTTTCAAAGGCAATTTTGAGGGGTCAAATTTTGGAGATTTCAAAATTGAAGTATACCAGCTTGATTAGCTCAACAAGGCGCATTTTTTCATCCAATCAGAAGTTTGAAATTCAAAATTTGAATTTTTAGGGTTTCTTTGACAAACCCTAATCCAGCTCCAGATCCAGTTTCAACAAATCAAAGTGGATTGGGTTAATCCTAGAAGAGAATAAATTGGACACCTGCATAAGTGAATAAGTTCCAGTTCCATAGGGAGATGAGGCTAAGGGCTTACATAAGAAGGCTGCAAGCAATCCCGACAGGTATGACTTGAAGAGATACAGGTATGTTTTGAAATTTGTTCATGATTAAGTTTATGATATGTTTGTCTTCATATTATTGAGGTTAGTACAATCTTGATTAATTTTAGACTTGTCTTATCACCCTAGTAAAAGTATGAATGCATACATTCATTGAATAGGGGTATGACACTTATGATTGTACTAATACACTGTGTTGTTGTATGAGGATGATGTTGTCCACTAACATGAAGGGTACATCAAGAAAGACAAATCAAGTTCTAGATCAAGAACATATGACCATGGTGACATGAAGACAAAGAATCATCCATAGTCATGGATCACATAGAAGCTCCACTTACGAGGTACGTATAACTTGGTTCTACAATTATTAACTTATGAGACATGTAGGTTGCTAGCACAGGGTCTCTAAGAGAACAAAGAAGACATTGTTTGGGTATGTTAGACAAGCATGATAATCCATGTATGTTTTCCTATATCGAGTTAGAATCCTACTTTGTGTTAGGATCTCATAGACGTATACTTTTGTATGATTAATAATGATCATTCATGAAGTTATAGGTTTGAGTAATAATGGGTTTATGCATATTATACTTCTTACTTTAATTGATGATATGGAAAACCAGAAGAGTCCTATGGTCAAATAAGAATATGCATGAGTAAAAGAAGTACTCCCTGAAACCTTGAATACTAATGCTTGTGATAAATTACCTGTGTATGAAATGATCATGACCATACATGTTTAATATTATTTGGAATCATAATGTTTTGATAGTATTGAGATTATACTAATGGATGTATGATTATGTATGAGATCTTGAGGATGACACTAGTGCACACTTAAGCATGCATAGTGGTCCAGGATGGATATAAGTTCAAGGACAGACAATCCAAGAAGCAAAGATCAAGAGGGAGCACACTCCAGTAGTTCCTGCAAGGAAGCAAATATTGAGAGGGAGTCCACCCACAACTAAACAAAGATAAGTATTTGAATTGTCATATGATTACTTAAATAATGTTGTCCATCCATGTACATACTTATGTTCCTAGATTTAGGATGTATATTATGCATATTAGAAAAGTTGCATTAATGAACAAGATACTACTAATATGCAAGTAATGGGTAAGTGGCCTATGGTACTTTACAACATTCCATTGCTACTTATCTAGAATGAAACCTCTTTGCTAACATGTTGGGAGTTGTGCACACTCTTAACAAATGTTCTGGTAGATATGGAAGGCATATAGAAAGTTATTGTGTGAATACGGGATACGGATAAATGTTGTATCGAAGCATTGGCTAAGATAATTGCATGACTGCATGACATATGTCTTTATGCATAAGAATTTGTTTTGAAAAACTATGAGAAGTTTCTAATCATGCAATTGAATTTGACTTGTAGGAAAGATTGTGTACAATCACCTACAAAAGAAGGACAACAACATTTGTTCCAACAATGAAGTTCACTATCTATTGAAGATATTGAAGAATCTGAAGTTCCTAAGATCCAGGATGTAGTAATGGAAGAATGCCATGATCGAGGAGTACCAGTCGATCATGAAGAATGATGTTTGGGATGTGGTCCTGAGACCAAAAGAGAAGTCTGTTGTGACTTCCAAGTGGATCTACAAGATCAAGCATGCTGCAGATGGTAGGCAAGGTTTGTGGCTCATGGCTTCTCCCAGAAAGAAGGGATAGATTATGAAGAAAATTTTGCACATGTACAATACTTGCTCTGGCTGCAGTGATGAAATGGAAGATACACCAGATGGATGTCAAGACAACTTTCTTGAAAGGTGTAGTCAAAGAGGAAGTGTATGTGGAGCAACCACTTGGTTTTGAGACACATGACAGGGAGTCATATGTGTGCATATTGAAGAAAGACTCGTATGGCTTGAAGGAAGCACCTAGGACATGGTACGGCAAGATAGAGAGCCTCCTGCCCATTTTGGGCTTTACCAAGAGTAAAGCGGATTCCAACCTTTACTACAAGGTTGAGGAAGGCAATCCAGTGATACTCCTATTGTATGTGGATGACATGTTTGTGACAGGTGAGGATAGATTGATTGCCAACATGAAGAGGAAGCTTGCTACCAAGTTCGAGATGAAGGACTTGGGTATGATGCATTACTTTCTAGGCATGGAGGTGTGGCAGAGTGCAGATGGAATCTTCCTTGGAAAAGGGTAGTATGCAGTAGAGATCCTAAAGCGGTTCAAGATGATGGACTACAAGGCCATGGCCACACCTATGGCATATAACTTGAATCTATTGAGTGATGCTTCGTCAGAGTCGGTTGATGCCATGATGTATCGTTAGATGATTGGGTCCTTGATGTACCTAACGATCACGAGACCAGATATTTTCTTTGCGGTGAACACCTTGAGCCAGTTCCTGGCAGATCCTTGATATGTTCACCTGATTGCTGTAAAGCATATTCTGAGGTACTTGAAGGGTATGGTTGATTATGGGATCAAGTATGATGCGAATCAAAAGTTTAACCTGGAAGGTTATGTTGATTCAGAGTGGGAAGGCAGTGCTGCAGATAGGAAGAGCACTTTGAGGTGCTGCTTCAGTATGGGATCAGGTGTGATCTCTTGGTTTAGCAGGAAGCAATCCTACGTAGCACTGTGTACAGCTGAAGCAGAGTATGTTGCAGCTTGTTCGACTAGTTGTGAGGCAGTATGGCTAAGGAAGCGACTGTCCGATTTATTTGATCTCTAGTTGGATGCTACATGTATCTATTGTGACAACTAGAGTTGTGTGAAGTTGTCAGAGAACCCGATGTTCCATGACAGGTCGAAGCACATTGAGATCAAATATCTCTATATCAGGGATATGGTGCAGAGAGGAGCAGTGAAGCTCCAGTATGTTGCGACAGATGAGTAGATTGCAGATGTGTTGACCAAACCACTAGCCAGAGTGAATTTCGAGTACTTTAGAGAGAGGCTTGCTGTTCTTCAGATAGAAGATACTTCGAGGAAGAAGTGATGGGACACATTTACAGAAGCCATTCCAAGCTTGGTGGTAGGAGGATCCTTCCCATGGATGTGGATGTAAGTGTTGTGTGATGAGCATGAGGACAATGCTCCAGTTACTGCTATGATGATGATAAGGATGATCATGTGTGATTAGCATCAGGACGATGCTCCAGATGATATGCATTAGGACGATGCTATGATGATGATAAGGATGATCTTGTGTGATGAGCGTTAGGATGATGCTCTAGATGATATGCATCAGGACGATGCTATGATGATGATCAGGATGATCATGTGTGATGAGCATCAGGATGATGCTCCAGATGATATGCATCAGGATGATGCTGTGTATATGATCAGGGTGATCATGTGATGATGATGTGCATCAGGATGATGTACTATATGATGATGATTAATATGATCATGAGTATCATGATGATACTCCGCAGCCATGGACAGATTGTGCAGATAACATAGAAAAGATCCTGGGAGATCCGATAGTCTGAGCTCGGATACTCTTTTGAGGTTTTGCTACAGATTGACCATGGACAAATTGTGCAGGTAGCATAGAAAAGATCCTGGGATATCCAATAGTTTGAGCTCGGATACTCTTTCGAGGTTTTGCTACAGGAGGCATGTAATCAGTCATGGAGATCCGATAGGTTGAGCTGTGTGCTCGTAAAAGTCCTGGGATGCTCTTTAGAGATCTTGCAGGTTGCAAGACACTCTTTTAAGGTTTTGCCTGACCACATGTAAAAGTTCCTGGGAGATCCAATAGTTTGAGCTTGGATGCTCTTTCGAGGTTTTGTGGTGGTCACATGTAAAATATCCTGGGAGATTCGATAGTTTGAGCTCGGATGCTCTTTCGAGGTTTTGTTGACTTACATTCCACAGGATGGCCAGAGATGTTGAAGACCTACAAGAGGCTAGGCCTACAACCGGCATGAAAAAGGGATGGCTCTGTAGAACTTCCTATGACAAGAAGAATTGAGAAATATCCCAGTGATCGAGATGACGAGTACAACAGCAGTGATGATGATGCTCCGTGATCCAGTGACGATGATCCAGCACCAGAATTGAAGACTTGTGCCTATATGTATTGATGACTTGTGTCAAGAGAATACCTTCCTAGTTAAGAGGGAGTGTTGATGTATTTGTAACTTCGAAAGATATTCACTTGTATATTGTATGTATTACATTTGTACTTTATTGTATCCCCAACGGAGATGTATTATTCCTCCGATTGGAAGTGTCGTCATTTGTACTTGCAAGTGTCGCAAGTTATATTATAAGTGTTGTAACTTATATTTGATGGGTTATTAGACCACCTTGGTGGGGTCGACCCTGTATGAGTCATGTGGGTTAAAGGTTTATTAGACCACCCTAGTGGGGTCAGCCCAGTCAACATTATGTTAAGTGGTTAAGTTGGAGCCGACCTAGTTGAGTAAAGGTTAAGTGAAAGTAAACGTATAAATAGAGAGTGTGACTCTCTCATTTGATACACATTCTCTCATTCACTCACTTCACATTAGTGAGAGAGAGGAGGAGTGCGCACAAGTGGAGGAGGAGTAGCTGTTGCAGACATTTATCTTTTGGGGATTCATCTTGGTGATCTTTGTATTGGTGCTTATTCTATCTCTATGGAAGTTGCGGGGTTTTTTACCTTCTTGGTTTTCCCCAGTGAAATGTTTTGTGTCTCTTGTCTCTTATGCTTGATATGCTATACATGTTGTTCTTTCAGTTAAGATCCTAGATCTATTGAATTAAATGATGAAAAACTAACAAGATCTCTTAGTTTTGTAGGATCAAGAACAATTCTGGTAGATAATGGACAATTTAGTGATGTACTATGTGTTCCAAGAATTTCTTGCAATTTGTTGTTAGTCTATTAAATCACTCATTTCAGTGAAGGTAAAATTGTAACATTTACACCTAACCAAGTTTTAATCAAGGATTTTAAAGATCCTAAGCATGTCCTAGCCACTAGAATTGTTGATGATATTATTAGGTTGTACAAGTTTAACAACTTTGGGTCATCACCTTTTCCCTCAGTTTTTGTTGCTCATAGTGATGGATTGAGCAAACTTTGGCATGAGAGGTTTGGTCACTTAAATTATCACTCATTGCAACAACTATGTAAAGAAAATATGACAACAGGTATTTCAATGGTAGTTTGCAGGGATGGTGTTTGTTCCGGTTGTGTACTCAAAGAACATCATCGGGCCAATATTGACAAACGTGCCTCTTAGCACGCCTCGACCCCCTTGGAGCTTGTGCATAGTGACTTGTGTGGTCCTCTTCCATCTGATTCCTTTTCTAGTTTCAAATATTTCTTAACTTTCATTGATGATTACTCTAGACGCACTTGGGTTTATTTCCTAAAACTTAAGAGCGAAGTTTTTAACATGTTCTTGGCCTACAAGGCCCTTGTTGAAAAACAATCTGGTTATCAAATTCTCAAGTTAAGATATGATAATGGGGGAGAATATGTTAACAACAAGTTCACTACTTTCTGCACTGAACAGGGAATCCAAAAACAACATACTGTTCCATATACACCACAACAAAATGGTGTCGCTCAACGGAAGAACCGCAATTTAAAAGAAATGGCTAATTGTATGCTTCAAGCTAAGGGACCAAGTCTTCAATTTTGGGCTGAAGCCATAAATTGTGCAAATTACATAGTTAATCACACCATCACTAAAGCTTTAATTTCCCTTTTTATATATGTTCCCGAAGGTCACATATTACAATAACTATGGGCCAACCCCCATAGTACCCTTAAATCCAAAAACCCGTGGCTCTCCTATTGACCATGCTTTGATTTAACTTTCCTGTAACTTTGTTATCCTTTTGCGCCGCTTCTTCTGACTCTGACGCTTCCTCTGATAGTCATAGTTCTAACCGCGTGGCTCTGACTCTACAATGATGCGTCCTTTGCACCATTCCGCTTCTTTACTCTCTACTTCCATAGCTGTCAGTTCGTCGCTTCATCCTTAACTTCTTCAAATACCTATGGCTATCCTTAGTACTTCGTCTTTACTAAGGGGACATGTCCTTTCCTGTCGACTTCGCTTTTCTCCATACCCTCCTCCTGGGAATTGCGAGGTTGATCTCCCAAAACTGGCTGATGTTAGGTCTTACCTAACTGTACTTCACCATCAAAACTTCTTGCATTGGGGTTGCACCCAATAGGCCCATAAAAATTACTTGTGGCTCGTCCTCGAGCCACTTACAGCAGGCTTCTTCGACTACGCATCACTTGGGATGTTCATCTTCGCAGTGAATTCCTGAAAATTTGTGCTCAACTTCGCAATTGCTTCCTTAGTCTCTTGCTCGAACTCTTTGATCATCTCCAACATCATCGCCGATATGGGTTCTTGCATTTGAACTCTTACTGTACTCTCAGTCATGCGGAAGTTCTTGCAATTTCTCCTCAATCTCTTCAGAGAGTGTCAATGCTTCTTCTTGTGTAGGATATAACTTCGACGAAGTTTCAGCTTCCTTCATCCTTAGTGCCTTCAGCTCCTTCTGAAGTTCTTTTGTTTCTGCGAACTTATGGATCCTTTTCCTTGGCGGCAAATCCTTCATGTCCATGTTCATAGAATCGAGGTCCTTTTGCCTCTTTTGAACTTCATCCAGAATTTTTTGTAATTCGGGACTTTCCTGCAGTATATCCCAAACCTTAGTGACTTCTTCTAGCAATTCTTGACACCTCGCAACTTCTGCGGAGATGTTATCAGTTCTTCTACCCTCGCTAATTTTTATTTTGGTGGAGTGGCAGGCTGTTGCCGATATTCTAATTCAACAGTATTTTCTTTGTAGCCAATCTCCATAGCTTCCATCTTGGCTTTGAGATTGTCCACGACAACACCAATATTAAGAATGGTCGCTTCCACTTCTAGTTCTTCTTCGCAGTCTGGGATCTTCACACTGACTTCGACTACAGTCTTCTTCAACTTTTTATGCTTCTCCTGAGCACTTGCTAGCTCATTTGTCTTCAACGTGCATTCATTATTTAGCTCCTGATAACTATCTTCGAGCTTTAAATGTTGGTTATATGAAATCATATCTCTATCTTTGATTTCCTCCACAACCTGTAGATGTAGATTATGTAGTCCCTCAATGGGAAACATTCCCACGTTGATATCCAGATGTGTGAGCTTCTTCACACCTTCAGTTAGTTCATCCGATGGGAATATCACATTCATCGGCTCTATGCGGATTAAATGAGGTTTCATTGTCAATGCTGGCGCTTTTCTTTTTATTTGGCTTGACTCCCCTGATCTGTCTTCGGAGTCTGATTCTTTTACCAAGTCTCTCTGGACTTGTTCTACTCTTGCCACCATACTCTTTATCTATGCGATGCTTTCTATCATGCTCGCTTGGAGTTCTTCTTGCTTGCTATCTTTTATTGCGAGCATCTCTTCAAGATGCTCATGGAATTGAGCTGCGATGCAGTAGTAATCATCATCATGTAACTGCGCATCGAGCGGATTCCTACTTGATTTTGTTGATGTATATGTATCTTTGGAATGCATTTCATATATGTATATTGCACTCCTATAGAGATGGTATTATTCTTCTATACGGAAGTGTTTGTATTACTATAGAGATGTTATTATTCCTCTATACGGAAGTGTCATCATTTATATTGTAAGTGTCGTAACTTATACTTGATGGGTTATTAGACCACCTTGTTGGGGTCGGCCCTGTATAAGTCATGTGGGTCAAAGGGTTATTAGACCACCCTATTGGGGGTCAGCCATGTGGGTCAAAGGGTTATTAGACCACCTTATTGGGTGTCGACCCAGTCAGCATTTTGTTATGTGGTTAAGTTGAGGCCGACCTAGTAAAGGTTATTAGGAAAGTCAAGTCAAGTATAAATAGAGTGCGGGAGGCACTCTATTTGATCATTCTATTCTCACACACACTCTTTGGAGAGTGACACACTTGTGGAGGAGGAGAAGCTGCTGTTGGGAGATGTCTATCTCTTACGCTTGGGTTGTATCATTGCTCTATCTATCTCTGAGGAAGTTATTGGGGTTTTTCACCTTTATGGTTTTCCCCAAGTAAACTCTGTGTCTCTTGTGTGCTTGCATTATTGTGTCCATGATTGATATGCTGTAGATATTTTGTACATGTTGTTATCTCAGTTAATATCCTAGATTAGATTGAAGTAAATTCTGAAAAACTAATAGATTTCTTATTCTTTCTCTGTGATCCTTCCGACACGGTTGTGTCAGGATTCTTCCTTTTCTCTCCTACTGACGAATCAACAGCTTGTTGCTGTTCTTGTGCTTGACCTTGCTCCTGGTCCTGATCAACTGTTGGCTTGTCTTCTTGGTTCTGAGTGTCACTTCTATTTGTGCTTTCTTCTGATGTAGTGATCAATGCCTTTGGCGCATCAACCTTCCACTCGGGCGGCCAATCTTTGATGATAAGATGAATATTCTACACGTCCAGTTGGTAATGTCCTTCAAACCATTATAGGTTTAGTGGTTCTCTTAGCTGAATAAAAATAAAGTGAAGGCTTGCTTTGAATCTCATCTTGCGAATATACGATGTTGTTATCTCCTTAGGGATACGCGAATTGCGGTTAATAATTTCGCATAGCTGCTCATAATATGTGAACAACTATACATTGTCCAGCCTTTGTCTCTCCAGATTCGAATTGGTCCACATATTCGCATATCTGGGTCCTCGACAGTATCCAAGGAACACCGATACATTTTGTTGATACTTAAGCTCTTTCCATCCTACAAACGCGATCAAAACTAAAAACCAACTATAATGGAATTGATGTCCATTGTCTTGGGTATCCGCAACATCATCACAGTGGCCGACACCTCGAATGGTCTACATTTCCTTAGTACTTTTGCTGCGAGCAGTTGAATCGTGAACCTCATGGAGACATTATGGATTTAGTTTGCTTGATATCCACAGGTTCCTTTCACCAGGATGAATTCCCTCTTCATCCTTCTTGCAAGATCTTTATCTTTATTCTTTCCTACAAACTCTGTTGCAGGTTTGACGCCTCTTTTTCTCAAGTGCGTATTCCTGTAAATAAAATCTATATTGATATCAATATTGCGGTCTAACCACAAGTAACCTCAGTGCGTACATGACAACAATGTGCGCACTACTGCTGTGAGCTTTGGTCTTCTGTCAAAGTGAAGAATTCGCAGCAAATTCAACAACCCTGATGGATGTAATTGTGCAATCCAGTCTTATGCTTGAATTGTCGTTTGCTTACTAGCTTCATCATATTTTATGCACATGTACTGGTCCGACTGAAATTGCAGGTACTTTGTCTTGTGCAGCAATTCGTGATCTGCGAACTTGCATTCTGGAATTTTACCTAGCAAATTTTCCTTTTCGCGCACATGACTCGACATGGGTGGCAGCGGGATCTCGTCTTGTGGGTTTTTCTTCAGTATCACAATTGGTGCATCTGCTTTCCTTGGTGGGATGTACTCTGGTACTAGTAGAATTGGACTCTCGCGAGGTTTCTCCGGTGGGTACTTCTTTGGAATTCTTGTGGCCTTCGGATTTTCTGGTTCAGTATCCTTTTGCTTGTCTTTCTACTTCTGCTATGGTGCATTTCGTGGTGAAGATCTAGAAGTTGCGCCTCTCTCTAGGACTGTTTTCTTCACAGGCGTCTTCATGATTCCTTCCAAACCAGAATGTTGGAATTCTCTTACTATCTCTTCTAAGCCGTCTTATTGAGACATAGATTGTCAGATTACTCTTTCTCTTGACTGGTAAAATCTCGGAAATTACGCAAGGTAAAAATTTACAAGTTACGGTAAAACGGGTCACTATGCGGTATTTACTATTTATAGGCACATCGACACTAAGGCGCGTCCAAAAGCGGCTAAGTTATCATTAAATGCTATGCCCGTTGGCCAAATATTTCTTAGATCTTGGTCCTTTCCCTTCATTTAATGTGTCTTCAATAGACAAATACGCCTTAAAAGCGAAAAAATCCGGTTTCCAAAAGTACTGTATAACGACTAGTTTTCCGACCAAAACGGTAATGGCTAGTTTCCTCTAACTTCGCTGTCGGTTAGGTGAGTGGCAAGGTTCACTTCACATTTGTATTCTTTATGATTGAACTTCATAGTGCTATTCCCCCCCTTTTTTTTCACAACTTGACTTGCTATGTGTGCTTAGCAGCACATCTTCATATATTGCAAAAACTGTGCTTTTTAACCAAATTGTTGTGTGTAGACTCTACCCTCTGTTTTAGTGTCTAATTTCAACTGCACTTGACACTTAACAATTTCTTGCAATATTTAACTTCTACTTATAGGAGTAGGGCCATCCCTGTAAGTATTTAGTCTACTCCCATTAACAAGACCTTGCAAGTTTTCTCCAATTAATGTTGCTAACTGAACTGCACCACCATTAGTGACATGCTTGAAAATGTATGGCCCTAACCAATGCATTTTAATTTTTTCAGGAAATTTCATAAATTTGCTATCATAAAATAAAGGAGGACAAGGTCTCCTACCTAGAAGAATTTGTACTTTATGTGTCTATCATGCCATACTTTTTCTCTATCTTTCTGAACTTGTTGATGGAAACCTGCAATGAAGCGGTCTTCCTCCAATCCAATCAATTGTAATAGTCTTTCATCCATTGTCTCATTATCAACCATATCTGTGAATGCTGCAATTCTCAAGCTTGGAACTATGTATTCCATGGGCATGACAACTTCCTATCCATATTCTAATCTGAAAGGTGTATGACCTGTCAACTTTTTACAAGTTGTTCTATATGCCTATAATACTGCTGGAATTCTAAGATCCTAATCATCCCTGCTTGTATATCATACTTTGGTCAATGAAACATCTAATACTTTATTAAAGGCTTCTGCATTTCCATTAGCTTATGGATGATATGGTGTGCTCTTTTGATGATATATCTGAAATTCTTCCATTAGGGCTTCAATAGTTCTGTTAAGGTAATTGGTTCCCTGATCACTCATCAAAATTTTTGGACATCCAAACCTTGTCAGGATGTTCTAAAAAATGAACTGTGCGGCTGTAACTGCGCTACAACCCTTCACTAGTTTTGTCTCTGCCCATCTGGTTAGATAATCTGTAGTTGTGATGATGTATCTCGAAACAGTTCTCTTCCCTGGTGGGTTAATAGGTCCCACAAAGTCAATAGCCCATTTATCTAAGGATTGCAAAGTCAATTATGGCATTAATGGCATCTCATCTCTACGAGATGGTCTCCGTGTTCTCTGGCATACATCACAATTCTGGCAATGTTCTTTTGAATCTTTGTGTATCGTAGGCCACCACAGTCCCGCTCTTAAAATTTTCTGCATAATAGCTCTTCCTGCGTAGTTTCCTCTCGATACTCCTGAACATGCTTCAACAAGTATGATAGGTCTCTCGTATTCTAGTATGCATCTTCGAAATACTTCATCTGGTCCCAATTTGTATAATTGTCCTGCAATTAGAGTAAAGTCAACTGATCTTACTACTAATTGTTTCTTCTGCTGCATAGTAAGTTCTGTAGGTGATAACCCTGTAGTTAAAAATTCTATAATATCTCTGAAGTAGTCATCTTCTATATGGATAGAAAACAACTGTGCATCTGGTAGATTATCCTCCAAATTATTAGGTTCTTCTCTTGACTCGACTCTTGAAAGATGGTCAGGTCCTGCGTTCAATCTTCCTAGCTTGACAATGATTTCAAAATCATATTCCTGAAAAAGTAGAAGCCATCTGCATATTCTTCCTCCTAACACTGGTTTAATGACCAAGTATTTCAAGGCCGAATGGTCAGTGAACATATAAAAATTTGGCCTTAGCAAATAGTGTCTAAATTTTTGCAATGCATACACCATAGCTAAGCCTTCTCTTTCTGTTGTGTTATAATTCTTTTCTGCTGAAGATAGCTTTCTGCTTGAAAATGCAATGGGATGATCGATGCCTCCCTCACCTGGTTGTGCTAATACAATTCCAAGTGCTATAGATGAAGCATCGACGTGTATGTGAAATGGATTATTCCAGTCAGGAAATACGAGAATAGGCACTGTAACCATTTTCTCTTTCAGTGTGTCCAATCCTTTTTCGCAATATTCAGTCCAATTGTACTTTGCTTCTTTTTCAATAGTTTCTCCATATGTGCGGTTATTTGCGCATATCCCTTAATGAATTTTCTGTAATACCCTGTGTGCCCCAATGTAGTGCGTGGCTGCTTAACTGAATTAGGTGTCAGGAGGTTCACTGGATCAACCATCAATCCTTGCTTACATACTATGTGTCCCAACAAAATACCATACAGAACACAAAAGACACACTTCTTCAGGTTCAAGGAAATATGATACTATTTACACTTTGCTAACATCATCCTTAAGTTCGCATGATGGTCCTTCAAAAGGACAAATATTGTCCAATCATCAAAATAAACTTATAAGAATTTATGAATATAATCCTTAAATGCAATTACAACCACTCTTGAAAAGATAGCAGGTGCATTCTTCAATCCAAAAAGCATAACAGTGTACTGAAATGTTCCCCATTCTGTAGAAAATGTAGTCTTGTCTCTGTCTTCTGTAGCAATAATGATCTAATGGTATCCAAAAAATCCATCAGTGAAAGAGTATGCCTCATTTACACCTACGCTATCTAGCACTTCATCTGTGAATGGAGTAGGAAATGGGTCATGCAGAGATGCATCATTCAATTTTATGAGATCCACACAAATTCTGATTTCACCTTTAGCTTTTTTGTCCTGAATTACCATGGGACTTATACATTCTGATTCTTCCACTAGTTCAATGATTCCTGCTTCTATCATTTTGTCAATTTATGCTTTCACTCTTTCTTTGTATCTGGGGTTCAATCTATAAGGTCTTTGCTTAATAGGATTCGCATCCGGCTTGAGAGGTATTTTCATAACTCCCAAGTCACCTAAAATGCCTTTCATTTCAGAAAACTTGGTGGGAAACAGATCTTGGTATTCACATAGTAGGTTTGCGATCTGTTCCACTGTTTCTTCATCACAGTAATCCCCGATAGAAGCAAACTTTGGGTCTTCATTGGTGCTAATATTGATCTTTTTGGTCTTCACAGGGTTACTTAGATCTGGAATTTCTAAGTCAGGTCCCTCTACATCACAATTTCCTTCAGACTCAGGTATATACACATCACTAGGATCTTCATCTTCATCTAAGGTGAAGTTATAACATTCAAGGGCATGTTCTAACTGTATTGCCCCAATCTGTTTGCTTATACACAGGTAACATGATATCATCAAATATCTTCTTTTTAATGATCTGTAAATCCTCATTGACACTCAAACAGTCATCTTAAAAACTGAAAGTTGATTGAAAGTTCTTAATCATCATGTGCAAATCTGTTGTGCCCTTGCGAATTTATGTTTCTGTATACTAGTTCTTTGGTATTTGATCCAATGTGTGAAAAAACATATGAACCCATTCTATCTTTGGTATATGCATCCATGCTTTCAAGCAAGACTTTATATGATATCTAGGATCAGTCTGTCCATTGTATTTTGCTTGTACAACCTCAATTTGTTTAGCAAATCTAATCTTCATTAAGTGCTTACATTCTTCCCATGTGTTCAGGTTGTCCTTGTGCGCAACCCACCACCTAGCAGGTGTAGCTCACAATGCTATATCTATAGCTACTAGCTTGTGTTCATCTGAAACTGATGCTAAATAATCATGAAGGAATGCATGGATATTACTTAAACCATCGTAACTAGGAATTGGACTTACCTTTGTTCCAATCCAGTGGAGTGAATTTTTTATCTTCACACATCGTCTAGCTGATACTTCATGCATTCGGCTCTGCCAGTTCTCTAATCCTGCGTCTAATTCTAATACAAAAGAACTATCACATCTCCAGCTTAGTGTTCATCATCTGTAGGGTTAATGTAATTTGCTTGATTCATTGTCATCTCATAGATATTATCAAGTTCTTGAGCTCTGCATTCTTCTTGTATTGGCTCAACATACCTTGTTCCTTGTGAAGGATCCAGGGGTGCGATAACCCTGATATCCGGTCCTTCAAATATCATTTGTTTTTTCTTCAAGTTGATAATTGTGAGGTTATCAATTGCCCAGTCAATCCCCAATAGTGCAGGATAAGGATTAATGTCATCTATGATCTCAATAACCTTGAAGTTTCATTTACTTCGTACTCCATCAATATCAACAGGAATGCTTGATAGCCTCGCAAAAGGTATAACCTTTTGCTGGTTAGCTAGTGTTAACTGTATATGCGACCAAGATAACTTTGGCTTCCCCATTTGTTCCCATGTTTTTTTTTAGCACGTTCACCACTTAGCCCAGATCAAGAATGACCTGGTTCATTTCAAAATCTCCAATCTGCGCTCTTAGCCTCATTTCTCTTCCCGTCCTTATGGTTCTTAATGTGATGGACAACTCTGTGTGCATCATTCATTGTACTACGTGTTGTAGGTACAACAGATCCAATGATCAAATGATCACGGGAGCCCAAATTTTTGTAAATACAAAGGTATTTAGGTAAGTTCCTTAATGAAAGACAAGATTCTTAAAACCTTGTTTGTATGATCTTTTACCTTTTCCTTTTGGTTTATGTAATTATCATTTTTTCTCTTAGAAAAAAATCTCAGTTTTTGGTTGTTTTCATGATTTTCGGGAAGCCTTCATTCCTTTCAAAATGTATTTTTCTACCTGAAATCCCACAATTGCGGATTGCGGGAATCCTTTCTTTATTTTGGAATTTCGTCAAACCGAAACCCACAACCCGAAATTGTGGGTTGTGGGAAGACTGTATGATTATTTTTGGAAAACTCGATCCCGCAAACCGCAAAATACGGATTTCGGATTGCAGAAACTTGTTAGGTTAATAAACCACGTTGTGTGTTCCCGCATCCCACAACCCATAATTTCCCGAAACCCGAAACCCGCAAAATCCGGATTTCGGATTGCGGAAACTTGTTATGTTAATAAACCACGTTGTGTGTTCCCGAAACCCACAACCCGCAATTTGCGGGTTGTGGGATGCGGGAAATTTATTTTGATTTTTTGAAAGTTGCTTTCATTCACGAAACCCGCAACCCGAAATTTCGGATTACGGATTTCGGAAACACGTTTGTCTATTTTGCGCATTTTGTAAAACCCAAAACCTGCAACCCGGAATTTCGGATTTGCGGATTTCGGGAATTTTGAATAAAGTTTGAATTTAAAATTTATGAACCCGATCTTGCATCCCGCAGGGGCTAATCCCAGCCGTTCGTTTCTTTTAAACCTACGGTCCATATTTGATCCGACCGAAAAACGATAAATATTTATTTTTCCCTATTTTTCATTATCATTTTTATTGTTGTAAATTCACTCTGCTACGTGGATTTTACTGTCGATTTCTTACTAGGATCACCTTCACGAATTTTCAGTCATTTACAGGTTGGTTTGCTGTCATTTTTGCATTTTCTATTTACGATTTCCTGTTTATGGTTTGGTTTTGATTTTTGTTTTATTTATTTATCAGAATTTCCCAAGCGTTGCCAAAATGTCTCGGAATACCCGGTCTAAGACACTTCACAAGGATTTATTGACCAAAGACCCCAATTTTGACATCTTATCAGACACCAGTGAGAGAGTCACTGAAAGCTATCAAATGGATTGGTCCAAAATCTATGCAATCTTTGATAATGATGACCTTTCCGATATCAAAGAAGACCGACCTGCGTATGAGAAAATTAGGGCTTCTCAAATCCATGCCATTGCTGGTCGCCTTGCTGTCCTACCTTATACAGACCATGTTAAATGGATTGTGGAAAATGCTAACCTTAAGGACCGGTCGTTTAATGATAGCACAGGGTCACAATTGGCTACCTTCCACCCTGAATTTTTTATCAGAGCTTTTGCTCTCAAGCCGGCTGTACAAATCCTTAGCCCTGATTTCATTCAATCCTCCAAGACTAGATACAATTTTAATGAAATGATGAAATCATGGATGGTTGAACCTAGCAGCTTTGTGCCCAAGGCTGATAACCTTTATCCGATTGCTTGGTTCAAGGAACCTTATTCTTTATTCACACCCATGCTCTGTAGGCTCTTTGGCCTTCCCAATTGTTCACTCTTTAAAGCCGAATGGGCTCCCATAGCTCACCATGTGCTAACAACAGGAGAATACTTCCTTTGGGCATCTATCCTGTCTTCAGAAATTAAGACAACAATTCAAGATTATCAGAAGGCACCTGCCTTAAGAAAGCCACATTTTTACCTGTCGGCCTTCATCCTTGATGTCTTTTACTCTGAGTTTCAATATCCTAACTTGGGGTGGAATTGGACACCTGAAGCTCCACCAGTTCATATATACCATTTTGCATCGTGGGAAAGTAATTATGTGCCCCTGCTCTATGACATATGTGACCATTTCATGGGAACTATTTATTTCAAAATATTCAAACAGGAAGCTCCCGCCTTTTCAGCTGATGCCAGGACCTTCATCAATTCAATTGGTGATTGGTATGTTTATGAGTCTTTCTCATATATCAGAGTCTGGGGAAGTGACATTGTTCACCTTCTGCCAAGAATAGTGCCCGACAGGTTGGTTATTCAAGAAGTCTCCTATCAAACTATCACTGATGGTGTCTACAAGAAGCTTACTGGTCCCAAAAAGAGGGGTTGGCCTAAATTCTCTTTAAATCTTGGGCCATTAGTAATTCCCACCTCAACTTGGGCTACAATGCTTGGTGATTAGATGGATCCTTTCAAGTTGGGTAGAGCCCCCAAAAGAAATCATGATCCTAAGAAGTTCTTGGATGCACATTTTAAGCAGTATCATATGAAAATGGACTATGTCCATGAAGAACTCTTAGATGACTCCATCTACCAAGGAGTGAATACTTTTTCTGAAGTCTTGGCTAGGGCCAAGAGTTTGGATGAGCAACAACAGATTATGGCATACCAAAAAGAAATAAAAACTCAAGTCTTCAGGCAAAGAACAATGGAGTTGAATCTGATTGACCCGGATTTTATGAGCAGAACGAAATGAATACAGATTATTATCAGATGCTTAACACAAAATAACAGAGATACAGTAAAACTGGTTTTCTATTCAATAAGGAAATAAGCTAGAACTGTAAAATGCAGCGGAAAATAAGCTTGCTGGAATGGTGGCGGCTTATCTCTGAGAAGAGATGTGATGGCTGCGCTCATTTCGCAAGAAGATGGTTACAATGAGGCTCTCAAGGCCTTTTACAATAAACAGGAATGTCAAAAACCCTAGACATCCAAAAACCTAACCCTAGGAGATGAAGCGCCAAAAGTCATGTGGGCCCCGTTTGGGTAAGTTAGTACATCAACTTCCTGGGGTCGTAACTTTTGCATACGATCTCCGTTTGGGGCGCTCGGTAGCCTGTTGGAAAGGTCTATCCGAGATTTACAACTTTCGAATGGGGTCAAATGTATGGCTAACCATTTGGCCCCCCAAATTGCCAAAAAAGGTCGTTTAGGGCCTCAAAACGGCCCCGGAAGTTCAGGACCCGAAAAACTGCTAAAAATAGTACAATACCAAAATTGCCATAAAACTGTTTTGAGCCAGTTGGAAAGGTGGGTGGCCACCAATATCCACTTGGATCACTGATTGAGCAAGTTAGAAGGGACAAAGAACAAAAGCAAATCCAACAGGCTAATGCCCTCTAATGCTTACATATACAGATGGAGATAAAGGTAAAGCTCCCATGGAGAATCATCTTCAGGTGAAAACAACTGAGCAGGTTAAAGCTTTATTGCTGTCCTCTCATAATTTCCAGCAACAGTTAGCAAAATTGAATTCAGTATTGGACACTCGGATAGTTGAACCACCTAAGCTTACTATGGATGTTCAAGTGACTGGTGCACCTGTACAGGTAACTGATGACCTAAAAATAACTAAGGTCAGATCGGCCAAAAGATAGAAGATTAAGATCCCTTCATCACAGGTTCCTATTGTCGATCTCATTGACAGTGATGTTGATGATGGACCCAGTCCCCCAGTGTCAGTAACTCAAGAAGTGACTGTAGAGGTAACTCAACAAGTTACTGAAGAAGTCACTGAAAAGGTGATTGAAGAAAACATTGAAGAAGTGATTGATGACTCACAAGCAGTCACAGATTTATTAAATACTATTGAAATGGATCACCCTAATCCTGATCAACAGTCATTGGAAGTGACTACTGCCCCTGAAATCACGACTTCATCACTGTTGTTATCATCTATTCATGATCTATCTGTTTTGTCCCCAGGGGTTATCCCACCATTTTCCATATCTCAACTCTTTCATACTTTGACTTCCAGAGTCACCCCACCTTCAGACAATTCAGTTTCTTTCTCCATTTCCCCATCTGTTATTGCAGAGGTTCAGTCTTCGACTGTCCCCCTGCAATTACCCATATCCATTTCATCATTACCCACTGAGAATGAGCCACCTTCAACCCCTTCTCCATTATCACCATCTGCTAATGATGATCAAGTTCCACTTTCTGAAGCCTTCACTTCAATCCCTTCTCTAACTCATGTCTCATCAGTTCCTCAGACTGTCTCTACCACTATGGCTATTCCTCAAGTTACCATGCCTATACCCAATCCCATGGCCACTCAGACTCCTTCATTGGTTTCAACAGAAAATGTAATCTCAATTACTTCCGAGATAATAATTGAATATGAAGATGATGCGGTAGTCCCCCTTGGAAATTATTTTTACAACAAGGAAAACAAAGCAGTGGTAAAGAGAGGTAAGAAGAGGAGAATGGATCAAGGTGAATTGGAAGTATCTGTCCCTAATCAAATAATATGGACTCAACAAGCAAATGACGCCCAAATGGGAGCAATTGAAATAGCCACAGCCTTAGGAGCATTTGCAGGTGCAAACCTTGATTCAGTCTAGATACTGAATAGGGAGATTGATCAGAAGAAGGAAGAGTTGGAAAGGTTGGCAGAAGAATTGGTGAAGACCAAGGAGGAACATGAAATTTATATTGCTGATCTCAGGAGACTATGGGAAGGCAGGTTAGAAGACTTGGAGTGAAGCAATACCTCTCTACAGGCCGAACTTCGTAATTTGGAAGATGTAAACTCTAACAATACTCAGAAAAATGCTTTACTGCAAGTGCAACCTCTTCTACTTTCTTTAAGATGTAATCCCAAGAATTTAAGGATTTGGCCCTTCAAGTCAATGAAGAGTATCATAAGTTCCCGGGGAAGTTATTTTGCACCCTGGATGAGATCAGAGAGACTCATATTACTTTTGGTAAAATTTATAGTGTCCTAGAAGAGAAGAAAGCCAAAAGGTTGGAAGCTTCAAAGGAAAATGAAAACATTAGTGAGTGGCAGAGATATATCAAGGATACTCCAGAAGGCTTCCCAATTCTTAACAACTTTCAATTTAAGAAGATTAGGGGTGCATTAAACACTTGGCTTGAACTTAACGAGTCAGTTGAAGATATCCTCAAGAGAGCACAAGCTATGTGTAGCAGGCGATGGTATGCAACAGATAATGTCATGGAGGTTCTTCAGTTGCCTTCCATGGAACTCATCGAAGATGCTTTCCCACCAAAGTTGAAGATCGAGGAAATTGAGCGCAAATGTGAAGAATCCCAACAACAAATTCAACTCCTCGAAGAGGTCAAGATTGATGATGTGGAGCGATTGATCAGGAAACCGGTCTCCCTGGAACATAAAATCCAAGTCTTTATCCGCATTTGGCATAAGCTGGCTAAGAATGAAATGGAAACATTCGAATGCAATGCCCAATTGGGGCTTGAGTCAACTAATATTCGATTGTGGATGAGTTGTGAGAGATTTGGGACAAATGGCAAGTTTTTCTAGGCCATTAGGTTATATTTGATTTTGTAATCCCGGTTTGTGGGAATTTACTGTTTGTATTATTATTTTGTAACTCTTATTTAAAGAGATGATTCTTCGTAGAATGGGGGGAATGGAATTTGGAGGACAAAATCTGCAGGAGAGGCTGGAGATGCTCTGTTTTGATACAAGCTTGTAATTTCTTGCAAACTGTTATTGAATACAGTAAAGTTATTTTTCAGATCCACTTTTGTCTATTTGTCAAGTTTATTTGATGAATGTGATTTTCCTCCAAGTTGCTTATCTGATACTGTTTTAATCTTTGCAATTTATCAAACATATTGATCTACAGTTTTGGTTTATCATTGCTTATGATTTATGTGTTTATGAAGGTTTTAAAGAGTTTATTCTATCAAAACATTTTATCTATTTCTGCAAATGATTCTTTCAGTAAGTTACAAATGGTGTTAATTTTTCAATTAACATATCAAATACAGATTAAGTCTTAAATGTATGACAAACCTCAATTTGCCATTAGTTGATTTTCATTAATTAATTACAACTTGAGCAGGATAAGTCATTGATCCTTTATACATTTCTGTTTCATTGATAAATGATCTTATTTATTCACATATCAAGTTGATCTACACCTATTTCAAAACACCTTCTTAGGATAGATCTAACCTAGTTTAGATTCCTTTAAGTAGATTTGTGTTTTAGACCTTTTACACTTTATTCTCTTCTTTAGACGACCGATCCTTTGGATCAAAACCTACCAACTCTTAGAGTGCTAGTGGAGGCCGAATATCCGTGGGAGATTACTACACCAAACATGCTGGGGATAGAACTGTCATTGCGTAGGGCCTTTTGAATCCTTTCAGTCTGGGTTTCCCCCCTTTGTTGAGAGCTTAGGAACCCATTCCAGCACTTTGCATACCCTGCACAACCGAGGCCTCATCTATGATCTCAATAACCTTGAAATCTGCTTTACTTCGTACTCCATCAATATCAACAGGAACGCTTGATAGCCTCGCAAAAGGTATAACCTTTAGCTGGTTAGCTAGTGTTAACTGTATAGGCGACCAAGATAACTTTGGCATCCCCATTTGTTCCCATGTTTGTTTTTTTCAGCATGTTCACCTCTTAGCCCAGATCAAGAATGACCTGGTTCATTTCAAAATCTCCACTCTACGCTCTTAGCCTCATTTCTCTTCCTGTCCTTATGGTTCTTAATGTGATGGACAGCTTTGTGTGCATCATTTACTGTACTGCGTTGTTCATAATGTCCCAACATGTTTTGTAGTTCTCCTAAGGCGTTTTCATGTCTTAGCAGCTTTATGTAGCTCTATGGAAATTGTGTGATGGGACTTATCTACTCTGGCGAAGTTCGCGATCCATCATACGAGGTCGACATATATCTTACAGGTGTGCAATCACTTCACAACTTGATCCTTGTGGTCGAAGGTTCTGAGTCCTGAAATCCTTTTCTTGCTTCCATGAATACTTCTTTTTCTTTGTTAGGGTTAAATATAGGCATTTTTCCAACTGCTTTTCTTACCCAAGTCCCATCAGTAGGATTTGGTCTGTTTATGCGATCATCAGAATTCGAAGCTTCGTTTGTCCTGTCATTTCCTGTCAAAGCTCCACTTCGCATCACAACATGGATGTTGCGATATTTGTTTCTTTGCTCAGCTGTGATCATTTGAATATTCTAGTTCTGTCCTTCTGGTCTTTTTTCTTGCATTTTTCCTAGCAAAATGGGACATTCTTCAATGATATGGTCAATTGATTTAAATACTTACAAGTAGTGCATGGGTTCTAATAGTCTCTTGGTAAATGTCCAGGTTGAGCGCAATTATAGAAGATAATATGACCTCTTCCTCGTCCTTGGCTAGTGTTACGTCCTCTTCCTGTAAATCCACCACGTCCTCTGTATGTGCCTTGATCATATTGCGCATTTTCATTATTGTTCCGTGTTTCTCCTTGGACTCTGTAGACATCATGTTTTCTTTCTATCATAAGGTCGTATGCTCTATAGTTGGTATCATCATGGCCAACTGACTTACAAAATGTGTAGTACAGATTCTTTGGTGTCTGTACATACTTCTGAAGTAGGTAACAGTCCTCTGGGCGATGTCCTCTACATAGGAAAATATTGCACCATGGTCCTTGAGGTTGATTCAATGGATTCTTGGAATGTCCTTCTGCTTTACATTTAGTACACAAAACTTCTTCTCTTGCTTCTTTTCCTTTCTTCATGTCTTGTAACTGTAATGTCAGGTTTGCTAACTGTTTCTGTATCTGTACCATGCCTGTGCTAGTTTCTCCTATGGGCGAAGCTTCTAGTTTCATCGCAATTTCTAATGCCTCTGTTTGCGAAGCAACCTTCTGTTGCATCAATGGTAATCTAATGTGGGGAAACAACATAGCTATAAACCATTCTTGATGCTGTTGCAGTGCTATATCAAAGCTAACTTGATCCAACAAGGATTTGAATTTCTGATCAAATTCCCACAGAGTCTCATTAGGTTTCTGTTTTATTTCTTTTATCTCTGTAATGCATTGAGATTCTGACTTAGGCTTCTTAAATTCCCTAATCAACATAGTTTTGATCTCCGCTAATGTTCTATTCTGTCCAACAAAATATTTCATAAACCATCTTAACGCTCTGTCTCTGAATGTGGTGACTAATTGTGCTTGCTTTATGGCATCATCTTGTACTTGCTTAACGTTCCACACAACATCACAGAGAAACCAATGTTTCTCTGGATCTTCTAGACCGGTTCCTTTAAAAATAAGTATCTTTATGTCGTCTTCCATCCTTCTTCTAGGAGGTATAGGGTTCTGAAACAATGGAGGTACACCAATACTTGACTAATTATGAGTGCTTGTTCCTCTAGTATCACTACTACTAGTGTTTCGTGGACTATTAATATTTCTTTCTTCAACTATAAGTTTCTGCAGAGTGATAGGCTGATAACCACTACATCTAGGTTATGTTTCACTATCAGACTTAGTTTGAGATAAATTTCTATCACTTCCTAGCTCAGTTTCTAGGATTGTGGGAGGTTCAACTTCACGAGACCTCTTTCTAGTGCTAACTTTATATCTTTTTCCATTGCGCAAAATGCCAATGTCTTCGTCTGTATCACTATCTGTGTTTCTTAACATTACAAACTCAAACCCTAGGAATCTGATTGCATTTTTAAGATACCTTTTTCAACTAATAGCATTTTAATGCATAAAATCAAGTTTTTTAGGTACTTACCTCTAAATCCTTGGAAAAAATATCCTTCTGTTGCGCTGTAAGACTTTAAAGTGTCCACAACAAACTCTATAATATATTCTTCCAATAAGCTATCCAACCAAAAGTCTACTACTCTTGAAATTTGGTTCTCAATCCCTTTAAGTGTCTGAATCAATTCTGGATTCCAAACTGTAGGTTCTTCACCTTGAAAGCAGTTTTTTTGTTCTATTAGCCTTGATATCCACTGATGTAACTCATTAGAAAAATATGCGAAGAAAACTTTGTGCAAGTCAGTGAATATATACATATGCAACCATTGTTCTGTGGTAAGATGCGGATGTTTGTTTTATTTCTTCGCAAAATCACGTTCTGTCTGACTTACCCAGTTCTGTATTTATTTCTTCTCTGGATTCCACATCAACATGACACATCGCCAAAATATCAATTCAATCACAACACAGAACCATTACGATGATCAACTGCATATATATAGCGCAGTGTTGTATTCAAGCAGAGAGTAAGTACATACACAGAGATATAATCAAGACAAGGGATGAGTGGAATGCATTCGGCTTTCTTATTCATCTTTGATAGGTATATTTATACATCTTACATGTGGTTGGAGCGGTTGCACCCACTCCAACTACTTCTTTAACTATATTATTACATAAGTAACTAATGAAAACTAAGGATCCTGAAGGGTCCCCTCCAACATTTCCCCACCCTCAAAATCTTTCTTCGTCCCGAAGAAAGCATTAACAACCATGAAATGCGATTCCTTTAGTCTCTGTCAGCAATCTGGTATGGCCAATCAAGCTTTTCACCCCTTTCACCTTCCTGCCGGATTCATCTTCCACGGTCCAGGAGATTCTGGGCTTCCACGCTCTGCCATTGCACCAAATCACCATCTGCTTGAAAAAATTCTGAAATGACATTGAATAGATGTTTATGTGTGTCAGCACTGGGGGGCTTGATCAATTTAAGTGTTCTTTTGTCATTATTAACGTGAAGCGCTTTCTCTTTGTGGTATAGATGTCTTCTGCTTGAATACATGGTTTTCGTAGACTTAGTTGTCGTGAGGCTTCCTGCAAGCTTCGAATGTGTCGCTGCTGCTTGTGGTCGATACCGACTGATATTGGTCGACTTGACTCGACTCGACCTGAATCGACATGATTTATTAAGTCGGCTAGAGACTGACTGAATTACAAAATTATAATACAAAAAGGTCGACTCTCGACCATATTTAACATTGACTTCATTAAAGGACTCGACCACTTACAATATCGACAAATGACTCGACTATTTGGAATTTCGACCATTTTTAGTACTAACCATTTACAACCGACCATTGAACAGTACAATTATGTCGACCACATTATATTGACTATAATGAAGAGTCAACTAAATAGATTCGACTACATAAGTAAAACCTCAACCATTTTATCACGACACTTATTTGGCAAAGCATATTGACTAGTTGTAACATCCACCCGACCACATTTTTACATACCCGACCATTTTTAAAATTTCGACCAAAATACAAGACAACTTTAAAAGATGTCGACTTCGACCAAAGGGAAATTCCGACCATATTTTACATCGACCATTTTAACATATTCAACGCAAAAGTACTAATGACCATATTTTTCCTTGACTAAAAAGTGAGGTGGCTCATCGACCAATCTTTTACATCGACCATAATTATTTTGACTAACAATTTTCAAAGCCATAAATGAAGAACATCGACCAAGCAATGCAGTTGCTCCAGCCTATTTCCCTTGGATTGATAATCGATTCTCACACGCAGATTATTGATGTTCGACAGTTATGATCAATAGCATTCAGCATAACGGGATAAAGTATAGCCATCTTATTACTCCAATGTTGAAGTTCCTTTGAGGCTGCAATCTTCGGGTACCAGTATTGCGATCTTCTAATGACAACGTAACACATTTCTTCTGAGCAACAATAGGTCGAGAAACAGATTTTGCTAAAAGATAGGTCCATGCAGTCAACGACACATGCAATCGGCGTGATTGGGATTGTCTTTGATTGCTCGGTTTGAATGATTCATCGTTACATTGCTTTAGTCGACAAGTTGCTGAAGACGGCGATGGAGAAATAATTCTTGTTTTCTAATAGCTTTAGTCGACTACTCGACCATTTTTATACTTTGTGTTACAGATATTTCTCCCTACGGATAAAGAGAAACTCTCTTAGGTCAAAGAGGTATAGATCAACTCTAAACTAAGACAAAAAAGAAACAAATGCTACCTCATTCCCTAGATATTAAACTAGTGTTTTCAATTCCAGTATCTGAAAGATGAGAAAAGATAACTGACCTTTTGTTCTGATGTTTGTCCAATTGAGTCTTTGATCTTGAAGCTCTCGCAATGAACCTATGAGGATCAAAATGACAAACAAGTGCACAATATCTTCCAAATAATTGAATCACAAGTTAGATCTATATTCTACTGAATACAATTTATGTAGATGAATCATGATCAGAACACATAAATAGGGAAACAAGACAAGTTATACTTTTATTGAGAACTCAAAAGTGTTTACAAAATAGTTGCTTGATGTCCAAGCCAACTCCAGCTCCAAGTTCTTCCACCTCTAGCTATCTTTGCAAAAGGATTATGACCATAGGTTTGATGCCCCAAAAGTCCTCCCTTTAGCTCATGGAAGGCTTCTCTCTTATAGAATATGGGAAGGTTAAACAACAAGAGAGAAATATGGATCTGTGGAGTATTTAGTGGATCAAGCCTACTAAACAGAGATAGGAGTTGAGATCGAATCAGAGGTGGCAATCCCAATGATATCTCTCGAAAGTCAAGATCCCAAAATCCAAGGCAAAAGGTTAATTTTGGATTACCGCTCCCCTAGAACAGAGCATAACGCGGTAGTACCGCTCCCTAGGGTAGGATCAAGGTGTGGTAACCCTAACTATCGCTCCCTAGTAGATGTGCAGGGCGCGGTAGTGTTTGCAAATAGGGTCAAAATGGGTGACACGTGGCAGAAAAAGTGTTTGCTTTCAGTGTTCAGTCAATGGTTTTCACTCTGGATGTTCAGATGATCTTTAAGGGGAACTGTCGTTTAGGTTGCTGGTGCAAGGATGCGACACTAAGATGTAATGTGTAATATTGAGGTATAACAGATGCCCCCTAAAGTGTGAGGTCAGAAGAGATTGATGGACGAAATACTTTACAAATACTTGCGGAGATAGCATCGAGGGGAGCAACATGGAGCTGAAATAGAAACAAAGTGTCAGATATACCACCGAAGCAGGCATTCCCATGCTCGAAAACAATTGACTCAAAGCATGGCTGTCGACCAATACATTGCAGATCCATGAACACTGAGATGATATAGACCATAGACAAATCATGGCTACTATGAACAATCGTAGATCCATGAGACAATAATGACACAACCACGACCAATACATAAGTGGATCTATGTGAATACAGGGATAAGGTCTTCCACATAATGACTTGGTGGAAACCTGACATAATTGAGGTACAAAAAGGTGCCTAGGGTCTTCTCCCCAATCCAAAACGATACGAATCTAGCCATGTGATTACAAGGTGTTGAAGTCGAACATGGTAGAAACCATTTGATTATCGGTCAATGATGTGAACCGTTAACAAATGCGAGGGAAATCACCAATGACGACAATGATCCCCAAGGTATCAATAGTACATCTCAACGAAATGCGAATAAATGAGTTGATGTCGAGCATCCGAGAGATCATTCAATCAGAGGTCAATGATGAAAACCTACTTTTGAATACGAGGAAACCTGCCATTGAGGCATGCAGGTACCAAGGTACTAGTGGTTGACTCCTAAGCCTAATTCCTGGATAGTGATTTGGCGTTGACAGGAATAGACTCGTCGAAGGTGGGCCATAATGATTCCCACATCATCGACACTAAATCGGAACGAGAGATAGTATGAAATGATGAAACAATAGAACATGTACTGATACAGCGGAAGTCTTGACACAACGAATGACTTAGAACAAATGCAAACCCTTTGAACATATAACGGCATGAAGCGGAACCTGGCAGCAAGTATTATTGGTAGCAGAGGATGAACACATGACAAGTAGGCTCGTGGCCAAGGCGACGACTCGAGATGATGACTATGACTAAGCAAGAATAGATGAATACCCAAAAATAGACAAGGGACAGAAGCATGCCATGTTCAAAGGTGACGACTGACGAGATGCCAATAGAATAAACTTGACTCATTTCCCATTTTCCCTCGACATGATGGACGAGTACCTCTTTGTTGTTTTACGAGCTAGAGGAGGATAACAGATGCTCAGTATAGCTCATCTCATAGATGAGTCCAATCTCACATGTTTTTCGAACCTGAGAAAGGAGGGGTTCATCCCAAAGTGGGCCCTTTGATGTTGAATTTTAACGAGTCCAAGGAAGGAAAAATCGGTCGTCATTTCATGTTTAGAGAGTCTGAAAAGAACTAAAGAAGACTCCAACGGTCTTTTTTTGTAAAGTTAGCCTCATCGCTTGAAAAATGGTAAAACAACGCAGGAGAGGACTCTTCCAGTCATGATTGGCTGGAGTATTCCTTTTTCGTAAGTAGTGCCCCCTGGTCCGAAAAAGGGGTAAACTAACACCAGGGAGACGATCATTCAAATCCTTTTACAAGCGTGAACGAATCAATTTCGCTTGGCCATCTTTTCCTATTTTAGGAGTCTAAAAAGAGCTTAAAAAGGACTCCATGAACAACTTTGTCATGGTTGATAACCGAGTACGACAAAGGAAAAAGTAAACTCGACACAGTTCCTTTTCCGTAAATAGTCTAGCGAGGCCGGATAAAGTGATAAATCTATACTCGTTAGACACACCTTTTTACTCAAATTTTTAACGAGCACGATAACGTTATCAAAAGCAGTCGAAATCTTTTTCATATTTGAACCAGAGCACGAAAAAGTAAAAACTAAGCTCAAACCACTTTTCATATTTTTAACCAGAGCACGAAAAAAGTGAAAAGTAAGCTCAAATACTATCTTACTGTTTTTAACGAGCTCGAAGATAGGTTGGAAGAATGCTCATGACGTCTGCTTCATTTTTTAACGAGCTTGTAATAGAAAATGAACTATGCTCAGAGTACTGGTTTCATTTTTTAATGAGCTTGAAGCCAAAGGTAAACTATGCTCACGGTTAAGGCCCATTGACGGGTTCCTTCCCAACATCATGACCAGAGGTTGGTAAATGTCCCCAGCATGATTTCTAGCGGCTAAACATGCCCCCCAAGCTTCGTTTCGTCTAACTACTCTGCTTCCTTACCCAAAAATCCTGGCTACTAATCTGAATGTGTTCACCAGGGGGGTAGGGAGAACCAGGACCAAGTGACCCAGGCAGATGAAATGAAGGTTCAAATCCTAACTCTAGCGAGAGACTCGAACAAATGGAAGGGAGATCTATTTCATTTTTACACAATCTTGAAATAGACAATAACAATGCTTGAAAGGGTCATTTTTATTTTTTAACGAGCTTAAAATAGAAAGAAATTATGCTCGAAGGTAGTTTCATTTTTACACAAGCTTGAAACCGCAAGTAAACTATGCTTGGGATTGGTTTCATTTTTACACAAGCTCGAAACCAATGGTAAACTGTGCTTGAAGGTCAGTTTCATTTTTTAACGAGCTTGAAACAGAGAATAAACTATGCTTGTAGGAACCTATTTCATTTTTTAACGAGCTTGACATAGAAAGGGAACTATGCTCATACGCCTCCGTCCTTAGGGGGAAGAAACCACTAAAACATGTGGAACATTTAGGGAAGTCTGGTGACTACGAGTCATGCGATGATTGGGTTTCACAAAGGAAAGCTGATCAATGGTCACAACATTCCCATGATGGGGAAAATACATCACTCGAAAGAGTGTAGACACTACAGCCTTCATGGAATAGACATAATCATGTCCAAGGAGTAGATTAAAATATAAGGGACCTTGGACTGCCATAACATCAATACTGACAGTTTTCCCTCCCAAAGTGATAGGTAACTGAGGAAGGGACCCTAAAGGTGCAGTAGGACTTCTATTGAAAGCCAGTATCTGGTCAGTGACAGGCACAAGTCGAGGAGAACCTAAGGCTTGCCAAGCAGTTGATGTTAGGATATTCCTATACTCCATCCTAGTCCCACCAGTATTTTGATCATTTACATTTTCAGTCATGCATGCACTTTTAGGGTTTGCATGCATCATTTAGGGTTTGCATGCATTTGCATGCATTCCAGTCATCAGTCCAACACCTAGCCCTCAGTTAGCCATCCCCCGAGAGCTTCTCTCAGATCAATTTTAGCCCTCCTAGATATTAGTGCGCCCTTCCTTCTTGATTTAAGGAAGCCACTTGTCCTTTCTCACCTACCAGTCCAGTTTACTTCAGTTAGCCACCAATCTTTCCTTGATTTGAGGCCAGACTGACTCCTCACTACTGTTATCACTCCGATGAGACATGACTACCTGTTCTGACTCCAGTTAGCTCCTCATGCGCCCTCCATTGATCCTCCTTCATTTAGTTAGTGTCTCCATGTGCCAGTTACATTCAGTCACACCTACCACACTCAGTTAGACTCAGTTTGGTTGACGGTTGACAGTTACTTGTGCATTGATGACTCCACTGATGATGAGATAGACTACTAGTTGTGCTCCGATGACACTCCAGTGATCCTTTGATCACTCCATGAAGGCTAATTCGAATTTCCACCTTAGGCATTCGAATCCTCATGCATTGTACTACTTATTGTCCATATTGTGATTAATTAATAGGTGTGTGTGAAGTATTTTTTCTTCTATCCGAGTTCTACTGTATTATTATTCTGTTGCTCATTATACTGCATTAACCACTCTTCTATTTTCCTACTTAATCATAATTACTCTTGTGAGGTCAATATCATCTCTTAGATCTGCTGTGAGGATTTTCACATGGTATCAGATCATGTTGAGAGTATTGTTTATCTTCATTCCTGAGAGTTTTTTGCAGGTTATTACCAAGATTTCGAGTGCAGCAGTTGCAGCATTTTTTGCATCTTTGCAGCAGTAGCAGTTGCAGATATTCTCTATTGTTTTTGCAGGTTTTCTATAGCTTCCATGTATTCATTGGGAATTACTCCTGTTTCTCCATTCAACTATGATGAATGGAAACCACAAATGATAGCACATTTGAAGAGACATGGTATCTTTGATTATTGTTTTGAAAGAGAGTTCGAATCCTATGATGAAGAGTATGTCTGGTTAAGTGAAGGTGAACAAGCTTGTGCAGTCATGAGTTATGCTATGTCTCCATGCATGGTATGTGACCTCCCTTATATTTCATCTCCAAAAAGGATATGGGATTACCTGGATGAAATATTTGGCAGACAGAATGAAGGGATTGGTCCAAACCCCTTTAAGATCAAGAAAAGTGATGCATTTTCACTCCTTGATGATCTCAATGATCATGAACCAGTATCAACCACATCTCATATTGAATTTGTCCACAAAGAACCTGCAGATTCTACACTCATGCTCCAACTTTCTTCTCTTTCTGTGCCAGCTCACACTCTAGATATTGCAGAAGGTCCTAAATCCTCTCTTGCACCAGAGTCTGTTGGTTTGCATCATGATCACATGATTATTTCGGAGGTAAAATCAGCTATTCGAGGTAATGCATTTGATCTCCTCAAGCAATCACCTCTTATTTACTACTATAAGATCATTATTTCATGCTTTCAGAAGGTTATTGAAGATTATGGCTATTTCCACTTGCTTGGGATAATTTCTCATGCATATCATGGTTTTGATCTCACCCTTGCTGGTTCAAAGGAGATCTCAAGAAACCATGGCCATTCGCTTGGGATAATTTCTCATGCATTTACTGGTTTTGATCTCACCTCTTATGTTTCAAAGGAGATTTCAAGAAACCATGATTCAAGTCTTGGATCTAATTTGGATTCTAAGCAATTACTACTTGGGATAATTTCTCATGCATATAATAGTTTTGATCTCACCCTTGCTGGGTCAAAGGAGATCTCAAGAAACTATTCTTCAAGTCTTAAATCTGATTTGGATTTCAAGCAATCCTTATTATTTGATGGTTCTTTTTGGCATAATCTCACCCATGATGGTTCGAAGGAGAAGACAAAAGACTATCTGCATATTCATGTTTTTGATCCTACCTCAACTGATTTGAATCACAAGTTCAAGGATCATCCTCATACTTTTGGATTTGTTCTCATCACATTCGATCTGAAGAGCAAGTAGAAGCACATGCTTTTTGAGCATGATCCACTTCTTCCCAAGAAGAAGATACCTCTAGACATATGACCAAGTATCACACCTACTTGAGTTTGGAGCATTTATTTTTTTTGTGTGCCTTACAGTCTGTTTTGAGGGGGGGGGGTGTTTTTCCCATGAAATTTTCCCCACTTCCTTGGGTTATTGACTGTTATTATTCATTGTATTGGGCGACCTTTGGTCTTAGTTACCAGGGACCAGGATGGATTAAGGGGGGGTTTTAGGATATTCCTATACTCCATCCTAGTCCCACCAGTATTTTGATCATTTACATTTTCAGTCATGCCTGCACTTTTCGGGTTTGCATGCATCATTTAGGGTTTGCATGCATTCCAGTCATCAGTCCAGCACCTAGCCCTTAGTTAGCTATCCCCCGAGAGCTTCTCTCAGATAAGTTTTAGCCCTCCTAGAGCTTAGTGCGCCCTTCCTACTTGATTTAAGGAAACCACTCGTCCTTTATCACCTACCAGTCCAGTTTACTTCAGTTAGCCACCAGTCTTCCCTTGATTTGAGGCCAAACTGACTCCTCACTGCTGTTATCACTCCGATTGACCTCCGATGAGACATGACTACCTGTTCTCACTCCAGTTAGCTCCTCATGTGCCCTCCACTGAGCCTCCTTCATTCAGTTAGTGTCTCCATGTGCCAGTTACATTCAGTCACACCTACCACACTCAGTTAGACTCAATTTGACTGACGGTTGACAGTTACTTATGCATTGATGACTCCACCGATGATGAGATAGAATACTAGTTGTGCTTCGATGACACTCCAGTGATCCTTTGATCACTCCATGAAGGATAATTCGAATTTCCACCTTAGGCATTCGAATCCTCATGCATTGTACTACTTATTGTCTGTATTATGATTAATTAATAAGTGTGTGTGAAGTATTTTTGATTCTATCCGACTTCTACTGTATTATTATTCTGTTGCTCATTATACTGCATTGAACACTCTTCTTCTATTTTCCTGCTTAATCATAATTACTCTTGTGAGGTATACATCATCTCTTAGATCTGCTGTGAGTATTTTCACAGTTGAGGATAAAATACTAACAGAAGCTCCCTCATCCACTATGGTGCGAAAGATTTCCTTATCGGAAACTCCTATAGATATCTGAAAAGGAACACTCGAAGGAAGACGAGATTCTATTAGACCATTCCAATCAAAGGAAATAACCTCAGTACTTGAAGGGAGTCCCGCGGAAATGGATAGGGTTTCCCCTTACCTAGGACATTCTGAATTGATTAGGAAAACATCAACGATTTCTAATTCACTCTCGCTTGGAAGATAAGAATGAGATGAAGATTGTGTTAAGGTGACTGCTTCAGTCTGGACTTTCTCCAATGAAAGAGCGGGATCAAGTGGATATGACAATGACTCGATCACTTCACTCTCGGAAGGGAGAGTGGGATCAATTGCAGATGAAACTGAATTGATCACTTGGTCAACTAGTAGGGGGTCAAGGGACAACTTACTATCGTTTGTTGGAAGCACCCGTTGAGAACTAGTAATATCTTCCAACCACCGCGAAGCTTCATCCATGCTTGGAAAAAGGAAAGTACGGTGCATACCCTTGCATATCAAACAGGGATATAGGACTTTACCCTTTCGACCCTTCACTAAGGGGTCACTGGGTGAGGGAGTGCCATCAACATGATGGCTAGAGGTCGACGATACAAGTGGTTTGGGGTTTTTAGACCACACTTCTGACACACGGGAAAGACCGGGGAAATCCTTGAGAAGGTGATCACCCTTGCAAAGTTTGCAAGGGAACTTGGGCTGGCGGGGTGTTTTCATAGAATGAGTGCCATTAGAGGCAACTGGTTTACGCTTGGTCTCTTTCTTATCCTTATTCTTCTTTATCTTCCTTTTCTTCTTCTTCTTATCCTCTTGGTTACTAACACTATTTCTTTGATCAGATGAGGAGGAAGAAACGGAAGAAGATGTATCTTACGAAGAAGGGGAAGGATTAGTTTGGGATTGACTCTCTTGTGGTAGAGAGTTAACATTCAAAACATTGGGTACAACTAGAATCATTGGATTGAATAACCATACCGGTAATCCTATGGTTAATCCAAGAAGATTTAACGTGGCAATAAAGGGAGGACCAATATCTCCAACTGGAGGAAATACAAAAGGTACCCCTTGAGGAGGGGTCTATTGATTGGTAGTCCTAGAAGGAGCTTGGGATCATGGAGATGTATCCACCATGGAACAAGACTAAGTGATGTGGACAAAGTCTTGCTAAAAAGAACTCAAAAAACCTTAGGCAACCGGGCGTGCAAAAGGGGAGATAGGAAAAGACAAGGCTCACAGGCCAAAAGAGCAAGCTCAAAAGACTAGACTGAGGCTGGTGCCACAATAAGCGAGCTGTACAACAAAACGGCCAGAATGCCAATAAGCATCCCTACAAAGAAAAAGACCCTCTACAAAATGACATAGCAAGCAAAACCTCCTAACTAAGAGCTGGAGACCTCAACAAGTTGTATCCTTCGCAAGGTGATGAAATCCAAGTTGAACAATACAAAATGAGAGACCAATAATGGAAGGATGTCCCTCTACCAAAAGGGATCTTGGGTAAAAGAGCCCTATTAGAAAACTCACTAAGATACCTCGTTCATGACACGTTGGAAAAGGTTTTCAGCGCTTCTGCCTTATCACCCTTGTATCACCAGTATGGTGGCCGAAGAATACAAGGAAGATAATGATCGATGTTGCCTTAGGGCTAAGTGGAGTGCGACATTCCACAGATTTTGTTCGGTTCTCGATCTCGCGGCGGTTTAACCCCTGAAACAAAAGGAGACCCCTCCAAAAACTGGTGTATGAACGTGTCAACAAATACAAGAGGATTTTAGTACCCTAAAGACAACGACTATGTCTTAGATGAAAAATGACAAGGGGGAATTATTTGGATGCCTCTCCCCGGTGTCCTACCTAACTACCAAGTTCTTTTGATTTCCTCAAGTGAGGTTAGTGTTGGTTTATTTAGGGGGATTAATTTTAGAGGTTGTCTTACAAAATCGGGTTGTGGAAGTGCAACTTGATGGTGTTGTGACGACTCAAACCATGCAAACGAAGATGAATCGAAATGAGCCTTTCTCTTTGATGAATACTAGCTAAAGCAAGGAAGAATTCTTTCTGTTCCCAATATGTACAACCCAATGCAAATGCAATTTTATTTCTTTTCAAAATGATAGAAAGAAGTAAAAGATGTACCCAAAACTAACCCAAAGCAATAAAAAAGTTTTTATATGAACACCAAATGTAATAATTCTAATCCATTTCTTATCTTTTTACACTTGAAAAAAACACATCCAAGCTACGGAGAGAAAGATTCTACAAACGTTTCCAATTAGATGCAAGACAAAGAAAAGCACTCAACAATTCTATCTAACTCGAATGCACACAAATCAAGCAATTCTTTCTTCTTCTTACAAATGTGAGACCAAAAATTTCAAATGATCGAATTAAAGCAAGAAGAATACTTATTTTTTCCAGTTTCATGAATATAGCAAAAGAGTGACAAAATCAAGCTCTTCTTTGAACTAAAGTGGAAACAAGGAATCAATATTTTCCAACAATCATTAGATAGCTCAGCATGTAAGGGAAACAAGATGCATAACCCAAGGAAAAGAGGCTTAAAAAGACATGGATATCCCACACTCAAGCAAACTCAAATTTTTTTATTTTTTTTACAGAGACTACCACGGGTCTAAAGCCAAACCAGGCGCGGTAATATAGACAGTACTGCTCTGTAGTCTATGGCAAGGGTGCGGTAATATAGATAGTACCGCTCTTTAGTATATAGCCAGGGCATGGTAATATCCAAAAAAAAGGAAAAAGGCGGGATGTTTAGAAAAGTTATTAACCTTTCAGGGGTTTGTCACCCAGAGGACTCACTCATCATGGACAGGGTTCTGAGACAGAGATGAGAAAGGTGAATGGAGGTCACAGAGACAAACTTTCACAACTGGTTTGAAAGAAGGGAAAATTTACAGTCAGAGATGAACGAAATTAAAAGAACCCAAAATAAAAGTTCCCCAGCGGAGTCGTCGGTTTTTGTTACAGATATTTCTCCCTACGGATAAAGAGAAACTCTCTTAGGTCAGAGAGGTATAGATAAACTCTAAACTAAGACAAAAAAGAAACAAATGCTACCTCATTCCCTAGATCTTAAACTAGTGTTTTCAATTCCAGTATATGAAAGATGAGAAAGAAGATAACTGACCTTCTGTTATGATGTTTGTACAATCGAGTCTTTGATCCTGAAGCTCTCGTAATGAACCTGTGAGGATCAAAACGACAAACAAGTGCACAATATCTTCCAAATAATTGAATAACAAGTTAGATCTATATTCTATTGAATACAATTTATGTAGATGAATCATGATCATAACACATAAATAGGGAAACAAGACAAGTTATACTTTTATTGAGAACTCAAGAGTGTTTACAAAATAGTTGCTTGATGTCCAAGCCAACTCCAGCTCCCAATTCTTCCACCTCTAGATATCTCTACAAAATGATTATGACCATAGGTTTGATGCCCCAAAATTCCTCCCTTTATCTCATGGAAGGCTTCTCTCTTATAGCATATGGAAAGGTTAACCAACAAGAGAGAAATATGGATATGTGGAGTATTTAGTGGATCAAGCCTACTAAACATAGATAGGAGTTGAGATCGAATCAAAGGTGGCAATCCCAATGATATCTCTTGAAAGTCAAGATCCCAAAATCCAAGGAAAAAGGTTAATTTTGGATTACCGCTCCCCTATAACTGAGCATAACATGGTAGTACTGCTCCCTAGGGTAGGAGCAAGGTGCAGTAACCTTAACTATCGCTCCCTAGTAGATGTGCAGGGCGCAGTAGTGTTTGCAAACATGGTCAAAATGGGTGACATGTGGCAGAAAACGTGTTTGCTTTCAGTGTTTAGTCAATGGTTTTCACTTTGGATGTTCAGATGATCTTTAAGGGGAACTATCATTTAGGTTGCTGGTGCAAGGATGCGACACTAAGACATAATGTGTAATATTGAGGTATACCACTTTGATGCTGGATGTTCTTCATAAGTTACTTCGAGCAAACGCCAAATTTTCCTGAAGTCTCTTAACCTTCTCGATAGATTTGAGTGAGCCGTCTTCAATGATATTGCACGTAGTATCTCAAACTCGATGTAGACCAAGGAAGAAGGTGATGGCTGTGGCAGAACCCTATCCATTGCGACCAACATTCGACGACCAGAATGTGTAACTGGGCTTATTTTCATGGCTTTTGCATAGTAATCGATTAGCTCGAATCATCATATGTAGAAAGAAATTCATGTATATGCTATACCATATTATACACATTCATCCAGAACAGTATCGACAGACTACTGGATCGATGAGACAAATTTTAGATGACAAATAACAGAGCTGACGTGTTAGTATAACAGATAAATAAATTAACTCTGGTCGATGAAGTCATTCTTCAAACAAAAGGTCGACATCGACGACTGATCATGGTGATCAACACATACTGCCCAATCGATGGCCGACTGCCTTTAACTGGCTCTTAAATTTCTCCATCGACAGTCGACTTATGAATTCTATAGTCAGATCTTCAAGTTCGACGGACAACCGCATTGGTGGAAGAATGATGGATAGGTCAACGAGAAGGTGATAGTATGCCCAGTCGATGCTAGAGTGAAAGTAGCAGTGGCCATGATCTCATCATTTTTATCAGGCTCATGTTGATAATCCAAATAGCAGGTCAGATGTCCTTTCCGCCATCGTTGGTTTGTGGACGTGAGTATGTTTTTCCTTGAGCAAGAAAGTCGACAGTGGATTATATTCAATTGACAGAGTTATCCTCTTCTTTGCGTTTATCAACTTCTGATTTTAGGCATTTTACTTTATCTGCAACTTCATTTTCCAGTTCTTCATTGTCTATCTCTTCCGTAAAAATATTTTGCAGACTCCAAGTTAGTGTGTGCTTCAATAGCTTTTTGAACAGACTTCTTGGTAGGCAGTTGCAATGCAACGACGGTTCTATTACTCGCGATGGTCGAGCTAACGTAGCCTGGAGTCGCTCCCAATGATCAGGTCGGATGACAGACTGGCTCTCCACGATTGATCAAGTCGGATACTGCATTCTTCTCTTGGGCGCAGGTTTTTCTTTTCTGTGGTCATTATGTGCAGGTGTGTTTCTTTGGGGAAGCAAGCACTAGCATTCTTTGGCTTTCTTGCAGGTTTCTTCAACGAACGTTGCACGATTTCCTTCAGATTTGATCACACAACATCATCATTTCTAACCATTTCTTGCAGGGTTCTTTCTCCTCACGATCTTTTGTAGGTTCGATCCAGCTTCCATGCGCTGCTGCTGTCACCCAGACCGCATGGAAGAGGCAATGACGCCAGATGTTGTATTCAAGCAGAGAGTAAGTACATACACAGAGATATAATCAAGAAAAGGGATGAGAGGAATGCATTCAGCTATCTTATTCATCTTTGATAGGTATATTTATACATCTTACATGTGGTTGGAGCGATTGCACCCGCTCCAACTGCTTCTTTAACTATATTATTACATAAGTAACTAATGACAACTAAGGATCCCGAAGGGTCCCCTCCAACACGCGGCAACATAATCATTGTTGGAATACATTTCTTCTGGGTTGACCCGGGTTCTGCGATTATATTTGTAGACCCAACAAAATACCCCTTTCACCGACCCTTTCGGCATCAGCTTGCGAATAGGCTTAAGTCTCACCCGAGGCGAAGATGGGTGGTTACAAAATCAGGTTTCTGTAACCGTGGTGATGCGTAGATGTGGAAAGTGACCTCTTAATGTGGTTCTGAACTAGCATATACTCAACATAATAAGATCACATGTGACTTCACGCTTTGTAGTTATCAACAACCTACATAATTCATTAAATCACTGTTGTCTTTGATGTTACTACTACGCATTCATCATAATTAGTGTTCTTCGCAACATTCATACACATGTGTTCTTCTTACATAACATATGATTTCCATTGACATACATATGAAAGCAAATACATAAACATACTATAACATGAACGCAAAACACATCATAGTTTCATACACATAACACAAGGATTTACGTGGTTCACCCCCTAGATGGGAGCTACGTCCACATGAATTGTTCTTATATTACTTGGAAGGGGGTAATAGTTCCAGTCTGTGCACTCAGCTGCAGACTCTTCTCTATAATAGATCTCTACGCACTCAGCTACAGAGTCTTTTCTCTCTTAGATGTCTCTCCCTCATTCTAGATTTAACTCTAATAATAATCAACAACAACCAACCCTTCCTCATACAAAATTTCCCTTTTTATAGATGTGACTGAAGGTCACATATTACAATAACTATGGGCCAACACCCATAGTACCCTTAAACCCAAAAACCCGTGGCTCTCCTGTTGACTACGCTTTGATTTAATTTTTCTATAAATTCACTGTACTTTTGCGCTGCTTCTTCTGATTCTGGCGCTTCCTCTGATAGTCACAGTTTTGACTGCGCGACTCTGACTCTACAATGGCGCATCCTTTGCACCATTATGCTTCTTTACTCTCTGCTTCTATAGATGTCAGTTTGTCACTTCAGCCTTAACTTATTCAACTACCTATGGCTATCTTCAATACTTCATATTTACTAAGGGGACAGGTCCTTTCCTGTCGACTTCGCTTTGCTCCATACCCTCCTCCCGGGAATTGCGGAGTTGCTTCTCCCAAAACTGACCGATGTTAGGTCTTACCTAATTGTACTTTGCCATCAAAACTTCTTGCATTTGGGTTGCGCCCAACAAGAGTGTTTTCCTAGAGGAGCCTACCACAAATTGAAGTATAAGAAAATAGGTCCTTGCAAGATTCTCAAGAAAATTAATGAAAATGCTTATAAGGTAAATTTACCACCTGATTTTGATAGTTCCCCTATGTTTAATGTTTCTAATTTATATATCTTCCATGGGGATGACCTAGGTGATGAAAATGAGGCGGAGGTAGATTGGAAACATGCCATTCCGAGCAAGAAAAAGAAAAAGATTGCACATATTTTAGATAAGAAGACCCTTCACACTCAGCAATACCAACAATACCGATATTTGGTCTGGTGCGAAGGCTTAGCTCCAGCAGAGAGTACTAGATTATAGAGGGGGAATTGATGAATCTAGATCTCGTTAAGTGGAATCGGTTTGAAGATAATAACTTGCAGGAGCTGTGTTCTTTTCAACCATAAGAGAATGATGCGGGGATTTCTATGGGTTGAAATTAAAGAAGAAGAAGAGGAAGAAATACTGTAGGGATTTTCGAGGGTGATAACTTTTGACTCATTTATCCGTTTGGGATCAAATTTAACAGGAAGTTGTGTTGTGAAAAAAATTGCACAAGGGTGCATCCCTCCACTTGGTAAGGGGCCAAGTCTTGTAGGATGCAGCAAGACCTCAATCCTTGGAGCCCCTTGAGGGTGTGTTTCCTCCAAATGATCCTGCAAGTGGTTGTTAGTGGAATTTAAATAAAAGAATTAAACTAAATAAAAGATAACAAAGGAAATGAAGAAGAATGCAAACATAAACAACCAATGTATGCAAAGCCACTTTGTATTTCCTAATGGTAAAGCATGTACAACTCCTAGGCGGTATAGGCTTCAAGGGAATATAAACTCTTATCCAAACTATATGCTAAGTGAGTGAGAGAACAATGGATATAAACTCTTGCCCCTTGGAGGAAGGTGGCAAGGGAGATTTGGAATGCTTACAAAGGTAGGAAGAGGTGAGCTATGAGGAAGCTCTAACACAAATCCAACAACATCACTTTGCTCTTTTTTCTCTCTGCAAGATGCATGTCAATGGATTCCTTTTATAGTCAAAGAGGTGGCCAAGAAACAACTTGATCCAAATGTGAATGCCGTCACCTCATGAGGTGGTTTCAAGTACACAAGGGGGGCTATTTAATGCCACAAGGAGTGTAAGAAGCCAACTTCAGATTGTTGGAGGTGATGGGGCTTTGAAGAGCCTTCATTGCATTGCGAAAAGTAGGTGGACCCTCCATTTTGATAGTCCTACGGTTATCGAAGGAAAATCCGTGCGAGTATCGCGCGGGCAATGAACTGGTAACATGCGCTATAACGGAGGTTAATAATGGTTCAACCGTGCGACCTCTTCTTTAGACTGTTTTAGGGCACTCTTGGAATCATGTTGCATTTTGGATTTGTTGAGGATGCCTTTGGTGAGCTGCATTCTCTATTTTGATGATGCCTTACTGCAAGAATTGTGGAAATGTCGCATATGTGCGAGATTTAGGCATTAACAGATACCCCTTGATGTAAGAGGTTCAGAAGGTACTGTAGAGCCGATAATGCATCATAGTTTCTTGTGTTTCTCTCATGTTTTGTAGTAGACAAAACATATGTGGTCGAGAGGGGCATCCCATGGGGGAGGAGTGTTGGTGACGACCGATGAAGTTGTAATAAAGAATGATGTTTTATACAAATGAGGTGGGCATATCCATGCTCATGAAAAAGCAGTCAAGAAGATTACAATAAAAGAAGACCGAGGGGTACACTCGAAAATACTTCTAGTACATGGATGAAGGCAACTTTGATCCACGTGAGAGTAAACGAACTGAGAAATGATGTTGAGTGTTGAAGAAGTGGAACTGCTGAAAATCATGAGAATACCACGGGGTGGGAGACCAGAATGGTGGTGAAGTTTCCTAAGGGGAAAATTCACTATTCTAGATGGATTGCAAACATGGTTTGAAAATGTGAACACTGATACCTTCAAGAGTACGTTTCCCGCTGATGCGAGAGATGTGTTGACCTCGAGCATAAGGGAAACCACTAAGTTAGGGAGCACTAATGACTCTCCCGAATGAGTTTGAGTTGATGCATTATAGTGATTGAAAGGGACCCCGGGGTACAACTACAACTACTGAAACTCTTAGAATATAATGATTTGATGTCGACGAGAGCTGAAGTACATGATAAGACGAGGGTCTTATCCTGAGAACCAAGATCATTTTGTAACCAACTATTGGATGGATGGACTTGACACAATACTGGTTGGTAAGCGTGAGGCTCATAACTTCCTTTGGTTGATGTAAACATGGGGAGGGAAAACAACAAAATTCCTTTAGGAATGGTACAGAGTGAAATATAGGGAGACAAACTACAAGTGAGGGGATTTGATGGAGACATAATACTAAGCGTAAGGGTGACCGGAAAAATGGATAATGTTGGGGGTATTGAGACTCAAATACATTGATGAAAGGTGACCATGGGTTACTTGCAAAATGAATCAAGAGATCTTGCGGTTTTATGTGCATTAGGGAACTTGTTTGTACATAAAGAATAATCAATGGGGTCCCCACAGTTTTCTATGTTTCGGGGGATCAATTTGAGTGGGTTGGGGGACGCTTTCCAAGATAAGGTGGGATTTTTTTAGAAAACGCAAAGACAGGTGCCCCATGAATCAATGCCATGCAGAGTGTTCCTACGAGAATAACTGATGATAATTGGTTACTTCAGAGGATAGGGGCCCTAGTGGTGTCTTTGCGGGGGTTATGATACGAGGAATTTTGCTTGATGGTGGTATCCACATGGAGGTATGAGTGGTCAGTGGTGAATCTTGATCATAACATATGCCTAGGAAACAGATGGCATCAATTGCAAGAGGTGGGGAGTAAATGCATAACTATAAAATGATGAGTGGGAGGTGATCTTTTCAAGCTGTATCAGATTCCTCAGGCTTCTGTGGGTTTGACATCATGGGTGTCAATTTATGAAAAGGATTGCAATGTGTACACCCATGGGGGAACATGTTATTCACAGTGATGACGTTGATGGCACATCAAGATTGGGAATGAGGGCCTTACGGTTATCAGTGGGAATATTGGTTAATACAATGTGAGTGGAGGGAAAACAATGCGTATATGCCAGTTTCAGAATGATACCTATGATGATAGAATCCCGACAATGTTGCTGAGGGATGGAGTCTTGTTCTTATAATGCAAAAACAAGAGTTGTAACTGCATTTCTCGGTCGTGATCCTGCAGATATGGTGCACATACCCAAGTGTAGTAAAGAACGTGACAAAGGTATTGGCAATGCAGAAAGATAAAACCAAAACCCATCGTACCCGTGCGGTGCCTGTGAAAAAGAGGGCCCTGGTGAAACTTTTCAAAATAGGGAATGGTCGGCTCCATGTTTAAGATCTCGAGGTGTTGATCGCGGTGGTGTGAATGATTTGTGAAATGGAGCTATGATTGTTTGGAATGTCAGTTCGAAATTCGGGGTACATGAATATAAATAAGGGGTGGGGCCCACTTTTTGAAATCATTTGTATTATTCCTTGACGATCGCCTAGAGTGTATTTGTGATGATTCTGGGAGATTCGTGCATTCTTTGGACAAGCCATGAGTTGCAGGTGTGCCTTTACCCTAGGATTTTGATTTGGGTAAAGCTAGTTGTAGGAAAAGTGGGTCCCTAGGGTGTCAGGGGCATGTTTTATCTCATAAATGGATATCGCACGATATTTAAGAGAAATCTTGCGCGATCACGTGGGATAATGGGAAAACCGTGTGCGATAGTAGCGTAGCATGATATTTTCCCAAAATCGTGCGCGGTAGTAGTGCGGGCACTTTGCGCAGAAAAAATGAACTGCTTCGCGTGTAGCGTGAGATATAAGTGCTTCGACCGTGCGCTAATGTAGCATGACTGTTTATCGTACAGTCGCGCTACATAGTGCAACTGAATCGGTTAACTCCCATGCGTTGGCGTCGTGCAGGTAATCTAGATCGGGACAATGGTGGTTTTAATGTCCACACTAGGAACACATCGAACATGTGTGATTTGTATGCATTGATTTGGACTTAGTGTAGGGAATGACGACGTGCCCACTTCTACAGTCGATGGATCATGGGTTAGACTGACCAAGGTGTTGAGCGAGTTCTAGAGCTTTGGTAAGGTGGGGCATAGGTTGGTCATGTGACCTTGTTTTCCACAAAGAGAACATGGTGGAGTGACTCTCTGGGTTGGAGTATTGGTTCATACGGGGGCTTTTGACCATTGTTGGTTGATGCCCCTTGCTTTGGGATATGACCTATGGCGAATCGAATGTAGGGTTGGGTAGGAGGGGGCCTTTAAAATTTGGTTGTTTCACGCCCCATGTGGTGGTATTAGCGGTGACCAGCTGTGGTTTAGTTGCAGATGTCATAGGTTTGACTAGAGGAACAGAAGGCCTAACTGAACTAGTAAGCATAACAACCGAAACATGGACAGAATCATAGTGGGCTACATGTTTAGAAGCCATTTCTGGGTAGGGTGGTGTAAGGTACCATATCGGAATACCCAAAGTGAGCCCAAGTAGAGTTAATTGAGTGATAACTAGTGTGCCTTGTACACCGGTGGGGAGGTACAAGAATGAGATCTGAAATATCGGAGGTACCGATCGACTCAAAGTTTGTTTAATTCCATCGCTTAGCGACAGTGCTAATGATGTCATTGAGGTGGATACGGGCCCATTTTCAGTGGTGAAAGTTGTGCACATTAGTCCACTGGTGGATGTGGGGATCTCGAGTGGTGGTCCAGAGTACACTCCTAGAAAATTGGAGTCCTTATACATGCCGGGGGAAATATCAACATAGGGAGGTTGATTGGTTCCTGTGATAGTAGGAAGGATATTGTAAGGGTTACTAGTGGTGTTGGGATCATAGTAGTTACACTGTTCATGGGTGAAAATATTCCCATTTAAGGAAAACATCATGATACGAAAGATTGCGGAGGAAACTGCCTTCATGGCGTATGTTGTGGAAAAATTGCACAAGTGCACCCTTCCGCTTGGTAAGGGTCTAATCCTTTTAGGTTGCTATAAGGCCTCAGTCCTTGAAGCCCCTTTTGGGTGTGGTTGGTATTCCTCCAAGTGATCCTGCAAGAGATTGTTAGTGTAGTTCACATCCAAACATCAAAATATTGATAAAAATAAAAGAAATATATGGGGGGAGAACGAAAACACCAACAACAACCAAAGATATGCGAAACCACTCTTGTATTTCCCAATGGAATAGTTGTAGAACACCTAGGAGGTGAGGGATTCAAGGGAAGCCAACAATATCCCTTAGGGAGGCCTTTCTTGTCCAAACTAAATGCTAAGTAGATGGTAGAACAATGGAGAGAAGCACTTGCCCCTTGATGGAAGGTGGCAAGCAAGATTGGGAATGCTCACAATGGTAGGAAATGGTGGGATATGAGGAAGCTCCAACTCAAATCCATTAGCATAAAATTGCTCTAATTTATCTCTACAAAATGCATGCTAATGTCTTTCTTTTATAGGCCAAGAGGTGGGAAAAAAACAACTAGATCCAAATGTGAACTCTCATCCCCAATGAACTAGTTCCAAGGTACACTAGGGGGGATGATTAATGCCACCAAGTGTGTGAGGATCTGAATTCAGAACCTCGGAGAGGATTGAGCCTTTAATGCGCCACTGGAAGTGATTGGTCCTGCCGTTTTGACAATATCACGACTATCGAAGGAAAATTCGCGAGGGTGTCGCACGAGCATTGTTCAGATAACCTGCGCTATAGCATGAGTCAACTATGTAATACCAACACTACCCCTTTGTTTTGACTGTTTCTTGGCACTTGTGGACTCATGCTGTGTTTTGGATATGTTGAGGACGCATGTGGTGATATGAATTCTTTATGTTGATGACGCCTTAGTGGATGAATCTCCGAAATGTCACATGTGTGCAACTTTTAGGCATTAACAAATGCCCCCTGATGTATGAGGTTCATAGGGTACTGTAGAGCTGATAATGGATCATGTTTTTCTATTGTTCCTCTCATGTTCTATAGGACGAAGCATATGTGGACAAAATAAGGTTCTCCCACGGGGGAATATTGTTGGTGACGACCGTTGGAGTTGTAATAAAGAATAGTTTTTATACAAACAAGGCAGTCATACCCATGCTCGTGAAATGTTTGTCAAAGTGACTACAATGAGAGGACCAATGGTGTCGACTCTATTGTACTTCTGGGACACGAATGAAGGTAGATTCAATCCATGTTTGAGTAAGTGTCCCAGGAATTGCTACAGAATTTTGAAGAAGTGGAACTACTGGTGACCATGATAAGTCCACTGTGGTGGGTGACCGAAATGGTATGTAAATTTGCTTGATAGATTTACTATACCAAAGAGACTGCTCCATGACTTCCAAATGTGAACACTCCTACCTTCAAAAGTAAGTTCCCCCCTGATGCGATGATGTGTTGACGTCGAGCATAGGGGAAACTACTTATTTAGGGAGCACTAATGGATCTACCTAATAAGTTTGAGGTGATCCCTTATAGTGATTGAAAGGGAGCCCAAGATACAACTGCAACTACTGCAACTCTCAGAATATTATGTTTTGATGTCGACGAGAGGTGAAGTACATGATAAGACGAGGGTCCTATCCTAAGAACTGAGAGAATATTTTAATCAACTAGTGGACGGACATACCTGACACAAGATTGGTTGATAAGCGTGGGTCTAATAACTTCCTTTGATCCATGTAAACATGGGGAGTGGGGACTGCAACTTTTCTTTCAGGATGGCACATATTGAAACTAGTGGAAACAAACTACAAGTGAAATGGATTTGATGGAGACGCAAAACAAATGGTAATGGTAACCGAAAAAACAATTACTGCTGAACATATGGAGACTCAAATACATCGATAAAAGGTGACCATGGGTTGCTGCCAAAATAACATGGTGTTCCTGCAATGTGAGGTGTTGAGGGAACTGTTTGTACATAAAGAATGTTGGTGGGGTCCCCAAGGCGGAGTCCCAACAGTTTTGAGTGGATCGAGAGACACTTTACAATGATGAAGTGAGGACTAACTTGCAGATGCAAAGGCAGGTGCCCCATGAGCCGATTCTATGCAGTGTAGTCATGCGGGAAACTGAATGAATGGGTTGTTTTTGAGGGTGGGGGCCCCATAGGTGTCTTTGTGGGGGTGATGAGACAAGAGGTATTTCGAATGGTAAAGTGCTCATGGAGGTATGAAGGGGATTTGTGAATCATTATAGTAATCAGTGTTGAGGGATCTAACGAGTGTCTACTTGGTGGAGTAAATGCACAATTATGAAATGATACTCGAAGGGAGGGCCTTTTCAAGTTGGGTCAGATTCCTCGAACTTGTGGGGGGTCGACATCATGGGTTCCAATTGATGACGGGGATGGCGATGGTGCACACACTGACGGGGGAACATGCTATTCATGATCATGATGTTGATGGCACATCAAGGCCATGAAAGGGGTCCCTATGGTTATCAACGGGAATACTAGTAAATGCATTATAAACGAAGGGTAAATAATGTCTATATGCCAGTTTTGAAATGATACATGTGGTATGGTGCATGCCCCCTATTGTTAGAGCTTGGAATCTTATTCTTATCATGAAAAAATGAGAAGTTCCATATTGTTCTGATCGAGATCTTGCATATATGATGCATATACCCAAGTGTAGTAAAGAACATAACCAAGATATTGATAATGCATAAATCATTTAACCAAAACATTGCGTACCTGTAGGGTACTTGGCTAGGAAAATGTTAGGAACATGTGTCAACCCTTCTCTTTACTTTGTTGGTATATTGTTGTTGGACGCATATGCTTTGTAAGTCATCCCGTAGTATTATATGTTCCATGGTATTGATCCATAGTTTGTATTAGCCCATAGTATTATATGTTCCATGGTATTGATCCATAGTATTGGACGCATATGTTTTGTAAGTCGTCCTGTAGTATTATATATTCTATGGTATTGATCCATAGTATTGACGCATATACTTAGTATATAAGTACGTGTTGAGGCCAATGAAGGCATCCACGATTTATTTGTATTAAGATTCCTCAAAGGAGGTTTCCCCCTTGAAGTGGCCTGCGATCAATAAATATATTTCGTGTTCTACTATGTCGTGCATTTTCATCATTTAATTGTTGCAGGTTCCTCACATTTGGCATCAGATCACTTTCTTGGGCTCGTTGGGTGGAATTTATGCCAATTTTTTTTCTCGCATCTATATTGTTACTTTTAATTGTAGGTTTGGATCAGGGAATAATACCTATCTGCTTAACTATGGGAAGTAATTGGGCATATCCCTAAAAATCATTGCGAGGAGTACCAAAGGAACCCCAAAGTAGCTGGCCCATGAGGAGGACCTGCTAGAGAAAAGGGAAACGACCCCTACCTGATTGACTAGATCCCACCCGTGAGGTAAACCAAGAGCTGTCGTTTGTGGCAAAGCAGTTATCAGTTTTACCTAAGCCGTGGAGTGAGGGGTAATGCCCCAATACGCAAGTCGTCAAACAACATTGGTGGCCGAGTGAATCCCCTGAACCGTTAGGAAGATGAGCATACATGGGGTCCATATCTATTTCCAGGTGATAAATCACAGATTCCATCTGTCCAAAGCTGTTGCAGATCAATTTCGATCCGTTTCAGATCCATTTTGAAATCCATTTCAGATCCATTTCAAAGCCAGAAATCCCACATTTGTCTATTTTTAGGGTTTGCCATAACTTCTTTGATTTTCACCCAATCGCCTTCAAAGTTTTCCATAGTATTCATTTCCTATTTCTGCTTCTTTATCCTCTCAGAAAAAATTTCCCATTATTTCACCCTTCTTCTGAAATCCCCATTTTTTGCTTCCCTGTCCATTAGAAAGTGTCCAAAACCTAGTCAAACCTAAATTACCCATCAAAGTTTTTGCCAAATCCAAATTTTCCTTTACTAAAGAAGTTTCCGTTTTTGTTTTTTACCCATTAAAAAAAAAAAACTCCTGGTTATGGTCGTCACCCACACAAGAGCAAAAAACATGGAGGAAGAACTTGCAGCCCTCAAAACCAAACTCCAAGATCTGGATGAAAAATTTCTCGGCCTCCATCTTCAACATTCCACCATGAACAATAAAAGACAGCTAGAGTCTTCTGTAGACAGTGGGTTCTCTTCTTCCAGCAATTTTCGTGGGCCGAAGCTTGATTTTCCTCGCTTCAATGGTGATGATTCGACTGGATGGATACACTGGGAAGAATAGTATTTCAATCTGCATAATACTTTTGATGTCAACAAAGTTCCACTTACATCCTTTCATTTCGAACGAGAAGCCCTTCAATGGTACCGTTGGTACATCAAGGCTCATGAAGAGACAAAATGGACAGATTTTTTCCAACTCCTTTTGCAACGATTTGGTCCTGGTGCTTTTGATGACTTCACAGGAGCACTCACTAAGCTTCGTCAAATTGGCACTGTGAGAGAATATTAGACATAATTTGAGAAATTGGCTAATCACACAAAAGGATTTCCTGATGAATTACAAAGGAGTTGTTTTATCAGTGGTCTAAAGGATGCAATCCGATCTAAGGTTAAAATGTTCTGTCCCAACATAATGATGGAAGCCCTAGGGTTGGCTAAGTTGGAAGAGGACAAGATCGCAACCCAACAACGCTCCAAATCCACTTTTGTTCCATTCAGAAATATGGTTTCCCAATGACCTCCCATCACTCCAACTCCTATCAAGCATTTGTCTGAAGCAGAGATGCAGGTGCTAGCATCAAGTTTTTACAGTGAAAAAGGTGGGGTATAATGGAGAAATGTTTTGAAAGTTTTTTAATATGATGAGAAAGCCCTTAAAAATCTCTTTGGTTTCATGATTATGTGGTTAAATGTGACCAAAAAAGGTGGATAAAAGCGCTAAAAGGGATAGCCAACAAAAATAATTTTCTAAGAAAAATGCAAGAAAAATAGGCAATCGAAAGCAAAAAGAAATGTTATACAAGTTTAAAAACATTAATTCGAGGGCAAATAATGAAAGCGCTAACCATTATGCAAGATACACCATTGATCGGGTGTTGTGTTGGAAGGAGATCAACGGTCCACGATTGCCTTCGCACCGCCAAAGTGCGCGGAGGAAAAATGTTACAAATGGTTGTGAAAGGTAAAACCGGCAGACATGTGACAACTCTACAGCGCTTCGCAAACGAGAGAAGTGGTATGAGAAACCACTTTGAAGGGATGTGAAACCACCTTGGTGAAAGGTGTGACGTTGAAATCAACGGTCGAGGTTGATGATGGAAAGATCCAACGACTTGAGATACATTTTCAATTACAGTGCAAGTATCAGAAGATCAATGGCTCAGATTGTACTCAAAATAAATCAAAGGCGATGAGTTCAAAAGGTGCGTGAAGGATAATGGGAGGAGGCCCACTAGCGGAAAAAAGTTGAATCTTAAACATAGTGCATGTTTTACCGTTGATGCGTTGGTAGGTAAGAGATCGAGGATCCTAGGAGGTCCCGCATTGTGAACCTGCCTGAGCAATAAAGGGAGATAACGGTTGCGAAAAGTGAAACCAGTGGACGCGTGGCGACACCACAGTCCTTCGCAAGGGTAGAAAATGGTATTGCAAACCACTTTCGAAAGTTGGGAAACCATATTTTGCAGGATTAGCGCCAAAATTCGACGGTTGAGATTTGAAGATGGAGGAATGATCAGATGATGGATAATCAAAGCACTAAAAGAAGATTAGATCTAACGGTTCAGATCATCGCACGAGGGATCAACAAATAAGAAAAATGAGTGCCAGTAAAGAAGACCGAAAGATAAAGATAAAGGCTTATATATAGCAGTGGGACACACGAGAGTTGACATTTGTTATTCGAGCTATTGGGGTCAGAAGCTTCTGGATAGATGTATAGGGGAGAAAGCGACAAAACAGGTCGAGTTCAGGAGCTGTCAGTGAAAGGTATTCCATACAACCACTATTGTCAGAATTGTGAGGTTTAAATTATTAAAAAATGGAAGAAGCTCCGAATCTCGAAAGTTTGAAAGCAAAAGATGCTTTAGAAGATAGAGACCACGACATTTTTGATACTTCAGTCAGGTTATCTGTGTTAGAAATAAAAATTAAGCTGAAAGGTTTACAGGAAGAGGGTTTAGATGTACATAGGGTAGTACAGTCTTCTTTCATGTCTTTTTGCCCAGACCAATTTCAATCTTTCCCAGAGTTTTTTGTATGGTGTATGTCCAATTATTTCGAAGTCGAGCGGGTTGTCATGAATGTCCAGAAAACCAAAATTGTTTGTCCCATTGAATCCTCACTCGTTAGAAGTGCCCTTGAAGTCCCTGCGTCTCAATTGCTTGAGTCATAATTTTTTTTTGAAGAGACTGTCGTTAATTTCTACCGTCAGTCTTCTTCTGAGAATAGAGGAGTCTTTCTAGCCAATTGTCTCAAACCAGACCTGGAAATCGTAGATACTCCTTAGCCTTTAGACGTCAATTTCTTCGATGAGAACACACAGATGGTTCTTTCCCTAATTGCCCAGTTTTTAGGTTTTGATACGGACACCTTAGTGACATAATTTTAATTGAGTTTACTGTTCAGGATAAGTGTCGGTGTTCCAGACAGTGAATATAGTCTTACACCACAGCTCAATTTTGAGGAGTTTTTGATTGAAAAAATTCATACCCAATTCATGGAATTTCATAAAACGAGGCACTTCATATTTCAGTCGTATTTGATGAAGATGGAAATGTTTTATGGTCAAGAAGAGTTGCAGTATCCCCAAATAATCTTTACAAGTTTTCTGGAAGATAACATGTTTAATTACATGAATTACATTGCGTCGGTCATATATAAGATGATATTTGGAGAAGAATTACCTCGAGTTTTGCCAGAGATGAAGACTTTAATGCAATTGAGCAAAGAGTTAGCAGTAGGAGATTAGTTCTTGTAGAAGGATCACACAGTGATCAGATTATATGGGTTCATACGTGAACCATATATATTACCAACATTTCTAACTTTAAGGATTTTTGCTCTGGAATTCCTTAGACAAAAACTGATCGTTGAAGATTTTCATTTCTTACATTTTAAGAAAGATACTGATATAAACTATCCGTTGAAGATAGGTCCTTTCATTGTGAAGAACAAATATGCTATTTCACATATATAAAAATTGTTGGAAGACATGGATTTCAAGAAGGAAGTAGCTATTGCATATGATCCTTTCCATATTATTTCGGAGAGGAGACAAAGTAATCATACCAAAGATTTTGAGCATCAAGAATTGGAAGGATTGTCAAGGAGAGCTAATTTGTTGCAATATGAATATGAAGAGGAGGCGCCTCAAAATGCACAGGGGAAAGATCTTGCTTTGATAGAATTTGAAGTTAGAACAGAGGCCACATTAAATATTACAGAGATTGGGGGAAAAATAAGTTTTGAAGATATAATTGATTTAGAAAATGAGGAACAAGAGAGGGAGAAAAGGCCCAAAATTGATGTACAGAAGGATTTAGTCTCGTTTATAGATAGCGAAGGAGAGCAAAAAGAAAAAGATTCAGTTCCGGGAGTTCAAGTACAAGAATATACGTTTCAAGAGGCTAAAGAGGCTAGAGATGCGAGCAGATTTCAAACAAGGGCCGAAATGTATGATAAATATGGAGAAAATAAACGTACTTCCGCTCAAAAGACTTATGCTTTATTACCTAAAGTCAGAAGTTTGGCGAATTCAGAGGTTACTTTGGTAGCCAGTAGAGATATTAAAGAAAAAAATTTAAATGTGGAAGTATCGACAGAGGACAAGATAACAGAGTTAAAGTTAAACTTGAAGAAAATAAGTGTGTCTGAAAAAATCCATTTCCACAGGCAGACCAGAGAAATGATATATGATGAGGAAGGTACTGAAAAAATTGCTAAAGTGGCTATGGGAAAATGACCTCCATTTTCTCACAGAGAGAGAATTATTCTGAAGGCACCACCCTATAGGTGGATGACTAATGCACCTTATTATAGTCTCAGTCTTGGAAAAAAGTATATGGTCAAGAATATATTGGCCTTCCAAAATAGCCATTGAGCCAGTTTTGCACCTAAAACTGCCCTAAATGGCCTTAGGGAAATGTCCACCATTTCTCATCAGCGAGGGACTAAATTATTCTGACAACATAAGCTTTCAGGTGGAGGATTTGTGCACTTGACCATTGACTCATTCTTGATAAAACATCTATGGACAAAAAGATAATGGCATGCCAAAATAGTCAATCAAACTCTTTTGCACCATTCCAGAAAATGCTCGTCAATGGAAAAAATGGCTAAGTACTGAAAAACGTGCTCAAGTAACAATGGGAAAATGACCGTAATTTTCTCACAGAGATAGAGTAAATTATCCTAAAGGCACCATCCTGTAGGTGGATGAATAATGCACCTAAATATAGTCTCAGTCTTGGAAAAAAGACTCCGGACAAGAATATATTGGTCTGCCAAAATAACCACTCGACCAATTTTGCACCTAAAACTGGCCTAAATGGCTTTAGGAAAATTCCCACCATTTCTCACCAGTGAGTGATTAAATTATTCTGACAACATAAGATTTCAGGTGGATGATTTATGCACTTGAACATTGACTCATTATTGAAAAAAATTCTATGGTAAAGAAGATAATGCCTTGCCAAAATAGCCAATCAACATGTTTTTCACCCTGCTAGAAAATTTTCTCCATTGGCAAAAATGGCTAAATACTGAAAAATTGGCTCGTGTGGCTTTGGAAAAATGATCGCCATTTCCTCAATGAGAGAGAAAATTATTCTGAAGGCACCATCTTGTAGGTGGATGAAAAATGCACCTGAATATAGTCTCAGTCTTGGAAATAAGTCTTTGGTCAAGAATATATTGGCCTTCCAAAACAACCGCTCAGCCAGTTTTGCACCTAAAATTGGCCTAAATGGCTTTAGGAAAATGCCCACCATTTCTCATCAGTGATGGATTAAATTATTATGACAACATAAGATTTCAAGTGGATGATTTATGCACTTGACTATTTACTCATTCTTGATAAAACAAAATCTATGGAAAAGAAGATAATGGCCTGCCAAAACAACCAATCAACCTGTTTTGCACCATTCCAGAAAATGCTCACTATTGGAAAAAATGGTTAATTACTGAAAAACTGTAACAAGAGGCTATGGTAAAATGACCGCCATTTTCTCAGAGAGAGAGAGAAAATTATTTGAAGGCACCATTTTGTAGGTGGGTGACCAATGCACCTAAATATAGTCTCAGTCTTGGAAAAACAACTCTGATCAAGAATATATTGGCCTGCCAAAACAACCATTCAGCCAGTTTTGCACTTAAAATTGACCTAAATGGCTTTAGAAAAATTCCCACCATTTCTCACCAGTGAGGGATTAAATTATTCTAACAACATAAGCTTTCAGGTGGATGATTTATGTACTTGACCATTGACTCATTCTTGATAAAAAAATCTATGGAAAAGAAGATAATGGCCTACCAAAACAACCAATCAACCTGTTTTGCACCCTGCCAAAAAATGTTTTCCATTGGCAAAAATGGCTAAGTACTGAAAACTAGCTCAAGTGGCTTTCGGAAAATGATTTCCATTTCCTTAATGAGAGAGAGAAAATTATTATGAAGGCACCATCATGTAGGTGGATGACCAATGCACCTGAATGTAGTCTCAGTCCTGGAAAAAATTCTCTTGTCAAGAATATATCGGCCTGCCAAAACAGCCACTCAACCAGTTTTGCACCTAAAACTGGCCTAAATGGCTTTAGGAAAATGCCCGCCATTTCTCACCTTTGAGGGATAAAAGTATTCTAACAACATAAGATTTCAGGTGGATGATTTATGCACTTGACCATTGACTCATGCTTGATAAAAATTCTATGGAAAAGGAGATAATGGCCTTCCAAAACAGCCAATCAACCTGTTTTACAACCTGCCATAAAATGCTCACCATTGGAAAAAATGGATAAGTACTGAAAAACTAGCTCAAGTGGCTTTGAGAAAATGTCTGTCATTTTCAACAGAGAGAGAGAATTATTCTGAAGGCACCATCCTCTAGGTGGATGACCAATCATCGGAATATAGTCTCGGTATTGGAAAAAAATCTCTAGTCAATAATATATTGGCTTGCCAAAACAACCACTCAACCATTTTTGCACCTAAAACTGGACTAAATGGCCTTAGGAAAATGCCCGCCATTTCTCACCAGTGAGGGAATAAATTATTCTGACAACATAACCTTTCGGGTGGATGATTTATGCACTTGATCATTGACTCATTCTTGATCAAAATTCTATGGCAAAGAAGATAATGGCCTGGCAAAACAACCAATCAACATGTTTTGCACCATTCTAGAAAATGCTCACCATTGGCAAAAATGGCTAAGTACTAAAAACATGGCTCAAGTGGCTTTGGAAAAATGACCGCCATTTCCTCAATGAGAGAGAGAAAATTATTTTGAAGGCATCATCCTATAGGTGGATGACAAATGCACCTGAATATAGTCTCAGTCTTGGAAATATGTCTTTGTTCAAGAATATATTGGCCTTCCAAAACAACCACTCAGCCATTTTTGCACCTAAAACTGGCCTAAATGGCTTTAGGAAAATGCCCACCATTTCTCACCAGTGAGGGATTAAATTATTCTAACAACATAATATTTCAAGTGGATGATTTATGCACTTGACTATTTACGCATTCTTGATAAAAAAATTCTATGGAAAAGAAGATAATGGCATGCCAAAACAAACAATCAACCTGTTTTGCACCATTCCAGAAAATGTTCACTATTGGAAAAACTGACTCAATTACTGAAAAACTGGCTCAAGAGGCTATGGTAAAATGACCGCCATTTTCTCAGGGAGAGAGAGAAAATTATTTTGAAGGCACCATTTTTTAGGTGGATCACCAATGCACCTAAATATAGTCTCAATCTTGGAAAAAAGGCTCTGGTCAATAATATATTGGCCTGCCAAAACAACCACTCGGCCAATTTTGCACTTAAAACTTACCTAAATGGCTTTAGGAAAATGCCCACCATTTCTCACCAGTGAGGGATTAAATTATTTTGACAACATAAGCTTTCAGGTGGATCATTTATGCACTTGACTATTGACTCATTCTTGAAAAAAATATCTATGACAAAGAAGATAATGGTGTGCCAAAACAACCAATCAACCTGTTTTGCACCCTGCCAGAAAATGCTTGCCATTGGAAAAAATGGCTAAGTACTGAAAAACTAGCTCAAGTGGCTTTGGGAAAATGATTGCCATTTCCTCAATGAGAGAGAGAAAAATATTCTGAAGGAACCATCCTGTAGGTGGATGACCAATGCACCTGAATATAGTCCTAGACTTGGAAAAAAGTTTGTTGTCAAAAATATATTGGCTTGCCAAAAAAACCGCTCAGCCAGTTTTGCACCTAAACTGGCCTAAATGGCTTTAGGAAAATGCCCTCCATTTCTCACATTTGAGGGATAAAATTATTTTGACAGCATAAGCTTTCAAGTGGATGATTTATGCACTTGACCATGGACTCATTCTTGATAAAAATTATATGGCAAAGAAGATAATGGCCTGCCAAAACAACGAATCAACCTGTTTTGCACCCTTCCATAAAATGCTTGCCATTGGAAAAAATGGCTAAGTAATGAAAAACTAGCTCAAGTGGCTTTGAGAAAATGACTGTGATTTTCTCACAGAGAGAGAGAAAAATATTATGAAGGCACCATCATGTAGGTGGATGACCAATGCACCAGATAATAGTCTCAGTATTGGAAAAAAAATTTGGTCAATAATATATTGGCCTACCAAAACAACCACTTTTGCACCTAAAACTGACATAAATGGCCTTAGGCAAATGCTCGCCATTTCTCACCAGTGAGGGATTAAATCATTCTAACAACATAAGCTTTCAGGTGGATGATTTATGCACTTGATACTTGACTCATTCTTGATAAAAAGTATATGGCATAGAAGATAATGTCCTGCCAAAACAATTAATCAACCTGTTTTGCACCATTCCAGAAAATGCCCGCCATAGGCAAAAATGGCCAAGTATTGAAAAACTAGCTCAAGTGGCTTTGGAAAAATGACCGTCATTTTCTCACAGAGAGAGATAAAATTATTCTGAAGGCACCATCATGTAGGTGGATGACCAATGTACCTTAATATAGTATCAGTCTTGGAAAAACGTCTCTAGTTAAGAATATATTGGCCTTCCAAAATAGCCACTCAGCCAATTTTACACCTAAAACTGCCGTAAATGGCCTTACGAAAATGCCCTCCATTTCTCACCAGTGAGGGATTAAATTATTCTAACAACATAAGCTTTCAGGTGGTTGATTTATGCACTTGACCATTGACTCATTCTTAATAAAAAGTCTATGGAAAAGAAAATAATGGCTTGCCAAAACAACCAGTCAACATGTTTTGCACCATTCCAGAAAATGTTCGCCATTGGAAAAAATGGCTAAGTACTGAAAAACGGGCTCAAGTAGCTTTGGGAAAATGATCACCATTTACACAATGGGAGAGAGAAAATTATTCTGAAGGCACCATCATGTAGGTGGATGACTAATGCACCTGAACATAGTCTCGATCTTGAAAAATAGGCTCTGGTCAAGAATATATTGGCCTATCAAAACAACCACTCAGTCTAATTTGCACCTCAAAATGGCCTAAACAGCCTTAGGAAATGCTCGTCATTTCTCATCTTTGAGAGATAAAACATTTCTAAGAGCATAACCTTTCAGGTGGATGATTTATGCACTTGACCATTGACTCATTCTTGATAAAAAGTCTATGGACAAGAAGATAATGTCCTTCCAAAACAGCCAATCAACCTCTTTTGCACCATGCCAGAAAATGCTCCCCTTTGGAAAAAATGGCTAAGTACTGAAAAGCTGGCTCAAGTGGCTATGGGAAAATGACCGTCATTTCCTCACTGAGAGAGAGAAGATTATTCTGAAGGCACCATCGTGTAGGTGGATGAATAATGCACCTGAATATAGTCTTAGCATGTTTTGCACCTAAAACTAGCCTAAATGGCCTTAGGAAAATTCCCACCATTTCTCACCTTTGAGGGATAAAAAATTTATGAGAGCATAAGCTTTCAGGTGGATGATTTATGCACTTGAACATTGACTCATTCTTGATAAAACTTATATGGCCAAGAAGTTAATGGCCTTCCAAAATAGTCAACCAATATCTTTTGCACCATGCCAGTAAATGATCCCCTTTGGCAAAAATGGCTAAGTACTGAAAAGCTGGCTCAAGTGGCTATGGAAAAATGACCGCCATTTCCTTATTATAAGAGAGAAAAAAATATTTTGAAGGCACCATCATGTAGGTGGATGACTCATGCACCTTATATAGTCCCAGTCTTGTAAAAAAGGCTCTAGTCATAAAATAAAAATGTTAACAAGATCAATCTTGGCCAATAAAATAAAAAAATAAAACTTGAGGCTTGGTAGATCCGGGTTTATTTAAGATCAATCTATGCATTTTTTTTAAAGTGATAGCTTATGTCTATGTACTTTTTATGTCAAAGTACAACCCATTTATAAAAAGTGATAGCTTATGTTTATGCACATTTTTATGTCAAAGTACAACCCATTTATAAAATTCCCTCTGAGGCCAAGGCCTGAAAAAATATTAAAAGTAAGATGTCAGCATAGGGAAACGTGCATGCACAAGTCATGAAATATGACTTGGAAATACACTCAAGTCCTACATTTTGTTTCTGAAATACTTTGTACATGCATAATTTGTTTGAGTCTGAAATACAGCCTGTGTGCATCACTTCTGCTTCGAACCTAGACAACCATGGCCAAACTTGGAACAGGGGCGTCCTCTACCACAAGTGCAGTTGAAACAAGGGAATCCTCCTCTGTGACCACAGTTGAAACATGAGATTCCATAGATTATAGGTTCACAGTAAAAAAATTCCATTAGTATTCTGATGCATGGAGAGATGAAAAGAATTGGACATCGTGTATGGAAACTATCCTAAGGAAAGTAAAAGTTTTTGACTTTTTGTTTGGAATGTTTAGTTTTGTTGATGAGGAGATAGATGAGGCAATTTTGAATTATGATGCTGGGAATATGGAATTTAGAATTTTTGGGAAGCGAGTATATCTCAACCCTGATTTGGTTTCCCAAGCTACAAATATTCCACACAGAGGGGCAGCGATTTTAAGCTCTTGGAAAACCCCCAAATAGGAGAAGAAACTTATGGCCAATAAAATTTGTGGGAAACAAATATATGTTCCAATAAATGGTTTAAGAATGCAAGATGTCCCTCTCGGAATATACAAAAAATTGATTCATCTTGTCCTTAGGACGATTTGGAATCATCACAGGCAGGACATTTCAGGTGAATGTATGAGGGCAGTGAATTATTAGGTTGAAGATAGGCCTGTAGATTTTCCTTATCTATTGGCTAAGAAAATACACTCTGCCCTGCAAGAGAGCCAATTGAAGAAGGTTAAATTTCGTTTCATGGGCACACTTCCAAAAATAATTTATTTATGTCGACCCCATGCTACTGTAACAAAGATTGGTGATATCAATCAGCATGAAAATATATCTTTTCCAAAACCACTTGTTCATAAAACATACTTTAGGAAATATAATAGCAGGGGAAATAATGAGGAATTGCCAGTACAGTCGCCTCATCAGAATGAGGAATTAGTACAATATTTTGAGAACCATGAGGAATTACCGGTACAACCTCCTGAAAAGAATGAGGGATTACTAGTACAAACTTTTGAGCACCATGACGAATTACGAGTACAGTCTCCTGATTTTGTCACCATTGATGTAGTTCATTCTGCCACAACTTTGAAACAGATACATGGACATGTAGATGGAGGTCATTGTGAGGAGGTGAAAAACAACGAAATGGAACAAACTACTGCTGAATTTTCCATTCCTCAAGAGGTTCTTGATAGAATTCTTCCTAAACAATTGGAAATTGAGTATGATTTTTTTTTCAAATTTGATTCAAAGGCTTCCACTATGAATTTAGACAATCCATCATATAAGTTTGATAGTAGATTTGTGCTTAGCTTGTACGATAAAATGGATCATTTCAAGGAATAAGCTTCCTATATATGCAATTGGGCGGAAGAGGGTGTGATAAATATAATAATATTATAGAATTCCTCAAACAAATAGCAGTGTTGCAAAATATAGTTGTGGAAAATCAATTCAAAGTGAACAAAATTATAAAAGGAAAAGAAGAAATGGTTGAAGAATTATCCAAAGAAGTAGACAAAATCAATGATGACGTTGAAAAGGAAATCGAGTCGGTGAGGGTTGTGTATAAAGAGGCTTTGGAAAAATCTAAAGTTGAATTGAGTGAACTTAAAGAAGAGTTGAAAAAAAGACCCCATGTTTTAAATATACCACCAATAAGGACATAAATGGGTCCTTTACAAGTATTGGGGAATAAAATGAAAGAAAAGGAACACATAATACAAGGATATCAATCGAATATGAAAGAGTGGGAGGTAAGCCATGAACAAAAAGTTGGAGAATTAGAATCATTAATTTCCAGTTTGAGAAAAACCATTTCTAAGTAAGTTGATAAGATGAGAGCCAAAAGGTTCGAAAGGATCTCTGAATCACTGGAACTTAAAAACCAAAGGGGAGGAAAAAAAATTGGCAGTAAAGAAGATGGTGAGGGTGAAGGTAAGGGTACCAAAGGACACGAGGGTAAGGGTAAGAAGAAAAAAACACATACATGTACAATGTCCTTAGAAGATCGAGATAAGTCCTTAGCAAATCGAGAGAAGATGCTACATGGATGCTTCTCAATGAGCATTGCTCTAGGTGATGTGTTTGATTCATCACCATTATATAAAGAAATGAAAAAGAAGATGGTTGAAAAAGATGCAAAAATAAGAGAGCTAGAGTCAAAAATCTTGGACGGCCGAAAAGTTCAGCATTTGGGATGTGATATGGAAATTCAAACTCTAAAATCCACAATTGTTGATTTGCAGAAGGAATTACAGGGTCCAACTATTGTGATGATGGCAATTCCCGTCGTTCCCAATGAGACAGAGTTGAGGGAAAAAGAGCAGGATAAATAAATAAATAAACTGATAGTTGAATTGGATGAAGTTACCAATCAGTTGAAAAATATGAGACAACAATTGGAAGTTAAGGAAAAAGAAGAATCAGTGAAGTATAAGAAAAATGTGGAAATGTTGAATAGACTGATGGAAGAAAAACGTGTCTTGCTTGGAAATTTAAAAAAAGTTACACAGAAAGTTAAAGAGCTTGAAAACAAATTACAAAATGTGCCTCCTACATCTTTAGAAGAATCAGAGTCTTCTACGAAATGCAAGAGAGACCATACAGATTTGTCTTCTGCTTAAGAGGAGGGATTGCAACCATCTTAGAAACATGCTAGACATGTATAAATCATTGTATATATGTATTTATCGGCAAATAATGAAAAATGAATTTTTGTATGATGGAGTTTTGTATTTATCGGCAGATAATGAAAAATGCATTTTTGCATGATGGAGTTTTGTATTGATCGACAGATAATAAAAAATGCATTTTTAGTTGTCTTACTTTTTCTGTTGTTGTACATTAGTGAGTGATAGAAAATATATTCCATTGCTTATACACTCAAGGAAGTTTTTAGAGCATTTGCAACTATCCAAATATTTTTAATATCATTTTTAATATATTGCCTAGGATGACTTGGTGAATTTCGGCAGTAACAATAGACAGTTGTGCTCGATTTCATTTCTATGAAATAACAATTATACTGTTATTTTCTTGGGTAAAAAAAAATATAACTACACATGTAACAGAATGCAACCACAATAGAATGAATTTATGAATAAATATAAACAAATGGCTATTTTTTTTGTCATAAAACTTCAAGTTTTTATTTCTAGATATAAATGGCAATAAAATGCTTATAGGTGCATACACTATTAATCCTTTTGAGAACTATATCCAGCAATCTTCAAAATATCTCTAACCTCCAAAATATCATCAAAATAGGTCTCTTAATACATTAATAGCATAAGAATTCCATATCATTACAAATGTTTTGTTCTTCAACACTTTGCATACAATGTTTCTTTATGATCATTTTGGACTTTTTCTCTTTTTTGGTTGTCTCTTACTTGGTTTATCAACACCAATTTTAATATGATTGTTAGCTTCCATCACTTGGATGCCAAGAACTGTCCCTTGAATTTCTTGTTCTTCAACACTTTTCTCTGCCCCATTTATCGAGGATGAAAGACACCTTCTATTGTGAATCATATATTCCATCAATGGCATATCAACAGTAGTTGCTCCATTCAATTCTTGTATTTGAATGGTCTCCAATGCCTCTTTTCTCTAGGATGAAACACCCAAATTTTTATGGTTATTGTCACCAGTCATAATTAGGGTATCAGAATCAACTTCCCCTTTCATTTGTTGTGTTTGATCACACCAACCTGGCTCATTTCATGCGATCAATGTGGTAGACAAAGTCAGAGTTCAAGAAAAAGTTGTACCTTCAACCACAAATCAACTAGATTGATAAAGAAATGTTGATATGTAATGAATTGAATGAATATAATACTCACTATTGGAGGGAAAGACAAGTTGTTGTTTTTGGTTTTAACACCATTTTTTGCCTTATGCTTTCCAAAGCGATGTGATTCACGATAATCCTCTTCGCCATATTTGTTGATTGGTTTTGATCTCCGAAGATAGTTATTGAACTGAGAGGACATATTGATAATTAAACACACACATTATGACTCCTCACATTATAAAATGAAAATCGAACCATATAACATTTAATATTAGGACAACTTATTGTTGGTGGTGCAATCAATGATTTCTTAGACTATTTTTCCCATGAGTTAAATAGTTGTTCCACTTGTTGACAAGTGACATCAGGGAAACGTGATGCCAATTGTGTTGCAGTTTCCTTATTCAATTGATTTCTTGACTTATCATATTCAACACGAAGTTTGCTTCTAATATTTGAAGGCAATAATCTTTTTTGTCTAAACTTTTGGAAATTACCTTATGATCTCATAACAAGCTTGAAAAATTGTGCTCTCATCTCATTTACATGACACATTCTATGATGTTCAAACGTGATTATATTCTCCTTATGGACTCCTCTTCCTCCTCCTTGATTGATATTCAAAATTTTCATTTCTCTATGCTTATGCTCCATTACTTCATTCCTTAAACGTCCCAACGTATAAGGATGAATAGGCGGTGTCATCTCAAGAGCATGGTCCCCTTGGACATGCATATAAGGGACCATCTCATCTCCTAAACAACAAGAACACAACCAAATCAACTCACTTGCAAGGAATCCAATCCTACAATGAAAATGGCTCAAAATGTTTATCATGAATGAAATGATACCGCCATTGAAAATACATAATATGATGAAACCGACGTACATTTTCTCATATGCATATACACCATCCCCCCTACACCCTTGCAGCTGCAACATGTGGAATTCTTTATAACACTTCTACATCCTCACCAAATTTTTATTCTTCTCTTCATCTGGTAGGCCTTCAATAACCTAGAAACAATACATAAGTTTCAATGCATATGAATAAATACTAAGTTTTATGTTCAAAGTAAATAACGCTAAGAGACATTAAACAATAGTCCAAACATAATAACAACGTCATTTATTATTAGTCAAGGCCCACATAAAAAATAATTGATATGTTAACATAATTATTAAACCTTTAAAATTATCTCATGTCGAATGAGGATCTTGTCTGATGTTGATCCATATGATTTCCCATAGTTAAGATCATTGTATTGTTGGCTTTTATGATGGTATGGTTCTCTTGGCTTACTTGGAACACCAATTTTCTCCATCTCCTCCCAAATTTGAACAAATTTTGTTTTCTCCATGCCTCTAGTTGGATGAACCTTGTCATAATCTTGTGTAATTCTTTGAATATCACGAAAAATCTTCAAAATTGTTCGGATCCCAGCATGGAGAGAACAATATACAAGCTTGGACATTGATCCAAGAGTCAACTATAATTGGCACCAAATGTTTTCGAAGGTAAGAATTAGTGAAATACTAAGAAGCTTAATTTATAGTTAAGAATTAATCATGAAAGTGTGTACCTTTTCATCATTTCTTCTATCAATGGGATAGGTCTTCACAATAGTCATCTTTCTACCAGATAAGGTTGGTTTAATGTTTATAATATGATCATCTAACTTTTATTCCCATCCTTTTCTTGGTTCCAAAGCGAGATTCAAATCCTATAGTAATGTTCAAGAACATAGTTAGATTAAGAAAGTAATGGCAAGATATAAACATAAATTTCAAAACTTGTAATAAATTTGCATAGCTTACAAGGAGCAATTCTGTTGACATTGCATAGCATTCAGAAATACTACGAATAGTATCTCCTTCTTCAACGTCAATTTCATATGTAACCATGTGTATCCTTTTTTTATGGCATGTGCACCAAGGACAAAAATTATTTCACATTAGAGAAACACTATTATTGCATACTAAACTACATATCGCCACTAGATCATGGCACTCAAACAAATTAATTTTCACAACCCTTCCATCTACCATATTGATGCCACCTTCTGAAAGCTTATTTATCTATTTCATTAATTTCTCCTCATTTTCAGGATTAGCATCATGTGCTAAAACTTTTCTATATTCTTCTTTTCCATCCCATTTTCCAAGGCTTACAGAAGAGATCAATTCATTGTCTTCTAGTAACTCAAATACCAAGTTTACACAAGACATCAAGACATCAAGCCTACCCACCTCGATCATAATGTACGCTAGAATCAATACCAAGTTTGAAAGAAACTTCATTGACTATAGTTCCAGACCTCTTTTCAAATGATTCAACCATAAAGGAAGCATATGACTTTACTTGCTTGACCCTAATTCCAAATGTGAAACCATCAGTTATCTCCCAACCCATATCAATATCATCAGCTTTGCTCCACTTTTTCATTTCGCTACAAACTGATATTGGATTAACCCCCTTTAGTACACCATGAGCATCAATTATCTTCAGACATTGTAAATCCTTATGAGTAATGCTAGATTCGATAAATACTGAAGCCATGTTCCTCGGCATAAAATCAATACGAATCTCTGCGACAACAATTGATCGAATTTTATCAAGCAATCCATCTAGATGTTCAAGAACATCCTCAATTTTAGATTCTTCATTATATTTTTTGCTCATGAAGTACCCAATTTCAGCAATAATGTCATTTTCATCTACATCTTCAAGTGATTTTCCAGAAAACCATCTCCCAATATCTTTAAATTTTTCCTTCCCCTCATTTAGTTTGTGGTTATACCATCTCGGTCGCTTCTTATGATGCAATAAGGATATCCTTAAGAGGTTTCCTAGAGACCTTCTCTTAACATGCATAGTTTCATTTGCTGAAAACCCTTCTGGAATTTCTACTACAGCTTGACCAATTATAGAATTTTGATTTTTTGTAGTTGCATTTATATACATTTGTTCATGAAATGTAATTATTTCAGTTGTTTCATGTCTTCCAGTTGCATCCAAGTTCCTAAGAGGTTCATGTTCCAATTGCTACCCATTGGGTTCTACACTTTGATTCCCTTCATAAGTAAATGCAATCAAAGGCTCCCTAGGTTGTTGAGCAACACAACCTGCACTTTGATCAGAGTGATTTGTAACAACAGTAGCATCAATTACTGATCTTTGAGGGAAAACTAGGGCCTCATTTTGCAAAACTAGGTTCATTCTTTGGTACATATTTTTATTTTGCAAATCATCGTTCATTGTAAAGGCGACATGATTAAAACTTGTTATTTGAGGGAAATTTGGGACATGCACATTCTCTGAAACAGAGTTCATTGAAGTGGCAACAGGAATAAAATCTGTTCTCTAAGAGAAATTTGGGACCGACATATTCTCTGAAACAAAGTTCATTGTAGTGGCAACAGGAATACAAAATGTTCTCCGAGGGAAATTTGGGACCCTCACATTCTCTGAAACAAATTTCATTATTTCATAAATATTTCCACTTTGTGCATTAACATTCCCTTCAAATGCAATCCCTTCAAATGCAATTGGAGACAAATGTTGCCTATGTTGTCCAGCAACGGTGTTATTTGTCATAGGTTGCTTACATTGAGGACAATGAGTTTGAATAATGTTTGAATGATTGCTTGTTGTTTGAGGGAAACTTCTGGACTCATTCTGTGGTTTAGAGTTCTGATCTCCAAATACTCGACATTGTCCATTATCAACGCATTGCATAGTCTTTTTACCTCTAACATGAGTGAATTGAAGGACAATGTCACAAGGTTCCAAAGTTGGAATATTTGAGTAATCTACCCCCTTACGTCAACCTCTTTTTCGAGGAATATTTTGTTGAGATGGCTCATTTGAATGATCCATTGATGAGATACTCTGCAAAATAAACAAAAAAAATTGATATTGGCATTAGATTTCAGACAAAATTTCTCTACTTAAAAAAATATGAAATATATCATAAATGTAATTTTACACTCAAATTTTACTTGTAATTTTACACTCTAAGTAAAGTAACGTTGTGTAATCAAAATTTAAATTTATGTGTTTTTGCACTCTGCCAAAAAAATTATTCACTTTACCATTGACTAATTTTTCAAACAAAGTCTCTGGTCAAGGAGATATTTTCCTGCCAAAACAGCCATTTAGCTTGTTTTGCACCCTCCCAGAAAATTGCTCGCCATTGGAAAATTTGGTTAAGTATTGAAAAAAATGGCTTAAGTATCCTTGGGAAAATTCCCACCATTTCTCACCTGTAAGGGATAAAATCTTAGGAAAGCATGAACTTGCAGGTGGATGACTTATGAACATGATCATTGACTTAGTTTTGAAAAAACATCTCTGGTCAAGAAAATATTGGCATGCCAAAACAACCACTCAGTCTGTTTTGCACTTAAAACTGGCCAAAATGGCCCTAGGAAAATGCCCGCCATTTCTCACCTTTGAGGGATAAAACATTTCTAAGAGCATAAGTTTGTAGGTGGATTCACTTGACCATTGACTACTTTTTGAAACAAAGTCTCTGGTCAAGGAGATATTTTCCTGCCAAATCAATCATTCATCCTGTTTTGCAACCTCCCAAAAAAAGGCTTGCCATTGGCAAAATTGGTTAAGTATTGAGAAAAATGGCTTAAGTAGCCTTGGGAAAATTCCCACCATTTCTCACTTGTGAGGGATAAAAAAAATTAGGAAAGCATCAGCTTGCAGGTGGTTGACTTATGAACATGACCATTGGCTCAGTTTTGAAAAAAAGTCTCTGTCAAGAAAATATTGGCCTGCCAAAACAGCCACTCAGCCTGATTTGCACCTAAATCTGGCCTAAATGGCCTTAGGAAAATGCCTGCCATTTCTCACCTTTGAGGGATAAATTTTTTATGAGAGCATAAGTTTGTAGGTGGATGATTTATTCACTTGACCATTAACTAATTTTTAAAACAAAGTCTGGTCAAGGAGATATTTTCCTTCCAAAAGAGCCATTCAGTTTGTTTTGCACCCTCCCAGAAAAATGTTCGCCATTAGCAAAATTGGTTAAGTATTGAAAAAAATGGCTTAAGTACACATCTCCTAAGGTTAAGTACTGAAACAAACAAGTTAAATGGTTGTTTTGGCAGGTACACATCTCTTGTAGTTGCACCCCTATAGTCCACCGCTTCCTTAACTGCTCCAACTACTTCGTTGATCCTTGGTACTTCACATTTACTAAGGGGACAGATCCTCATCTCTCACTTCATCCCGCTTCCTGCCCTGCTCCTGGGAATTGCGGAGTTGCTTCTCTCAAAATAGGCTGACATTAGGCCTCACCTAACTCGTACTTCTACCATCAAAACGTCCTTTACGTGGACTACGTCATCAAAACTGCGTTTACTTGGGCCGCGCCCAACATATTGGCCTGCCAAACCAGCCACTCAGTATGTTTTGCACCTAAAACTGGCCTAAATGGCCTTAGGAAAATTCCCACCATTTCTCACCTTTGAGGGATAAAAAAATTATGAGAAGATAAGTTGGTAGGTGGATTATTTATTCACTTTACCATTGACTACCTTTTGAAACAAAGTCTCTGGTCCAGGAGATATTTTCCTACCAAAACAGTCATTCATCTTGTTTTGCACCCTCCCAGAAAAATGCTCGCCATTGGAAAAATTGGTTAAGTATTTTAAAAAGGGCTTAAGTACCCTTGGGAAAATGCTCACCATTTCTCACCTGTTAGGGAAACATTTTTTAGGAAAGCATCAACTTGTAGGTGGATGATTTATGCCCTTGACCATTGGCTCAGTTTTGAAAACAATTCTATGGCCAAGAAAATATTGGCCTGCCAAAACAACCACTCAGCCTGTTTTGCACCTAAAACTGGCCTAAATGGCCTTAGGCAAATGCCCACGATTTCTCATATTTGAGGGATAAAAAATTTTGAGAGCATAAGTTTGTAGGTGGATGATTTATTCACTTGACAATTGACTCATTTTTTAAACAAAGTCTCTGGTCAAGGAGATATGTTCCTGCCAAAACAACCATTCAACTTGTTTGCACCCTCCCATAAAAATGCTCACCATTGGAAAAATTGTTGTATTGAAAAAATGGCTTAAGTAGCCCTAGTAAAATTCCCACCATTTCTCACCTGTGAGGGATAAAAAATTTAGGAAAGCATAAGCTTGCAGGTGTATGACTTATGAACATGACCATGGGCTCAATTTTGAAAAAATGTCTCTGGTCAATAAAATATTGGCCTACCAAAACAACCACTCAACCTATTTTGCACCTAAAACTGGCCTAAATGGCTATAGGCAAATGCCCACCATTTCTCACCTTTGAGGGATACAAAAATTATGAGAGCATAAGTTGGTAGGTGGATGATTTATTCACTTGACCATTGACTACTTTTTTAAACAAATTCTCTGGTCAAGGAGTTGTTTTCCTGCCAAAACAACCATTCAGCTTGTTTTGTACCCTCCCAGAAAAATTCTCACCATTGGAAAGATTGGTAAAGTATTGAAAAAAATGGCTTAAGTAGCCTTGGGAAAATGGCCACCATTTCTCACCTGTGAGGGATAAATTTTTTAGGAAAGCATAAAATTGCAGGTGGATGGCTTATGGACTTGACCATTGGCTCGGTTTTTAAAACAAGTCTATGGTAAAGAAAATATTGGCCTGCCAAAACAGCCACTCAGCTTGTTTTGCACCTAAAACTGGCCTAAATGGCCTTAGGAAACTGACCACCATTTCTCACCTTTGAGGGATAAAAAAATTCTGGGAGCATAAGTTTGTAGGTGGATGATTTATTCACTTGACCATAGACTCATTTTTGAAAAAAATCCTTTGGTCATGGAGATATTTTCCTGCCAAAACGACCATTCAACTTGTTTTGCACCCTCCCAGAAAAATGCTCGCCATTGGCAAAATTGGTTTAGTGTTGAAAAAATTGGCTTAAGTAGACTTGGGTAAATGCCCACCATTTCTCACATGTGAGGAATAAATTTTTTAGGAAAGCATCATCTTGCAGGCGGATGATTTATGCACTTGACCATTGGCTCAGTTTTTAAAACAAGTCTATGGTCAAGGAAATAGTGGCCTACCAAAACAACCACTCAACATGTTTTGCATCTAAAACTGGTCTAAATGGCCTTAGGCAAATGCCCGCCATTTCTCATATTTGAGGGATAAAAAATTTCTAAGAGCATAAGTTTGTAGGTGGATGATTTATTCACTCGACCATTGACTCCTTTTGGAAAAAAATTCTTTGGTCATGGAGATATTTTACTGCCAAAATAGTCATTCAGTCTGTTTTGCACCCTCCCAGAAAAATACTCACCATTGGAAAAATTGGTTGTGTTGAAAAAAAGGGCTTAAGTAGCCTTGGGATAAAAAAATTCTCTCCTATTAGGGATAAAGAATTTCTGAAAGAAACAACTTGCAGGCGGATGATTTATGCACTTGACCATTGTCATTGCATTTCATAAAAACATCATTTCCAGAAATTAAAATTGTTAGTTTTTCACTTTGTTTAGCATAATAGCATTAAACAATATAATCACTGAAATAAAGACAAGCACAACAAACAAAAAGAACACAAAATTTCTCTCGTGGAAACCACAAAGGAGAAAACCTCGACAAAAATTCCTCGATATAGAATTCACCAAGTACAAGATAAAACCCCAAGACAAAATAACTTCCCTCCTTCACTTGTGTGTACTCCTCTCTCTCTCCTATGCGACCTTGAGTGAGTGAGGTGAGTGTTTCAAATAAGAAACGCAATCCCCTATTTATACTTTACAATTGAATTGACCTTTTACTAATTAGGTCGGATCTAACTCACCTCACTGGGTTGACCTGTACTCTTTACAATAAAATATTCTTTCTAGATCTTTCCAGGATGACCTAATCAGTTAGGGTTTTACATTGACTCTTACATTATTAATTACATCAATGACATCTCCCAAAGGAGGAATATAATAATACAATAGACAAATGCATTTAGAATATCTTCCGCAGTTACATTTCTTTAACACTCCCTCTTAACTAGGAAGGTATTCTGCGGGCAACATCAACAGCATCAATAGATGCCCAACTGACTTGTGAATCTGTATATGTCGTCAGAAGTTTTGGATCATCATATGTCTGGGGTATCACATCACATGCTGGAAAATCATCATCATCGTCTGCTAGAACATCACCATCAACATCATCATCGTATGTTGGAACATCACCATCAGCAACATCATCGCCCGCTAGAATATCACCATCAGCATCATCATCGTCTGCTGGAACATCGTCATCAACAACATCCTTTGTTGGAACATCATCCACAACATCCTTTGTTGGATCATCATCGTCAACAACATCCTTTGTTGGAACATCATCATCTGCAGCACGAAGCTGGAACATCATCATCATCTTCAGTACAGAGTTGAAGTATCATCATTTGCAGCAAGAATTTGCTAGAACATCATCATCATTAGTATATGAATACTGGAACAACACCATCAATCATCATTAAGTAAATATTGAAACAAGAACATCAATGATCAGTAAGTAAATACCGAAACAACATCAACTCCGGCAACAGGTGCATCAACAACCAATATGATCCTTCCTTTCGGAATTTCAGGATCAAGTTCAACATGGGTGATCCTTCCTTTCGGAATTACAGGATCATGGACAATCCTTCCTTTCGTAATTATGGGAATCTATCCCAACAACACTGATGATCCTTCCTTTCGGAATTACGGGTTCATGGACAGTCCTTCCTTTTGGAATTACGGGACTCTAGTCCATCAACTCTGGTGATCCTTCATTTCAGAATTACGGGATCATGGATAGTCCTTCCTTTCGGAATTATAGGACTCTACTCCATCAACTCTGGTGATCCTTCCTTTCGGAATTACGGGATCATGGACATTCCTTCCTTTTGGAATTACGGGACTTTGGTCCATCAACTCCGGTGATCTTTCCTTTCGGAATTACGGGATCATGGACAGTCCTTCCTTTCGTAATTATAGGACTCTAGTCCATCAACTCCGGTGATTCTTCCTTTTGGAATTACGGGATCATGGACAGTCCTTCCTTTACGAATTATGGGACTCTAGTCCATCAACACTGGTGTTTCTCAAACGATCCTTCCTTTCGGAATTACGGGACCCAGACTTTATGCAGCTACCACTATAGCACACTTGAATGATCCTTCCCTTCTGATGATCTTTTGTGTATCCATCTATGTCATCTTTATAGATCAGTGGATACCAAGATCTCGAACTCTCTTGCATGTTCTCTCTTGCACCCATCCATGAGCTCCTCATCTTCAACCTTGTAGCAAAGGTTGATATCTCATCACTCTAGGTGATCATCCTATCCCATATGTGCCTTTTGAGCCTGTACAAATTCTTCTTCAATCTGCACACATGTGGTTCTCTGTAGAGAGTCATGAGTCCTGGAGGTTGCTCGATATCACATTCTACTTCGATTACACCATCCATCTAGTGTAATATTCACCACTGAGGAAGTGTGTTTTCCCACTAGAGAAACATCTCGTCATAGTTGACTCCCTCTTTCTGAGAGAACCCTTGCTTTTTACTTATGTAGTATGCTTAAATTCATAAATATTATTGAATGTTATGGTTGAACCATCGTCACTTTTTCTACTAAACAAGTCTCATCATTCTTTGTTTGTAGGTGATCATACACGGTATTTCCTACAAGATAAATTCAGTTGCATGGTTAGAAACATTTCATAGTTTCCAAAACATATTAATAATTACAAATTCTTATGCATAGTTCACACAGTAATGCAACTATCTTAGCCAATGCTTCAACACAACATTCATCCATATCCCGTATTCATACGGTAACTTTCTAGATGCCTTCCATCTCTACCAGAACATTATTAAGAGCGTGCACTACTCCCAATATGTCAGCAAAGAGGTTTCACTCTATATAAGTAGCAATGGAATGTTGTATAGTACCATAGGCCACTTACCCATCACATGCATATTAGTAGTATTTTGTTCATCAATGAAAACTCTCTAACATGCATAATACACATCCTAAATATAGGAACATAAATATGTACACAACTGGAAAATATAGAGAATAACAATTCAAATACTTATCTTTGTTTGTTTGGTAGGATCTCTCTTGATCCTAGTCTCTCTGCAAGAATCTCTAACAATGTGCTCCACTCCATCATCTTATTCTGAGGACCTGTTCCTTTCTTTCTTATGACCGACAATGATGAACAAGTCTTCTATGCTACAAATCATAAGGACTCATGGTCCTAGCTATTCAGGGTGAGTATGCATGTCCCTTCAATTTTATAGATTCCCCCTTCTTCAATTTTAATCAAAATTGCATCCCTTATTATCCAATGCTGAGATAGATAAGAGGTTCTTCTATCTTCTTGGTTTGGATTAAAGTACATATATCTCATCATTGGAGGAATAATATTTGTCTTTCATTTCATCATCATGTTCATCTTCTTAGGCTACATGGAGATGGAATCTTTTATTCTGCTTCTTGAATTGTTCAGCTATGAGAGGACAATTTCTTGCAATGTGTCCCACCTTGTGACAAGCAAAACATTCAAAGGAGGAGAAGTCTTTCTTGATCCTTTTGTTCCTTTAAATTTTTTTAGATATTCTAGAAGAGTGGTCATGAAAATGTTCATGATTCTTCCTTTTGTTCCTTCCTTTGGCATGGGTTTCCAAAGCTTGATCTTCATCATCATTGAACTTCTCTTCTCTTACTACTACCCTTTCTTCTTATTGCACACACTCTTCCCATAGTTGTCTGAACTGGATTATTTTCTTACTAGCGCATATGCCACGAACAAAAGGTTCCCAATCTCTTGGGAGACCATTCAAGGTAGTCATCACAACTTCAACATCTTCTACCATGTCTCCAATAGCTTCTAATTGTTCTTTGATCTGGGACACTCTCGAGAAGTATGAGTGCATAGTCTCAAACTTCTGGATCTTCACACCCTTGAGTTGATTTCTCAAGTTCATCTTCCTATTAATGTTCTTCCCTTCAAATAGGTTAGTCAAGTCATCGAAAATTTATTTTGGAGTCTTCTTTGAATATACTTGAGAGATCAAGTGATATTTTATAGAATCAGCTATGATCCTTTTTTCCTTGACCATATTATTCTTATGCCTTGCTTTGGCTTCATCTCCTTATGGTTCTGTAAGTCCCTCTTCTAGGTCATGTTCTTCAAGAATAAGCATGACTCTATATTTCCATGCACTGAAGTTCTCAACCTCTTTAAGCTTCTCATCAAGATTGGTATTGTTTGTCATTTTGATAAAATGAGAACCTCAAATGGAAATAGAATAGATGTAGTACTTACCAGCAAAGTTTCCCTTCAAAGTACCCAGATTGAGTATCAGTAACGTCAGGTTTCGACTTCATAACTAATTAAAAGACCCTATATACATTTTTACCATATGAATGGTATATTAAATACTAATATACTTTAAATGGAACTCCGTGAGATGCAACATAATTCTCAACTAAACATATATAACATAATGATAAAATCGTTAAATGGAAAAAAAATATTCAGTTGTTGTTCAATTCCAGATTAGCATAGGAAATAGGTATAATATTCAGTTTGTCTTTGTGTAACTCTAAGACAACAAAGGGAAAACATACAACAAAATAAAACTAAATGCCTTCGCACTTGGATATGACCTGGGTTAGACTTAAAGGTTCTCTATTGTTTATCGCATGCAATATTCTGAAAACCAGTTATCTCACTCTTCTCCATAGAATTTGATAGAGGTATTAGATTGAGGAATACATCACCATTTATACCGAAATAAATGCGTGATGAGCACCGCTGAGTTATAGGTTGCTCATCTCGTTTAGTCAGCATTGGACTTCTGGTTAATAGCATTGGGATTAGCGTCAATGATAACGGAGTGCGGGAGGGGGAGTTTTCTTCCGATCGACAATAATGATCAATACAGTGAGTGGGAGCTCAGAATTAGGATTGGGTAAAACATGCGCGTGAATGTAGAAACAGGTTTGACGCTTTTATTCTGTGCACAAGGGATTAGATCCATAGTTCATATCGAAAAGTTATGTGATATGCCATCATGGTAAAGATAACCGTTGCATGGTGGAAGGTAGAGCCAGCGTGTGATGGTTCAAGCATCATTTAAACGGGTACACGACGATCCATATGATACTCTCTGCCTGGAGGATATCCAGGGTATAACCCCACTCATCACGTTGATCATAGCCACCGATTAGTGATCTGCGGCAGTAGAGGCCTGATCTCGTAATCGGTGGATTGCACGATGGCATATGAACTTCTTGACTATCACGAGACCAGATGCATGATTTTCTGCGCTAACTTTGAGTGCAAGGCAGGGATCTACACAGAGCAAAATGAACGGCCACTTCCTAGGCGAATACTGAGATGCAGCAGAGAATTGGGGTAGAAATAACTAGTACCGCATCAAGGTGAGTTCACAGGTCTAGAATCAATGTCAAGGTTGGAGTGGAACAGTCCACAGAGATGAGAGTTTTGCTATTTTTTTTTTTACAAATCGGTTCCTTCGTGTCAACAGTCACCCATAAATGTTTTCGCAGAGTTAGGTTACCGTGGAGGATTCTAAGTTTGACCGACCAACTAAGAAGGGAGAAGATGGAGATAACTACCTCATTCCATCACTGAAAAGGATAAATGCGCTCTTGGTTGAGGAGGAGGATGCTAAACAGAAGTGAAGACTCGCTCCAGATTGTAAGAGTAAAGGAAGTTCACTCAGGTTCCGAATTATGACAATAAGATAGAGGTAAATGGCAATAGACAAAGATCCCTTCATTATCGAGTTCGTTAAGGACACATAGATCGTTGGATCATAATTATCGATTTATAGAGATCTGGAGTTTGTGTGAAAGACAGAGATCGGTTTTGAGGGCAAGTCTTAGGCTCAGAGCGTTGTCGCAAAGAATTAATTTAAGGATAGATCAGGAGTCGATCTGGGCGCGTAGGGAATAATCAAATAACAAGCAATGGGGCAGTATTCGATTCGAGCTTGGGCACACAGAGTGCCAACACAGTAAAAACAATCAAAGGGAAGAATATAGAATAGAGCTCGAATTGAGCCTTTAGGGCATAGCCATCAAAAATAAAACAATAAGACTAGTTTGATTTCAAACATACACAGAGAATCATTAAAATAAAAACAGTCTCAGATTCATGCAATCTTCCTTCCATGACAGTCGCATTTCAGGGAAATAAATCTCAAATTCATGCAGCTTGATTTACAGTAATAATGTATAAACTGATTTAAAATTATAAATCTTGAAGAATGTAAAACATAGCACAGAGATCTAGTGTTTTTTTTTAATAATTTGATTTCTCTATTGACATAAACAGAGATAAAACAAGAATGCAACTTTCAACAGTAAGGCGAATAAATTCAAGATTTTATTATTATTATTTATTTTACACGAAATACTAGATCTATACCCTTTCTTAACATTTTGACCTTTCTCTTTTAATAAAACAGAAATAAAACGTGTACAAATCCCCAAATATACGGTGAGCGTATTCACATTCTTGCCTGAAATCTAAGATCTATAATCTCTAAACAAAACATAAACATATATAAAATATTTTAGCAAATAAGAACCTGTAGGGATAGCTGTTCCAGTCGAAAGTGTAATTCCGCAAGGATCGCAGCCACAATCCCGCCGTTTGATCACCACGACCACCGATGGGCACTTAAATAATATGAGTCTGGTGCCCTCAACGCTCAACCGGCTCTGATACCAAATGTAGGGCCCCTCCTTTTAGGGTCCCTAAAAAAAAAATCTTCCAGTAGTATTTTTCAGAAAAAGATATAGAAACCACAGATCTAGTTCGTGAATGTCAATATATAAAACTATATTCTCATAATTATTCATTCTCAAAAATATTTAGCAAAATAATTAAAATAAAAATACTTCAAACCTGTTTTCGACGGTTGGTCCAGTGAATCGATGGAGTCTTTGAAGTGGTTTCCGCACGATCCAATCCCATCTCCTGACGAAGTACCGAGTGACCCCTCGGTTGACCACCCTACCGCATCGAAGCTAATCTTCTTCACCTCGAACCCCCGAGCTTATGGGATTGTAAGAACACACTTAGCTAACCTCCCGAAAGGATCTCCCAATCCCCGTTCCGGCTATTCCCAACTCCAAGGATCATAACATAATCCGAGATTATGATGACCATCCAGCATTAGGGAGGAAGAGATGTCTTTCTCTCCTTCTCCTGTCTCATTATATAGGAAACGCTCATGTGCCATGTGTCTGTCCATGCACATTATTTAATTTAATTTAATATTTTAATTAACAATATTGTCAAATACATGTGTCTCAATGACTTCAAGGTTCACCTAATTCCCTAGATTAGTGGGAGTTAGGTGTAGGAGAGTTCTACTTCTCTTTTGATTCTCAATTAGTTTTCTCAATATCTTTTAGTAACTAGTTGTTTTTAATTATTCAAATTATTTTAAATAATAAAAACTTTATAATAGGATTTGTTTCTTTTAATGAAATAGCATCTGAATTTTATTTTTATTTTTGAGAGATTAAAAGATTTATATATATATATTAATTTTAAATAAATACTTACTCGAATAATTATTTATTCTATCTACAGTCTTTTCTTTTTCTTTTAAAGTAATAAGGAAATATTTAAAATAATTCTTTATTCCATAAAAAAAAAAATTTCTTTTTGAAATAATTCTAATATATATTTCCATTAATTTATAGAAGAAGAGAACATTAACTTTTCTCATTTTCAAATTCCTTTCTCAACCATAATAGCAGGAAGGACCGGCAGACGTCGGTCAAAAGCAAAGATTCAGGGCAATCACGAAGACTGTCATGATTGTTATCTTGTCCCTTAGTGGTCAGTGACATATGGGGACACCAACCGACACAACTTTTATGACAAGCAAAGATTCCGACAAACAAACAAAAATAATTACAACTGTGGGTTATGGCCCACCAAAGCTTTCAATCCCATGCATCATGGCCAGCACGACATCATGATAATAATAATAATAGAGTATTGAATAATTTATTATTAAATTCTCTAAAACTTCCACATGTATATTATTTAATTATGTATGTATGAATAGTTTCCTTTTTCCATTCTTCTTTCTTCTAGGTACCTCTTCAGCGGGGCCTTCCGACAGTATCTTTCTTTCTTCTTATGGGGAGTACTGCGTAGCGATCGGGAGTCGTTACTGTGATCTCCCAACTACGCTCCTTGGAGACTAAGGGATGTTGAGGGATAAGGCTCTCCTTATTGCGCGCCCCTCAACTCATCGTACGCGACCAAAACATTATGGCCTTTCCCGTATGGCATACGCTTCCCTGGGTGAGTTGAAATGGCTTCACCTGTGCGTGGATTGCTAATCCAGGGTCAACATTCAGTCGTCGTACCCCTATGTGTTCTTTCCGTTCTTACGACCCCTATAATTCCATTGTGGCTCAGTCGGTAAATCATCTTACCTGCCATTGCACACACACACACACTCAAGCGCACATTAGTAGCGCTGCACTATGAAATATTCATTATCCATGATAATATCTCAGTCATTCGAGCATATATTTCATTCATCCTTTTCTCTCAATCAGTAAATCATATCTATCATTCATCATTCTATTTCAATCAGTCGAGCATATCTGACATTCAGCCGTTTTACCTCAATCAATCGAGCATATGTAACATTCAGTCATCCTATCTCAATCAGTCGAGCATGTCTAACATTTAGTCAATCTATCTTAATCAGTCGAGCATATCTAACATTCAGTCGTTCTACCTCAATCAGTCGAGCATATGTAACATTTAGTCATCCTATCTCAATCAGTCGAGCATGTCTAACATTTAGTCATTCTATCTCAATCAGTCGAGCATATCTAACATTTATTAAGTAAAGGAATAGTTTCTATAACTGTCATTCAAGCATTTTCAAAGTAAATTCAAATGGTTCGTGGTTTAGTTAGCCGATTTATTTCAAAACCAGTACCTCATTATTCTAAACAGTTAAGGTATCGAGGTGGGCATTACATACACCCCCTCTTATTAAAACTTCGTCCCGAAGTTAAGTCTCATGTGCTTCCACGGTGAGTTTTCACTTCCTTTTCACATTCATTTCTTCAATATATACACAATTGCTAAAATTTCATTTCTTCTTTTCTACCTTCATATAAGTATAAACCTCATAATTGCTAATATAACTAAATCGTACTTTTCGTAGTGTTGCAATCCCCACAACAGTTCTCCCTTGACATCGCTAATTGTAACCGGGATTGAAATTGTCTACGACAAATTCCTTCCATTCAACAAAACTATTAAGTATATCATTTACGAAAATCCTTAAAGCACTGACACATTCCATCATAAGGGATAAAATATTCAATCCCAGTTTCTCCATTTTCTATAGTTACGTATAACTATCATATATTTTAAATAGTATTTGAATTTCAAAATAAGAGTTAACCCTTCCAATTTCTATTCTGCAATACAGCCATTCATAAACTAATCTTACATACAACCTCTCTCTTCTCATAATCCAAGGTACAATTAAATACTGGAGGGCCATTTAAAAAGTATAATCTCAATTTTATAAACAAAGTTACGTAAGGCTTTCTTCTCTTCCTTACTCAAGATCCTATAATTCAACGTAAGTATAACTTCTCTCTTTTCACAATCCAAGGCATGATTACAACTAGTAGTGCATACCCATGAAGTCATCGTATTGATTTACAAAATAAGCATTTATTACCAATTGATAAAATTCTTGACGCAAAACCCTTCATAAAAGTATACAAACCCTGAATGCAATTCAATCTTACATACTAGCCAATTTAGAGGAAAATAATTATAACATGTTCGATAAGCTGGGAGTATCCTTATCGAAGGAGAAGAAGTAAAACCGCAGCTCTAAATTTTCCACGTCGATCTCCATGCATCGCTCATCGTAAGTCACAATCGCCCATTATTAAACATTATATATATTCATTCCATCATGATAGTAATTCATAAGCATCCCACCTTCAAAATTATCTAAGCAGTTCTTTCTTTAAATTCATATATATGGTCATTACTTGTCATTTATCATTAAATACATCCACAATAACCATGTTTTACATTCTATTTGAACATAATCTATTTAATTCAATAGTGTAAGAGTCATTCTCAAAAAGATTTAGAAATACATTATATTGATACACAATACATGTATATAATAAAGAGGTTCATACATCCCTATCGTCATTGAATTCTAGTTTTCTTCAATAATCAAGGCTATAAGCACAAGTGGTTAAATTCATTAGCTCCTAAATTATCTAGTACGGTTACAATACACCCTCAGGAACTTGATCGTAACTTCGTCTCATATCAATCCGATAATACATTCCATAATTGTCAGTCTCAACTATATTTTCTATATCTCTTATTCGTTCACGCGGGTCTACGATGTTAAAATTTTCAACAGGTTACATTGCGTCAATAGCCATCCAATAATTTATCAAAACATAACAAATCCAAGCAAGGATTCAAATCTATTTGGTTATCCTCCCTCCAATACAAGAAGGTAAACATCATAAAACAATCAGCAATGTATAATCACAGTTTTAACAATCGGCTAGTCATCTTTTCATGAATTTTTTTTTTTACCATGTCCTATTGTTAGATTCATTGCATTCAGTTCATTGTGCTAATCAACTCCATGCTTTGTTTTACTAAAATTTTCTTCATTTGGACTTTTCGGTGGACTTTCCCAATTAATAATCCTTCTTTTACCCTTGTCATGGTCACAACGAGTTTGTACTTTTTCATTATTTTTAACAACATTGTAATGCTAGAAAATTAGTGTCAAAGGGCTTAGCTTCTCATACTAGTAACATTGATATCTCGCTTTTCAAATTTGTCTGTTTCACTTCTTCGATGAACTGTTAAAGTCTCGTCAATCTAAGCATCTTGGTGTCTTACCATATACAATTTATCAATCTTCTGTCATTTAGTAAATTCACCAATTATATTAGTCCACTTGTCTTCTCAACATGACTGTGTAGGAAAAGATTAAAATCTATCCGGTCCTTGTTCCTTTTTCCGGGTACATTTTCCTTGAATATCAGATTTATGTTATTGATACAATCTCTATCCAACAATTTCCTTCCTTAGATTCAAGAGTTCTAACAAAAGGTAGGTCATCTCTCTTCTATTTATTTTAACGACAATTGATAATAAAATTCCATTTATCATTCCCATGAACATTTACATTATTAAAAGGGGACCTAATCGTTTCCTGAAAATAAACTATCCTTATACCCTTTGCTTATCATCTATGAGGTCATTTGTACAAAAAGTAACCTATCATTCAATTTGTCTATTCATTTTCCTTAAAAATAATACAAAGTTAATTTAATCACCTTACTTTTATATATATTAATCCCAGATGTATAATAAGAATATCAACCCTTGATTTAGAGAAACATGTAGATATACATCCACCTATTATATCCTATGATAAACAATGTACTCATTACATTTATAGATTAACTTTATTTACTTAATAAGAAAAATATTTATACTTCTCAATAATATTCTTCATTCTACATGGCATTCACAATTATGAACTTCACCTAATCATTATTTTATTTATATATATAAGGTAAATGCGATACATTTGTGAAGAATATACTTGTTTTTCTTTTAAGGAGCTGAATCGTTATCTACAAACATTTACATATTTTCTAAATGAGGAGAGTGGTTGTATATTGTTTCAAAAATATTCGCAAAAGATAAATAAAGGACAATGAAATAAACTCGTTTTACCTTTATATATATATATATGTATATTCACGAATCCACTAATAATTTTACTTTATTAATAAAATATATTTTATTCCTCTTTCAACTTAATGCAAGTTCATTAATAAAATATATTTGATTCTTCTTTCAACTTAATGCAATACCATAGTTCTGATCATAATAACCTATGAAGACATTCTTCAAAATATTTTGATGACATGATAATAATTTGATAATAGGAAAAATTTAATTAATACCATATATATTACTCTAACAATACCCTTTTTCTCTTCCAAGGTTTTAGATATAATAACTTTATCATTTAAGTTGCATCCTTTTATTCATGAAGTTGGGGTCCGATGTTACTAAATGGAACATCCTCAACCATAGTCCAAAAAGAAAGAACTTAATAATTTAATAACACTTAATTTATAATAATTCCTAGCATTCCAACGTAAACATTTGCATTAAACCTTAATAATTCTTCTTCAGTTCATATAACTTTAGTGTATCGTTAAGCCTAAGCTGTAAAGCATTGAACATGTGTACATGTTTTGGCATCATCGATTTCATTTAATATTTATTTATTCACCACTCAAAGTTATTTAATTAATATGAATACCTTTTCTCACAAGCATGATATGTTAATCACATAAGTGACTCTTGCTCGTTGCCTTTTTTTCTTAACATGGAAAATAGTTATATCTTTATATTAAAAATAAGTGACTCTTGCTAGTTGCTATCTGATAGAGGTCGTGGGTAATACTCACGATCGCACGAGTCTAAGTTCAAGGTACAATACACGATCTTATCAGTTAGGTAAATATTAAATGGATTGAGTATCGGTAACGTCAGGTTTCGACTTCATAACTAATTAAGAGACCCTATATACATTTTTACCATATGAATGGTATATTAAATACTAACTTACTTTAAATGGAACTCCGTGAGACGCAACATAATTCTCAACTAAACATATATAACATAATGATAAAATCGTCAAATGGAAAAAAATATTCAGCTGTTGTTCAATTCCAGATTAGCATAGGAAATAGGTATAATATTCAATTTGTCTTTGTGTAACTGTAAGACAACAAAGGGACGACAACCAACAAAATAAAACTAAATGCCTTCGCACTTGGATATGACCTAGGTTAGACTTAAAGGTTCTCTATTGTTTATCGCATGCAATATTCTGAAAACCAGTTATCTCACTCTTCTCCATAGAATTTGATAGAGGTATTAGATTGAGGAATACATCACCATTTATACCGAAATAAATGCGTGATGAGCACCGTCGAGTTATAGGTTGCTCATCTCGTTTAGTCAGCACTGGACTACTGGTTAATAGCATTGGGATTAGCGTCAATGATAACAGAGTGCGGGAGGGGGAGTTTTCTTCCGATCGACAGTAATGATCAATACAGTGAGTGGGAGCTCAGAATTAGGATTGGGTAAATCATGCACGTGAATGTAGAAACAGGTTTGACGCTTTTATTCTGTGCACAAGGGATTAGATCAATAGTTCAGATCGGAAAGTTATGTGATAATGCCATCATGGTCGAGATAACCGTTGCATGGTGGAAGGTAGAGCCAGTGTGTGATGGTTCAACCATTATTTAAACGGGTACACGACGATGCATAGGATACTCTCTGTCTGGCGGATATCCAGGGTATAAGCCCACTCATCACGTTGATCATAGCCACCGGTTAGTGATCCGCGGCATTAGAGACCTGATCTCATAATCGGTGGATTGCACGATGGCGTATGAACTACTTGACTATCACGAGACTAGATGCATGATTTTCGGCGCCAACTTTGAGTGCAAGGCAGGGATCTACACAGAGCACAATGATCGGCCACTTCCTAGGCAAATACTGATATGCAACAGAGAATTGGGGTAGAAATAACTAGTACCGCATCAAGGTGAGTTCACAGGTCTAGAATCAATGTCAAGGTTGGAGTGGAACAGTCCACGGAGATGAGAGTTTTACTATTTTTTTTAATTTCTTTATCTATTTTTTTTACAAATAGATTCCTTCGTGTCAACAGTCACCCATAAATGTTTGCGCAGAGTTAGGTTACCGCGGAGGATTCTAAGTTTGACCGAACAACTAAGAAGGGCGAAGATGGAGATAACTACCTCATTCCATCACTGAAAAGGAGAAATGTGCTCTTGGTTGAGGAGGAGGATGCTAAACAGAAGTGAAGACTCGCTCCAGATTGTAAGAGTAAAGGCATTTCACTCAGGTTCCGAATTATGACAATAAGACAGAGGTAAATGGCATTAGACAGAGATCCCTTCATTATCGAGTTCGTTAAGGACACATAGATCGTTGGATCATAATTATCGATTTACAGAGATATGGAGTTTGCGTGAAAGACAAAGATCGGTTTCAAGGGCAAGTCTTAGGCTCAGAGCGTTGTCGCAAAGAATTAATTCAAGGATAGATCAGGAGCCGACCTGGGCGCGTAGGGTGTAATCAGATAACAAGCAATGGGGCAGGATTCAAGCTTGGGCACACAGACCGCCAACACAGTAAAAACAATCAAAGGGAAGAATATAGAATAGAGCTCGAACTGAGCCTTTAGGGCATAGCCATCATAAATAAAACAATAAGACTAGTTTGATTTCAAACATACACAGAGAATCATTAAAATAAAAACAGTCTCAGATTCATGCAATCTGCCTTCCATGATAGTCGCATTTCAGGGAAATAAATCTCAAATTCATGCAGCTTGATTTACAGTAATAATGTATAAACTGATTTAAAATTATAAATCTTGAAGAATGTAAAATATAGCACAGAGATATAGTGTTTTTTTTTTTTAATAATTTGATTTCTCTATTGACATAAACAGAGATAAAACAAGAATGCAACTTTCAACAGTAAGGCGAATAAATTCAATATTTTATTATTATTATTTATTTTACACGAAATACTAGATCTATACCCTTTCTTAACATTCTGACCTTTCTCTTTTAATAAAACAGAAATAAAACATGTAAAAATCCCCAAATATATAGTGAGCGTATTCACATTCTTGCCTGAAATATAAGATCTATAATCTCTAAACAAAACAGAAACATATATAAAATATTTTAGCAAATAAGAACCTGTAGGGATAACTGCTCCAGTCGAAAGTGTAATTCCGCAAGGATTGCAGCCACAATCCTGCCGTTTGATCACCACGACCACCGACGGGCACTTAAATAATATGAGTCTAGTGCCGTCAAATAGGGCCCCTCCTTTCAGGGTCCCACCCAAAAAAAAATCTTCCAGTAGTATTTTTCAGAAAAAGATATAGAAACCACAGATCTAGTTCGTGAATTTCAATATATAAAACTATATTCTCATAATTATTCATTCTCAAAAAGCTTTAGCAAAATAATTAAAATAAAAATACTTCAAACCTATTTTCGACAGTTGGTCCAGCGAATCGATGGAGTCTTCGAAGTGGTTTCCGCACGATCCAATCCCATCTCCTGACGAAGTACCGAGTGACCCCTCGGTTGACCACCCTACCGTATCGAGGCTAATCTTCTTCACCGCAAACCCCCGAGCTTATGGGGTCGTAAGAACACACTTAGCTAGCCTCTCAAAAGGATTTCACAATCCTCGTTCCGGCTATTCCCAACTCCAAGGATCATAACATAATCCGAGATTATGATGACCATCCAGCATTAGGGAGCAAGAGATGTCTTTCTCTCCTTCTCCTCCCTCATTATATAGGAAAAGCTCATGTGCCATGTGTCTGTCCATGCACATTATTTAATTTAATTTAATATTTTAATTAACAATATTCTCAAATACATGTGTCTCAATGTCTTCAAGGTGCACCTAATTCCCTAAATCAATGGGAGTTGGGTGTAGGAGAGTTCTACTTCTCTTTTGATTCTCAATTAGTTTTCTCAATATCTTTTAGTAACTAATTGTTTTTAATTATTCAAATTCTTTTAAATAATAAAAAGTTTATAACAGGATTTGTTTCTTTTAATGAAATAGCATCTGATTTTATTTTTTATTTTTGAGAGATTAAAATATTAATATATATATTTTTTTAATTTTAAATAAATACTTTACTCGAACAATTATTTATTCTATCTACAATCTTTTATTTTTCTTTTATAGTAATAAGGAAATATTTAAAATAATTCTTTATTCCATAAAAAAAAAATTCTTTTTGAAATAATTCTTATATATATTTCCATTAATTTATAGAAGAAGAGAACATTAACTTTTCTAATTTTCAAGTTCATTTCTCAACCATAATAGCAGGAAGGACCGGCAGACGTCGGTCAAAAGCAAAGATTCGGGGCAATCACGAAGACTGTCATGATTGTTATCTCGTCCCTTAGTGGTCAGTGACATATGGGAACCCAAACCGACACAACTTTTACAGCAAGCAAAGATTCCAACAAACAAACAAAAATAATTACAATTGTGGGTTATGGCCCACCAAAGCTTTCAATCCCATGCGTCATGGCCAGCACGACATCATGATAATAATAATAATAGAGTATTGAATAATTTATTATTAAATTATCTAAAACTTCTACATGTATATTATTTAATTATGTATGTATGAGTAGTTTTCTTTTTTCATTTTTCTTTCGTCTAGGTAACTCTTCGGCGGGCCCTTCCGAAAATATATTTCTTTCTTCTTATGGGGAGTACTGCGTAGCGATCGGGAGTCGTTACCGTGATCTCTCAACTACGCTCCTTGGAGACTAAGGGATGTTGAGGGATAAGGCTCTTCTTAATGTGCGCCCCTCAAGTCATCGTACACGGCCATATCATTATGCCCTTGCCCGTACGACATACACTTCCCTGAATGAGCTGAAACGGCTTCATCCGTGCGTGGATTGCTAATCCAAGGTCAAAAGTCAGTCGTCGTACCCCTATGTCTTCTTTCCGTTCTTACAACCCCTATAATTTCATTGTGGGTCAGTCGGTAAATCATCTTACCTGCCACTGCACACACACACACTCACTCAAGCGCATATTAGTAGCGCTGCACTATGAAATATTTCATTATCCATGATAATATCTCAATCAGTCGAGCATATATTTCATTCATCATTTTCTCTCAATCAGTAAATCATATCTATCATTCATCATTCTATCTCAATCAGTCGAGCATATCTGACATTCAGTCATTCTACCTCAATCAGTCGAGCATATGTAACATTTAGTCATCCTATCTCAATCAGTCGAGCATGTCTAACATTTAGTCATTCTATCTTAATCAGTCAAGCATATCTAACATTCAGTCGTTCTACCTCAATCAGTCGAGCAGATGTAACATTTAGTCATCCTATCTCAATCAGTCGAGCATGTCTAACATTTAGTCATTCTATCTCAATCACTTGAGCATATCTAACATTTATTAAGTAAAGGAATAGTTTCTATAACTGTCGTTCAAGCATTTTCAAAGTAAATTCAAATGGTTCATGTTTTACTTGGTCGGTTCATTTCAAAACTAGTACTTCATTATTCTAAACAGTTAAGGTACCGAGGCGGGAATTACATACACCCTCTCTTATTAAAAATTCGTCCCGAAGTTAAGTCTCATGTGCTTCCACGATGAGTTTTCACTTCCTTTTCACATTCATTTCTTCAATATATACACAATTGATACTAAAATTTCATTTCTTCTTTTCTACCCTCATATAAGTATAAACCGCATAATTGCTAATATAACTAAATCGTACCTTTCATAGTGTTGCAATCCCCACATCAATTCTCCCTTGACATCGCTAATTGTAACCGGGATTGAAATTGTCTACGACAAATTCCTTCCATTCAACAAAACTATTAAGTATATCATTTACGAAAATCCTTAAAGCACTGACACATTTCAACATAAGGGATAAAATATTCAATCCCAATTTCTCCATTTTTTATAGTTACGTATAACTATCATATATTTTAAATAGTATTTGAATTTCAAAATAAGAGTTAACCCTTCCAATTGCTATTCTGCAATACAGCCATTCATAAACTAGTCTTACATACAACCTCTCTCTTCTCATAATCCAAGGTACAATTAAACACTGGAGGGCCATTTAAAAAGTATAATCTCAATTTTATAAACAAAGTTACGTAAGGCTTTCTTATCTTCCTTACTCAAGATCCTATAATTCAACGTAAGTATAACTTCTCTCTTTTCACAATCCAAAGCATGATTACAAGTAGTAGTGCATACCCATGAAGTCATCGTATTGATTTACAAAATAAGCATTTATTACCAATTAATAAAATTCTTGACGCAAAACCCTTCATAAAAGTATACAGACCCTAAATGCAATTCAATCTTACATCCTAGCCAATTTAGAGGAGAATATTTCAAACATATTCGAGAAGCTGGGAGTATCCTTACCGAAGGAGAAGAAGTAAAATCGCAGCTCTAAATTTTCCGCGTCGATCTCCATGCATCGCTCATCGTAAGTCACAATCTCCCATTATTAAACATTATATATATTCATTCCTTCATGATAGTAAATCATAAGCATCCCACCTTCAAAATTATCTAAGCACTTCTTTCTTTAAATTCATATATGGTCATTACTTGTCATTTATCATTAAATACATCCACAATAACCAAGTTTTACATTCTATTTGAACGTAATCTATTTAATTCAATAGTGTAAGAGTCATTCTCAAAAATATTTAGAAAGACATTATATTGATACACAATACATGTATATAATAAAGAGGTTCATACATCCCTATCGTCATTGAATTCTACTTTTCTCCAATAATCAAGGCTATAAGCACAAGTGGTTAAATTCATTAGCTCCTAAATTATCTAGTACAGTTACAATACACCCTCAGGAACTTGATCGTAACTTCGTCTCATATCAATCCCATAATACATTCCATAATTGTCAGTCCCAACTAGATTTTCTATATCTCTTATTCGTTCACGCGGGTCTACGATGTTCAAATTTTCACCAGGTTGCATTGCGTCAATAGCCACCCAATACTTTATCAAAACATAACAAATCCAAGCAAGGATTCAAATCTATTTGGTTATCCTCGCTCCAAGACGAGAAGGTAAACATCATAAAACAATCGGCAATGTATAATTATAGTTTTAACAATCAAGAGAGACTTTCTAATAGTCCAAAAACCAAATTCCATAAGACTACTTCCAAATACCCCTAAATGTTTTAATAATGATGGTCCTCAATTTGATAGGATTGTCGGCATCGAATTTTTGTGGCTTAGTCGAACATACTAAAATTTATCTTTTAGTCCTTTCATCAATATCATTACTCGAGGTTAACAATATTATCACATTCTTACCTCATTTCATCATTTCCGTTGTCATAGGACTACTTTGACATACTCATCAAGTCGCACCCTGTGGTTTTTCTTTACCGCATCAAGTTCCATCTCGAGGGGTAGTCATCTTTTTATGAAATTTTTTTTTTACCATGTCCTATTGTTAGACTCATTGCATTCAGTTCATTGTGTTGATTAACTCCATGCTTTGTTTTACTAAAATTTTCTTCATTTGGACTTTTCAGTGGACTTTCCCAATTAATAATCCTTCTTTTACCCTTGTCATGGTCACAACGAGTTTGTACTTTTTCATTTTTTTAAAAACATTGTCATGCTAGAAAATTAGTGTCAAAGAGCTTAGCTCCTCATACTAGTAACATTGATATCTCGCTTTTCAAATTTTTGTCTGTTTCACTTCTTCGACGAACTGTCAAAGTCTCGTCAATCTAAGCATCTTGGTGTCTTACCATATACAATTTATCAATCTTCTGTCATTTAGTAAATTCACCAATTATATTAGTCCACTTGTCTTCTCAACATGACTGTGTAGGAAAAGATTAAAATCTATCCGGTCCTTGTTCCTTTTTCCGGGTACATTTTCCTTGAATATCAAATTTATGTTATTGATACAATCTCTATCCAACAATTTCCTTCCTTAGATTCAAGAGTTCTAACAAAAGGTAGGTCATCTCTCTTCTATTTATTTTAACGACAATTGATAATAAAATTCCATTTATCATTTCCATGAACATTTACATTATTAAAAAGGGACCTAATCGTTTCTTGAAAACAAACTATCCTTATACCCTTTGCTTATCATCTATGAGGTCATTTGTACAAAAAGTAACCTATCATTCAATTTCTCTATTCGTTTTCCTTAAAAATAACATAAATTTAATTTAATCACCTTACTTTTATATATATTAATCCGAGATGTATAATAAGAATATCAACCCTTGATTTAGGGAAACATGTAGATATACATCCACCTATTATATCTTATGATAAACAATGTACTCATTACATTTATAGATTAACTTTATTTACTTAATAAGAAAAATATTTATGCTTTTCAATAATATGCTTCATTCTACACGGCATTCACAATTATAAACTTCACCTAATCATTACCTTATTTATATATATAAGGTAAATGCTATACATTTGTGAAGAATATACTTGTTTTTCTTTTAAGGAGCTAAATCGTTAACTACAAACATTTACATATTTTCCGAATGAGGAGAGTGGTTGTATATTGTTTCAAAAATATTCGCAAAAGGTAAATAAAGGACAATGAAATAAACTCGTTTTGCCTTTATATATATATATATGTATATTCACGAATCCACTAATAATTTTACTTCATTAATAAAAAATATATTTGATTCTTCTTTCAACTTAATGCAACTTAATGCAAGTTCATTAATAAAATATATTTGATTCCTCTTTCAACTTAATGCAATACCATAGTTCTGATCATAATAACCTATGAAGACATTTTTCAAAATATTTTGATGACATCATAATAATTTGATAATAGGAAAATTTAATTAATACCATATATATTACTCTAACAATACCCTTTTTCACTTCCAAAGTTTTAGATATAATAACTTATCATTTAAGTTGCATCCTTTTATTCATGAAGTTGGGGTCCGATGTTACTAAATGGAACATCCTCAACTATAGTCCAAAAAGAAAGAACTTAATTTATAATTCCTTCCTACCATTCTAACGTAAACATTTGCATTAAACCTTAATAATTCTTCTTCAGTTCATATAACTTTAGTGTATCGTTAAGCCTAAGCTGTAAAGCATTGAACAGGTGTACATGTTTTGGCGTCATCGATTTCATTTAATATTTATTTATTCACCACTCAAAGTTATTTAATTAATATCAATACCTTTTCTCACAAGCATGATATGTTAATCACATAAGTGACTCTTGCTAGTTGCTTTTTTTTAACATGGAAAATAGCTATATCTTTATATTAAAAATAAGTGACTCTTGCTAGTTGCTATCTGATAGAGGTCGTGGGTAATACTCACGATCGCACGAGTCTAAGTTCAAGGTACAATACACGATCCTATCAGTTAGGTAAATATTAAATGGATTGAGTATTGGTAACGTCAGGTTTCGACTTCATAACTAATTAAGAGACCCTATATACATTTTTACCATATGAATGGTATATTAAATACTAATATACTTTAAATGGAACTCCGTGAGACGCAACATAATTTTCAACTAAACATATATAACATAATGATAAAATCGTTAAATGGAAAAAAATTATTCAGTTGTTGTTCAATTCCAGATTAGCATAGGAAATAGGTATAATATTCAGTTTGTCTTTGTGTAACTGTAAGACAACAAAGGGACGACAGACAACAAAATAAAATTAAATGCCTTCGCACTTGGATATGACCTGGGTTAGACTTAAAGGTTCTCTATTGTTTATCGCATGCAATATTCTGAAAACCAGTTATCTCACTCTTCTCCATAGAATTTGATAGAGGTATTAGATTGAGGAATACATCACCATTTATACCGAAATAAATGCGTGATGAGCACCGCCGAGTTATAGGTTGCTCATCTCGTTTAGTTAGCATTGGACTACTGGTTAATAGCATTGGGATTAGCGTCAATGATAACGGAGTGTGGGAGGGGGAGTTTTCTTCAGATCGACAGTAATGATCAATACAGTGAGTGGGAGCTCAGAATTAGGATTGGGTAAAACATGCGCGTGAATGTAGAAACAGGTTTGACGCTTTTATTCTGTGCACAACAGATTAGATCCATAGTTCAGATCGGAAAGTTATGTGATAATGCCATCATGGTCGAGATAACCGTTGCATGGTGGAAGGTAGAGCCAGCGTGTGATGGTTCAACCATTATTTAAACGGGTACATGACGATCCATAGGATACTCTTTGTCTGGCGGATATCCAGGGTATAACCCCACTCATCACGTTGATCATAGCCACCGGTTAGTGATCCGCGGCAGTAGAGACCTGATCTCATAATCGGTGGATTGCACGATGGCGTATGAACTTCTTGACTATCACGAGACCAGATGCATGATTTTTGGCGCTAACTTTGAGTGCAAGCCAAGGATCTACAAAGAGCACAATGAACGGCCACTTCCTACGCGAATATTGAGATGCAGCAGAGAATTGGGGTAGAAATAACTAGTACCGCATCAGGGTGAGTTCACAGGTATAGAATCAATGTCAAGGTTGGAGTGGAACAGTCCACAGAGATGAGAGAGTTTTACTATTTTATTTATTTATTTATTTATTTTTACAAATCGGTTCCTTCGTGTCAACAGTCACCCATAAATGTTTGCGCAGAGTTAGGTTACCGTGGAGGATTCTAAGTTTGACCGACCAACTAAGAAGGGCGAAGATGGAGATAACTACCTCATTCCATCACTGAAAAGGAGAAATGCGCTCTTGGTTGAGGAGGAGGATGCTAAACATAAGTGAATTCTTGCTCCAGATTGTAAGAGTAAAGGCAGTTCACTCAGGTTCCGAATTATGACAATAAGACAGAGGTTAATGGCATTAGACAGAGATCCCTTCATTATCGAGTTCGTTAAGGACACATAGATCGCTGGATCATAATTATCGATTTACAGAGATCTGGAGTTTGCGTGAAAGACAGAGATCGGTTTCAAGGGCAAGTCTTAGGTTCAGAGCGTTGTCGCAAAGAATTAATTCAAGGATAGATCAGGAGTCGACCTGGGCACGTAGGGCGTAATCAGATAACAAGCAATGGGGCAGGATTCGAGCTTGGGCACACAGAGCGCCAACACAGTAAAAACAATCAAAGGGAAGAATATAGAATAGAGCTCGAACTGAGCCTTTAGGGCATAGCCATCATAAAGAAAACAATAAGACTAGTTTGATTTCAAAAATACACAGAGAATCCTTAAAATAAAAACAGTCTCAGATTCATGCGATCTGCCTTCCATGACAGTCACATTTCAGGGAAATAAATCTCAAATTCATGCAGCTTGATTTACATTAATAATGTATAAACTGATTTAAAATTATAAATCTTGAGGAATGTAAAACATAGCACAGAGATCTAGTGTTTTTTTTTTTTTAATAATTTGATTTCTCTATTGACATAAACAGAGATAAAACAAGAATGCAACTTTCAACAGTAAAGCGAATAAATTCAAGATTTTATTATTATTATTTATTTTACACGAAATACTAGATCTATACCCTTTATTAACGTTCTGACCTTTCTCTTTTAATAAAAAAGAAATAAAACATGTACAAATCCCCAAATATACGGTGAGCGTATTCACATTCTTGCCTGAAATCTAAGATCTATAATCTCTTAACAAAACAGAAACATATATAAAATATTTTAGCAAATAAGAACCTGTAGGGATAGTTGCTCCAGTTGACAGTGTAATTCCGCAAGGATCGCAGCCACAATCCCGTCGTTCGATCACCACGACCACCGATGGGCACTTAAATAATATGAGTCTGGTGCCCTCAAGGCTGGACCGGCTCTGATACCAAATGTAGGGCCCCTCCTTTCAGAGTCCCCCCCCAAAAAAAATCTTCCAGTAGTATTTTTCAGAGAAAGATATAGAAACCACAGATCTAGTTCGTGAATGTCAATATATAAAACTGTATTCTCATAATTATTCATTCTCAAAAAGATTTAGCAAAATAATTAAAATAAAAATACTTCAAACCTGTTTTTGACGGTTGGTCCAGCGAATTGATGGAGTCTTCAAAGTGGTTTCCGCACGATCCAATCCCATCTCCTGACGAAGTACCGAGTGACCCCTCGGTTGACCACCCTACCATATCGAGGTTAATCTTCTTCACCTCGAACCCCCGAGCTTATGGGGTCGTAAGATCACACTTAGCTAACCTCCCGAAAGGATCTCCCAATCCCCTTGTGAGCGCACGGATGGTGGAGTTCAGGAAATGAGTTCCTTGATCGCTCATCAACACCTTTGAGCAACCAAACTTAGTAATGATATGCTCGAATATGAACTGTGTCGCGGTCTCTGCAGTACAATCTTTCACTAGCGCAGCCTCCGACCATTTTTTCAAGTACTCTATTGCAATGATGATGTATCTAGTGTTGGTTTTGTGTGCTAGTGGGTTGATCAGACCCACAAAATCAATAGCCCATTTCTCGAATGGTCCAAGCGAAGTGATAAGGAAGAAAGGCATCTCATCCCTAGTGACGGCTTTCCCACTCACTGGTAAACATCACATTTTTTGCAATACATCTTACCTTCTTGGAATAGTGAAGGCCATAATAACCTTGTGCACATTACCTTGTGCATAGTAGCATTCCCTGCATAATTTCCTCTGACTATGCCTTCATGTGCCTCCCTGAGGAGTGTTATCCACTAAATTGGACTTAGTGGATTCCGAGTGAACCGTCGAAGACTTGAACAATCTAATTGTTCATCATCAGTGTCCCAATATACATCAGGCCAAGTTTTGGACCCTTATGTTTGTACCACATGTTCATACCCCCTCGGGGAATTTTGTAATAATGTGCTAGCATGGTACCTTTTTTGTAAAAGACTCGGCTTCTAGGACTTAAACGTTAATTCGACCAGCCCAGAATGTTTTTTTCCTTGGAAATTATTGGTTGTTGAATAAACGACTAATAATTTTTGAGTTTTTCACTCAAATCCTCCAAAGTTGGGGTGGTCGGCGTAATTTTTAAGCCTTAGGAAGTTATTAGAATCTATGTGTCAATGTATTAAACCATGCTAGGCATAATTTTTGAGTCATATGAACATGTCTCAAGTCCCCCTAGGTTTTTTTTAAGTTCCGACGAAAAAATATTTTTTCGTAAAAACAAACCATTTTTTAATGGTTTGGCCAAAAAAATTAAAAAAGTCATAAAATCATGGTCTAGGGGTTGTTTTGGCCCTGGGGGGGCTCGTTTTCTAACCCGGAGAACCCACATTACCCTAAACCCACTTTCCATATTCATTAGACACTTTATTTTTCATCTTTTTGCAAAATCCAAAAAAAGGTCAAAAAGTGCAAAAAAAACGCAAAAAAGCCAAAAATGAGAAAATTAAAAATTTCCAAAATTGATGGGATTTTGGACCAGTTATATTTTTGGGATGAGTAAGAGGCATTTAGAAACCTTTTTGGGCAGCTTGGAAAGTGGGATTGACTCCTATAAAGGTGGGCGCATTCCCCCATGTGTTGGGCGCATTTCCCAAGGAGGAATGTCCCACGTGTTAAGGAAATGGCAGCTTGATTCTAGGGTTGTCGTGTGGTTGATTTATAGCTTATTTATCACTGTTTTGGGCAGCCAAATAGGTGGGAGTTGGCAGCCTCATTTGCTCCACCCATTTCTCCATCACTCACTCCACTCCCTCCTTTCCCATTCTATATATTTGAGGCACCTCTCTCATTCCAAGTTAGTTAGAGTTGGAATGAGAGTAGGCTGGCAATTGTTATTTGTTCTATCCTGCATTGATAATAAAGAAAGCTTTGGAGGCTAATGGTGTAGTGCATTAGTGTGTGGATCAACATTGTCATGCTCTTCATATAGTAATTGTTTCTTACTTGCAAATTTCTTTCTTATGCTTATTGTAGATCTTGCCTTGATAACTCAGTTGAATTAATAGGAATAGGAAATTGTTAGTAAGCTTACTTTCATTTCCTATTTTTCATGTATGATTGGGAACAGAAAATTTGTATGTTAAATAAGTTTATTTGCATGTTATTTTAATTTCTGATTTATATATGTTTATAAGATCTCATGGGTATGCAAGTGTTTGTGAGTTAGATTTCAGGTGGCCAAGCTTGGAAGAGGATTGGATCAAGTTTGACTTCATTCCATCTTCAACAAACTTCAGGAACATTGTCCCTCGACACTCCACAAAGAAGCATTCTCAATTTGATATTTTCTGGCAACAAGCTCTCTTCTTCTTACTCTTTCTCTCATAAAAATTATTTCATCTTGGTTACTATTTTTGAGTACTTTCAGATCTGATCTGCTTAGTAAGTTTATCATAAAATCAGATCTGATTTTTTTTATGCATAGATCCAAGTTAGTTCAAATTTATTATTTCATTGTTGGGTCTTGCTTGGAAAAGGGTCTTTAAGTAATTTTTTCAAGTCAAATTTTAGGATTGTTTAAATATTTCTTCTTTTAAAAGTTTTAAGGTTTATATCAAGCAATCGAGTGCTTTATTGGTTGTCTTTTCAAGGCTATCCAAGACCCTAAGAGGTTGGATTTTTAGCCATTCCATCTTAGTTCCCCTATTTCAGTTAACTAGTTTTTAACTTAGATTTTTTTTAGTATTTTTTGTTGTTGCCCAAAACACTTTTAAAGTGATTTTGGGCACTTTTTGGACTAATAAATTTTGTTGGTTTTTGTACTATGACAGCAGGTAAAAGGATCTGAAGCACATTTTTCAACCATTTGGGATGATCCAAAACTTCCTTTGAACCTCAGCTTTCTTCCACTACTTTGCTTCCATCTTTGTAACCTCTTTTCTCCAGATCTGTAAGGAGAAAGATGAGTTCTTTACTTTCAGCATTAAGCATTGTAATCGGTAATAAAATTATTTTCGAAGTAATCTTACAAAGCTTGCTTCTCATCCCCCTAGAGGGGGATTGGTGTCGGTTCGGAGTTTTTTGTGTTTGTTGTCAATTTTTGCAAACTTAAGCAAATTTTAACATTAGATTAGATTAACTTAAAATTAACCAAGTAGATTAAAATCTAATGTCTTGGTCCAATCCAAATATTGGGCCATTGACACACTCAAAACGTAGGAACATTTTGTTTTATTTTTATAGTCGTATACTTTTTTCACTACAATATTGTTTATCTTTTGCAAAGAAGTAATTCAGATACTAACCCACTACCTTGGTAGTGTAGGTAATTAGAAAACATTTACTTTTCAGTCATTTACAATTCAAAACACCCCCTTGCTTTCCTGAAGTAAGGTTTCAGGATAAGGGCTTGCCCGAGTACTGGCACGAAAAGAGACTCTTGGGGCATTAAAAAGTAAAATTTTGTGTTCAAAAATCTTTTAAAATAAACAAGGTCTTCTCCCATATGCTTTGTGGCCAACTTGCAATTTAATACGAACATGTTGGTACACATCAGAAAGGGGAAGATGACTAGTAATAGGTTTTAACACGCCCAAATAAACAAACCTACTTGTGAAAATCCGACACAAAGCGAACATTCTTCTGTTGTGAGCAAATTTTTCAAAGGGCTTGGGATAACACTAAGTAGTGACCTCTTGGAAACCGTTAGGCTTGCCCTCGTTAGTATAGCATCTGAACACCTCCTTGAGACTCCAATCCAGCCCAAGTCTGAGTGAGAACCACACAGCTGAATTCCAAACATATTCCCTGTATCTTTGCGTATATCGAGAATCCACCATCATTTAATAAAAATATCATTACCACATTAATTTTAAAATTGACCAAAAACATTTGCACAATATTTTCTTTTCAGCATTACAATTTCGACTCCATTCTTCAGCATTGGACTCTTTTATTTTTCATTGCAGATTAGGACTTTCATGTTCCAGCACACATCCGCGTAGTATGTCATTAGCTCCCAACTTGTAGATTTGTCCTACAATCAACTGGAAATATGCACTGCGCAACTGTATACTCTATTGACGCGTGACCAAAAGTCAAAAATGTTGCTAACTCATTGAATTGATTTGATACAGCCTCAATCTGAAACAACTGTGCGTCTGAGAAATCATCATCCAAGTTACCCCCTTCTTCGCCAAATTTAAGTCTTAACAGATGATCTGGACCAACATTGTGCTTATCTAGCTTGATAACGACTTCAAATAAAAACTCTTGAAATAGGAGCAGCGATCGACAGATGCGCCCCTCCAACACTAGCTTGTTGATTAGATACCTTAAAGCAGAGTGGTCTGTGAAAAACTTGAAGGCACTCCCCAACAAAAAGTGTCAGTACTTCTGCAAGGAATATACCATCACCAAGCCTTCTCGCTTAGTCATGGTATAATTTTTCTCGGTTGTAGATAGATTTCTACTAGCAAAGGAGACGAGATGATCAATTTCTCATTCCTAGAGCTTGAAATAGGAGCATCCATCGATAGATGCGCCCCTCCAACACTGGCTTGTTGACTAGATACCTTAAAGCAGAGTGGTCTATGAAAAACTTGAAGGCACTCCCCAACAAGAAGTGTTGGTATTTCTGTAAGGAATATACCATCGCCAAGCCTTCTCGCTTAGTCGTGGTATATTTTTTCTCAGCTGTAGATAGCTTTCTGCTAGCAAAGGAGACGAGATGATCAATGTCTCATTCTCCGAGTTGGGCTAGGAGTACTGCCAACGATACTGATGACACATCTTCATGCACATGAAACATGCACGTCCAATTTGGAAAGATGAGAATTGGCGCAGTCATCAATTTCTCCTTCAGAGTAGCCAGCACTTGTTGGCACTCGGGTGTCCATTCATACTTGACTTCTTCTCTCAACAACTACTCCAGTGGCACCATTTTACTGGCATAATTCCTAATAAATTTTCGGTAGTAACCAATGTGTATTAGTGTTGCGTGCAAACCTTTCACATGTGTTGGGACTAGCAAATTGACTATGGTTGCAATCTTACTCGAGTCTATTAACGGACCTTCCTTGCACACAACATGCCCCAGTAGTATGTCAAATGGGGTATAGAAAATGCACTTCTTTAGATTCAATGAGATCGACATCTGCCTCCAATGATCTAACATGAGTCGCAAGACCTGCAAGTGATGCTTCAACATACTAAACGTTGTCCAGTCATCCAAATAGACTTACAAAAACTTATACATGAACTCTTTGAATGTAGCCACCACTATCTTGGAAAATACAGCTAGCGCACTCTTCAAGCCAAAGGGCATGACATTGTAGGAAAAAGAGCTCCACTTGGTCACAAAAGTAGTTTTTATGCGATCCTCCTCTGTTATGCGTTCCTAATAGTAACCAAAGAATCCATCAGTGAACAAATAGGCTTCGCAAACCCCTAATATCTATAACACCTCATCTGTGAAAGGTGTAGGGAACGAGTCATGTATACGTGCTGCATTTAGGTTGCGTAGAGCTACGTAAATGCGGATTTCTCCAGTCTTTTTGTCATGGACCACCATCGGACTCATCCACTCTGATTCCTCTAGTGAAAATATGATCACCGCATCCAACATGCAGTCTAGCTCTTTGTGCACTTTCTCCTTGTAACGGGGATTCAATATGTATGGAATTTTATTGACTGGCCTTGCCCCCTCCTTTAGTTGATTCTTCAATTTCTTTGAGCGCTCTTGCAAACCCCTTCATCTCTGAGAAGCAACGCAAAAAAATATCTTCATATTCTTTCAACGGGTCGACTATCTGAGTGACTCTCTCCTGGTCCCAATGGTCTTCTATTATAGCCATCTTGGGCTCCTCTTCAGTGCCAATGTTATGTTTATTTGTCTTGAGAAGCTCTCTGAAATCTAGCGTAGTGCTGGAAGATGGCTCATCTTGCACTACGCGTTCTCCAACAGTTTCTTTAATTTGTATACTACATGGATCCTCATCTTCATCAGGCTCCTTACTATCAACTTTCTAACAATATATTGGTTTGTTTAGTGGTGCCAAGTCCTAATGATAAGCGCAAAAGATCGTTTGCATCAGATACTTCTGTGGTCTTTCTCCAAAAATTACCTGCTTTACCTAATGGAGAACTTTGGCCATGTTCGGATCTCTAGTACTCAATCGGAATGTAGCAGTGAATTCGGTAGACACCTTCTCCCAACTTCTAGTATGTCTTTTCTTTATTGTTGAACATACCAACTACGTGGTATGGAATCCAATGCATGGTAGAATGGGTGCACCCATTAACAGCGTGGTACACTCTTCATCTCCCATCTCTACTGACATAATTCAAGGAGCTCTATGGGGTTTTCAGTTCCCTTGAATCTGTTAAGAAACACGAAGTCTGTAACAGGCTAGAACCTCTCCTTAATGCAAGTTTCCACAGCTTATCAGCTGCTCAGCTCTTATTTGTGTGTCTTCCACCAAAGTGCAGGGATTCCTCGGGTGATGTCATCCATTGCTTCTACCCGTCGATCCTCCGAAACTCGAGCTTGCATTTGTTCGAGGAAGGCATCTACTTTATCTATTCCATCGAACATTGGTGGATCACGTAGCTCTGACCCAATCCAACACATAGCCTTCGTAATGTGCACACATCTCCTTGTGGATACTTCACACAGCTAGTTCTGCCAAGGATCCATCGCATCTTGCGAATCCATGTCAAAAGAACGAACACTGCACCAATTGATCTCTCCATTCCCCGTGGGGTTTATATAGTATTATTTTATCTTAGTAACATTGTATATGTTCTCTATCTCCACACTGTCAATATCATCCTGAACTGGCTCTATATATCTTTCTCCTTTTGTGGCATCCAACAGAGCTATCACGCACAGATCCTTCGATTCAAAGGACATGCGACATTGCTTCAGATTCATAATAGCATTATTATTGAATGCCTTATCTATCCCCAACAGCGTTGGATAGGGATCAGTATCCTCTAGTATTTCAATCACCTCAAACCGCCATTATCTTTACTCCATCGATGTTTACTTCCACATCAGTCAGCTTTCCAATAGGGAATACCTTGTACTTGTTAGCTAACCTAAGTTGTATAGGAGACAATACAAGCTTTGGCCCACCCATCAACTCCCAAGTCTGTTTAGGAAAAATGTTCACATTCGCCCCAAGTCGATCATAACATCTTTAATTTCAAATCCCCCTAACTCAAGGGGCAGCATGAATTCCTTCCTGGTTCTTATTTTCTTACCCACTCTAGGCGCATTCCTTTAAGGAAGTGGCACAGAAATATGTTCTTCAGCTTCATCAGACGTTAGTAACTTTGCAATCATACTTGTTACTTTATTGCCAGCATGAGGATCATTCATTATATTTATACAAATTTGCATAAAGGTATTTACTAGATCTTCGTAGTGAGTCTTGTACATTCTTTTAGGAGGTTCTTCTTTGCATTGTATAGCTTCACGATGTGCAATGCGCCTCAATTCTTCATTGCACATGCTATGCAGTAGTTCTTTCTTGTGCAACATTCTTCTGTGTTCCTCTTCTTCATGCAATCTGCACAATCCATCTTCTCGGTGCAGCCTGTCTTCGCGTAGGCCTTCTTCTTGCTACGCAACTTCCTCCACCACTCTTTGCGCCTCGCACAGGATCTGTAGTTGGTCCTTTACTTCAAACTTAGGTGGAGGATGCATAGCTTTCTTTACCTTCTACTCTAGTGGTACTCTAGCACTGCAAATTTCCGAGATATTCACTTGTTTGGGCACCTCCTCGAGTCACTATATTTACTTGCATCAAATATTTTCCATTGTTCTCTTTCCTTGGTTCAGCGATCACCATGTTACAACGACCTTTCTTATCCTCCCATTTCTTTAACAAGTTCGGACAATCCTCAGTCGCATGATTTTTGTTATGCCAATATGCGCACAGAGCCTGAAGCTTAGTACAAAATCTCGCTAAATGGCCTAGCTCTCCACAGTTAAAGAAAATTACATGTCTTCCACCACCACCATAGCCTCTTCCACGACCCCGGAACCCACCACATGTTACTCCATATTTTCCTCTTGGATCAGGTGTCGTGTTCTCTTCTGTTCACTGAACTCGATAGGCATCCACAGTCGTTCACGTCATGGCCAACGGACTTGCAGAACTCATCAAATGGTGCATGTGCAGAGCTTTGGTACTTCTGCAACGTTGGGAAATTAGGAGGTGCATGGCCCCACGTTCTACAAATCACGCACCATTTGGACTTCGGCACTGCAAGAAAAGGACTAGGCACGAGGGTACCCAAATAATTATTCAGTGTTGGGCATGCATTCTTATGGTGGCCTTCTTTTCTGTAGAAGCTACACCATACACTTTCTCTTACTACCTTATCAGTAGACAGTTGTTGTAGTTGCACGGTCAACGCACAAACTACGTTTGAACCTGTGCCATTCCTGGCGACGCTTCCTTGCCACAAGTCACTTCCAGACAATCTCGAGGGCATCTGACTAAGTCTCCACATTTTTTGTGTTAAGGTAACTCTGATATGTGGCAGCAGACCTGCGATGAACCATTCCTGGTGTTGTACAACTATGATATGAAAGTTCAATCAGTTTAGCAAAATCTTGAACCGTTGGTCGCAGTCCCAGACGGACTTGCCAACTCTTTGCTTGATCTCCTTAATCTCGATAATACATTGTGATTCAAACTTCGACTTCTGAAATTCCTTCAAAAGATCAGTTTTGATCGTAACCAATGATCGAGTCCAACTTGCAACGACAGTGGCCTTGTGCTTCATATACCATGTCAGAGCTCTGTCTCTGAATGTGGTCTCCTGTTGCACGATCGTGGCAACCTCATATGTGATATTCTTCACAGCCCATATCACCTCGTAGGTAAAACACTGTTGTTCTATGTCATCTTTACTCGTCCCATGGAATGCAGGAAATCGCAGGGTAGAATCTAATGTCATAGCCATCCTTGTAGGTATAGGCAGACTAGTACTTCTACTTATGACTGGTGAATTGGGAATAATATTGTTTCTTCTTGGACTCTATAGATCTGAGTTAATCCCCTATGTAGAACTAACTTGAATTTCTCTAACTTTTGGTTCGGGTTTGGTTCTTTCTTCCCATGCAAACTCAAGTAATAGTCGGTCTTCTTGATTTGATAAAGAATGTTGAGGGTTTGGGCCAAAGAGTGGGTTACCTTCTAGTGTGCGTCTTCCAACAATGTTGGGTCCAAGGGAGCTCAAATCTGGTTGCACAATCTCTCTTAGGGTCATGCAAGTACCTCCATTAGTCTATACTTCCTCTTCTTACACATCTTAATTGTCTTTATCTCAGCCTCAGAGGTATGATATCGTTTTTCTCATCGGAGCTCTCACTTTCTTCCATTCCACGCCTCTTAGGAGGTCTCTCATCCTTTGAGCAATCTTCTCGCCCAGACTGTGCACACCCTTCTGGAATAGAGGAACCTTCTGAACATTCTCGTCATGCAGTTTCATCTCTAGGATTCTTCTTTCCTCGTCGGATGCTTTTCTTGTTTCTTTCTTTTGACTGCTTGTCTCATCTCAGGTCTTCTTACATGTTGTTTCTCCCTCTGGAGTCTCTGCTCTTCTGGATCCATTACTACACCTAGCGGTTCTCCCACTTTTTCATACCCCACCCCCATAGCGCAGGGTTTACACTGCCATGCTATCGAGGTTCATTGTCATCAGCCCCTTCTCCACGAACAACATCTTAATCCACAATGGAATTTGCTTCAAGATACCTTCTTCAAATATGTCTTTCGCGCAGCTATATGATTCACTAGATCCTATAGCAAATTCTATAATATATCATTTTACACGCAAGAACCATAAATCAACAACTCTAGACCAGGTGTTGATTAAAATTCTCAGTTCTTGAATCTTTTCCTTAGTCCAAACTACTAGCCAAGGTGCACTCCAGGTACTATTTATCTCAGACTACCTCTTTACCCATTCATACAACAAAATAAAAAAAACTCGCAAAAGAAAAATTCATGCAAATTAGAGTAAATCTACCTCTTTCCATTCTTGAGGCGAGATCCACAATTCTCTAGTCTCTTTCTACGCAAATTCATCGTCCTTTCTTTCTAGCCATTGTTCAATCTCGTCTTTGGTGGGCTTCCACCTCATCACTTCGTCCTCCTTACACAATCCCTGTCAGGTCTTGGCAACGAAACCATTGTTTGTTGCAATATGTCAGACCCAGGGTTCAACTTATACGAGCAACAAAAACCCCATAGGAATCAGCATCTTACAATACTCTACAAACAGAGTAAGGTCTCACCTGAAATGCACACAAGAAATTACAAAGAAACCTAAATCAAGGTTATGTAGGGAGGACTGAATTCTTTCCACTGAACATATTAACAATTCTTCCTTAAACATTCATCAGACCATTCAATATACAAGCATTCATCCTCTAACTGATAAGAAATACATAGACATTTACTCATAAACATTGCGTAGAATAGAGACAGCAACTTCATTCTTGTTATTGGCAAAATTATGCTATCATTATATAGGACTTCAAAACTCAACTCAATAGCTTAAAACTTCATCATACATATATTCTTACTGTCAAAAGAGGATTACATAATGATCATAACTACTCAGAACTAGCATGAGAAAGATAAAGAGTAGAACATAACACACAAAGAACCACAACCCTTTACAAAAATGAGCCTTATATAGGCTAAGGTTCCCAAAACTACAAGTTGTTACTAATGCGCAGTTGCTAACTACTTTCTATTTGAGCGCAACTGATACCAACTATCTAGCTCAACGCACAATAACTGATCAAAACTTGGGCACCAACAAAATATCATCTCCTCCTCTGTAGCCTTCACCAACACATCCAAGTTCCCATTTCAGTTTAAGTGGATCAGCAAACCAATAATCGCCTATGCCCTTGACAGAAGAAACCAACGACATGCAAATTAAGAGGTTAGAATAAAATGACTACATAGTTTTGAATAATTTTTTCTTTTAGCTATTTTTCATCCCCTCCTTTCTTCAAGGCAAAAAAGAGTTTGAGGGTGGGGGCGATGTTGGAGGAGTCTAGTCGACCTAGTCAACCAACCAACCAAGGTAGTTAAAGAAGTTATATCTACCTTCTATGTTTGTAACCCTGAATAAAGGCAAGAATCTATGGTGTAAACAAGTCTGATAAATATGATCATGTAATAAAGATTACGTCTCTCTCTCTCTCTCTCTCTCTCTCTCTCTCTCTCTCTCTCTCTCTATATATATATATATATATATATAAAAGCGCACGAGCTTGCTTGTATAGTGCATTGTTATATAATATGGTTGGTTGTGTATACTAGCGATAACTATTTACCATGTAATCCCTTATATTACAACGGGATCCTATCAGATGTTCCAACACATTTAACCAACTACATATCGATTGGCCCTTCCAACCCACTCTAATATTTACCCAATTTTTCATGACTCCTATTTGAAGAAGGTCATAAGTCCAAATTGTCAAGTGCAAAGTAGTCTTCCAAAGCTTAACAAGGAGTGTTCCATCCATTTGGTTACAATGAGAGGCTATGCTTGCCACAAGAGAACATCGATTGCATCATCAGGGAATTTGAGAAGAACTAATCTAGTGGAAGGATACACAAGATAGTGAAGCCACCTAGGAGACAACAATTTTACAATAATTTCCACACCTTCAACTTTGAAGACAACAATGCACTTGAAGGGCATGTTACTTTGGGTCACTTAAGAGTTAGTAATTAATGTACAAGGCCATATTTGAATAAAGTCCATCAAACAATTAATTGATAGTTACTCAATGTAAAATAATCATCTTTATTAAAAAAGACACACTAAGTAGTTGGCACTCATTAGTGATGGGAACATGAGAAACTATTTATAGCACTAGTAGCTAAATAAATGTTTTTCAAGTGTGTTATTATATTGGAACTTTGCTCAAAGGTGGTCTCAAAGAGGCCCAACAATAATGATCTCTATTTTTTGGATGATCAATACAAGGATTATATTCTGCAAGTTCCATATCATTGTAGCGCTTATTTACTTGTTTGCAATTTATATTTCTTGAATAATTACTTAATAATCTTTGTTTCTAATCAAACTACCCAATATGCTTTAAAAAATCTGAGATTAAGAAGGATCCATTGCAAATTTACATACAAACTATGATAATCATTTTGTTACATTATACTAATTATGATTATGATTTTGAAATGCTATTTTTTTACACTAAAGACCTCAACATCGTTAATTTTTGTTTAAAAGCATGAAACAAACTGAGTACTATCTTGTTAACATTATTTGATTTTGGCTTTTAAGAGTTTCACCTAGTTTTTCTTGATGCCCTAATTTTTTATGTTAAAACTCCAAGTTTTAACTATCTAAGAGTTACACTTAACTTTTCTTAGGAAAACAATTTTTTATGTTGAAAAAATCCAGTTTGTGTAACTTATTTTAATTTTTATATTGATGTCTAGCAAAAGTTGCCACTTAGCAGGGTAAAATTTTGCAAAACATTTATCTCTTCCCTTCCAACTAGTATCCATCTTTTTTCAAAGATGTTAGGTAAAGGAAATTGTCAGTGACCTCAAAGTGCAATTTAAAACATTAATAATCACATACTTTTATACTAATAAATCCAAGTTTTGTGACTGGTGATATAAATTAAGTGATAACAATAACTAATGCAAGGATGTGTCTACACTAATTTGACTATTATTCTAAGAGTTGGTGAGTCTACGTCAACATTATGAAAAGATTATCACAAGTCATTTTAAATCTAAATTCATTCATCCATTTAAGACAAGTAAATTTAAGATCTACAGCCATTTAACAGTTTAAATCACACAATGCAAGCAACATTTAAGCATCATAATGGCAAAAACTTGAATCTATTCATAGTAGAACAATGGAGAAATACATCCTTACCGTGACATTAGACATGCATCCTTCCTCCATTGACATGAGCTTCTCTTCCTTCACCCTTGCTTTTGAAGAATTTGAGCTCTTTCTCCTCCTTCAGAATCTTTCCAGCATTCCTTTGCTCTTCCTTTGTCTCCCTTTACCATGCCCCAAAGCCTTTTTTATATAGCATTGGGAAGTGTGCCTTAGGTTTCTCTTTTGAGTGTGGGATAATCCATTTAGATTGTTTTAGCTTGAAAACCCCCTTTGTATAGTTTTTAGTCTTTTTGCACCATTTAGAATTATTTAAGCACAATTAATGCAATTTAATGCATTTTTTAGAGAGGATTCATCTCTGCATGAGCTTGTGTCATGTCTTCCTGCTGCAGGTGTATGGTAAAATGCACTTCTTCTGTCACTTGACTAAGGGTGTTAATTTTATTGTTAACAGATGCCCCCTAATGTGTGAGGTCCGAAGCAGAGCTAAGGGCCGAAATACATTACTGAAATTTATACTCTGTATACTGATACTCTTTATTGTTCAAAGCAATGATAAGGGAAGGAAAGCTCACATGCGATGGATTGAGGATCACACCTGTAAAATATAGCAATATCTCAAATATATAATATCTTCCTGAGGCGGGCATACCCATGCTCAGCAGTAAACAAGCATGGCCACGAACAATACACAATGGATCCATGTCAAAAGCAAATTTTTTTGAAAATATAAATGTGCACTTTGATGAGTGTGATGACAAAGTATGTTTATGCTTCTGACATGGCGGTCTAATCTTGCGCAGCTCGGGCAGTGCATCTATGAGTGATACAACTGTTTTTCCCAAGGTCTTCAATACAAACTGATGATAGTACGAGTTTACATCATGCGAATAAGTGATCTGATGTCTAGCATAATAAAACACCATCTGATTACCGGTCATTGATGTATACCGTTAACAGATGCGAAGAGACCCACCGATAATGATGATGGACTCTAAGGTACTGAGTACAAACTAACAAGTGTGAATAAATGATCTGAAGTCGAACACTTGTAGAGTCAAATAATTAGGGGTCATTGATGTATACCCACTGTCATTTGCGAGGAAATCTGCCACTAATGACTGCAAGATCCAAGGTACTCCCGGGTTTCTAGATCTGTGTCCTAGATGATGAGTTGATGTTGATAGGAATAGATCCATCGGAAGGAGGGCATTAATGCATCCCACATCAACCGATACGAAACAAAGATCAATAGTCTGATATAATTTGGTAGAACTGCGAGATCCAACACTGTAAACTGACACAAGGAAGGCCGACATGACTGGTCAGGAATATTTGAGGAATGGCCGACTCAGTTTAGACTTCCCTTGAACACATAACACGACGCAGAATGGACACTTGGCAACATAGGACTTTGAGTAACCAACCTTTAATGAAAACCACTAATTCTAGATGCATTAACGGAAGCTCCATTGTTGGCGGGAAGGATAACCCATCAGTGGAGATCTGTTCAAAATACTGGTACAGTTTCTTAAGGCAAATGCAGATGGTGTAATAACAACGGAGACCAAATTATGTGCCGTGTTCAAGGGTGACAAGGACTGACTGTTGCCGTTTTCTCCAAGGATTGTACTATGAAGTGATTCAAGTCTCTGCCTTTTTGGGATTTTGTGTTTTTTATATTTTTATGTTTTTTCATTTTTTGTAAAAAGAATAAAGAATGTTATGATACATAGGAGGGAACGAGTGTTGCATGGGCGTATGCCTATTTTTCAAGGGTACGGGTTAGGCCAAGGCAAAGATCCATATTGCCAACAAGGGCTAAGCTAGTTGTGCACACTCTTATAGCTGTTCCTTCCCAAGGTAGGCTATCTGAAGCAGGATTATGTGTCGACGGACGGTGAAGTAATACCATGGGACTAAGGTTATCCAATTTAGTGAAATGGCCAAGTCGAAATGGTTCCATGAGGTTTACTTCAGCTTGAATCTTGTGAAAAATGTCAAAATCATAGATCATCATGAATCATGGTCTGTCTCAACTACCTGAGTCAAATAGTTCGAACTATCAAAGTCTTTCAAGTCCTGAAATCAAAACCATTTCACTAGCTAGCAGTTTAGTTAGAAACCGGTTCAAATGTACCTTTAATATCTAAAAACGATAGCCCAAAATGAGGAATTGTGCACCTTTCTATCATTCAAAAGGATACGGTTTGTATATGTATGAATAAAAGATAAGTAAAAATACTCATGATTTACCATATGTGTTCTTTGTGCAGCCGATGAATGAGAGGAGGCATCCCCTTTTCAGCTTGAATTCCTAGTAGCTATGAACCTTTAGTCTTTGATCTGCCAGTAGTGGGTTAGTTTCGATGTTGAACTAGAAAAATTGGAAACAGTTTCCCATGTTTTAGAGTTTTTCAAAAAATTTCATTTTTTTGTTTGTATGAACATTTTTTATTTTATTTTTTTGGGTCTTATCTGTAAGAAAAAGAATCAAAAAGGGAAATAATATTTACACCATTCTTTTTGGTGTGTGCAACGTTTACACACTTTTTGAGTTATGATGTACGCTAGATTATTTCGGTCTCACTTATGTCCTTAAATGATATGTTCAATTAAATTGGCCATGAAACAATGTACATGCTTGCATTTTGGTATGATGTTAATGACTTAAATGCCAATCAAGTACATAGTTGGCCAAAGAATCAGCCAAACTATTCAGAGTTCTAGGAACATGTATGTATTCAATAAATTCGAATTGACGCTTTAAAAGACATACTCGTAGAAACTTTCTAAACAGTGTAGGATGTCGAACCTGATACTGACCATTTAACTGGGATACAACTAATTCTGAGTCCAGTTTGACGATTATCCATCGGATGCCAAGGGTGATAGCCTCGACAAGAAGCTCAATGACTGCGCTATATTCTGCAACATTGTTGGTTGCAGATCCGAGAAAAGTGCCTCCTGAACTAAGAACTTCGTTATTAGGTGTAAAAACGACCCATGCGGCGGAAGCAACGTTCCGAGAACTACGGCCGGCGCCGTCCGCATATCCCAAATATGTGAAAGACTCTTGTGCCATCTGCCAAAGTGACAATGCCAAGCAAGATAAGTGTGTGCTCGAAATAACTAATGTACAAAAGTTTATACAAAAATACAACAAATGGTGCGAGGCATCAGTGCCTACGCGAAGTATTTCTTCAGATAGAGATCATTTCTGATCTCCGACATGGGTTCCCCATCAAAATTGATCAATTCATAAGCTCCCTTTTTTAACAAAGTTTTGACAATAAGTGGGCCAAACCATTTAGGTACAAATTTTCCTTCTATTTTATCTTGGTCTTGGTCATAAACTAAAACCATATCGCCTTCAGAGAAGACTCGAGGACGAATGGACTTGTCATATTGTGTTTTGACCCTCTTCTTGTGTACTTCTATGTTTAGAGAGGCTTCTCTTCTAGTTTCATCTAAAGCATAGATATGGAGAAGCCTTTCCTCTTGCGCAGAAGTGTTAGGTAGGAGTTCGACAGCTATCTTTAATGATGGGATTTCACATTCAATCGGTAACACGGCTTCCTCTCTGTATACCAATTGGAAAGGAGTGAATCCGGTTGCAGTTTTAGCAATTGTTCAGTAGGCCCAAAGAGCAGTAAACAACATCAAGTGTCAGTTATTCTTGTTTTTATTAATCATCCTTTGTAACATGGTTTTCAAAACCTTGTTGATGGCTTCTACTTGTCCGTTAGCTTGAGGATAATATGGCGAGGAGAAGTCTTGCCGCAATCCTAACCGGTTTGTAAGTTCATCCATACAGAAATTCCTAAAATGACTTCCGTTGTCCGTAGTGATCTCTTTGGGTACACCAAACCTTGCTACCACATGATTGAATAGAAAGTACGCTGCAGTTTTACCCGTGCAATTGAATGTAGGCATTGCCTCAGCCCACTTGGTGAAGTAGTCCACTGCTACAATGATGTAGTGATGGTCGTCGGCTGAAGGTGGGTTGACTGTCATATAATCAATGGCCCATTTTGAAAATGGACCCACGGTTACTACAGGGTGTAAAGGAGCAGGATGTGCACGCATTTTTCTTGTGTAAATTTGGCAAGGGTGACACTTTTTGACAGCATTTATGCAATCTTTGAAAATTGTAGGCCAAAAGTATCCCGCACGCAAGATTTTCTAAGCAGTTGCTAACCCAGAGAGATGACCGCCGCATGCTACAGCATGGCAATCATTCAATACTTGTTCAGCTTCCTGGTGTACTAAACAACGCCTTAATATCATGTCTATTCCACGACGGTACAAAGTATCCCCAATGACGAGGCATCTTCGAGCTCGATGTCGAATGCGACATCGTTCAATACTAAACAGCTGAGGATCGATCCTTTGGGTTTGAAGGTATATAATGAATGCTCCATACCATGGATCAGAAGGTGCAATGAGGAATACATGTTCATCTGCCCAATTTTCAATAGATATAGTACCCTCCTTCTCTATGGGTAACTCAGACATTAACTCGGCAAATGCCAACAACTTCTTGGCTTTAGCGTTTTTGAATTCGAGGTCAAATTCTTGTAAAATTATTATCCATTTTGAGTATTTGCCACCAACGATATGGCGGGACAAAATGTGTCTCATGGGGTTTACTTCAACCACTATGGTTGTTTTCCTTGGAAGTATGTAATGTCTAAGTCGTTGGACAGCATGGACTACTGCCAAGGCCAACTTCTCGACCTTGGAATATCTCAATTTGGGACCTACAAGGCCCTTACTAAGATAGTAAACAACATGTTCTTGAGATGATTCATCTTCTTGTGCTAAGACCATTCCAATTGTGGTAGGAGAGGCGGCCAAATATAGCAAAAAGTCTCGATTATAGTTTGGTGGACTAAGCACCGAGGCGGAGACCAAAGCTTTCTTTAGTTCATCGAATGAGCGTTGAGCTTGGTCATCCCATGTAAATGTTGCATCTTGTTTTAAGAGACGCATGAAACCTTTAGCTTTTTCAGCAAAATTTTCAACAAATCTTCTCAAGTAGTTGGCTTTTCGTTGAAGGCTTTGAAGTTGAGTGATTGTTTTTGGTGAAGGCAACTGACGTATTGCCTCAACCTTGATGGGATCAACCATGATCCCTTTTTGGGATACTACGAACCCAAGTAACCTCCCAGAGTCCACACAAAACATGCATTTATGTGGATTTAACCTAATGTTGTACTTGCGGCAACGCTCAAATATGGCTTGTAAATGTGCCCCATGTTCCGCTCTCTTTTTAGATTTGGATGCCAAATCATCAAGGTAAACTTCGACGATATCTTTAATATCATGAAATGCATATGACATTGCTCTTTGAAAGGTAGCCCCGACGTTTTTAAGGCCAAATGGCATTTTCCTATAAGCGAAGGTTCCCTAAGGGCATATAAAAGTTGTTTTATGTTGGTCTTCCTTTTTAATCTGGATTTGGTTGTAACCGGAGAAGCCATCCATAAATGAGAAGATTTCATTCCCAGCGCATTTATCGATGATCTGATCAATGAAGGGTGTGGGATAGTTATCCTTAGGACAGGCTAAGTTTAGATCTCTAAAATCGGTACAAACCCGGATAGTCCCTTATTTTTTGTTAACTGGAACAGGGTTGGACACCCAATCAGTCAAAGGAACAGGATAGATGAACCCGGCGTTCAAGATCTTTTCGACTTCTGCTTTAATGGCAGCTGATTTCTTAGGGTTCATTGGACGTAGTTTTTGTCGCACAGGTTTAACATTGGGATAAGTTCTGATTTCATGTTCTGCGATGTTGGGATCAATGTCTGACATTTCTGCATAAGACCATGCGAATATATCACGAAACTTTTTAAATAAAGCAGTGTAAAATTTTATTTCCTCAGGAGAACAATCCGCACCTAAGTTTATATACTCGACGACGCCAGGTTTGATAGAGATATCAATTTGGATGGTTTTCGAAATGTTCGCCAAATTGCCTTCTGAATTCACATCGTAGATTCGAACGGGGCATTGGTATTTACGGTTGTCACCTTCGAAGTAAAATTTTTCAAGTTCAACTTCTAATGAGTCGATCTTAGGAAGAAACGAGGATTTGTGATGCATATCCTCCCAGGGTCGTTCTGAGATGTTCATAACCTCTAATATGGCTTCGTCTGAAGGGAAGGTTTGATCTAGGATATCATGGTTACTTTGCGAGTTCAAGGCCCAAATAGGTGAAGTATAGGGATCATACTCCTCCGGCTTAGGAGGCTTTTGATCCAATTCTACCGAAGCCATCTGAATAGCTTGATAAGCGAGCTCTGCGGCAGAAAAGGGAACACTACTCTCCATTTCCTCATGGTACGCAGAAGCATGTGTCTCGTCATTATTAGTTTCATCTAAGGTGTTTTCTTTGCAGGTTCCAGCCGACGAGGTGGAACCAACCTCCGAAATAGAATTAGAGAAAACTCTTAATGGAGAGTATACTTCTGACGTTATGGTGAAAATGGGAGCAATGTTAGGGGTCAATATTGGTGGTGGAAGTGGGAAAGTTCCCAAAAGGGACGAGTCTTTGAACATTCCTACCCCAATATCTTGAATAACCGTCGTTCCATCCCTTACATAAGGTACATTTGAATGGATACCAGTTTCAGGTGAGCAGTAATCTAGTTGATCGATTGTAACAATCATCCCTTGGTGAGGGTATCGAATGACTCAGAATACGGAAGACACTATCGCCGTCATCTTGTGTATCCAACTGCGTCCCAATAGAAAATTGTAGTCTATGGGTGCATCCACTACTTCCACATCTACCTGGACTGTTTTTCCCCCCAGTTCAACTGGACAAGCCAAGATGAGTCCATGAGGTGGTAACAAATGTCCATCAAATGCCTTGAGTATTGTTTGGGATGGTACTAAGGTGGGTGATCCCAAAGCTTTCCAACAAGCTAGGGACATGACGCAAGTTGAGGTTCCTTCATCCACAATGGTTCGAAAAATATTTTTCCCATGTGAAGTTGCTTTAACTTGGAAAGCAATTTGTGAGGGAACCCTACCTGTGGGTTGTTCTAAGTCAAATGTGATTAAATTGGTATCTGATGGATCAACAGCATCGATGGCAGACAATAGTGCTTTCCGCTGAGTGGGACAACTTTGCAACACCTCCAAGGCAGACATTGCACAAGGAGCTTGAGCTAAATCTTCAACTACATTGTAATTTTGAGCAGCTCGCGCATTGGGATTGTGTGTTGTTTTGTGGAGGACCCCTTTTGGAGGTCGAGGCACCATGTCTATGGTTGGTTTTCAATATTTAGAAAACCACTAGGCTGAGATCCAGTTGCTTCAACATCTTTTGAAGGTATGTCGTAAGAACGAGCCCTAGTTTGGATATGAATGTTATGTTCACCAATTGTGAAGATATTTGCATTGGGTGGATTGCCCCCCAGTGGGGGGTTTGCTTGGTTTCCTCCTACTGGAGGTGTTGGCGCTGCAGCAACCATTTGTTGTTGTTGGGGGAAGGGTTGAGTTAGGACAACAGGTTGTGGTTGTTGCCCTCCTCGTTGTGCCAACATGCGATGAATATCATCCATATGAGGACAAAGATGAGTAGGGTGATCTTCTTTGCAAATTTTGCAAGGATATTTGTTTTTCCTATTCTCATTGTTTCCTCTGTTAGGATTATTCACCTTAGGTGCATCTCCTGTCTTAGGGTTAGCATTAGGTTTCTTCTTTTGCTTCTTCTTTTTTTCTTTTGGGTCCACAGTTTGAACCGTAAGGACTTTGGAAGTTTGGGCAAGAGTTGCAGTTTGCTAATGTGCCTGGCCAGCGGTGGGTTGCGAGTTTTGAGCTGACATTTGTCCCAATTGCTGGGTAATCTGTTCCACTTGGGTAATGGATCCAATCACACCATCAGTATGAGGTCCTTTCGGTGGCCTAGCTGAATCACACGCAGGTCTTACAGCATGGGGTATTAAGTCATAAAGTGTGCTCGATTGGGAATATACTAAATCCATATGGTGGGCACTCTGAATGAGTTGTTCTTCAGTCATGGCTCCTGACATGGCTACATCTTTGGCAAGAGTAGGTAACAGTGATTTAATGAACCAATCTGCTAAGAATTGATCAGGGATTTCAACTTTTATAAGCCTTTGACGTCTCCTCCACTCGTGGATATGATCCGAGATGTGAGTAGCGGTGGATTGCCTAAGTGAAGTTAAAAGTTCAGTTCTCATCTCATAGCGGATAGGTAATTGAAAATGTGTCAAAAATGCCATAGCTAAAGATGAAAATTCAGTAAATGTATTGCGGGGCAACTCAATGTACCATTTCGCAGCATTTCCCGTTAGGGTCCGCTAAAACAACCTCAACCTAATACTATCATCGACTAGGGAATTGGATGAACACCACATATGGAATGTCATCACATGATTTGATGGATCTTCCCCTGGTTTTCCGTCAAACTTGGGTATGTCTGAGGGTAATTTGGTTGGTATTGCTGGCCACCCATTCAAATGAAGAACAGGGTCATTGGTCAGCCGGGATAAATCCGGTAGATTCAACGTGGCCAGAAATGGTGACTTGGATGATGCCGAAGCAAACGTTTGATATCTGGGTGAAGCTTGATGGCTCCATTGTTGTGGTCCTTGGGCTTGAAAAGTATTCCAAGCGGGATTACCTCCTTGCGGAGATTGCATCCAAAAGGATGGGTTATTTCCTGATTATTGCCCATTCCATTGTGGGATAGGATGCATGTACGGATTGCCCCCTTGCGGAGGTATGTTCCATTGAGTTTTGTGACTTGGTTGAACATTTCCACTCCATTGTGGCATAGGGTTAATGGGTGGATTGCCCCCTTGCGGAGGTATGTTCCATTGAGATTGGTTACTCGGTGGAACATTACCACTCCATTGCTGGTTAAGATTCATGGGTGGATTGCCCCCTTGCGGGGGTATGTTCCATTGAAATTGGTTACTTGGTGGAACATTACCACTCCATTGTTGATTTCCTTGGTTTGGATATGCGTTCCAAGGTTGATTGCCCCCTTGCGAGGGTGGTGCCCAAGAAGATGGGGTATTTCCTGGAACTTGCCCAATCCATGTTGGAATGGGGTTGTTGGATGGGTTACCTCCTGGTGTGCTACCTGTTGGGGGAATGGGATTGCCCCCAAGATTTGCGCTAGGAAAGTTGGGATAAAGGTTTCCCGAGGCACTTCCATCGGCTTGTGGAGTATTACCCCAATTAGCATTAGTGCTCCATGGTCGGTTAAGTCCACTAGGGATATTGAGGTTCCAAAATGAAGGATTCCCCCCAGGTGTAGAACTTGGAAGACTGTTTGGTATGCCAATAGGATTTTGATTTATTCCTAGATTGTTTTGACCTTGAGTAGCCGAACCATATGGGACACCCAAGTTTGGTAAGGCACTCCCTCCAGTAGGTATCCCTGCAGGTAAAGTGGATGTACTTTCGGGATTAGGACACGAACCTGTACCAACTGGCACTGAAGTGCTAGTTGAACTTACGGTAGAAGCAGGTAAACTCACTGGTGGAGTTGTGGTAGAGGTCAAGTTGGAAATATTACTACCTCCGGCAACCGTGTGTGGTTGTGATGATGTGGTCCCTAGTGCTCCTGATGAAGCTATAGGGATGTTGGGAGTATTGCTACATCCAACATTTGTTTGAGATGTTGTTGATGTGGTCCCTTGTGCTCCTGATGAAGCCATGGGATTAGATGTCGATTTTAGCATGTGTACCAAGTGTGCCACGAGAGGATTAATGGTGTTCAAAGGTTCACTGATGTGGAGTACCACTGGGTCTAAAAGATTTGTCAGAGGTGGATTTACGGGATTTGCAGTATTGTCTTCTAATGTTTCAATTGAAATCGGAGCAAGAGGATCAACAATTTCTATGTTTTCCTGGGTAGGTGGTGTTGTAGTATTTGTTTGATGTGTCTCTGCTCTACTGTTGATTATTGAAGTTAGAAGTGTGTTGGTTTCAAAGTCAAAGTGTCTTGTATTATGTAGTCGTCTCCGCAATGTAGCGGGGCTTTCAACTTCTGGTGACTCGCCTCTATGCCACCGTGACTGGCGGGTCGGAAGATTAGCCACTTTGAAGAATATTGATAAAAGGATATGTCTAAAAAAGTTTTTGAAAACAGAATCAAACAATCCTATGGCTTTCTAGAGTCAACAAAATAAAGTGTCCACTTAGTAAAAATTCCCTAGAGATTTCAAGCAAGCAAACTTACTTTTCCAAAGAACCGAAGCTCAATGAAAAGTTGGATTGTAGAGCCTTCCGAAACTAGTAGTTGTTGAGGGATTTCATGTCCTCATACAATTGCTAGTAGCAAAGGTGTGAGAAACAGTTACAATAAACTTTAATCGCCAGGGGTACAAGTGTTGGTACCTGACCACTCACCCTCCCAAGGAGTAAAAGTTCCAAAGTCTGTCTCAAGTATTGCAAGTGTGTCCCACTCACAACAGCCTATGTGATGCCCTAAAAATAGCCACTAAAGTTACCACTTCGCAATCGACGGTCGAGCGGACAGTTGTAAGTCGAGGACAACTCTTATTACCAGAAACTCTAGAAATAATGATGTCACCCCGAGGACTTGTCACTCTGAACATAGAATCCCTTCGATAAGCTCATGTCCCACTAAATAAGCAAGAAGGGGGAACCACCCTTACTTATCCAGATTGACCTCATGCTTGACGCATGTTTCAGAAGCGCTTTCCCGACAAACGTTTTTTGCGATAATGGATTTACTCTCGTTAATCAATGCTAGTTTCAAAGTTTTGCAGCCCAGGAGTGTTAACTCTCCAAACCTAATCCAGGGCACTAACCTAATCTTGTTGGTGATATTAAAATCAAAAGTTTGTCAATTTTAGATTAAGTGCCAATTTTAGTGGAAGTTTGCTTAGTCTCGGGAGTGGAAGTGAAACTGATGGTGTTTTGACTCGGAAACAAAAATGAACCACAATGCAAAATGCTCACGATGCTATCTTTTAGTTCGATGAATATCCTAACTGAAGGAAGGGTTAGAGGTTCATGAGCTTCGTTTCAACATGCAAAATTTCTAGTATATGTTCATGCACCGTTTTCCTGAAATATGGATAATAATCAATGTGTAAAGATGAATGTAATCCAAACAGATATCTCAAGTAAACATGAATCTAATTCTATTACACGGGGGATCTCTGTTTCTCATTCACAAGATCGCCTGAAACCCAAGTGGAGGATACGCAGAGCCCTTTTGGAATGCTTTTTGAATTAAATCCTAAACTGTTACACATGAGATACACTTTCTCATTCACAAGATCATCATACGATGCGAGTGAAGAGGATACGGTGCCTCAATATAAGATGCTTGAAAGTCAACCCTTAAACTATTACACGCGAGATACACTTTCTCATTCACAAGATCATCATACGATGCGAGTGAAGAGGAAATGGTGCCTCAATATAAGATGCTTGAAAATCAACCCCTAAACTATTACACGCGAGATACACTTTCTCATTCACAAGATCATCATACGATGCGAGTAAAGAGGATACTGTGCCTCATACACAATTTATGACAAGAAAATTGAATATGACGTGACAATCTTCTCTATTTGTGCATAAAGTTCATGAAAATATTAAACGACCAAAACGAAATTAACAGAGTTAAAGGTCGCAATCAGTTTTGGAGGGAATTTCAAAATATCTCAAGGATTCATGTGCAAGTCTTAGTTTTTCAATGCAAGTGTGTGTGAAGGGCGCCACTATTTGGTTACAACTCCGCTCATATAGCCACTTTAATGCACTTTTGAAGGTTATTGAAAAAAATGAAAAGGTATAGCAACTTGAAGCACTTTTGATGGTTGCTAAAAGTGTAAATCTCTAAACATTTTTCAAAAATCCATTTTCACTTTAACAATAGAGTGTAAATTTGAATTAAGACAAAACTGATATTCCTGTGCAAACCACTCAAAATATTGATTCCATCGAAAATTTTGTATTTTTATATGCCCTCCAAAACGAATGAACCATCCAAAACGAATGAATATCACATACTAAGGAAAAATTCTTCACAAGTTTAAAAGTCAAAATACTTTTAAAATGCTAAGGAACCATTTAAAAATTCTTCACAAGTTTAAAAGTTAAAATGCTTAGGAAAAATTCTTCACAAGTTTAAAAGTTAAAAAGCTTTTAAAATGCTTTGTATTGTTTCCAGAAGTTTAAAATGCTTTTCATTTCACATTCAATCAAGAGCAAACGCAGGAGGTTTCATGCAGGCTCTGGAGGTTCAAATGCCCTCACGCAGGTATTAATTCTGGTTCCAAGGTTTCTGCCCTAATCTCGCAGAGGTTAAAGCAGGCTTTCACTCCAACGCCAAGGTTTGAGCAGGCTTTTAGGCTTCAATTTCAAGAAATTGGCGCAAGCATGTATTACACGCAGGGTTTGAATCTGAGATTATCCCATTACAAAAAAAATTTAATTACAAGCTAAAACGCATTGTATATTCAACACTCTGATTTCAAATGCATAAACAAAAATTCTTAATCTGAAGAGGTTTCATTTATGAGGTTTCTTGTTTGTAATTCTTCTGCACAGGGGTTAAGACTCATGCAGGAGTTTGAAAGATTGTGGCAAAGAGAATGCAAAGCAGTAAAGAAACGTAGAGATCAACGCTGAGTTTTTTTTTTTTTTTTTAAAGATTAATGTTAGGATTTAAATGTTGATTCAAAGAGATCTGTGTTGCAGGGTTCAGGAAAACACTCCAGATGCAATCACGCCGAGGTTTGGTCGAGTGATTGAGCTTCTATACAGAGTAGAGGTCAATGTTTGAAAATAGAAATGCATTCATTATACAGCAACGCCATTCAACAGAAGACAGAGTGTAATAACTATGCATAGGTTGAAGTTCTGGGCAGATCCATAGCAAGATGGGGCTTCTACTTCACCACAGAGGCCAAAGAAAGTCTGATCGATCTAGGGAGTTTAAAGATGACAGAGAATTGGGTTGGGGTTTAATAAAAACTCGTTCAACAATACCAAAACCACTACTCAAAACACCTTCATCGATTTATGGATCTCATCGAGTTTTGGAATGCTCAGAAAGTAAAATCAATGCAAAGATCGAAACTCATTCACTGATTTGAAAGCTTTCGCACTGAGTGTTAAAGATTGAGTTAAAGAAATCTTCTAGCAGGGTCAAATGGAGACAGTGCCAAAGGTTAAAGCAATCTTCAATGCTTCAAGGGGCACGCAAAGATCTACACAAAGGTACTTAAATCTTTAAAGAAAACATGCAAGGATTTAAAGATGTTACTTCAACGCAGGGATTTAAGCGTTCAAAACTTTAACACAGAGTTGGAGTCAAAGATTTAAAAACTTTTATGCAGAGCTGTGAAATTCAAGCATTTTGTTAAAGAATTGATTAAAGCGTAAAGATCTCAGGCAGAGCTGAATTGCTGGACCTGAATCTTTACAAACTTCATCACAGATTTAAAATCAAACAGAGTTTAAACTCAAACAATTCCAGGCACAAAAATAAAAAAAATCAAGAAACTCAGATCTGAGTGTTAAGTGAGATAACTTGATGAATTAAATGTGTGTTAAGGTGGATCTTGAGCTTCTCAAACTAAATCGTAAGTTCTTTTGATGATCTTTAAGCTACAAAGGAGCAGATCTGAAGGAAGAACACCTTAAAACTTGAAGAAAATTCAGGAAAAATCAAGAAAAATCAACAAACCAATATGGTCGCCATTCTGATAACAGTGATTAATGCAGGGACGTGTCTACACCAATTTCACTATTATTCTAAGAGCTGGTGAGTCTCTACATCAGCATTATGAAAAGATTATCACAAGTCATTTTAAATCTAGATTCATTCATCCATTTAAGACAAGTAAATTTAAGATCTATAGCCATTTAACAGTTTAAATCACACAATGCAAGCAACATTTAAACATCATAATGGCAAAAACTTGAATCTATTCATAGTAGAACAATGGAGAAATACATCATTACCGTGACATTAGACATGCATCCTTCCTCCATTGACATGAGCTTCCCTTCCTTCACCCTTACTTTTGAAGAATTTGAGCTCTTTCTCCTCCTTCAGAATCTTTCCAGCGTTCCTTTGCTCTTCCTTTGTCTCCCTTTACCATGCCCCAAAGCCTTTCTTATATAGCATTGGGAAGTGTGCCTTAGGTTTCTCTTTTGAGTGTGGGATAATCCATTTAGATTGTTTTAGCTTGAAAACCCCCTTTGAATAGTTTTTAGGATTTTTGCACCATTTAGAATGATTCAAGCACAATTAATGCATTTTAATGCATTTTTTAGAGAGGATTCATCTCTGCATGAGCTTGTGTCATGTCTTCCTGCTACGGGTGTATGGTAAAATGCGCTTCTTCTGTCACTTGACTAAAGGTGTTAATTTTATTGTTAACATTAAGCTTCGCATTATTGTTCTACTCTAATAGAATAATACAATGGTTTGCACTATAAACTTGTTATCCTACTTTAGCATAGTATTAGTTTCTGAATAGAATCAAGACATTCAAAACAGAAATCACTGTCAACCAACCATTAACAACACTTTGTGAATGTGGTATCACATAATTAGAGTTAAACCTTGTACAACAAGGGGACATAGTAGTGGGCTAAATAGTTTAGTTTTGAGTTGTGAAAGAGAACATTTACTAGCCCCAAGTGGTAGCTCAGTTGGTTGAAGCTTCTGAGTCCAAGACCGAAGTAGTCGAGGTCGAAAGTTCAATTCTTTGGGTCCTCAGCGTTTAGGCTCCCAAACCTGGAGCCGACAGGATGAGGCCCCTTCGGATGGACCCCCTAAGAATTATCACCATGGATGTAGCGAGCCCTCCGTCTTCTGGGGCTGTGAACCACATGAAAAAAAGAACATTTACTTTTCTAAGTGCCACAATTTTATTGATAGATTGATAGGATTTGGTGCAGGGCAATTGCTTGATTGATTTGACAGATGGGTGGAAATACTATGCCGACTTTTAAGACACGGAGCTCTCAATTCATTATGGATTTTTTATTTTTTGTGGGGGTGGGTAATCTTAAGATGAAAAAGTTCGAAAAATGTTGTGGGGTACCTCCTAGACTATTCTTTGAAGTATCCTGAAACTTTAATTATTAGTTATTACTAAAAGATTTAAGAATACCAATATTGAGTAGATGATTTTCTATGATGGTACCCTCTAATTATGACCCAGTTTGTTCGACTTCATGAGGCCAAAAAATTCTCGCTGCAACTATGGCTCTAGTTTTTATTCAGAGAGAAAATCAATGGGCTAAAACCCTATAAGGATTTCTTTACAAAAAGATGTATCTCATAAACACTGGAAATACACGATTCAAAAGCATGCAATGCTTCTGAAATAGGAATAAGAATAATAAATTCTAAAAGAGAAAAGAGAAAAGAAACCATAATCTAGGACATTGCCATCTCAGCCTCACGCAACAAGTATAACTTACAAGAAACACAAATGTATATGGCAATCCTTTCTAAATTGGAAATCAGGAATATAAATGCATAGTAATACATAAATGACAGGCTAACCACAACTTGCAGAATGCATTCCCATCCAACATCTCAAAGCATGTGTACAATCCCCTGTCCAATTATCGCTAGTTGCATACTTCATCAAGAGAGAGTTGAGTTGTGAAGCCATATGAATGGTCAGACAAATTTATGACAGCCTACCAACTATACACAAATAATGGGAAAACAGAAATAAGAAACCTCAACTAGAATAAGTGAAGGATGCCCAATTGTGGCAAACATGTACAGGGATTTTGCCTGTAAAAGAAAAAACCAAGTGGAAATGTTAACCCACACCACTAATGTAGGCCTCCTTTTTCCCCTTCCCCATTCTAAGAGTATTACAATGGAATGTAGCCGTATCTTCAAATTCGCCTAGGACTTGTACCTCTGACAACTGCATCGGACAGCCCACACTTGCACTGAGAAGACAGACAACAAGGGGTGAAACATGTCTCTAGGAGATCTGATCCTTGGTTGGGATATTAAACAACCCTGCTTTACCATCGAATCAAGACCCCATTGACCACTAACTTAGGACTTGACGTCAGACATTGGAAAAAAATTGATATTTACATTTTGTACCTACATAAGTCGGGCCCAAAAAATTGAAAAGCAATTTGTGAAGGGATCTGAATATTTTTAGAGATTTCCTGCACAACAAAGATATTTTGGACCCTCAAGGATGCGTTTCCCCATGAATCACAACTTTCAAAGGATGCTCATAGTTGTACAATTACAGCTGCATGCAAATAGGCATATGGGTTTAAACCCTTCAGATGTGCCTCTTGGTCGGACTGCAATTTGCAGTATTGACAACATTAGTTCCTATCTTCCATCCATTTTTCATTTACTCTACATGAAATTTTAACATCTCCAAAACAGTATTTTTGAGCCATATAAAGCCTAAAAGGAATAAAGCTTGTCACAAAAAATTCAGTGGCACTAGATTTATACCACCTGTCAAGCAACATGCCACAGTTGACGTGTTTATAGGAAAACACAATTAAGAGCAGGTTTCATTAGACAGTGAAAAACAAGGTAGTTTCCATATTTAATGAAAAAAATACAAGGCCTAAAAGATACCTAAAGAAGATAGCTTCTTCCCGATTCTGTGAAGAAAGTGCACTTGGTTTAAATGGACTCCCGCTTGTGCCCTTCTTGCTCTAAACTGCTTATAAAAATCGTTTAATACACCACCGATTGAGAAGCATTTATGATGAAACAAATAGCAATGTGAAAGGCACTTCGTTCAGTTATATCTAACTGTGAATAGCAGCATTTTTCATGTCTCTTTTCAAAAGATAGCCATCATCTTTGCTGAAACTCAGCTTTTTATTCTTATTGAAAACCTAGAAATCTTTACCAACTTTCTGCAAGAAGGATAGGAGCTCGTACCAAGGAATACCAGTACATGTAAAATTTCATAATATGAAGTGTGAAAAGTGAACCCTTTTTTTACATTAAAAAACTCAAATCAACCACACTAGTCTGCTGATAAGTTACTTGCAGATTGCAAAATATGAGGTTATATAGTTTATGTAAAAGTCAACCAGAAAGTTTGGAAAAAATGCATCAATTTGTATTTAATGAATACAGGTATCACTTGCTGGGCCTCTGATATTTTATATGACCACTAAACAGGAAGACTGCCAAAAACATTGCCATGCAATGTACAAATGAAGAAACAAAGCACTTGGAAAATGGCTGAACAAATAACAGATTCCAAATTTTACATGAAAAATTGATTGAATCATTAACAAATAGATTGCTTGTCTATTATGCCAGTGCAATTCCACACAGGTTTGATTTGCTATTGGGTTTATGCCGAGTGCTGAAAGTGTGTTACAACCAGCACATGTTAGAAGTTTCAAATAACAGATCTCACTTGAAAGCTACAATTCTATTAATATTGTCAACTACATATACTTGAAAGCACAGACTAGTTGGAAAAAAATTAAAAACTACATTCATATGCAAAACCACTGACCATCTGTCCAAGTGAAGACATGGGAATGAAGGTTCTTTCAAAAACCAATGTCTCTATCTGGGAGTTCCCAGTTGTCCTCCTCCTCCTCTTCACCTTTTAACTCATTTTCTTTTGGAGGTATCTTTGGTATGCGTCTGAAAAATATATTGTTATCAGTTATACCCAATTATTGATAGCATTATATATAGGTATATACTTCTTCCAGTTAGAATAAAATCTTATTACTTTTACTGTCAGGCTGTGGCAAAAAATCAAGATTCTTAAATTCGGTTGTTCTTCTTCCACAAAGTGCTAACAGAATGGAGAGATTACAAAATTGCGATAAAGCCTCTAATACACCAGAGTTGTATGACCCTATTTCAGCAAGTTCACCTACTATATGCTTAAAAAATGCAATTGTACAACCAACTGCTACATCTACACATGCATGCATGCATATAAGTTACACCACAATATGTTGTAAAATAAGTTCGACTACAATACATCATATAACAAGATAATGTCATTAATCAGCACAGAATTGAGAGGGAAATTGTCCAAGGATTGAATACACTGGACTCTAGGGTTTCGGAGTTATGCCTGAGGATTGTGATCTCTAGCCATGTGCCATGTAATCATACTGTCTTTTCAGCATCGAGGAGCCCAAATCAGAGCCCCACTGCACTGGCTCAAAATCGAATACATGCCAACCAAGTCCTTCTTCAAAGCCCTCACCTCCAAAGAAGCAGAGGAATCCATCGAGGCCCTTAAAATAACAAAAGGAAAAATTACCAACCAGGTAGATATAGAGGAGTTTATCAATGGCTATAAAATGGTTTTTCAATCTCAAGGTATGACGAAGGAAAAAGAGGTGGTCATGTAGACTTGTTTTGTGATTTATCATAGTCCCTTACAAGCTGACAGAAGAACAACAGTGGGCATGTGATCAAGTGCTGGCGCTGGATGAGTTAACAGTGTCCTCTAAGGATATGGCCAACGATAAGTCACCTAGCCAAGACAGTTATCGATGTGAATTTTATAAAACCATCGATGTGAATTTTATAAAACCACCTAGTACTTTGTAGGGCTGGATCTGCTCCAAGTGTGTAAAGAAGTCATGCATACATGTACACTTGCTAACCACATCAACAAGGGGTTGATCAAGTTCAGAAGCCTGAGACCCAGAACTAATAACAAGTTGGCAGCCGATAACTTTGTAACTTTGTTGAATGTATCTTACAAAAATTTAGCCAAAGCGCTTGGCCTGTGGCTAAAAAGATATCCTGTCGAAAATCATCCAATCAAAGCAAACAGGTCTCATGAAAGAAAAATATATTTTGGATGATGTGATTATTGTCTGGGAAGGCATGGAATGGGGCTAGAAATCAAGGCTCGAAGACCCTCTTCATTAAGATAGACTCTGAAAAAGCCTACGACATAGTGGAATGGTCATTCATCCTCGCCATGTTAAACATGTTTGGATTTGGCCCCTTTTTTGTTAATACAATGCAAAGGTTTTTCCAAAGGCCACAGCTTATCTTTATACTAATCAAGCAAGTCTGAAAAGATAGGATTCTTCCAAGGGATCCGGCAAGCTTGCCCACTAGCCCCAACCCTCTATGTAAAGGTTGTTGAAGCCCTTGGCTATCTCATAGAAAGAGAATACTGAAAGGCCATTCAAAGGTATTCCACTCCCAATAGTGCAAGGCCTTATCAAATGTATTTCTCTCCTCAAAGCTGATCGTAGTCAACGAGTGAACGGTCACTTAGTTGATGATTCTTTTCTAACCATAATTGAAGAGAAGCAAACTTTGGACAACACCATGCACTCCCTACAAGTTTTATGTGAAGCCTCCAAGTCGAAACTACAAATGGTCTGAACCCAATGTTATCAGCAAAGTCAAAAGGATGTCACTCACTAGCTACTAGGCCAAGGATGGGCTTGGTTATTATCACCCCGCATTTTGCATAGGTGTCCACCATGTAATTTTTATCACAATTTCAGTAGGGAGTCACATGTTGATGAAGATTTAGATGGCCTAGGCTTTTTGGTGTTTGAGCATTGCTTCATGATATGATGTTGATGATGCCATAGCATATGGTTTTCATTTGGTAGCTATGGGATGTGGCTTTTTCATGGTGTCTAGAATCTAGATATCAATGAACTCTCCTATGGACGATTATAGACGGGAGGTTTTGATGTTGCACTCCACTCATATTGGGCACATTCATCATCTTCTCCATGAGTGCTTTAGTGTTTGGAGTTCTATTTGGCATCTACATCACATGATCATCACTATTGGTAGAGCACTCTTGTATTTATGGCTTGGCATAGCTTTTAGATGACATGCACGATTATTGTTGAAGGAGCGCTATGCTTATTTGGATTGGCTGGATGACATGTGGAGGCTCTACTATGAGAGAGCTCTAGTATTTTGAGTATTTATCACACTTATGGAGGATGTACAATGCATATCCCACAAAACGCTCAAAACATTTGGATGTGCTTCATGCTTGGTGATGTATTATGGGGGGGTTTCCCTGGAGCACTCTTGCCTTTATTCACTTGGTTGGCATGAATTGACTCATTCTCCTCGGAGCAACCTTGTATCTTATCACTTGGATGGATTGCATGGATGTTATGGTAGCTTTTGGAGGCCTATCCTAGTGGAGCACTCTAGCTCATGACACATGAATTGCACTTGACGCCCCTTTATTAGTGATTTTCCACAAAGCGCCTTCCTTGATAGAACTTATTTGATAATGTGGAGACCTTTCTCTCATCTAGTGGTATTGCTTTTTCTCATGTGAATGGTTTCAAAACACTATTGGGTATCATCTTTGGTTGAGCACTCTCTTGGTTTCTTCATCCTTGGCACATGTGGAGCCATATTCTTGGTTTGTAGAGGAGGTCATTCCCTCCCTCATGGCGATGGTTGATTATTATGAACACTTATCCTTGAGTTTGATGCTCCTCTTGTTGATTGATGGTCTCCTTGGCTCATGGGTTGATGCATGTTAGAAATTTAATTATAGCAGTATAATTTTTATCTCTTTCAACTTATAAACAATAAGGATCACTGAAAGAACAACTATGCACAGAAATAATAGACACGAGACTTTATCCTGGGAAAACCCAAACTCGGAAAAACCCAGCAACCCTTTCTTACTCAGAGATTCAGTACAATGAAGATAAAAAGTACAAGAAGAATAGATGCCCAGAGAAATCAGCTACAAATGTCTTCTGCTACCCCAAAGTCAAACTCTCTTGCTTGAGTAAAGTTGCTTGAGATGAGTGAGCAAATGGGAGGAGCAGCACTTCTATTTATACATTACTTCTTGGTAATTTCCTAACTGGGCCGACTTGTCATTTTGAATCATTAAAATACATTTATTATTTATTTAATTTTGTAGGTCGGCTAGACAAGTGAGGAGACCTCAGGTAGCTACATCATCAACAATGCATTGGCATTAGAGGTTAAGTGCGTTTGTATGTGGACATCATTCATGTGGGCATTCATTATACACATATTGAGGTTGTTCCCTACTTTGATGAGCTATTATTGATCTATTGGTTGGTGATGGTTTGACCCCTTGATGCATGGATGACTTGTTCTACATTTGATGATGAGCCTCCACTCCTTTGAGACCGCTTGCACATATTCCCATGCAAATTCAATGGAGCGCTCACTATGGAGAGGTTCCTTGATTGATTTAGTAGCCTTGTTGATGGGATGTTCCATATGGTTGTTGGCCTACATCCATATCTATGCCATGCATGATGGGACGTCCACCTTTGAGGTTCTATTGCACACCTATTATTGGATGGTGATTGGATGTTTTGGTTTGAAGGCTCTTATGGCACATCTTCCTACACTCATCTATCGGAGCATCCCCCCTTTTTCAGCTTATTTTATGGAGGGCATCCACCTTTGGAGGTATCTATCACATATCTTGATGTAGCATTGCATCAATGGAGGGCTTATTGCGCACTTATTCATGCCTTTTAGAGATATAGTCCTACATTTAAGGGATTCTCTATGGAGCAACCACATAAGGAGGATCCTTGGCACACTTTTTGAGGGTTTTTTTTAGGGTTTTCACTATTAGAGTGACTCTTTCACACTTGGCATGACCCTTTTTAGTCTAGTGTTCACCCTTGGAGGTGATCTATGCATGTTTTGAGGAGGTCATTTGGTCATGGATGAGACCTAGGGTTCAAAACCCTAGATCTAGGGTTCTTTCATCACTCATTGGACCATTTCTTTGGGAGTGCTACTTTTGGTGAGCCCATGGAGGCTAAATCTATGGTTTTCTACTTGGAGATTGTTCCTCATTTGATGTGTACCCTCCATCTTTGGCCTTTTTCTCTCTTGGAGCTTGTACTTGTGACTTTGACCACCTTATTTCATGCATATTATTAGGGTTTGTTGGAGTATTTTGATTTGATTTCTCGATCTGTCTCTTAGTGCCTCGGGAAGGGGCACTAAGAGGCAGACCGACACCAGCGCAGCCTCGAACTCCAGATTAATAAGGACCCATGGGACATTCCCTCGTCTCGCGAGATTTCAGTGGCATGGCCAGACCAAGTGGGGTCTAGGAGACATATGAGATCCCCTAAACCTTGTCGATGCACTACCTCTACCAATCAACAACACAGCGAACAATCCAAGCACCCCACCAAGTCCCCCTCGAGACAACCGACTATACTCATCTTTCTTCATTCGGCCTCGAATGGTAGGAGCAAGGCAGTGGGGAAGCGCCCTAGGCCTCTCTGCTTCACTCCCAATTCGGGCTCCCAACGGAAGCGAACAGGAATCGATCCTGGGATCACGATTCCTATTTACTTCTGGACCGAAGCGATTTGGTAGTTCACGCTTCCCTCTGACAAAAAACAATCCCTGACTTTTGCGGAATCGTTGAGGGAGCGATGAGGGATCGACACTCCCTAAGCGATCCCTCATCGCTCCCTCAACAATCCCAAGCATAAAAAATCGCTCCTAAAAATGACTCTTAGGTGATTCCACAGGCTAGGTGCATCGATTTTGCTTGCTTCCATTTGTTTTTTGGTGGTTGCCTAGGGTTGTTTTTGGCTATATAAACACTATGTGACTTCATTTGGACTCATTATACTCCTCTTTTCATTGATTTCATTTCTCTTTGCTAGGGATTTGAGAGGGTTTGCTAGTTCTTTGTGAGCAAATTTGTGGGAGCTTGGAAGGAAGATTGAAGGGGTGATTGAAGGAGAGCTTGGAGAGGAGATTGAAGGCTTCGCCAACCACCATTGGAGAGCTAAAGAGGTAAGCTCTAAATCCCACTCTTTGTTTGTTTTTGAAAAAATATTTCACTATGTTAAAATTTTAAATCTTGCAATGTTCTCTTCTCCTACTCTTTCCCATTTCTTCTTCTCCATCATTATATTGCAGGCAACAAGTGATTCTCATCTTGAGTCAAGAAGCGTGATGGGTATGTGGTTTTGGCTTTTTGTTCCACTTCTTCTCATTATGATGGTGTTGGGAAACAGATATGGTGGTGGCAATGATGAGGGGGAAGAGGTAGGGAGTGACACATACCATGGAGAGGAGGAGGGAGGGGAAGAGGATGATGATAATGATGAGATTAAGATTGGTGAGGGGCAAAAACAAAAAGACACAACACCTTTGTGGAAGTATGTGACAAGGCTCAAGGGAGGGAGAGGGGGTGGGGGTGGAACCACAAAGTTTATATGCCCCCATTGTACTAAAACCTATACTGGTTCATATACCCGTGTGAGAAAGCATTTGTGTCGGCTTATGCCATGTGATCAAGGTAAGGCTATTGGAGTCAAAACCTGTGACAAAGTGCCAACTAAAGAGAGAAACAAATACAAGATGGAAGAAGAGGCAGCTCAAAACACTTCTAAGAGATCAAGGATTGAATTTGAATCCTCACACTCACAGAGAATGTTTGGTGGTGGATCATCATCGGCTCCATCGGGATCCTCATCCCCCCATGGCAGTGGATTGTCGACTATGCGAAGAACATTATCATATTACCTTGACCAAAGTTGTAGAGATGATGTGGATTCAAGAATTTACAAGTTTCTCTATGTATGTGGTGTGCCATTCAATGTTCTTTGCTCCCCTTATTGGCATGAAATGGTACAAGCCATGAATGGTGCCCCTAAAGGATACAGGAGCCCTAGGTATGACAAAGCTAGAACCGTGGGACTTGATAGGGAAAGAGCCAAAAACAATAGTGCTCTTGGAAAGTTTACAAATGATTAGTCCAACTATGGGGTATCCATTGTATATGATGGGGTGGACAAATGTTAAAGGCAAGCCATTGATAAATATTCTTGGTGTGTCTGCTAGCGGTGCGGTGTTCCTTTCATCCCATGACTACTTAGATCACTGCAAGACCGGTATTAATATTGCACAACCTTTAATTAAAACCATTCAAGAGATTGGACCATACAATGTCATTCAAGTCATCACTGACAATGCTGCTAATTGTAAGGCAGCAGGAGCAATCATTGAGGATAAGTATCCTAACATATTTTGGTTGGTTCACACATTGAACCTTTTGATGCATGATATTGTTAAGATGGACCCTAATTACCGATGGATTGGTGCCATGTACAAGAGAGGTAAAAAAATGATAAAATTTCTTACCAATCATAGCATGGCCCACCACATTTTTCACAATCACTCTAGGTTCAAGCTATTGAAGATTGCAAAGACTCAATTTGATAGCTACTACCTCACCTTCAGGAGGCTTTTGAAGGTAAGAGAGGCATTGGCTAATATGGTCTCAAGTGATTCATGGCAGGAATTGAAAGACAGAGCTGCAAGCGCAACTGATAGACATGACTTTCAGGAGGCGAAGGACACTGTTCTTGATGGTCAGTTTTGGGCACAGGTTAGGTATGTTCTGCAGTTCACCAAGCCTATTTATAGTATGATTCGTTCTACAGATACACATCAGTCAGTGATTGGAGAGGTTTATGAGCAAATGGATAGCATGCTTGGTCAAATCAAAGACATTGTTGAGCAAAGAGATGCAATCTTTTATGACCATATTCATAAGCATGTGGTCAAAAGGTGGGATAATCGGAATGTTCCACTCCATGCCCTTGCATATGTCCCTACCCCGAAATATTATTCTCCAACTTGGTTGGCCCAACCTGCACCTGGGGATGGAGTTAGGAAAAAACCACACACACATCCAAAGGTGCAAAATGGGTATATGCTTGCATTAGACAAGTTGGTCAAGGGATGAGGAGGAGTGTGCTCAAGTACGGAGTGAATTGAGCCAATACATCAGTGAACATGCAGTCTTTGGTACCCTACATGCAACCAAAGATTGAAATAGGTTGAATCCTATCCATTGGTGGAACATGTATGGATCCATCACCACATATTTGCATAAATTGGCGGTGAGGGTGCTTTCACAGGTTGTTAATAGTTCTTTTGCAGAGAGGGGTTGGAGCACCTACAACTTCATCCACGGCATCAAGAGAAACATTTTGAATGTAGAATGGGCATAAACCTTGGTTTATGTGCACTACAACTTGAGGTTGGTGTCCCATTATTGTGAGGCGACCAAGAATGATAGAACATATTTGACTTGGGACAACAATCCAGAGGAGGCTAATGTGGAGGATGGATACATAGCATTAGAGCGCTTGGAGGTTGAACTATTGGGTGATCATGATGCTGATCCAATTCATACAACAGAGATATCACCCCCAACCACCAGCAGGTTTCCAAATGCAGGAGTTTTACCTTTAGCTTCACAACGTCCAACAATCCGTGGGGGGCATTCATCTTCTTCTCATGTTCCACGATCACTTCCAGCAGCTACCATTCCACCTAGACCACGAGAAAAGAAATTGGAAGTTTCTTCTGGCAAGAGGAAAGCTTAGTAGATAGTATCATAGTACTTTGTATTTCATGTTTATTATGGCCTATTTTGTAAACATTATGGCCTACTTTGAACTTTGACCTTTGAATCTTGAACCTACCTTTGAAGTTTAAACTTTAAATTGTTGATTGCATCTTACAACTCTTTGGTATTGAATATGATATTATGATGCTTTGTTTCATTTCATGGTTGATGTTATCTGTTAGAGTTTGTTGATGGCAAATATTATATGTTGAAATTTGAAGGTTGATGTTGTTGATGATTGATGATTGATCATTTAATGACAATGTTATAAGTTATAGCTCCTAGATGATTGATGCTTATATGTGTACTAAATGGTTATATCTATGTTTTCATGTTTTCTATAGCTAATTTGGCATAATACATGTTTTTTTAATATATATGCATCAAAATATATTAAAATATGTAATATATAGAAAACGCTCCCAAAATGGAAGCTTTTGAAAATTTCGTTTTCTACTCTCGCTCCCAACAGCGTAGGGGAGGAGAGATGTATCCATTCCTTGAAGGATCTACTCCCTTTTTTCTAGTTCCTCTTATCCTTAGATCTTCTTCTCCTATGATACACCCCATCATCAACATAGGTATCTGAGCTCGAGGTCGAGGGTTCTTCATGCCTCGGGGCATATTTCACTTTCTACTACTCTACCTTATTGCACTTTACTTTCTGCATCTCACCTTTTATAGGAGACCTTTTGGTACTCCTGCAGTCCCTTTGACCTACCTTTGTGGTCATTAGTCGAACATTAATAAAATCATGTTATCTTACTCCATCCCAGGCTAGATCTAGGGGTTTTATTGTTAACTCAATGTAGATGGATGAGGAGCTTAAAGCTATATAAGGGTCTACTCTCTCCTCCATTTGGTATGGTTGGATTTTGAGAGTTCTGTCTCTTTTGGAGCTTAATGCACATGTCTTTCATGGTGCAACTTGAAGTGTAAGGGCTTCTTCTCCATTTAAAATGTGGCATCCTTGTTCTTATTTCATTTTTTGTAACTAAGGGAATCGACAACAAGGATCAGGCTCATACTCGCATGACACGAGGTTGATTCCAATCCGCTACCACTATACCCTAGGCGTACCAACGTTGCCCCACGCACAACACATAGGGCTCAATGGAAAATTGTTTTGCTTAAGTTCTTAGTGAACATCTAACTTAGAACAATAGAGCTCGAAGCCATTACAACAACATACTCATTATGAGCTCAACATGTCATTTACAGGAATAGAACCTAGGTGGGGAGGATAACACTCCATCCCACAACCACTCGAGCTAAACCTAATTGACAATTCCTATTTCAAATGTTGCTAATGAACTACAGAATAATTAGAACTTGTTAATTACGGCCAATTGAAAGATAACTTGCCTCATTGGAAGGGGTTTATGTGAGAAGTATTTCCTCTAAATTATCTTTGATGATTTATGTATGAATGTATTAACATTGCTTCTATCATCTTTCTAGACTTGTTGCTTTCTAATACTTCATTGCATAAGTCACAAGCTAGTTAGCAATGTTTTGATGAGGTACTAGCGAATTCCTACATTCATTTTCAACATGTTAAGGTTTTATTATGGTATGTAAATGCAACCTTTGTTGATATTTAATAACCAGATCTGATTGCAATTTATTCACTGATTTTTATAACCAGAATTATAATGCATACAAAAAATTAAATCAAAAATTACAACACACTGATTACTAATGCACAGTGGAATAAAAATAAACAGTACCATACACAATTGCACAAGATATACCCTAGAAAACACAATCCCTATGGAAAACCAGCAACAGATTGTCTTTAATATTTTGTGATTCACAGGAATGCTTCATCATTTACAATCAACCAGAGATAGACTCAAACCCTCACTCTGACTGTGGCTCAAACCCTCAATCACTGAATACAGCTCCAGCTTGAGAGAATCCCTCTCTCCAAAGCCTCTAAGAGAATCCTTCTCTTAGATCTGATCACTTACTGATCATCCTCCCTCAATGTGTCTCACTAACTCTCCCTCGGACTCTTTCAAAACATTCACTTTATGCAAATACCATGGGCCCTCCAATACCATGGGCTAATTGACCTTTTACATAAAGTATTATAAAGGTTACTTTTACAAAGAAAGTTACAATTTGAGAATACTTCCACGTGCTAGACACAAGCCAACGTAGAAGCACATATCCTCACTTCAAACTTCAACAACCTTAAATTCCCTAATCCTTCATGAACTCGCCCTCTCTTGGATTAGCCTCCCTTGACTCCATTTTCCCTATTGGATTGGCACTAGTCTTCTTGGTCCTCTCATCACCTTATTTATTCTCTATATTGCAACAACAAAACTGTTTTGCTAAGCTACATCTTCAAATCACCGTGATTCTTCATTGCCATAGCCCTAACAAATAATATCCTAAGGAATCCCCCCTTTGGGTTGGAGTAGAGCCAACGGAAACCTAAAGTGTAGAGGTAGTTACTGAGGTGACAGTGGGTAACACCTCTAAGTGGCGGTTGGGCATTGTTCTTTCGGGCTTTAATCACACATGCTAGTTTAAACTGTAACATTTTGGCATCATTACCGAAGATAAAGTCCATTTCCCAAAATTTGTAGTATTTCTACATCTACAACATTTGTTGGAGATTCTTGTTACAAATTTTTCTTCTCACGTGGTGACTCCATGAAGGGACGAAGCCCTTGTCCTTGCATATTTTTAAAGACTTGTTGTTTGTAGGGTGAAACAAGCAACATTGTGAAGGCATTTGAAGATTCACCTTAACGACACACATATGGTATTTGGTATGAGGTATGATTGTATGCATTTTTTAGATTTACATTGAATAAATATGGCATTCCATCCATGGTTGGCCTAAGGGCTTGTTACCAACTAAGTTGTACTTAGTTGGACTTTCAAGAGAGCGGGCAAAGTCTGAACATGTTACATGTTCATTATCAGTGTTTTGAAGTCCATCAGGCCTTTTTAAGGGCCCCTTTTTATTTATTTTCTTCACATGTCCATGCCCTATGGGGTTTGTAATAAAGTGTCCAAGCATGCTATTTTTATGTAAAGGACTTGGCTTCCTACGACTTGTCAATCAAGTCAGGTATTCCAAGGAGTTTTTTCACTCATTAATTGTGTCTTGCGTTTTAGCAGAACATAATTTTTGAGTTTTTCTCTTGCTCCTCCAAAGCTGGAATGCCTGGCGTGGTGGTTAAGCCTTAGGAGGTTATTAAAGTTCGTGTGTCAATGTATATGAACATGCTAGACACTAGGATAGAGTCATATGGACATGTGCTAGGTGTTAAGTTTATATGCTGCAATTGCCAATAACTTAGATTCCTACTTCATTAGCATTTACTACATTTTCACAATAACAGCAGCATAAATAGGATCTCTGAAAGACACACAATCACAAGGTACACAACAATTTATCCTGGGAAACCCTCAAGGGGAAGAAAACCCAGCAAGAACTTCCTCAATATAGATTACCAAAGTACAATTCCCAAAGAAATAAGTCTCATAAAGAATAGAGACAAAACCCAAAAACAAGAGCCAAGAACCATCCTCCTCCTTCGCAATCTTCCTCTCTCCTCTAGTGCGCAATGCTTGAGTGAGTGAATGGTACAAATGAGAGGAAGAAACTCTCTATTTATACTTTACTTTTCACTTGACTTTTAATCCAACTAGGTCGGCCTCAATAACTTAACTGGGCAGACTTCTCTAGGAAGACTCAATTAATATTTATATTACATTCTTTTGGGTACTAATGACCCGAGTTACAATGGAGGTTTTACCTCATGACTTTTACATGACCAAATGTAATAAAGGAGGTAAAACATCTCCAACGGAGTTACAATAATAAAGTACAAGTAGAATATTCTTCGAAGTTACATTAATTCAACACTCCCCCTTAACAAGAAGGGTATTCTACTGACAACAACAACAACAACAACAACAAGTGTCGCTCTACACAACGTCATCGGAAGGAGGGAGGAGGAGGCATCAACAACAACATCATCTGGAACATTGGTTGGCACATCTATAAATCATTGGAAGTTCTTCAACAACATCAATATCAGCAACTGGAACAGCTTGTTGTAACATCATCAACATCTGCAGCATGAAGCTGGAACATCATCATCATCAGTATCATCATCTTCAGTACAGAGCTGAAGTATCATCATCATCATCTTCAGTACATAGCTGAAGTATCATTATCATCATCTTCAGTACAGAGGTGAAGTATCATCTTCATAATATTCAATACAGAGCTGAAGTATCTTCATCATCATCTGCAGCAAGAATTTGTTGGAACAACATCATCATCAGTATATGAATACCAGAACAACACCATCAATCATCAGTAAGTAAATACTGAAACAACACCATCAATCATCAGTAAGTAAATACTGAAACAACAACATCAATCATCAGTAAGTAAATACTGAAACAACATCATCAACTCTGGCAACAGGTGCATCAACAACCAATATGATCCTTCCTTTCGAAATTTCGGGATCAAGTTCAACGCGGGTGATCCTTCCTTTCGGAATTACAGGATCATGGACAGTCCTTCCTTTCGGAATTACGGGACTCTAATCCATCAACTTTGGTGATCCTTCCTTTCGGAATTACGTGATCATGGACAGTCCTTCCTTTCGGAATTTCGGGACTCTAGTCCATCAACTCTGGTGATCCTTCCTTTCAAAATTACGGGATCATGGACAGTATTCCTCTCAAAATTACAGGACTCTAGTACATCAACTCTAGCAATCCTTCCTTTCGGAATTACGGGATCATGGACAGTCATTCCTTTCAGAATTACGGGACTCTAGTCCATCAACTCTGGTGATCCATCCTTTCAGAATTACGGGATCATGGACAGTCCTTCCTTTCAGAATTACGGGACTCTAGTCCATCAACTCTGGTGGTGCTCAGACAATCCTTCTTTTCGGAATTACAGGACCCAATCTTTACGGAGCTACCACTACAGCGCACTTGGATGATCCTTCCTTTCGGAATTACGGGATCATTGTCCACTACACACATCTTAGACAATCCGTCCTTTTGGAATTACGGGATTTTAGTCTAAGGATCAACATTTAAGACTATCCTTCCTTTCGGAATTACGGGATCATTGTCTAAGGATAATCAATCCCAACTACGCCACCATAGTATCATCAACACTACTCCCCCTTTCGAGGGAAGTCCTTATGGACTACACCAAGCTTGTCACGGAAGTGCTCAAACTTCACACGAGACAGAAGCTTAGTCAATCATATCTGCAACTTGCTCATATATGCTCACATATTGGAGCTTTACAACTTCCTTATGCACCATATCTCGAATGGTTCTCTGTCATCTTCACGCAGCTTTGGTTATCACATAGAATCACTGTGGTATCCAACTCCAGATCGAATAGACCTGATAACAACTTCCGAAGCCATATGGCTTCACAACTGGCGGAACAAGCTGCAATATATATTCCGCTTCTACAATGCTGAGAGCAACACTGGATTGCTTCTTAGCCATGAGATCATGGCTGACCCCAGACTGTAACATCCACCTGAAGTGCTCTTTCTGTCTAAGACACTTCCTACCCAATCTGAATATGTATAAACATACAATCTGAAGTCATGATCTCTAGTATAACTGAGATCATAGTCTATCGTACCTTTTAGGTACCTCATCACATGCTTTGCAGCTATAAGGTGAACACGTCTGGGCTCAACCAAATACTTACTCAAGGTGTTCACAGCAAAGCATATATCTGGCCTGGTATTCATCAGATATATCAATGACCCAATAATCTGCCTGTATAGCGTCACATCCACTAACTCTGACGAAGCATTAGTCAGCAATTTCAAATTTGTATCCATGGGTGTGGCCATGGTTTTACTTTCCAACATATCAAACCTTTTCAAGATTTCTACTGCATACTGGGGCAAACAACCTTTGTCGCAAATAAAGACTAAGTGAAAGTGTCTCTCCATCTGTACTAAGTCACTTCCTCCCAAGCGGAGCTTTCCTTCTCTTTCTATAACTGATCACTATCCTCCCTCTACATCTTATACTTTTTGTATCGAAACATTTTGCACTGGAGTGACTGGTAGCCTTCTCTTCTAATGATCTTCTATGTATCCATCTATTTCATTTTTCTAAGTCACTAGATACCAAGATCTCGAACTCTATTGCAAGTTCTCTCTTGTACCCATCTATGAGATTCTCATCTTCAACCTTGTAGCAAAGGTTGATGTCTCATCACTCTAGGTGATCCTGGATCTCATCATTCTATCCATGGGTGACTTTTGAACCCATAAAAAGTCTTCTTCAATCTGCACACATGTTTTTCTCTGAGTCTTGGTTATCTTCTTCTACTTCGATTACATCATGAGTCTGGCTACTAGAGCAACATCTCGTCATAGTCGAATTCCTCTACTTGATTTCATAAGTGTTGTTTATAGTTGAACCATCGTCACTTGTTCTACGGAACAAGTCTCATCATTCTTCATTTGTAGGTGATCATGTACGATACTTCCTACAAGTCAAATTTAGTAGCATGGTTAGAAACATTTCATAGTTTCCAAAACATATGCATAAAAATATAGGTCACACTGTCATAATGCTATCTTAACCAATGCTTCAACACAACATTCATCAATATCCCGTATTCATACGGTAACTTTCTAGATGCCTTCCATCTCTACCAGAACATTATTAAGAGCATGCACTACTCCCAATATGTCAGCAAAGAGGTTTCACTCTAGATAAGTAGCAATGGAATATTGTATAGTACTATAGGCCACTTACCCACCACATGCATATCAATGCAAACATTCTAACATGCATAACACACATCCTAAATAAATGTGTACACAACTGGACAATATCATTTAAACAATTAGATAAAAATGACAATTCAAATACTTATCTTTGTTTGTTCGGTAGGATCTCTTTTGATCCTAGTCTCCTTGCAGGGATTACTGGAATGTCTGATGGTGAGATCTACTCCATCATCTAATTCTGAGGTCCTGTGCCTTTCCTGCTTATGATCTATAATGTTGATCAAGTCTTCTACCATAGATCAAAGTTGTTTCTAAGTGATCTTATGTGAGCCACCTTCTTTTGTCCCAATAACAACTGCATCTTATATAAAAGCAATTCTAAACTCTTTCTATAGTACATCCTCCTGAATGAAGTTTGTATGTGGCTTCTTTTATTCTCCTAGTGAGACTTTATGAGGGGAGTCCTTTTCTTCAAGATTGAGAGAGTGCTTTGAAACACCACCATTATAGGACATATTCTTCAATTTCTTCCTTTGGTAACTTCCTGGGAGATCCTTCTTCTTCTTCTTCTTCGACTAAATGAGCATGATGTCTTTTGTTACTCTTCTTCTTGTATTCTTCTTTTCTTACTGAATCTTTAGCAATATGTCCCATTTTATCACAATAATAACATTGATAAGAAGAGAAGTATTTATGCTTGTAGTTTCCTTTCTTGTACTTCTGAAACTTCCTAGGAGGATGAAACTCCTTATGAGTTTCCTTCTGGTAGTGAGATTTCCCTTTTCCTCTTTTAGTATGGGTAGCTAGAGCTTGATCATCATCTCTGAGTAGTGCTTCTCGATTTGCCACTCTAGCTTCCTCTTGAACACATTCTTCCCATACAACTTGAAATTGTAGACTTTCCTTTCTTGCACACAGTGTCTGGATAAAAGAATCCCAAGGTCTAGTAAGACCATTGAGAACGGTCATTGTGAGTATTTTGATCACAGAAGATCGAGGAGCTATGGAGAACCTCACAAAATCGAATTAATTTGCAATTACAGTGGAAAAATTTGAAAAAAGAGATAAATTTACACACAAAGTATGCTCAAATCTTTGATTAACTGACTGTCTAACATGTGAAAATGTTAGTAACAGGTTTTTATTACATCCATGAGAAAATCGAGAGCATTAGGTGGCTCAAGCTGAGTGTACAAGTCATCAATGCCAAATTGGCCTCAATCCCCCCTAGGTGGGTCCAACTCAATCCCAATCACCCCAAACAGCTACGAATTCTGGTGTGGAGGTGGCTGAAGCATGCTGAGTCATTAATTAGCTCAAGGCAGGCGTGGGTGAGCAAATAGAGGAGGTTTGGGGGCCCAAGGGAGCATTAAATGCTCCAAATCTAGCCAAAAGTGGGCAAAAATCCACCCTAGCGCCCTTGGTCAACTAAATTCCCCAAAACAAGGAGAGAGGGCGCACCAGCAATAAATGAGGGCGCACTTGTGGACAAAACTGGAGGCTGGGTGAACTGGTTTGCTCAGAAGTGGGTGTGAACACTCTCAAAGTGGGTTTTTGACCAACTATAGTCACTTAATCCAAAACATGGTTTAATTAAGCACATGGATAATTAAAATTTATGGATTATGGTACTAAGTGTGGTTACTGTTCTAACACCCCCCCTTAACCATAACTTTGTACATCTCATGAAAGATAAGTGGGAGGCCTTGGCAACAAAGGCTCAAGTCACCTCAATACAACAGAAATTTTATTTGTCCATATGAACCGAGGAAAAGAAGTAAAACCTCATGGGATAAAAACTTCCCTCAAAAATGGACATGGGGCTGAACCTGCAATTAAATTGCAGCAATCACCATCCATCACTCACTCCAAGCAAAGATCTCAAGTAAGTGAAGGTCTTCTCTGTAAAGCACTTGGTGAAAATATCAGCAGTTTGCTCGGTGGATGGGCAATACTGCAGTGAAATCACCCTGTCATGCACCAAGCCCCGAATGTAATGCATGTGGATCTCAATGTGCTTTGTTCTTTGCCTCTGTACTGGATCAGTAGATATCTTGATGGCACTTTGATTATCCACCCAAATATTGGTTGGAGAATCAATAGCAACACCAAACTCCCGAAGAATGCCTTGCAACCAAACACACTGTGTGGCTGCGTTCACTGCTGCCCTGTACTCGGCCTCTGCTGATGAAAGAGAAATTGTATGTTGTTTCTTACTTGACCAGCAAATAGGACCTTCAGCAAACATAAACACAAAACCTGAAGTGGACTTTCTATCGATGGGATCTCCCGCCCAATCGGAATCAGAAAATCCAGCTAGTTGAAGTGAAGAACCAGCTGCATAGTGTACCCCGAAGCTCTTTGTTCCTTGGACATAATGAAGGATCCTTTTGGCTGCCTTCCAATGGATCTCATGTGGCTGCTGCATATACCTTGCTACAGCACTTACAGCATAAGACAAATCAGGTCTTGTATGTGTAAGGTACAGCAAACTTCCAACTAGCTGCCTATAGAGTGTGCAATCCACCACCGGAGAGTCTTCAAATTCACCTAGTTTTATGCCTGAAAGGAATGGGCACTTGGCTGCCTTACATTCAGCCATTTTGAACTTGAATAACAGGTCTGAAGCATACTTAGATTGACTCAGCAAAATACCTCTCTCAGATTGCTCAATTTCCAAACCCAAAAATTGCCTTAGCAATCCTAGGTCGCTCATGGCAAATTCACTGTGCAAAGAAGCTTTAATTGAGCCAATTTGTTTGGTGCAGCTCCCTGTAATTAAGAGATCATCAACATACAGTACAATGACCTGCAAATTATCATCACAATGCTGCAAATAAACATTTGGATCAGACTTGCATCGACAGAAACCAATTGAGAGCAAAAAGGCATCCATTTTGGCATACCAAGCCTTGGGGGCTTGCTTGAGTCCATAGAGTGACTTCTTCAACCTGCATACAAGTGTGGGATCCTCTTGGAATCCTTCAGGCTGCTGCATATATATCTCTTCCTGTAGCTCACCATGCAAGAATGCACTTTTGACATCCATGTGGTGAACTTCCCAACCTTTACTAGCTGCCATGGCTAGAGCTAGTCTAATTGAGTCCATCTTTGCAACCGGTGCAAAGGTCTCTGTATAATCCACACCATGGATTTGTGAGTAGCCCTTAGCCACTAATCTAGCCTTATATTTCAGATCAGAACCATCAGCAACAGGTTTGGTTCGAAAAATCCACTTACATTGCACTAGTTTCCTCTTGGGAGGAAGAGGCACCAAATCCCATGTTTTGTTCTCTTGCAGAGATTGGAATTCTTCTTGCATTGCTGCCCTCCACCTTGGATCATGATGAGCTTCCTGATATGATGTTGGATCAGATCCAATCATCATATAACAGTGATCAGCAAGCTCACTCTCATTTGCAAAGGAAGCATTGATTGTTTGAGATCTAGTCTTCCTAGGCTCTTGGGGATTGCCTGCCAATTCACCTGCATCTTGTATGATTTTTTCAGCCCACTTGGGCCTTGATGGTGACTCATGTACAGCAATGTCATCTTCAGCCATGTCATCTTCAGCAATATCAGAAAAATCAGAGGTAGAATCATCACTAATCTCATTAAGGTGTGGAGGAGAGGAGCTTTCCCCCGGTGCAAGCTCAAAATCTGGAATTGGTTCTTCTTCGAATTGCACACTTCTCTCAATGAAAGTTTTAAGTGTGGATGTGTCAAAGAGCTTGTAGCCCTTTGTGTCCTCACCATATCCAACCATGATACATTCCCTGCTCTGTGGCTCCAAAGCCTTCCTTTTTTCTGATGGAATTCGAGCCCATGCTCTAGACCCAAAAATCCTGAAATTTGACACATTTGGTTTTTGGCCAAACCATGCCTCATAGGGGGTTTTTCCTTTGACTGATTTGTGAAAGGCTCTGTTCTGAATATGAGCAGCACAATTGATGGCTTCAGCCCATAGCTTAGGGCTTAGATCCCTAGCTTCAATCATGCAAGTAGCCATCTCCTTGAGAGATCTATTTTTCCTCTCTGCCACACCATTTTGCTGAGGTGTGTAGGGGATTGAATGTTGCATTTGGATGCCACATTCCTCACAAAGGTGCTGAATGTTATTATTCACATATTCCTTTCCATTATCAGTCCTAAGGATCTTTATCTTATGACCACTATGGTTCTCCACTAGGGCTTTCCAAATCTTCAGTTTCTCAAACACTTCTGACTTCAATTTAAGGAAGTAAACCCAGCAGAATCGAGAGTAGTCATCTATGAATGTAAGTACATACCTTGATCCACCATATGATGGAGTGGGAAGAGGACCAATGAGGTCTGAATGTACCAATCCAAGTGGTTGAGTGGCTCTCCTTGCCATTCCCTTCTCATAGCTGCGCTCAGGATGCTTTCCAACTACACACCCAATGCATGCACCATTCGATGATCTGATTTCTGGAAGCCCTTCCACCATCTCGTCCTTGTGCAATTGCTGGAGGTATTTGTAGTTCATGTGGCCAAATCTTTCATGCCACAACTTGGAGGTCTCGTTGGCATGAGAGACAAGAGCATGGTCACTAGAATTTGGAATGAAGTTTGAGAATTTATACATTCTCTCATCATGATCTGCATACCCTACTGCCACAACTTGATTTGAGGAAATTTCTGAGATTTCTACCAAATCTGGAGTGAATGTCACTCTCTTGGCTTCTCCTGTATGATTCATTTGATAGACTGATAGCAAATTTGCAGCCAATGAAGGTACATAGAGCACATCACTGAAATAGCCATGCTCCATGTCAATCCTTCCAATCCCCTTGGTTTGGAGTTCTGAATCATCTCCCATTCGAACTGTTGGGCCACCATTCGAATGCAAAGAGGAGAAGAGCTCTCTGGATGAAACCATGTGTCTGGAAGCTCCTGAATCAATGATGAAGGAAGAGGGATTCGAAGTACCTGCTACCAAAGCATGACACTTCTCCTTATTGTCAGGGTTTGAGGTGCTCTCTTTCTTCCTTGCGCCCTCAGGGACTGGGATGTTGTTCTTCTCCAGCAGCTGCGCCATTGAGTCAATGGTTTTCTTCATACATGAGCTCTCTGGATGCCATCCCCTATGACAATAGGTGCATTTGGTCTTTTCCTTTCCCTTCTTGTCCTTCTCCTTTGACAGATTCGAACCCCCATCTGCAGACTTGGTCTTGTCAAACTTCCTCTTCTCTTGCTGCTTCGAATTCTTGGCTTTCTGCTTTCCTTTGCTTGCATTTGAAACACCCATTGCCAATGCTTGGTCCTTTGATTTTATGGTGCCCATCTGAACTAGTTTATCCTGCTCCTGAGTGAGACACTCCATGAAGGTAGCTAGTGATGGCATTTGCCAATTTCGAAGGGTCATTTTGGCTGAGTGAAATGTGCTAACAAATACTGAAAACTCTGGGCCTAGCTTCGAAAGGATGGACAGAATCAGTTGTTCCTCCTTCTTAACAATTCCACATTGTTGCAGTTGAAGCACCAGTGACTTGAATTTCGTGAAGAACTCCTGGATGGTTTCAAAATGCGCTGGGCTCAAGCTAATGAGCTCGTTTTCAAGCTGGTGGCCTCTCAGTTCATCAGTTTTCCCAAAGAGTGATTCGAGCTTCACCCATACTTCATTGGGAGTTGTCAAACTGTCTGTATGAAACAAGAGTTCCCTTGAAATGCTCAGGCATAGCAATCCATAAGCTTCATCAAGTCGATTGTAGTACTTTGCTTTCTCCACAGCAGAATTTGGCTCCACTTCTGTGCCCATGGTCACTCTATAGAGACCCTTAGATCTCAGCTTGATGACCATCTCAGCCTTCCAATCGAAAAAATTGAAGGGTGTGAGCAACATTTGGTTTGCTTCCATGACTGCTGCGTTAATGGTGAGAAAACTACTGAAACACCTGCAAAAAACACTCAATTTTTATCTGGAAATCCTCTCTAGAATGCAGTTCAACGCTCAATGTTGGCCTGCAACTCACTAACTCCACGATGGCTCTGATACCATGTGAGTATTTTGATCACAGAAGATCGAGGAGCTATGGAGAACCTCACAAAATCGAATTAATTTGCAATTACAGTGGAAAAATTTGAAAAAAGAGATAAATTTACACACAATGTATGCTCAAATCTTTGATTAACTGACTGTCTAACATGTGAAAATGTTAGTAACAGGTTTTTATTACATCCATGAGAAAATCGAGAGCATTAGGTGGCTCAAGCTGAGTGTACAAGTCATCAATGCCAAATTGGCCTCAATCCCCCCTAGGTGGGTCCAACTCAATCCCAATCACCCCAAACAGCTACGAATTCTGGTGTGGAGGTGGCTGAAGCATGCTGAGTCATTAATTAGCTCAAGGCAGGCGTGGGTGAGCAAATAGAGGAGGTTTGGGGGCCCAAGGGAGCATTAAATGCTCCAAATCTAGCCAAAAGTGGGCAAAAATCCACCCTAGCGCCCTTGGTCAACTAAATTCCCCAAAACAAGGAGAGAGGGCGCACCAGCAATAAATGAGGGCGCACTTGTGGACAAAACTGGAGGCTGGGTGAACTGGTTTGCTCAGAAGTGGGTGTGAACACTCTCAAAGTGGGTTTTTGACCAACTATAGTCACTTAATCCAAAACATGGTTTAATTAAGCACATGGATAATTAAAATTTATGGATTATGGTACTAAGTGTGGTTACTGTTCTAACAGTCATCACTAATTCACCTTCATCAAGGTTGTCTCCAATTGCTTCTAGTTGTTCTTTGAATTGAGAAACCCTTGTAAAATATTCTTGGATGGATTCGACTTGACTCATCTTTGTACTTTTGAGTTGGGTTCTCAAATTCATCTTTTGATTAATGTTTCTTCCTTCATACATTCTTGATAGGGCATCAAACATCTCCTTAGGTGTTTTCTTGGAAGACACTTGAGGAATCAAGTGATCCTTGATGGAATCTGTTATGATCCTCTTGTCTCTAATCATGTGCTTCTTGTGCTTTTCCTTTACTTCGGCTTCTACGGGTTCTAGCACAACTTTCTTAACAAACTTTGCAAGATCATTCTCTTCTAGAATGAGTCCAATTATGTATTTCCAAGCACAGAAATTTTCTATGCCTTCCAACTTGTCATCAAGCTTAGTGCTTGGGGCCATCTTATATATATATATATATATATATATATATATATATATATATATATATATATATATATATATATATATTCGTGTGGATGCCAAATCCATCACAAGCAATCAACAAACAATGCCAAATCAGCGTCCAAGCTCACTTCAAATCAAATCCCATAATTGCATCTATGCAAACTCCAAATCTTACAATCAATCCATGAGAGAGATCTGAGGCAAGGGGGGGCATCATTATATAACTTTCAATTAAAGTTTTTTTGTGGGGAGGACTTTTGTGTTTTTCCCTTTATTTTACGTTTTTCACCTCTATATTCCCACAATGTGGGTTTTTGTGGGTCTAGAGCAATTCATAATGGTAACCAACCAAACTGATGAGTTTGACTAGTTTCGTACTAAACTGGCCACTAATCTGGTTTAAGACTTGGTTCTACACTTGGGAGGGTTAAACAAACCAAACCGTTATGGTTTTGGTTCAATCAACTTTTAATATAATACAATAGTATCACGCAAAGGCACTCCCTCCCTTGACCCCACTACCCTTGGGCCCACCCCGTAGCACTATCCTTTTTTACGAGGGAGACCCAGACACTTTCTCTTTCCATCTTCGCCAAAAGCTATTGTCTACCACCTAGTTTTCATCACTCAACTCTGCATCTACCAAGTACGAATGTCTTTCCTCCACCCTATTCTAATGTCACTAAGTCCACATCCCACTCCCCAAAAACCTAGCTCCTGCCCCATGAACAAGTGGTATGACACCAATTGCAAAGACCTCCACATTCAGCTTCCCCATGCCTTCTTTCAAGACCACCATTCGCACCCACTGACTTAGTCGCACCACACCAACCACCTTATACACAAATCAAGCCCCGATGCAGATCCAAACAACTACAGGATGATCATGGCAAGTCACACATTCTCTAAGCTCTATGTTATGCTTGTCCATATGAAACTTTTCGTAGAGAATGGGAGGAGACATCTTAAAGCTAGGGGACACGTTTCCTACCCATTAGACTACTAACCACATCCTCAACCTTCGAGCCATCATCAAGGCGACACAGGATGGCTCTTCGAAAGCCTATTGTTGTTTTGTAGACTTTCGGAAAGCCTTTGAATCTGTCCCCCAAGAGGCCCTTTTCCAAAGACTCGAAGACATTGGTATTTTCGATACATTATTGACAACCATCATGCACATGTACGAGTCAATCCTTGCTCGCCTCCGCATTGCTCACAGGTTGTCAGATTTTATCAGGAATACCCTTAGAGTCAAACAGGGGTGCCCCCTGTTAACACTCAGATTTTACCCTGGGCTCTATCAAGGAAACCCCGAGGTAACCACAAACCTACTTTAGGTTGTATTCTGACCTATACAACCAGAGAGGGCTCTCTCTTAAATTTGTAAAGACTGAAAATACTCAAAAGATTTCAGCAATGAGAACATACAGAGGTCAGACTCTGCAATGGAATATGTTTTGTTGTTTAAAGGGATTGGTCAAACAAGATGGAGAAAGAAACCATTGGGCAATGGAGTCAAATTCAAGTGATGATTAATGGCAGTGCTTTGCAATGAAATTCTTAACAAAGGCAGGGTAATTACTTTTTCAGAGTCAAAATGCTGGTTGTCTGGTGATAAGGAAGAAGATGAGAACAGTCCATTAATATGAGCATCTGAAGATGAATTCAATATCAACTTTAGTGGAAGGGTTTGTGGATGCTTGAACATGAAGAACCAAAGCATAAACATATGAATTCTGGTTCAATCTACACTTATCCAAGCATGAAAAAGATAACAATATGGAAAGGATAACAGGAAAACACATTCACATAAAGAAGAGAAATGTACACACCGTAAAATAAGTAACACAAGAATCTCTGATAAAAACCTGCTTGGCTCTGCAATCTTTTTATTAATTCTTTGAAAATAACTTAGTACCCAAAATGGGTCTCCTCTAAACGGAAAGTCGAACCCCCCTTTTTTTTGTCTATTACATCTGAATATATAGAAGATGATATCCTCAGCTTTCAAGCTCGAGTCATCCTAACATGGCTTCTAAAAACAGAAAGTTGTTACAAATGTGATGACACCTATACAAATAGGTTTACTAACTTTAAGAATTGGTTACAACAGAAATAATATGAAAGTTTTTACAACCGAAAAGGTGTCCACAAGAATTTGACACCTGGATTTGATCTTTAACTCTTGCTGCAACTGCTCCTAGGTAGTATCCTTCGAGATTAGTCCACAGGGGAATGGTGAATGTGTTCAATCAATGATGCTACCAGCTGTCTTTAATCCTATAACCGCTACCTGGAATGTAGGGATACCCTGCCACATGATCTTTGACCGGCTAAACAAACAAATTGTGTGCCATCCTACCAAACCACATCCACCTCAGTCTTTGTCTTGAATTCGAAATCTAACTACATTCTTAAGATAGAAACAGTTACAACCGATTTCCTTCCTTTCAGGAAGCGGACTACTGAAAAATAGGCTTCAAAGCCCCACCTGCATATCTCAAATGTTGACAGTTGTGTGAAATCTGAGAGAGGTTTTTGTAATTACATATGTCCCCGTCAAAACCCATGTCTTCATTTTGCTAGATTCCCCTCCAGCTCCTCGGAATCTGCATTTGAATTTGATGACACAGACAGTAGTTTGGAAATCTGGACGAATGCCCTGTGAAGATCCCTTCGATTCTCCCAAATTGTGATACCTGTGTAAAAACTGAGAGGGGTTATTGTAGATTGGCCTGTGCTGAAGAAAAGCCTCTCTCGGTTTCTGAAAATTCACTCCCATTTGGCGGAAACAGCCATTTGAAGTTGATGGCTTAAATAGCCATTTTCAGAAAATTTGATTTAACCATGAGCATGTAAATTTCGTTGATTTTAAAATTTTGTTTCTCCTCGCATGTTGACATTGCGAAATTTATTGGGACCGTCGATCTCCTTCACATGTTGATCTCCACCGTTAAAAATTGAAAGATCTACTCGATTTCGGAGATCTGAAAATTTTGTTTGTTCGTGCAAGTTGATGATGCGAAATGAATAGGATCCGTCGATCTGTTTGGCAAGATGATGGATGCTGGACACGTGCTTGAACTTACCTGGCTTTCACATGGCTCATAATATACCTTTAATCCCACATGCGTTGGGGGATAAATTGTTCAATGGTTTATATGCATTGGTGATTCTACTATATGTCAAGGAACAAAGCAATGTAGTATTTCTTGTGAGCTTGGCGCTTGGACTTTGATGGTGTGCGTTGATGTGGTGGCCCCCATATAGCCATTAGCTCTCGGTGATGAGCGGCCTTATGCCAAAGCTTTTGTAAAAACCTCCTGGGAAATTTTAATGATTTATCCAACTGAGAAAAACCTTGAAACTGCCCAAACCACCAATGAAACTTTGCAATTTAGAAAGCGACAACACCAACAGCTGCAAAAATAATTAGTGCTAACACCCCCTATCCCCCACCTTATTTGGTATCTACATTGATGGGATTGAGTCCCTTTTGCAAGATCACATCCAAGAAAGGAATGGGTGCCTTCTCCACCAAGTCTTGATTTCTATCCTACTCTATGTCAATGATGTGGTTCTCCTAGCCTCTTCCTCGAAGGGGCTCCAAAGACAACATAATGCTTTAGCACTCTTTTGTGACCAACAATTGAGAGCCAATCAAGGCAAAACCAAGGTTATGATCTTCAATGGGTCGAAGAAGGTTCTTCCAGATCACCACTTCTTTTTCAGAGGGGAGGAGATTGAGATCACCAACACCTACACCTATTTGGGGGTACAATTCTCAATACCTCGCTTAAGCTTTAGACACGCTCTTCAACTCCAAGTCAACAAAGGGTATGGATCCCTAGCCATCCTTGAGAGACAATGTTCCCAACACCAATTTCGAGACATTTAGTCCAAACTATCCCTCATGGATACCATAGTCTGACCCACAATACTTTATGACTTGGAGGTTTGTGTGCCTTGTCTAATAGAGTCTAATTTGGGCTTCAACCAAGAGAGTGCAGACCCTTCTCCTTCAATGCATCATCAGATGCAAGCAGACAATCCCCTAAGCAATCATTCTTGCAAAGTTTGGGGCTTGACCTTTCCTGCTTGAGACAGTTTTCATCCTTGTTTCACTTCTACACCGCGTTCAGAGTTCTGCGAAAGGGCAAGATAGGTATCCATACTTAGCCCACCACTCATCAAAGTCCATTGCCTCTATCAACCCCAAGGGCATGCGTGGTGTTAGGTTGCAGGGGTTTTAGATCTTTTGGAGTCAATGGGTATCTTAATGGACCGTCTTCCTCCATTCAAATACTCCCTTGATGCACTTGGCCACCTTTTACCAACTAGACAGTAGTTGAACAACATCATCTAGGAGAACATCTACAGACAGTTTATTCATATCACTTGGACAAACCCTTAAGGTGAATTGCGTCCTCAGATGGCTTTCTACGTTAAGCACTTTATGGAGATGAGAGATGGTCTCATTGTTAAATTTCATACATTCATAGCATAAAAATATAAATGTATAACCAAGATCACTAGAAGAAAGACAAAGCACAAAACAGTGACACAGAGTTTATCCTGGGAAACCCAATTGGGAAAAATCCAGCAACCTTCGTATAGAGATGATAATCCCGAGATCTGAGTACAAAATAATAAAAGAGAAAATGTAAAAATGTCTTCCACAAGTAGAAACCCCAAATCTGCTTCCTCCACTAGCTTGTGCGAATTTTGCTCTCTCCCAAGTGATGCGCAATTGTTGAGTGAGTGAATGTGAATAATGAGGTGCACTAGCCTCTTATTTATACAAGTGCAAATATGAAAAATACCCTAACTGGGCCGACTTCACCTGGGGGCAATAAATAATTTATTTTTAATAATTTGCTTTTCTTCTTTTGCACCCCAAGGTTTACATTGATTCTTTCATGTGTTTACATAGGTGTTTACATAAGGTTCATCTCCCTTGGGAGAGTACAAACAAGCACAATGAAAGTACAATGAAACATAATGAATAATATCTTCCGAAGTTTTACAAAACCCAACACTCCCTCTCAACGAGAAAGGTATTCTTCGGTCTTCATCTGCATCATGATCATTTGGGTTTCATCTTGTACATCCATTATGTCTCCATCATCTCTATACATACTGAAGGTTGTCCACACAGTCTCTGTGCATCATCTTCACCAGTCCTTCGGTAAGTCCAGGAGAATCACTCAATCTTGGATCCAGGAGAATCACTCAATCCTGAATATCTGAGATTATCAGCTGTACCATATCTGCTATACAATTTGCTACTTGTCTGTCTCATCTGCCGATGGGGTCCTCCCATAACTGGCTGAGATCTCAAACGAGCAAAAGGGCACGGCCATCTACTGACTGTCCAACTCATCTGCTTATCGGATTTCTCCCATATCTGGCTGAGTACCTGGACTGTAGAGGCACCTGTGCAACCACACGGCCAACTGTTGACTGTCCTACTCATCTGCCTATGGGATTTCTCCCATATCTGGCTGAGTAACTGGATTGCAGAAGGTACCTGGGTGAGCCCGGCCAATTGCTGACTGTCCTACTCATCTGCCTATGGGATTTCTCCCATATCTGGCTGAGTAACTGGACTGCAGAGGCACCTGGGCAAAGCAGGGCAAGCATCTCAATGTCATCTTTCCCTCTCTAGGAGGGACACGTTCTCTTCGACTCCAAGTTGTTGAAATATTGTAACTTCAAAGAACATTATATTTGTACTTTATTATTCCGGAGATGTTTCATTCCTCCATGGAGATCTTATTGTATATCCGGAGATGTTTATTCCTTTGTCGGAATGTGGTAACTTGGGTTATTAGACTTCCCTAGTGGGGGTCGGCCCTGTATGTGTTATGTGGGTCAAAGGGTTGTTAGACCACCCTAGAGGGGTCGGCCCAGTCAGTTGTAGTGGGGTGTTTAACCCAGTGGTAAAGTTGGGGCCGACCTAGTTAATATAAAGTACAAGTTGGAGATGTGTATAAATAGAGGAGGTGAGTTCCTCATTATACACACACTTCCCTCAATCAGAATGTAGCGCACTTGTGGAGGAGAGGTCTGCTATGGTGGAGGAGGAGATCATGTCTTTGGTTTGCATCTTTGTATATTGCTAGTCATCTATATTGAGGAAGCTTTGCTGGGTTTTCTACTCCATAAGGGTTTCCCACGATAAATCTGTGTCTCTTGTGTTTATGTTGTGCTTGTTGTTTCTTCAGTGATCCTGTATATGCTATTATTGTGAAATGGAATGTAATGCTACTATTTTCTGTCTTAGCATATTAAATCTTAACACAAGTCTTTCGCGAAAGTATTCGAACTTCACCCTGGGAAGAGCCTTGGTGAGAACATCTGCAGTCTGGTCGTCTGTCGGCACATACTATAACTCGACCGCACCTTTCTGCACCATATCACGAATGAAGTGATATCGAATCTCGATATGCTTCAACCTGTTGTGAAATACAGGATTCACTAACATCTGCACACAGCTCTGGTTATCACAGTGAATCACGGTCGGCTCTGGAATCTAGCCGAACAATGCTGCCAAGAGTTTACGAAGCCAAACTGCTTCTCGAGTTGCTGTGCTAGCAGCCATGTACTCGACCTCTGCAGTACTGAGTGCTACTGAGTTCTGCTTCCTGCTGCACCAGGAAATAACTACAGAACCCAAACTGAAGCAACATCCAGAAGTACTCTTCCGATCTGCAACACATCCGGCCCAATCTGACTTTGTAAACCCCTGCAATCTTAGGTCACCATCTGAATCATACTTCAATCCATATCCCACAATGCCACGTAAATATCTGAGCACATGTTTTGCAGCAATCCAGTGAATCCGCCTAGGTTCGCACATGAACTGACTGAGGGCATTCACAGCAAAACATATATCTGGTCTAGCGTTGGTCAGATACATCAATGACCCAATCAACTGGCGATAAATGGTGGGATCGATCAAATCAGAATCTGAAGTCGAATCTCTCAACTTCTTCCAATTCGCATCCATCGGAGTAGCCATGGACTTGCAGTCCAACATCCCAAATCTCTTCAATATATCAATGGTGTGTTATCCTTGTCCTAGGAAAATCTCTTTCTACCTCTGCCATACTTCTAATCCCAAGAAGTAATGCATCAATCCAAGATCTTTCATTTCAAACTCAGAGGCGAGATTCTTCTTACACCATACAATGAGTTTCTCATTTCCTGTGAGAAACAAGTCATCAACATATAATACCAAAATCAGTGGCTCATCATCTACAACCTTGTAGTAAAGGTTGGGGTCTGCATCACTCTTGGAAAATCCCAAGCTCACCAGGAATCCGTCTATCCGTCCATACCAAGCACGGGGTGCTTGCTTGAGTCCATGCAATGCCTTTTTTCAATCTGCATACATGAGACTCTTTTCCTTGGACAATAAACCCATTTGGTTTTTCGATGTAAACTTCTTCCTCAATAACACCATTGAGAAAGGTTGTCTTCACATCCATCTGATGCAACTTTCGTCCCATAGATGAAGCAATTGCAATAATGGATCTGATGGAAGTATATCGGGCCACAAAAGCAAATGTCTCATCATAATCGACTCCCTCTTTCTGAGAGAATCCTCTGGCTACAAATTTGGCCTTGTATTTCTCAACACTGCCATCTGTTCCATGCTTGATCTTGTATAGCCATTTAGAAGTCACTATTGACTTCTCCTCGGGTCTCGGCACAACCTCCCACACATCATTCTTCGTGATGGATTGATATTCTTCCATCATGGCACCCTTCCAAACTTGATGTTTGGATGCTCTTCGTAAGTGGTTGGTTCTGAATCAATAATGTTGCTCATCAGTGCCACGTAGCTAGAGAACCTCTGAGGTCTTTTGCTTTCTCTGAAAGCGCCATGTGGGGTATCATGCCCCTCTACATCCTACAGTGTCCGTTGTGCCCATCTAGGTCTTTTTCGACCTGCAACATCTCTGGGGATATCAACTGGATCTATGGGATCGATAGGTTCATCCTTTTCTGTTGACTCCCTATGAACTGGAGGGGTAGATGATCTCATCTCCTTTGGTTCTAGCATTTCTTCATCATCGATCTCCATATATGATCCTCTGCCTTTCCTGACAGCCATCTCTTCTTCAAAGGTCACATCCCTATTGACTTCAATCTGTCTGGATCCTGGAATGTAAATTCTGTAAGCCTTTGAAGACTCAATGTATCCCACAAAGGTTCCCTTCTTGCCTGAAGATTCTAACTTTGATCTTTTCTCTTTGGGCACATGTATGTAAATTGGACAGCCAAAGATCCAGAGATGGCCCACTTCTGGTTTCATACCTGTGAACGCTTCTTCCGGAGTCATGTTCTTCAATATCTTATGTGGACATCTATTATGTACATATACAACAGTTCTGGATGCTTCTGCCCACAAGAACATTTGAAGACTCTGTTCATGTATCATAGCTTTGGCTGCCTCCACAATTGTACGATTCTTTCTTTCTGCAACCCCATTTTGTTGAGCGTTGTAGGGAACTGTGAACTCCCTCTTAATTCTTGCTTCCTTGCAGAAATCATTGAATTTTGTAGAGGTATATCCTCCCCCATTATCGGATCTCAAAATCTTGATCCTCTTTCCTAACAGATTCTCAACTTGTGCTTTAAACTCTTTGAACTTGTTGAGCACTTCCTCAGATTCTTTTGATTTGAGAAAGTATATCCAAGTCTTCCGTGACTAGTCACCAATAAAGGTGATATAGTAATGATATCCACCTAATGACACAATTGTCATGGGCCTGCACAAGTCAGAGTGTACCAGATCCAAAATCCCTTTGGATCTACTCTCGCTATCTGGAAAAGATTTCTTGTCATTCTTGCCATGTGCACATCCTCTACATGTTCCATCATGGTCTACCTGGAGCCTTGGCAAACCTGTCACAACATTCTTCAGAACTGGGAGAGCTCGATAGTTCAGATGAGCTAACCTTCTGTGATATAACTCGCCCATACTTGCAGCATCTTGTATTAGGGCTTGGAATGGTGAAGTGATTGGTCTATACAAGCTCTCTTCTCTTATGCCAATAACTTTCGTTGTGCTCATGCTTGAGTTCTTGTGCCAAGCAAGGACTTTCCCTTCTGAGAAAGCTACTTTATATCCCTTGTCCTCCAAGGCTGAGATGGAGACAAGATTTCTTTTCATACCAGGTATATAGAGTACATCACTTAGGCGTAATGTATCATTTGATTCTAATTGAAGGGGGGTGGCTCCAGACCCCTTCACACTGTAATTTGCATCATCTCCAAGTACAACACGGAGATGTGAATCTTTCTCAACTAATTCTGAAAGATTCTCTCTATAACTTGTCATGTGTCTAAATGCACCACTATCTATGAGCCAAGTGTCACTAGTGGTAGGAATAGTACCTGATAGTGTTGATGAATAGAAATTCTGTGTGATCTTCATTCTTTTGATTCTTGTGATGATGATCTTCTTCTACATCAGCAGTGGATGCTTCATGCTTCCTTTTGATTTGGCTTCGACAGCTACTGGCATAATGTCCATACTTCCTGCACCTATAGCATTGAACTTGAGATACATCCCTCTTCTTCTTTTGTTCTTGGCGGGGACTTGATCTCCTTTCTTCTTTGTGCTTGTGTTTATGAAACTTCTTCCCTTTTCCCTTACCTTTCTTGGCATGGGAAACAAAAGCTTGGTTCTCCTCAAGTTGAGTGCCATGGAGTCTTTGACGTGCTGCAATCCTTGTCTCCTCCTGAGAGCAATCTACCCAAAGCTTATCAAACTTTGGTAGTTTGGATCTACTACTTATGCTTTGGATAAAGGACTCCCATGATGGTGGAAGACCATTTAAAGTGTGGAGGACAAGCTCCTTATCATTAATAAGATCTCCACTGGTGCTGAGATTGTCTCTAAGTTCTGTGATCCTCATAAAGTATGAGGCAATGGATTCTGACTTTGCTATCTTCATATTTGAGAGCTGGTTTCTCAAAGTCATGGATACATTAAGGCTAGTGTGTTCAAACAACTTCATAATGGTCTTGAACATTTTCCTAGCATTCTTCTTTCCTGAGATTTGTGGGACCAAGTGATCTCTCATTGAATCCACAAGTATCCTTCTTGCTTTAGCATCATTCTTCCTCCATCGGGATTTATCCTCTTCGGCTTCTGGTTCAGGAACCTTCTCATTTACATATAGTAATAGGTCATTTTCTTCTAGAAGCAGAAGAACCCTAGACTTCCAAGAGATAAAGTTGGAAGCTCCTTCCAAGCGATCTTCAACCTTCATACCAATCATCTTGATTGCAGATCTGGTTCAGAAACCCTAGCAGGAGCTAGGTCAAAAATGAAAGTTAATGATTTGAAAAACTGAAACCACGGATAAATGCGCCTTGCCAAGGAGATTTGAAATGAGGACGGGTTGGTCCAAATTTGTGGAGAGAAGTGAGATAAAACTGAAACCCTAATTCTGCTGCAGCCACAAAGTTAGGTCAAAAATTGAAAATTCTCGGAATTGAATTCTGTCTTCACCAAAAGATGCGCCTTGACAAAAACGAAATTCCTATAGCCCCTTTTCTCTAAAATGAAGGTTGGAGACTTCACAAGATGAAACCCTAGTTCCGGCAGGGTTCCGACAATGTTCCGGTAATGGCTTCTTCTAGAACTGCTCTGATACCATGTTAAATTTCATACATTCATAGCATAAAAACATAAATGCATAACCAAGATTGCTAGAAGAAAGACAAAGCACAAAACAGTGACACAGAGTTTATCCTGGGAAACCCAATTGGGAAAAACCCAGCAACCTTCGTATAGAGATGATAATTCTGAGATCAGAGTACAAAATAATAAAAGAGAAATTGTGAAAATGTCTTCCACAAGTAGAAACCCCAAATCTGCTTCCTCCACTAGCTTGTGTGAATTCTGCTCTCTCCCAAGTGATGCGCAATTGTTGAATGAGTGAATGTGAATAATGAGGTGCACTAGCCTCTTATTTATACAAGTGCAAATATGAAAAATACCCTAACTGGGCTGACTTCCCCTGGGGGCAATAAATAATTTATTTTTAATAATTTTCTTTTATTCTTTTGCACCCCAAGGTTTACATTGATTCTTTCATGTGTTTACATAAGGTTCATTTCCCTTAGGAGAGTACAAACAAGTACAATGAAAGTACAATAAAATATAATGAATAATATCTTCCGAAGTTGTACAAAATCCAACACTCATCACCCGACCCCACTAAATAGGTAGACATAGGGCACACTCTCTTTGCATCCCCCTAGGACAGTTCAAAGTGGACTTTTATAGACTCTGAGTGAAGGCGAGCCACCAAACAGATCAATCAAACAAGATTTGCTAGTTGTATCATCTTCAAGAGATAGAGATAGAGGAGCACTTCATCTTCCACTGCTTCATCTACTATGAGATCCATGGGTGGTTTCATTGCTTGTTCAAGGGGCCCCAAACTCTCTACAGCTTAACTAAGTGGCATGATCAAAGATGCTTGTCCTTATACATGCAAGAGACTTTCAGACTCCACTCCCATACTCTTTAAGATCCTCCTAGACCAAACTCCACCAAGAGGCTTACTTCATACATTACAGTCCTCCCATCAACTAGGGGCACGAAGAGATAGATGGATAGCAGCATGGCATCCAACTCTAGATTTGTGCGAACTAGAGGAATCATTACTCCCCTAGAGACCTCAACGACATTAAGCGACCAGATCCACTACCAACGACAAGTCTAGACCACCCAATATCCAACAAAGGACAACCCCTTATTCACAACAGCTCAATCTCTTCTCCGGGGCAAAATTCTATACTGAGTTTCCTCCATTCAGCGCCGGATGCTAAGAGAGATTGTTTTGGTGGAGCACGACTCACATGCATTGCCATCATCTCTATCTCCTCTCTACTCTCAAATCCTTAAGTCCATTCCTCTTTTGTACACCCTCCTCTCCATGTGCCCATTCGTGCTCGAAGTCTAGGGTTTCTTAGGCCTTAAATTAGATTTGGTTTTCACTCTTTACTCTTTACTTTTTGTATCCTGCTTTCTGTTTATAGGAGCCCCTTTTAGTGCTCACGCTTTGTTTTGACAACATTGTACTTAGCAATCCCCTTCCTGCCTTTGTGGTCACTTGTTGGACATTAATAAAATTATCTTATTTTATCTCCTACCCACTTTGCACACTCAAGAGCTTCAAGCAGTGAATGAACTAATGAAGAGTAGGCCAAGCTATAAGAGAGATTTGAGAGAGGCAAAGGTGTTGAGCCCTGTCAAAAGCCTCGAAAGTCCATCGGTTCAACAAATTTCCTATTGTTCCTTGAGCCATCTTGCATCTTAAAGAACCCCAACAAACCAACAACAAATGGGCAACCATAATCATTGATCATGAGCCTGCAATTGAAAGATGAGGCCTCCCCTGAGGATAAAGACCCTACTCCTAACGTGGGTTTGATTCCTACAGCACCTCGATTTGTGCACTCACTCCAGCATGATGCCCTGGTTGTTTGTGTTTATTTGTTTCTACCTTGGACATTATGGCACTCTATGACACTTTACTTTTGGTGGCCCTGCATGGCTCGTTTTGATTTGTCAGGTTTTTATCCTTGAGGGTGTCGCATGTGGTGGCTCTTTCACGCCCTTTTTTGGTAAAATGAATAAATATTTTCTGTATACTAATAGAAATATGAAACATTTTATCAAACAAAAAAAAACTTGTTTCCGGAGAATGAAAGAGCAGAGTAAGCTGCTGTCGATGCTAATCTTTACCCTTAGACAATGCAAACAATCTCTACCATGTCCTAGTCCACATATGAATTTTACTAATTTAGCGTTAAGACATATACAGGTAAGTGATAACCTGACCTGTCAGAGCTGAGCTGAGAGGTATCTATAAGCTTATATCTGATATTGGACAAGTGCCCTGGCAAGGTTTTTTGGAACAGACCATATCCCAGTACCCATGAGTTGACACCGATACAGCTAGGGCCTGCCCTGTGTTCAGGGCAGGCAGAGATCGATTACTGGTTTACAAAGAAGGGCTAACCAGAACCAACGATTAATTAATAGGGCGGGTTGATCGGGAGGGGTTATAGACCTTTCCACACCAACCAACCTTTAACGGAGTTGATCAGGAACTTACTGGCTGGGGTGAACAGTGTAGGACCAACTCTTCTGTTTAGAAGAGACTAACAATCAGCAGGACCCCGGACCGTGATAATAAAAATGCATAATCAGTCAGCGTCAAGGTGCTAGACATGGTGGACGTGTGTGCCTAACAACTATAAAGTTAATTTTGAGCGATGAACTTCACCAGCTCGATATCAAACTCGTAACGTTGCGGAGCTGTCTTTGCAATGCTAGGGTGAAGGAAGAGAAGTACACAACAGAAAAGAGATGTTAATAAATAGAATTGCGTGCAGTTGTTCACCTGCGAGCATTTCTTCTAGCTGCAGCTTGCCTCTTCCTCTTGTTGATTTCTTGTTTCGACTCGAAGAATCGTCTTCGCCTGCATTCCTGAATAACGCCGACCTTGCTCACCTCTCTTCGGAACCTTCTCACAACAGACTCATCCGCCTCATTTTCCCCCACAAAGATCTGGGCATTGTATCCCGTTCTAAAACGCATTATATTTGCATACGGCGTAGATGGATTAAGCGTCCGCTTCTTCACTTCTTCTACTCTGCTTTTGAGAGGTTGAGATGGAATGAAGCCTGGTGTTGAAACTGCTGATAACACCTTTGGGAAGGGGCAGCCGGAAGTGTGCCTTTTCCCAGTCTTATTCACCTTCAAGGGTAACCATGGGGAGTGGCATGGCAGTGTTGCTAATGTTAATAAACAATGAGACATTTCTCTCGTCTCTTCCCCTCGATAAACGAAACCCTTAACTCTGGTCTCTTCCCCTCGAAAAACGAAGCCCTTAATTGTGAATGGAATGAACCACTTCACTCGTCTCGGCTCTTGGATAAACCCTTCGATCAAGAGAACAATCTGCCTCGCTGTTCGTTCTTCCCTGTGGCTCAATGATGATAACGTTGTTTTGCTTCTTAAAATGAGAAAGTAAGTGTTTATACACCCATTTACTCTTCGAAATTAGAAGAAATGATTACTAGCAATTGTCTCAAAAGTGTAAAGGAACGTGAAATGAACAAAATGGAAGTAGAATGCTAAAAAAGATCTCGAAATTAGAAATTAGAAGAAATGATTACTAGTAATGGCGTCAAAAATATAAAGGAACCTGAAATTAACAAAATGGAAGTAAAACCAGCATAGATTCAAATCCTAGGCTCTATCAAGCATCGAGAGGGATCAAATCTACCGAAGTACAAACCTCTTCTTGAAAAAACTCCTAAAATGCAGTACCTGAGCCACCTAATCCTAAGCTCGAAAGTCTCTAGTTTAAGTCTCATATTTACTTCTTACTTTGTATTATTCTTTTTTGTTTATGTCCAACATAATATTTATTACTTTTTGCTTTGTATTATTCTTTTTTGTTTACTTTGTATTATTTTATTACTCAACAAACACTCTAAAATCTCATATTTACTTTTTACTTTGTATTAAAAATAAAAAGTAAAGTCTCTAGTTTAAGTCTCATATTTACTTTTTACTTTGAATTATTCTTTTTTGTTTATGGCCAACATAATATTATCACCTAATCCGAAGCTCTAAAATCTCTAGTTTAAGTCTCATATTTACTTTTTACTTTGTATTATTTTTTTTTGTTTATGGCCGACATAATATTTATTACTTCTTACTTTGTATTATTCTTTTTTGTTTACTTTGTATTATTTTGTTACTGGACAAACTCGACAAACACTCACATGTTACAAGATCTTGATGCAATAAATGGGATGAAGTTAAAAAATATTTGCAATAAATGCTATGAGGGGTTGTTAGTATTTTCTTTCTACCTTTTTTGTCTTGTAGATTGGTGGTTCTAGTTTTCCTTTGTTTTTTCTGCAAATTCGCGGGCAGTCTCTTTTTGTCACTTGTTATGTTCTGTCATTATTTTTTAGGATTGGTATATCCTACTATTGGTGGTTGTTGTTCACTTATCTTCGTGCTCCGTGGGATAGGAGCGTTTCTGCCCTTACTATTGGCGGTTATTGTTGGATTGTTGTAGATTGGCTTGTATTAGTGGTTTGGTTGATGTTTGGAGATATCTTGGACTTGACTGGTTTTTCTTGTAACCTCCTTTATACTTATAATATAAAGTATAGCTCTTTTTCACGTGAAAACAAAAAAAAATGGAGTGGTATAAGAGTGGTTCAATCAAAGTTTTTTTAAAGTATGATGTTAACATTTTTGGGGGAGATTGCAAATGAATTTAATATCATATTTGTTATCACACTACTTTAGCTGCTACTAAAGATATTCCGTCTGGAATGGTAGAGGGCAAGCAGCCAGGCAGGTGACACCTGCAAACACCAAGTCCACTGTTCGAAGAACGGTCATCACACTGGAGAAGGCATTTGTCACTTCAAACAAGGCAAGTAGCCAAGTCAGGGGGGATACCCTGCTCAACCGGTGATGGTTGAGGGACAAAATGGACCCCCAAATCCCACAAGATAAAAAGATAGAAACAAGAGATGAGTGTTGAAAAGACCCTAAGCTTGATTTCAGCCAACGACTGGACACAATTGGTAAAATGAGAGTGATATAAAATGCGACCAGCACTTAAGTATGATAAGATTAATGAATTGGATCAGCAATTATGTGGCTTGAAATCAATTAAGGATGCAAATTAAACTAGAAGTGAAGAGATGAAGCGATTCTGCCCAAGGAAGAGGGTTAAACAGTGACTTAGTGGACCTAGGGCAGCGATAAATTAATGTTTTAAGACACTTCTAGTAGATGGCAGTTTGATTTCTAATGATAAAATGGCGATTTAAACACAAATCAAAACTACCCACAACCCCAAAATGACCCAGCTAGACAGCAAGAGAAAAACGTCCAAGGAGGGCGAAATTGCCAAATGGACCAGTGCTAGTTCTAAGGGTAAATGGAGTCTAATCAAACTAAAATTTTGGATTTAAGCATTTAAAAATATTTCAGAAGTGGGTTTAGAAAGAAAAACAAGTTTTAACGGTGATTTTTTAAGATTTTAATTTTCCCTTGGTTTTCTATGCAATTTCGGCTCAGCAAACACATCAGAAATCTAAATGGAGAATTAAGCATGAGAGAAGTATCTAAAACAATGATGAATGGTTGAATATGGTATGAAGACTACTTGCCAAATTCAAGTGATGAGCAACCAACACTTTCCCTAAGCATTTGAGCCAGCCAAAGACCAAGTGCACCCTTGCTGCCTGCCACAAAAATGGAAAATCAGAGATCTGAAGCAAATAGATAGTTTGCACAGCAAAATGAAAGACAAATGATTAAGAAATTGAAAGACAATGAGTAAATTCAACTCCTTTGTTAAATCCTTGAAGAAAAGAACAAGTGTGGAGCTCCCACTCCAAAAATTGCGCCCTTCCTCAAGTGGTCTCTCAACCTGCAATTCGTTTCAGCTATAGATGGTGGAAAAATGCACTAGATAACTTAGCAATACATCAGCAAATAGATATTAGTCACAACAATGTTCATCCAAACAAATAATGTTTCAAGAACTCTCCAAGAATCTTCTTTATTCAGTCCAAGTGTTCACAAAAAAATGCCCAAGAGAGCTACAAAATGAGTGAGTCTCTTCTCTTATAGAGAATGCTCACACTCAACCCTAATTCCCCCCAAAACCAATGGTTGAGATGAACTTTCTCAATGCCAAATCGATGGTGGAGGATAGCTCTAGAGAGGGGGGGCGAATTGCCCTCTAACGCCCATGTGGAAGGTGGGGCCATTCATGGGGCCCAATAAACATGCAAATAGGTGGATGGGGGGTGTCTCTGGGTTGTTTTAGCCCCCCATACCACTCAGCCAAAGTTTCAATACATTACAATTACAAAATATGAAGTTTTGCTAAGTAGAAAACACCCCTCTATGGGCAAATTCGCCCTATGTGTTGAGCTAGGAAAAAATGAGGGCCCCACATCATAACTTGAGTGTCCAAACATTACAAAAATGACCTTAGGGGACCCCCTTACCTTAACCAACCTTTGCACTTACCATTTCAATAGTTACCTTTGCCATATTTGATTTTCCATATTTAATTTATTGTTGGTTTTATTTTTGAAGATGTATTTTGCGCTTTTGACCCACTTATAATGCCTGGATTGACAAACCGTCTGCTGCAATGCGATCGTAGACTCCAAATATAGTAGGCATGGTCACTTGAACAACCCCGATCCATCAATTAGGCACTGTTTGTCCAAAATCCAAAATTTTTAATTAAAACAGGTCCCTGGTGACCAATAATAATTAAAAATCTCATCAACGCTTCAACTTTTTCTGAATTTAACACTTTGAGGCGCATATGGGACCCCAAGACATAATAAATGACCAAAATCGAAATCTTGGTCACAACTTGTTTTTAGGCCCATTTTTGGCCTAGTCAAATCTGGTCAAAATGGCAATGGTTGAAAACCTGTATGCAACATGAAGCGTCAAGGCTTCCTTATTTATGTTAGTACATTACTAAAACAATATAATGTCGACATGGTGATCATAATAAAAAAATCTCAATAACAATAGGCCCCAGGTGAGGTGGATAAACAAGGTGAAGGATACGGGAATACGAGGACCAAGACCATGTGACCCTTTGGATAAACAGGGAAGGCGGGATCCACTGACATAAGCATCCCATGATAATACACAGGGAAGGATGGTGCCTCGCAAATGGGTATAGTGCAGGGAAACCACCATTGATCATCTAACATACACCTTGCAACTCACATTCGTTCCTTTAGAAGACTCCGTGAGGATCTTTTCTAAAGCCGCCATGACTGGGTGTCTGGCAAACCATAACTTGAGACTCTAGGGGACAATTCCCATAGCTGTCCCTTACTCCATCTCACCTCCTTGCCCCGCAGGACTAGGTGAGGAAATAACCACTACAATGCTCAGATACATATGGCTGACCTGTGTCCATGTGTGTTCAAAAACACATTCTTGGACTTTACATTTGACTTTCATACTTAGCCTTTTTGGCTTGATTTTACATTCAGATAGCCTTTTTGGCTTCATTACATTTCATGGCCCTTTTTGGGCTACATACATATCTCAAAATATATAACAAGGCGCTCATACTGCAAAGTAATGGGGACAAGTGTACATGCTTTGATGACTAATGGGGAACACTCGGTGAATCTACACAATCCTATACTGCATTGCAACATCGGGGGCAACCGACAGGAGCAAATCCCAGGTTTGAGAATGCATCTCACACACTAAAAATCCAAGGCACAATAAACAAGGAGTCATGGCATACTTAGAGGTCAATGGGGAAGGGGATCCTCAAGGCCACAAATCAAGTTCCAAGTCGGGAAAGACCAACATGAATGAGTCGGATGGGTGGAAGGGAGTGACAGGTGGATCCAAGGTTAGTTGCCAAGGAGGATGAAATGACCAAGTCTATACTGATAGTGGGGTAGAAACCAGCGTGCATATGCATGAGTCTACTAAAATGGGGTGGACTGACATCACCACGACATCACCAAGGGCCATACACATCATAATGAAAAACCAAGATCACCACATCAAACATCATACGCCAAGTCCGTGTACTATCATAAATAAACAAGTATAAACAACAACATGAGCAATAAACCATAAAGTGTTATCTTCCATACCATATACCTGCTGCTAAAGCTGACTCTGGAACTGGATCTCTGCTGAATCTGGGAAATAAGTGGCAAACCAACAATACTCTATAGTACTCTCATCACAATATGGCTAAGTAACTCTCTCAATGGGATCATGCAAAGCTTGGCAAGGAAGGGTGACCCTGTAATCATTGCTCTGTAATAGCTCTAGACCAATACAAAACCATCTGTCCCCTCTGGTATCTCTGCTCGGGGCAATTTGAATACAATGAATGCCCCCTCTGTAGGCATCTGATCTCTGATTTGGAAAAAAAAATGTAGTATGGTCACTGACCACACAATTTGTAGCATGGTAGCTTCAGCTAATATGGATCTGATAACATCTGGCTCCAGCTGGGACAAGTGCTCTAAGGGAGAGAATGCTTGAGAACCATAGAATCTCTGGTCCGTAGCACCCCTCTCATCATCATCAAAGCGTATGCACATACATGCTATCTGCATCATCATCATATATGTACCTATCCCTGTAAAATGTAGACGCTATACCAATCTCTGCAGACCGCTCGTCAGGACATACAATATATATATATATATATATATATATATATATATATATATATATATAAAATCCAGCAGAAATATAAACAAAATGACAAATGCTGAAAAGGAAAGATGTCTAATATGAAATGTACTCTACAACATTTTGAGTTTTTATTACGCCGACACATAAGGTGTAACAGAAAAAGGTGAAAAACAAGAAAAGAAAACTAGGGTATAGACGCAAACCAGAAAAGAAAAAGGGCGTCAACAATCAAAAAAGAAAAACAAAACAAAAAGGGCAACCGGTCGTCAAGCAAAGGTGGGACAGTCAAAGGCAAAGGAAAACCGGCTGTTGCTCGCGAGAGCTTATTCAATTTACCTACCCTACTCTAACCAATTCAGACCCATACTAAGTAAAATCATAGATCCAATGCAACCATTCAACAAACAAATCACTAATTCTTCTTTGATGTTGTTTAGCAAAACAAGTCAAGACTATATTAGAAATTAATGAGTTTAAGATCACAATCCTCTTGACTTGTTCAAAAATTGGAAGAGGGTCAGAGTGGTTCAAAATGAAATCATGCCAAGGTTGAGGCTGATTTCTACAAGTCTCTTCCATCCAAATGTCGATGGAATTAATGCAATGAAAATCAACTTTTAAGAATGATGGAAGAGCATGATACAATACTAGATTCAACCTTCCTTGGTTAACTTTGTTTCCCTCATCTATCTGGCTCGCATACTCAATTTCGTTCATCCCAATATAGATGAGAGGACCAAATGGGAACAAATTAGAGTGCAACAAACCCGAGATCAAAATTAGGCCCACTTGTTGCCCAACAATTGCAAAAAGGTGAAATTGATCTTTGAAGAGTTTCTTAGTCAACCAAGCAACAAGGCTATCAGATTGGAAAATATTATTAATCTAGGATGATTGGACAATGAAGTAAGAAGTTTTACCATCGACCACTAGGCATTCTAAAGGCTCCTTCTCAAACCCTTTGCACAACAAAAATAGGTTTGAAAGAGTCATTGACTTGATGATTTGGGATGGGAGGGAGGAATGAAAAATAGAAACTTGCTCGGCATTTCCCAAAGGTGCTATCCCCAATTCTACATGAGAGAAAGGACATTTGTTAAAGAAATCATCAACGTCAACATCAACCTCCCAAAGACAAAACTGACTTTGGATCATATTTCTAATCACTTCATTTTGACCAAGGAGAAAGCAAGGAATTGTGTTGACATTAAGCATGACACTTTTTAAGGTTCTTTGTGACATTTATTCCATCTTGCAGGTTGCAACAAAGAATGCTCAAGGTCGAGTTGGTACATAACCGGATCATCATCATCTTGACAGAGAGGTATATTGTTATGGACATTTTTAAAACCCCCATCATCTTCACACATTTTACTTTCAACCACATGATGATCGTTTGATCCACCCTTAACAGAAGTCTGATTATTTTCAATATTTTCTTTTTCTTCTTCAAAGATATGATTGGAAAATGAAACAAGGTCGGGATCACTTGAGCATTGACTTGAACAATCGCCAACGAAGCAATGACTATGGGGCTGCCCCTCAAGAGGAACTCTAGTGGATTCAGTGATCGAAAGCTCCACCACCGAATTTTGTCTTTGATGATCAATGGGATCCCCTTCTTTATTTGTGCCTTATCCGGGTAAAGATGACAAAGTGCTTCGTATGATTTTAGTAAGTTCCCCTTCTAAGTCAATATCAAGGTCAAAATCTTGAGGGCTTGAGATTTGCTCACTATCATACATAACTTTATCATGAGATTTATTGCATGTGTTCTTCAAATACTCAACTACATTCTTATAGACTGAAGGCTCATTCATAAGCTGAATCAAAGGCACATTCACTATTGGTTCGGGGGAGGAGAAATCAAATTGATAAGGACAATCATTGCTCATTTCATCATTGATATCCTGATCGTCTTCATGACATTGATCCTCCACCACATAATCCTCATTTGATTGTTCTTCCATGGACTCATCAATGCTTTCACCCCATTTATCTTCACAAAGTTGATTTTCACTTACATGATGATCACTTGATTGTTTCTCAAAAGCAATCTGACTACCCACGTCTTTCTCCTCCTCTTCAGAGAGATGATTAAATCTAAGTCAAAATTTGGATTTTGTTCTTAGATTTTTACTATGTATGAAGAGATATGGTTTTTTGTGACTAAACATGATTTTATAGATATATGTAAAAAATGCACCATTACAAATAGTGTATGGCTTCTAGCATAGAGATTAGAATAGTAACAATGACATGCACAAGTAATTCTCTGTTTATTTTTGTAAGTTTGCATGTAACTGAAATTAGACATCTAATTATATAACATCATGAACATTTAAAAGATAATGTATTACATACCTTTTGCATTTCAGGAGTTAAAGGCTTTTGTGGTCCAAGTGTGCTTACTTTTGACAAAATATGGCCATCTTTATGCATGTCTAGAGTGGGCAAGAATAACAGTTCCAAATTGAACCTTCATAGGTTTCCATCAAACACTTTGGGACTAGATAGAAATGTTATTTTGGAGTTTACAAGCATAATTTTCAAAGCAGGGTAAGATTTTCCAGGTACATTATTTGATTTTCCCATTATTTCCACAAACTTAATGAAGGCATAGGTTTTTTTAGGATTGTATTGGGGAATCATTGGAATTTGAGATAGTCCCATGGCAACTTTTGATTATTTGAGTAGTTTTTATGATTTAGAATTCTCTTCTTTCAACTTTGTAACTAATATCGTCAATAATGTTTGTAGATGACATAAGAGTTTGTACCATATCTTAACATTTATATTTTATAATGGGATAATCAATTTATATAAATTTAAAACTAATTAAATATTCTTTATTATAAAAAATTAAATTTAGCCCAATGGGTTAGCTTGAGTGGTTGAGTGTCGTGAATAGCTAGCAGAAGGTCATAGGGTCAAGTCCCCAGGTCGACGGCCTCTTCCTAAAAGTGTGGCCTCACTCGATGTTCTTGTTGGGTCAAGTTGCCTAATAACTGCAACTAAACGATTTACCTCGGGTACCATCCTTGACATGAGGGGAAGTGCTCGAGGGTTTCTCATGATATGTACTCCATTGAAAAAAATACATATTATTTTTATTCAAAACTTAAAATTAATTATACATAGTTGGATATTGAAGATTATATATTATTGTTATTTATGTTTGTTTATATTTTCAAATTTAAGTAAATAGTATGGATTCAAAACTTATACCATATTGAACATATTTCCAAGTTCATATTTATTGGCACGCCTTTAACCATTGCTACTCAATTGTTCATGATTTCACATGCATTTGAAAAGGACCATTAGACAAAGGATTTAGACTTGTTTACTCAACAAACCATTTACACTTTTGTTGGTGGATTCTAACTATTCGATATTGCCAACACGGATTGCAAGTTTATAACATATTTGTTGCACAATTTAAAGCTAATTAGAAATGCTTAAGGCAACTTAATCTGAACTGTCAATATGGGAAAGTGGGTTGATTGCACTCGTTATGGGAAGTGTAGGTTTACTTCATTCCTCATGTCAAAGATCATATTGTCACTCACAATTCTGTAATTGGCCACCCACTCCATGTATACAATCATTCATGCACTATGTAACTTAGGTTTTATTCTCTATTGCTAACAATCAACCAATTTGAAAATTAACCAAATTACCACTAAGAATAGAAAATTGTAGATCCTTTATGAGAAATAGATGGCAATAGGAGAGTGTGAAGGATGGGCAAGATAATAATCATTTACCCATTATGCAACTATTTTTATTTGGATGCTTAAAAACCAAGTATTATTCTAGCAGACAATTCCTATAAAGCATTGTGTGGATTGGACTCTTTCTTTCCACACTAAAGAGCACCAAAGGGAAGAATATCCCTAAGGCATTGTTGAGAAAAGAAAGGGAAGATATTGCCTATGTTGTGTGGGGAAGTGAAAGAGAGTGCCATGAATATTTGATGGCTTGAATAAGATGCCTAGAAATGCTCGGTAATGAGTTGATTGATTAAGTATGATAGAAAATGGGTTGGATTGAGTGAACTATAAGTTTGTAGCTTGGTTCCTTCATCTCAGTAGCCTCATAGTTCAACTTGGGGGTGGTATTTGCACTAGATGCCTATGGTTGGACAAAAAATTGTTTGTACAAAATCAATTTCTTGGGCCATATTTGGTCAAAAGATAAGTGTTATGTTTTTGCTTGTGAATATGCAAAATAATGTTATTTTTTTGCTATGAAAATTAATAAAATTTCAAGTTATGTGTATGTTGTGTTTAATAATGAACATGGGAAATTAGATGCCATGAAATATAGTAATCCTAGCATGTTTAAGTTCCATTGCATTCTAATTCACGCAATGCATGCATTTCACTTCATTTTGCTCGTCTCTTGAAGACTCTCTATTGGTATTATGGAGATATGGCCTCTAAGGGTTATAATTTGAATACCCTGTTTTGTCGCTACCCATACCAATACTAGGGGTATTGGGAAGGGATGGAACAAGAAGTCTACAATCAATTGAAGATTCTCTCTTATGCACATATTCGTCTTCGTGCTTAATGGGAACAATCTCTATTGCAACTTTCCACTTTGCCTCAACGTCATATGTCATGCAACCATTGCATCCTCCTTTGCAATTTCTTCATGCACACACTTTGTTGCATGTTGCACTCATCATTGAAATGCACTTTATGAACTAAGAGAAGAAGCCACCTCTCGAGTCCAAATCATGTAGCAAAATAAGGATATGGCATGATTAGTTTTCAAAAGGAATAAGTTTCAACAAAAAGACTAAGCTCTCCAGCATGCATCCATATTTGAAAATTTTCCAAGGAAGTTTCAAATAAAATAGTTAGATCCCTATAATAGGATTAAGAATGAGATATTAAAAATATACCTAGACAATTTTTTCATAATTTTTCTTGGCATTACTCAAGTACACAATTGAATGTCCACTAAACACCTAGTTGTAGTAGCAAAGATGGGTAAAAATGACCTCCATATATCCATAAAAGTTCATTTGCAATGAATCTCGTTACATAGGTTTATTATAGATGAAGATGGATCAAAGATTGATCCATTAAATATTTGATCAATCATCAACTAACCATCACTACCTAATAGAAATGTGAAGTTATCTAGTGATGACTAACCACCTTAAATAATTCATTTCACAACACATAGAGATAGATTTGCCCCAGTCCTAATACAATATTTGAAAGCATGAAGTAGACACAAATGCATCTAGCTACACCATGGGAATAATTGGTCGGTGTCATTCCAATTGGCAGTTGTCTTTCATGTGTTCATCAATTACACAACATATGATAAAGGAATGTATGCAATCAAGCACCAACAATGTTATTTTTTTGGAAAAGAGGTTGTGCACATGTACCACCATTAATTATAGTTTCTCCAGACATAGCCAACGATTCAAGAAACCTAACATTTTATAACAAAATGTACATAAATTGAGTAGATATCTTTGTATTATGGCAACGAATAATAGCACTCTAACACCTTGCTAGAGTCAAAATCACATCGAAATGAACAAAAATTGGAAAGTTGTATTTCTATCATGACAACAAGAATAACAATAAACACCTTGCTAGAATCAAAATAAAGGGAGTATATAGAGCATAACATTCATGTTTGGCTTTTGAAAAAGGGGGAGAACTTAAAAACCTTGAAATAATTCGAAGGTAAAATAGTGGAAAATGAAAGTAAAAAAAGGGAGATCTTCAAAACCCTAAAAGGCTCGAGGCAAAAGAGTAGAAGATGAAAACAAGATATAACACATACAAGAAAGATTGTTGTATCAATTCTAGAATATATATGTCGCACAAGCATAAAGTGTAGAAATACGTAATTTCAAGATTGTTGGACCTTTTGGAATGTAAAAAATGGTGAACAATATAGAGAGGTTTTTTCTCTGAGCCTAAAATGGGACCAAAAGTAGAAGAACATGTTCAATTGTTCATATTATGTAGTAGTTTGAAACCAACTACATGCAAGTTAGGTTATGCATAGCTTCATTGATATCTTGCTAATTGTCAAATTTTATATCAATGGTTTTCCAAGGGTATGTCGCTCATGTTTATGATTGTGTTTTGGTCAAGTTGGTAGGCAAAAACCATTAAATTGTTTTATTGATTTCAAAAGATATAGATATTTTCTAGAATGCCAAGTTCCACAATATCATATAGGGATAATCATTTCCTTAGTCATATTTGGAACACCTTATTGTCTTTCGTGGACACTATCAAGGTGTAGGAACAAATTAATTTATCCTTAATTAGGTCAAAGCAAGTCGAACTTATACTAATTGCATGCATCCATATTGTGAAAGTTTTACATGACATAGTCTAAAGGTATGAAAAGATAAAAAGAGTCGAGGGTTTATGTCCAAGAATGGGTTGAAATATTTTGAAACAACCCAAATATGATCTTGCAACCCATAATGTATAGAACTCACCATGCCAACTAAACAACAAAACCATTTATTACTTTCATCTACTAATGGTTATGCTCAAAATGTGTAGTTGATCTATGCATGAATACTTGCATTAACACATGCAAAATTGTCTACTTTCCAATTTACATAGCATGAATCTTAAACAATGAAAAAGGAAAAAAAGGAAATTGATGCCATTTTTCCTTATGGTATTTAAGATATAGGATTTCCGCCATGTCATGTGACATAGAAGAGAGAACACCATAGTCCAAAAATTGAGCAAGTTGGTAGGCATGTCTTCATATATCAAAGATGGACTTTTTATGAGTTATTATTATGCCTAGTCATGCATATATTGATTTCAAGTTGTTTCCAAATTTGGTCAATTTGAACCAAATCATACAAGCTCAAAGGACATGCCAAACCAATTGTCACAACTTATAAGTTCAAAAAGACATGCCAAACCAGATCTGAAATATTTTTGATCTCAAACGTAACTCCTTGCCTATTAGGCACCCATGTTTTTACCATTGTTTGGGGTGGCTGCACCAACCCCTTACAAGAATCAAATCATGAAAGTATGAGCCATTCATAAAAACATACACACATGCATGGAATATAGAACACAAGAGCAACAAGGAAGATTGTAGGCATCATATAAAGAACTAATTGTAGGGAAGAACTAATTGTAGTCTCAAAATGAGAGATTACAAAATTGAGGAAGCAGTCATATAGAGAAGAATGACCAAAGGGACTACTTTTAGCTCCAGATAAATATAGAAATCCTTGTAGGTCAACCTTAGCTAACTTAGTCATAACACTCAAATTTCAATATAATAGCTTTAGAAAAGGAGTAAATGAAAGGAGATGTTTTGCAAGGGGGCAACACGACGATGGAATCTTACAATCAATGACAACACTTAAAATAGTTTCACATGTTTATGTCTAGTTAGCTAGCCCATGAAAAGAGGGTTCAAAGACAAAGCCCTAACATTTCATAAGATCTGTTAAAGAGAACATCCAGTGGTAGAGTTTAACCAAGACCACCTACTTATGGAAGAAAAACTCAAAATAAAGAAACCAATGGATTACATTAATGGTTATTGGAGTAAAATATAGACCACCTTAGGTTCCATCTTAACCTGAGATACATTTTGAGACTTTATCGTAAATTGAATGGTTGTAATGATCTTTTTGTTGATTCCACGGGATTAAGTTTCAAATCTCCAACAAAAGAATTATTCAACATCATCTCAGAAGATGTGGGTTTATTTTTCTTTAACAGAAACGAGTATTGTATGTATATATAAAAAAAGAAGAAGCCGTGATTGTGCACCAAATCGGCAGGTTACATTTGAAGCCACATTGGCCTGAGTGATCCTTTATTGAATGAAAATTCATTAGAGAGGATGACTGCCTATCTTCAGTTGAAGGACTGATTGTTTGATATGCTTCTTGCACTGAGGCAAAATGAATAAATAATGCTATGTGAGCTAATGATTACTGCAAAAACAAATCTGCCAGAAGATGCTGAATAGCTGTATAAGAGTCTTATAATGATATGATAGTTCTATGCCTGACGAGAAGTGCCATACTTCCTCCATATTTATGAAAACTGTGCTTAAAGGTTCCATATTCGAATAAAAATCTTTCTACATACTGCGTTTTGCCTCATCTTCTCCTATCAATAGTAATGGTTGAATGATTGCTTGGATAGCATTCCTGAATGCTTTCTGAGTTGAGAGAGATTCAATAATAATGGTTCTGAGGGAGATAGAAATCCAATGGCTCAGCCTCATAAAAAGATATCGAATGAGAAGTCTCCTTTATCCTGAATCGCAGAATACTATGTTCTTGCTATGAAATGACATTAGAGATTGTGAGGGCCTGTCTTCAGCTAAAGGGATGCTTGCGTAGAGTGCTTAATGCCAAAATGAAGAAAGATGTAAGAGCTAATGATACTGAAATAACTACTCTGCCAGGAAACTTATCCTGAAAGCTTTATGAGTTGAGAGAGAGTGCCATACTTCCACCGTGTATATGAAAACTGTGCCTGGATGCTTTCTGAGATGCGAGAGAGTCAGTTGAAATGGCTCAGCTTCGTAAGAGTATGTCGAATTTGACCTGATGCGCTGAAAACTCTGTTTATACTGTGAATCAAAACTGAAACATCCAGGAGAGAGTTGGAATTGGTTCATCTTGCTGTCCTCGAACTTCAAATTGCCAAGATTGAATTGGAATTGAAAATACAGACTCGAATTGTCTTCTCAGTCACACAATCAATTGGGAAAACTCTCTCCCAAGGAATATGATGAGTATCATTTACTAAATCATCTATTTTCAGATTCCCATGGTTAAGTCTGGTTGCTGCATTAGCTTCCATGTCAGCTTCATTATTTAGGCTTCTTAATATGTGGTAAGCTTTGAAGCTGGTGAAGGTGCTCGAGATTTGGCGAATTCTATGGATAATTCGTCTGAGAGCAATGTTGATGGGGATGGTGTTAATGTTGAGAGCTCTTATGATGATCAATGAGTCTCCAAATACTTGAAGGTTGTTGATATTGTTTTCTTTAGCAAGCTGGCATCCTTTCAGCAAGGCCAGAGATTCTGCTGTGTTGTTTGAGCAAGTGCCAAGGCCCCAACTATACTTCATTTTAATCGATCCTTCTTTAGTCCTGAAGACTCCCCCAGCGCCGGCTGCACTTGGGTTATTTTTGGAGGCACCATCAAAATGCAGACTATCAGTGTCCTGATTATTTCTCCAATTCTGAAAGTCAAGATTTGTGAGTCTGATTTGCCAAGCAGGTTGGTGTGCCCGGAGGGGCTCAATGCTAGGGTGAGGGAGGGTGACTCCTATCCAACGCATTTCTTCGTTGTTGAGATTTTCGTCAGATCCGTGTTTTGAGATTTTGAGACACTCAATGAGCAAACCTTTTGCTTGGCTTGCAATATGTAAGGGGGTGCAGAAGTTATCGTGGAAGATGGCATTATTTCTTGCTAACCATATTTTCCAGCAGGCGAATTTAGGCATGGAGTTCCAGAGATGGTTCCAGAGAATTTTATTGGAGAGAGGGGCTGGATAGAAGGAGTTCCAATCTGTAAAAAGCTGGGAGATTGAGGTAAAGTGAGGCAAGGTGAGATTGAGATCATGCAGCAGAAGATTCCAAACGGTCTTGGCAATATGACACTCCAGAAAAAGATGGTTGATAGTTTCGAGATTATTCTGACAGAGGGGGCACCTAAAAGGCCCATGGAATCCTCTCTTACTGAGATTGTCTCCGGTGAGGATTTTGCAGTGGATTAAAGTCCAAGTGAAAAAATTGATTTTAGGTGGACCAAAGGGGTCCCATACCCACTTCCATAGAGCTTTTCTAGCGTCATCATGAAAGTGCAACGCTTTGTAACCGAGAACTGCTGTGTAAGATCCTGTAGGGCCCCAACCCCGCTCATCTCTGGCCATAAGATGTAAGAGGGCACATCCTTTCAGAGTTTTGATAAGCCTGTCATTGGCTGTCTCAAGATGTGGAGGAATGGCTACATTTTTCCAACTCTGCCAGTTTCCATGTGTGTCCCAGGTGTTAAAATCTTTAAGAGTATTGATCCCATGCAGAGAGAGCCAGGATGCTATATTTTGAAGTTCATGAATATTCTTGAGAGGGTCATTGTCCATTATTTTGTCGGAAAAAATATCTATGTTCTTTCCGTTACCTGGAACCCAATATAGATCTTTTTCGAAAAACTCCCAAGCTGCTTTGCATAATGTCCAAGTGCTGGTACCTTTGGATGTTGGTTTTTTATCTAGGCATCTTAAATTTGTCCCGTTTAGATATTTCTCCCTGAAGACCTGACTAACACGGTGACGTTTGTTATGAAGAATTTGCCAAAGAAGCTTTCCACCCAATGCCAGGTTTGCAAGGCGTGGGTCGCGAATTTGGAGGCCTCCCGAGGCTTTCGGCTACTTGATTGTCTCCCAGTTCACTAAGTGCATTATGTTGTCATTGTTTTTCCCACCGGACTAGAGAAAGTCTCTCATTAATTTACTAATTTGGTCTGCAAATCCTTTTGGCGCTAGGAAGGTAGAAAAGTGATAGATAAGAGAGGCGGCTAGAATAGAATTTACTAGGATCAGCTTTCCCGCCTTGCTAAGGCAATGGCCTCCCTATCTTCTGATTCTTCTTTTGATTTTGTTGAGCGTGTCATCCCATTTTCAAGCATTTGAATTTCCATAAGTGATGGGGAGCCCAAGATAGATGAATTTGTCCCAGTGGGTGTGAACATTGATGCCAAGGATTCTTTTGATATTGGCTGCAGCTCTATTATTAAGGTTCCAACTGTATACTGCACTTTTATGCAGATTAATATTGCCTCCGGAGGCATTGCAGTACAAATTCAGATTGCACTTAAACTTCCTAGCTATGATGGATGAGGCTCCACCCAAAAAAGGGAGTCATCGGCAAAGAGTGTATGGTTGAGAGGGTGGGAGTCAGGGGTCAAATGGAGGCCGAGTAGGGTGCCATTGAGCAAATCCTGGTTTAATTTGCGGCTAAGTGAATCAGCTAAGATGATATACAGGAAGGGGGAAAGCGGGCACCCTTTCCTAATGCCGCGGGTAGCTTGGAAGAAGTCAGCAGGGCGACCATTGATTAAAGGAGCAATCCACGGATTGTTGATGCATGCGGTGGTCCAGCTGATGAAGGTTTTATCGAACCCAAAGCAAGCCATAATTTTAAAGAGGAAAGAGTGCTTGACACGGTCAAATGCATTGGCCATGTCAAGCTTGATTAGCATACCTTTTTCCTTTTTGGATTTGCTGGAATGTATAGCTTCTTGTATGAGAATGACGTTATCAAGAATTTGTCTCCCTTCCAAAAAGCCTCCTTGATTGTCATAAATAATCTTGTTGAGTAAAGGCTTCATGCGGGTCGCCAACATCTTGGCTAAGATTTTGTATGAAGAGTTGCACAGCGAAATCGAACTGTATCTGTTGAATGAGCTGGGATTGGTGTCTTTCGGGATGAGAGAGAGAAATGTGCTATTAGTGGCTCCACTGATTTTTGACTTAGAGTGGAAATTTTTTACCATTCTCATATAATCTTTTTTTATGAGGTTCTGGCATGCTTTATAAAAATGCATTGAGAATCCATCGGGGCCCGGCGCACTGTCAGCTTCGAAAGTATTGATCATGTTGATCACTTCCTGCTTAGTGAAAGGGGTTGTAATATTTCGATTTTCTTCAGGGGATATGTTGATCGGAATATGATCCAGAAGAGTGAGATCGTTGGCTCCATCATTAATATCTTCTTCAGCGAATAGCTTGGCGAAATGGGCGTGAGTTGCGATTTTGATATTGGCATTTCCAGTGTAAAAACTTCCGTCTTCATCTTTGATTCCAACGATGTGGTTGAAGGATTGTCTCAGATTGAATTGCTGATGGAAATACTTGGTGTTCTTATCACCCGATTTGAGCCAAGTGTTCCTAGACTTCAACCTTCAGTAATCTTCTTCACAATGAAAAGCCTGATAAACTTTGGATTGCTGCGTAGCTTCTTCGTGCAGCGTGAGAGTTTCCACATTCTGATCTTCCATGGCGGATTGAATGTCTTCAAGTTTACCTGCGACCTTCTTTCGGTTGTAAGTTGGGGTTGGGGAAATGGATTTGGCCCATATTTTTAGAGCAACTTTGGCATTTTTGAGTTTTTGTTCCCAAACATGACAAGGAGAGCCCGTGATGGGTATTTTCCAAGCTTTTTCCAGAGTAATCCAGAAACTTGCATGTTCAAGCCACTGGCGACTAAACCTGAAGGGGATAGGGCCAAGATACTCTATTTCATTAAAAGAGAGCTGATAGGTTTATGATCTGAGGCGAGATTGACTAAGATACTGGAGGAGATGATTTGGGTATCGAACATAAGGCTGTTGTGCACTAGAAATCAGTCCAGTCTGGCCATGATGTTTCCCTTGCCAAGACGCTTATTCGACCAAGTGTATTTCCCGTTTTTGGGCTTAATGTCTAAGAGATCCCATTTCTGGATCATGGCTTCAACCTGCGTTTTGAAGAAATCATTACCATTGAGGCCACCTTTCTTTTCAATATTGGATAGAGTGATATTCATATCACCTGCAATAATGATGTTTTGAGGGTTGTAGGCATCTAGGAAAACATCGAGGAGACTCCAGCAGTCTTTTTTTTCAGCATGAAGATTTTGGACATACATGTTGAAAAGTCCGATCTACTTATTGCTCTTCAGGTGGGCGAGTTCAGTGAAGATCCAATGCTATGTAGCGAAGTGGTTGTGAAGCTGGAATGTTTCTGAGGACCAAAGTGTTGCCAGTCCGCCTGAAGCTCCTCTAGTACTGACTGCATAACCTGTATTTTTCTTCCAATGTTCATTTCCGATGGCTAAGACTGAGTTATCATCGAGTTTGGTCTCCTGGAGTAAAAGAAGATCTGGCATTTCGCTTCTCTATAAATCTTTTACAGCTTCGATCTTGCAGGGATTGCCAAGCCCTTTGCAATTCCAGGAGACCAGCTTCATCATTTAGGGGTATAAATGGAGGAGGGTGTTCCTCCAACTATGTCTCCGTTTTTTCCCCCTGCTATCCTGGCTCTAGTGTTTCTGCTGAAGACCATATCTATCGTTGCTTGTGATCCTTGGACTTTCTCATGCTCAGCTTCTTCTTCCCTCAAAGCTTTAGTGGATTTACGACCTGGTTTTTTGGAAGAGTTATCTATCGTTTCTTCTGAATGGGAAGGGGTGCCTGGGGGTCTCGCTTTGGTGATTTCAGAGTAGGAGGGGGTATCTTTGTTCAGGGAAGATCTAGGGGGGCTGGGGATGTTCTGAGCTGGGGGAATAATAGGGCTTTCAGGAGCATGCGGAGATGCTTGAGTGACTTGAAGCTCACGTATTTCTCCTTCTTCTTCAACCTCAGGGTTTTCATTGATCTCACATGTTTCCAAGACTTTGAAGTTGTTCCTATTGTTTGAGTCCGACGGGTCTTGTTGTTGCTGATCTGTTTTCTGTTTGTTTAGACTTTTAGGGTGGGATCTCGTAGCTGCTTTGGTATTTTTTTGGATAGCTGTCCTTTGATCTTTTTTACCATCCGATTCTGAATCCGCTGGCTTCTTTTTGCATGAACGAGCGAAATGGCCATATTCGTGCAGAATTTGCATTTGAAGGGGATTTGTTCATAGTCGAGCTCTTGAATGTGGGACCAATCCGCTATCGTAAGATTTATGGCTTCCGGCAGGCCATGTTCTAGGTCTACTTCAACACATATTCGCGCACATGAGTATTGATCTTTCCGATTATCTTTGTCGATGTATTTTCCCAGGGCATTTCTGATGGCTTCGAGGGATTCAATATTCTAGCAGTGTAGGGGTAAGTGGGGAAGCCTCACCCAGACAGGGACTGCCGAGGGAATGTCGAGGGAAGGATCGAAATTCGGAGTCCACCTGTTCATATAAATCCCTTGCGGACCCATAAAGTAGGGTCCGTTCCTGAATATGAGCTCGCGATCCTGTTTGCATTCGAAGACAAAAGCGAAGTATCCTTTCCCAAGAAAGAATGATTTGACATCTTCCGTGATCAGGGGCCTCCAATTTTTCTGTACCCAGTTCTCAGTGGACTTAAGAGAACGCCATAAGCTTGTGAATTGTCTGATTAAAGCCTGTTCCAACAGGTTGAGGGTAGTCCTGCAGGGTAAATCCACCGAAAGTGCTACATTCGGGATTTCATTGAATTTTTTCATAATTTTTTGCTGAGAAGAAGAAAGAGGTCTCTTGCCTTGGGCCGCTAACAACTTGAGAAAATCAGCAAGGTCAGGAGGGGGGATTTCCGCTTCCGAGGCCATTGGAGGCCAAGCCCTAGAAGAGGGAGGAGAAGGAGAGGAGGGGTGCCAGGATCAGGAGAGGGGGGATGAAAGGTCAGACAGGAAGGAGGGCGAGCAAGGGAGATGAAGGAGGAATGGAGGGCCAGGGGTCAGCCGCAGGAGGCAGGCCGTGCAAGAGAGGCAACGAAACCAAAGGACCGAGCTCGAAGATACAGGGCCGAGTACGCAGCTCCTCGCATCATTGTACTTAATCTTGGCTCGTCGCCCTATTCTCATCCATGTCGATGCTCCTCACCTACTACAACTACCTTTCTCTGGTAATTCTTGCACAATATATTAACATCTCCTAAGATGTGGGTTTATTAAGATACATGTTGGCCACATTTATAAGCTCAAAAATTCAAGTGACTAAAGTTGGTTATGCCATCACGTAGTCACCACATCCACCAAACCTTGTAACATTTACACTCTTGTTAATTAAACATACCATGTATCTCCGCAAGAGACCAATACAAAAAGTAAATACAAGAAATTAAATTGCTCTGGTGATGCCACCATTTTAAGCATTTTAACTGCATAAGAATAATGTTTACAAAAACCATAGAAGGTTGGAAATTTTGGACATCTCACCGGATGAATTTTTTATATATAATTTTTCAATTGAAGATATAATTTTAAATTTATTTTTTTAACTAGAACGTATATTGTATTAAAAATAAAATAAAAGTCGTGGTTGTGAACCAAATCGACAGAGTACAATGAGCTATTTCCAGCAACAACAATTTACAATTCGATGGCCAATTGGCATTTGGCGATTGGAAGAACCTGTTGTAAATTAATAATGCGTGGCATAAGCTAAGTGAGCTTTTAAACAATTAAGAATGAATAAGAGAGAGTTGAGTGAGATTGCTGATTATTATGAGCAGAGTTAGAGCACGATCAAATTCGACCAGGCTGTAGATTCTATTTATTTGCAGAGATAAATAAATTATGAATGTTGTCAACGTGCAGACTGTAGTGGATGGTGAAACACGGTCTGCATTGATCCAATGATGTATTTTCAGTAGACTTTCTGGATGTAGTTTGGATGTCGTTCACTAAAACGTTTGTTGATGTTGTACATTCGAACTATCTGCAGTGTCATTCGCTAAGGCAAGCTTGACTGTCATCCAATTTTTGAAGGATGGAATGAGTGTTTGTCAGCAGAGGATCTCATTTGTTGAGACAATGGAAATCCGAGTGCACTGTTCATGGGATTTTATGAGATTCACTGTCGTAGTTGGATAGATTAAGAGTCCCTTGGTTGAGACTGGTGCCAATATTTGCTTCAGTATCAGCTTCATAATTTAAATTTCTTAAAATGTGAAAAGCTTTGAACTGGGTAAATGTGCTTGAAATTTGCTTTATACGTTGGATTATTCGATTTAGAGCTAGATTACTGAGATTAGTATTTGTGTTGAGGGCTCTGATGATGATCAAAGAGTCTCTGAACACTTGAAGATTGTTGATCTTATGTTTTTTGGCGATTTGGAATCATTTCAATAAGGCTAAGGCTTCTGCTGTATTATTTGAGCAGATGCCCAAACCCCATTTGTACCTCAATCTTATTGTTCCATCGCTTGTCCACAAGACTCCCCCAGCTCCTACCACGCTGGGATTATTCTTGGAGGCACCATCGAAATGTAAGCTGTCTATAGCCTGATTATTTCTCCATTCTTGGAAATCGGGGTTAGTAAGTTTGATTTGCCATGCTAGTTGGTGACGAGGTTGGAGATCTTTACTTGAACTAGGGAGGGTGGCTCCTATCCAGTTCATTTCATTCATGCTGAGTGTTGCATCTATCTTGTATTTGGAGTTGTTGAGGCATTCAATTAGTAAACCTTTGGCTTGGCCTGTGATTTGCAAAGGGGTGTAGTGCCTTTCATGGAATATGGCATTGTTTCTTGCGGTCCAAATTTTCCTGCATGTATATTTGGGAATGGAAATCCAAATATGATGCCAAAGTTTCTTTATGGGGAGGGGAGTAGGTTAAGTAGATATCCAATCTTGAAAGAGTTGGGTGGTAAAGGCGAAGGATGGCAAGGTAATATTGAGATCAAGGAGAATATGTTTCCAGACTAGCTTGGTAAAATGACAATCCAGAAAGAGATGGTTAAGCGTTTTGAGGTTGCTGTGACAGAGAGGACACCAAAAGGCCCGTGGAATCCTCTCTTGTTGAGATTGTTGCCGATGAGTACTTTGCAATGGATTAAAGTCCAAGTAAAGAAGTTGATTTTAGGGAGTCCAAATGGATCCCATACAAGTTTCCAAAGATTTTTTCTTGCGTCATCATGGGTTTGAAGAGCTTTGTAGCCGAGGACAGAGGTATAAGAACCTGTGGGGCCCAACCTCGTTCATCTTTTGCCATAAGGTGTATGGGAGTGCATCCTTTCAGGTTGTCAATGAGTATGCATTTGGCAGACTCAATATGGAAAGGGATCGTTGTGTTTTTCCAGCTTTTCCAGTTGCCATGAAAGTCCGAGGAGCTGAATTCTTTTAGGGTGGTGGTTCCATGTTGCTTGAGCCATGCTGCTATATTGTGTAACTCATGGATGTTTTGGAGAGCTTCGTTGTCCATGATCTTGTCCATGAAGATGTTTATTTTCCTGCCATTGCCGGGTACCTAGTAGAGGCGTTTTGAAAACAACTCCCAAGCTGCCTTGCGTAGTGTCCAGATGTTGGAGCCTTTGGAGGTTGGTTTTTGGTCGAGACATCTTAAATTGGTCCCATATAAATATTTCTTTCTGAGTACTTAACTGAATCGATGGCGTTTGTTGTGTAGGATTTTCCAGAGAAGATTACCGCCCAATGCCAAGTTTGCATGGAGTTGATCTCGAATTTGAAGGCCTCCCGAGGATTTTGGCTGCTTTATGGTCTCCCAATTCACTAGGTGGATTTTGTTTCCGTTGTTCTTCCCACCAGACCATAGAAAATATCTCAATAGTTTAATTATCTGATCAGATACTCCTTTTGGATCTAAGAGTATGGAGGATTGATAGATAGGTAGTGCTGAGAGTACTGAATTCACTAAGATCAGTTTTCCAGCCTTGCCAAGGCAATTCCCTCCCCATCTTCTTATTCTGCTTTTTATTTTGCTTATAGTGTCGTTCCAATTTCCAGTGTTTGACTTGCCAAATGTAATTGGAAGACCCAGATAAGTAAATTTGTCCCAATGGTTATGGACATTGATACCGAGAATTCTGCTAATTTTGGCTGCAACGTTGTTGTTTAGATTCCAACAGTAAACAACACTTTTATGCAGGTTGATCTTGCCATCGGATGCATTACAATATGAATTTAGATTGCGATTGAATTTTTGGGCTATGACTGAGGAGGCTCCACCCAATAATAGAGAGTCATTGGCGAAAAGGTTATGATTGAGGGGATGGGAGTTGGGGGTAAGGCGGAGGCCACGTAGGGAGCCAAAAATCATTTCATGATTCAGTTTTCGACTGAGTGAGTCTGCCAGGATGATATACTGGAAGGAGGAGAGTGGACAGCCTTTCCTAATGCCACGCGAGGCTTGGAATAAATCTGTGGGGCAGCCATTAATTAAGGGAGCAATCCAGGGTTTGCTTATGCAGGCTGAGATCTAGCTAATGAAAGTGTCTTCGAATCCAAAGAATTTCATAATTTTAAAGAATGCTTGACGAGGTCAAATGCATTGGCCATGTCAAGCTTGATTAACATACCTTTTTCCTTTCATGATCTATTGGAGTGGATTGTTTCTTGTATAAGGATGACATTGTCAAGTATTTGCCTCCCTTCCAGGAAGCCACCTTGATTGTCAGAAATAATTTTGTTGAGTAAAGGCTTCATTCTAGTCGCAAGCATCTTGGAAATGATTTTGTAGGAGGAGTTACATAGCGAAATCTGTATGAATCTGCTGAAGGAGCTAGGATTAGTGTCTTTTGGGATGAGGGACAGGAACGTGGTGTTTGTGCATCCACCGATTTTTTCCTTTGAGTGGAAGTTCCTAATCATTCTCATGAAGTCTTTTTTGATATACATCCAACATGCTTTGTAGAAATGCATTGAGAATCCGTCGGAACTCGGTGCTTTGTCAGATTCAAAGGGGTGAATTGTGTTGAGAACCTCCTGCTCAGTAAAAGGTTTGTGAATGCTGAGATTATCCTCCGACGTGGTGCTCTTTGGGATGTGCTCCAGAAGTGCAGGCTCGTCTTCTTCTTCAGCGATATCATCTTCTGGGAATAGCTTGGAGAAGTGAATGTGGCAGCGTTTTTGATGCTCGTATTTCCAGTGACTGTCATGTCGTTTTCTGTTTTGATTTCAGCGATGTAGTTGGAGGAATGTTTGACTTGGAATTGCTTGTGGAAGTAATTAGTGTTCTTATCACAAGTTTTGAGACAGATGCTCCGCAATTTCAACCTCCAATATTCCTCTTCAGTTCTAAATGAGTGGTAGACTTTGGATTGCTGTGTGACTTCTTCCTGAAGTGTGGTTGCTTCAATAGAGTGGTTCTCCATATCGAATTGGAAGTCTTCTAGAGTATTCACAACAGATTTTATGGGGTTGGTGGGGGCTGGGCAATTAGATTTGGCCCACTTCTTAAGTGTGAATTTGGTGTTTTTGAGATTATGTTCCCAAATGTAGCAAGGGGAACCAGAGATGGGGATGCTCCGCGCATTTTCCAGAGTGTTCCAGAAACTGGCATGGTCAAGCCATTGGGGGCTAAACCTGAAGGGAATTGGGCCAAGGTCCTCATTGGATTGAAAAAGCAGTTGGATGGGTTTATGATCTGAGGCAAGGTTGGCTAGGATGCTGGAGGAGATGGTTTGGGCATCAAACATGAGGCTGCTGTGGACGAGGAATATGTCTAGTCTGGCCATGATGTTTCCCTTGTCAATACGCTTATTCGACCAGGTGTATTTCCCTTTTTTGGGCTTGATGTCGATGAGGTCTCTTGCTTGGATAAGGGCTTCAACGTGAGGTTTGAAGAAATATTTTCCAATGAGGCCACCTTTTTTTTTTTTTTTTTTGATTTAGCGAGGGTGATGTTCATATCTCCGGCAAGAATGATGTCCTAAGGGTCGTAGACATCCAGAAAATCTTCAAGTAGACTCCAACAGTCTTTTCTCTCAGAATAAAGATTGGGTACGTACATGTTGAAGAGAGCAATGTGCTTGTTGCTTTGAATATGGGTGAGCTCAGTGTATATCCAATGTTGCATAGAGAAGGAGTTATGGAGATAGAATTTTTTGGATGTCCATAAGGTTGCCAATCCACCAGAAGCTCCTCTAGCGCTGTCTGCATAACCTGTGTTTTTTTTTCCATTTTTCATTTCTGATGGCTAAGACTGTACTATCATCGAGTTTGTTCTCTTGGAGTAATAGAATATCAGGCATATCAATTCTTTGAAGGTCTTGTACTGCTTCAATCTTGCAGGGATTGCCTAAACCTCTGCAATCCAAGAGACCAGCTTCATCATTTGGGATTGTAGATAGAGGAGGGGGTCCCTCCTATTAGATCTCCATATTTCTTTCTTTCTATTATGGACCTAGTATTTATGCTGAAAACCATATCTATTGTGATTTGGGATCCTTGGAATTTCTCACGCTCAGCTTCTTCTTCCCTCAGATCTTTGATGGATTTCCGACCTGGATTTTTGGAGGATTTATCGATGGGTTCTTCCGAGTAGGAGGGGGAGATGGGAGGTATTACTTTAGTGATTTCAACGTAGGAGGGGGGATCTTTGATCAGGTTAGATCTGTTAGGGTTGGGGGTTTTCAGAGGCAAGGGGATCTTCGGATCTTCATGGGCGAGAGGAGTTGCTTGAGAGTCTTGTTGTTCATGCATTTCTCCTTCTTCTTCAGCCTCAGGGATGTCTTGGATCTCAGTTGTTTCTAGGACTTTGAATCTGTTCCTGTTGTTCGAGGCCATCGGATCTTGGTGTTGATGATCAAATTTTTGTATATTTAGACTTTTTGAGTGGGGTTTCATACCTGATTTTCTATTTATTTTATGGCCGTCCATTGTTCTTTTTGTTACACCCAAAATCTACTCATCATTAGATTTAGTGTATACACCCCTGAAGATACCCTGGACTAAGTAATCATCCTGGGAGGATTTGTACCCAATTGTGCTAGGTTTTGAAGGGTCGTCGCAGGTTGCACACTAGCAACATGAGACGTCACATCTTGCTCCATTGCAGGGTGCGATAGGGTCAGTTAATGGGCAAAAATAGCTTATTCAAGATCCTTCTCGAAACTTGCTCATTTAGGGGCTTATCCCTGACCTCTAGGGGAGCTGGTACTCGACTCCTGACTCTTTGGGAGGATCCCCTATCTCTCTCCTACCATCTCTCAACCTATCCTATCCATACCCTATCCACGTAGTCCTATATAAGTGAAGCTCATTCCCATCCCAAAGGGAGGAAGACTATGGTATCTACAGGCTGGTGAAATCACTCTTAGAACATCTCTACTCACCTATTGGAGAACTCATACTTCCTTGGAAGGATATGGCAATCGGCTTTGTCGGAGAAGGGTTACAACGTTAAGCCTTGGTTGTGGTTCTATATCTCTATCATGTACTCCTCTATTTGCAGTAATACAAATGCTTTCCACCAATGTTGTTCATGTGTGTAATGATATTGAGTAGTTTAACTGCTTAACTGTTTACTTAGATCACTTATTGTATAGATGTCTTTTACTGGTTTCTCTTGTTTCTTGTCTTGACAGGTCTTGCAGCTTGGATCTGATGACCGTGAGGCGTGGAGCAGCATTCAGGAGAAAGGATTGCGAAATAAAAGGTAAGACATCTAGTACTTGATCTTTAAGTAGATCTAGGAAATGCACTTGTAGTCTATTCTATTTGTTCTAGACTCACTTTGAGCTAGGGAGATCCTGCTCGTGTCCGCTCGAGGGGATTGTCCGATAACAAATTTGGCGACCATACTGGGGAGTATATGGAAATTGGTCAGTAGTTGTCAATTTGAGAGTCATTTTCAGTTGATTGCTTGACACAAGCTTTTTATTTTTTGCCATTTACTTCTTGGAGTTGATTTCACTATCAGATCTTCACATTGAAGACTCTAATCTACTTCCTCTGAGTTTATACAACTCATTCCAAAACCATTTCATGGTTCATTTCTAAGAGATCTGATTCATTTTTGAATCTAGACTTTGCCTGTCGCACCTGGGTAGTGGAAACAGAGCGACACTGTGTCATTCTGAGTCTCTGTTCTTTACCTGTTTGATACTCGTCGCGCCCCTTGCACTGGCAAACTGCGACATCGTCGCACTTCCCGTGTAGACAGACTGCGACGTCGCACTGTGTAGAAGGACAAAGTGCGCCAATTTGTCAAATTTTTTGGCATGCATGCATCTCGTCTCTGTTTGACAATTTGGACTTTGGTTTGCTGTATGAACTCTCTCTGTGCTGCAAGATCCAGCCAGGGATCCCATTTATGATTTGTGTTTTGAGTGTTTGGCTCTGTTTGGATTGATTTTGGGTTCCATTTTGGACAAGCTTGAAGACCGACAGTGGTGGATACTCTTGTCTCCTCCACCTTCATCTGTTCACCCTTGCATTCCCTTCTTTCCATCCCTGATCTGATCAGTACATTAGATCAGCTTCCAGACCTCATTTACATTTGTTTTAAGCTTCACTTGCTTATTTTGCTTGCTGCTGCTTGATTTTGAGTTAAGTGTGTCTTTCAGCTTGGTTGAGTGCTTGTCTTTTCTTGAGTCTTCTGAATGCACTAGTGCTGCAAGTAGTGTTTTCTTTTCAGTCATTTAGATCTGAAAGCTCAGTTGTTATCAAGTTTACTCTTTTGATGCATCCATTGAAAAATTCAAAAGTGCTTCTTTCCCATAATTTCTTGAACACTTTTGAAGAAAATTGTTGTGCATTGGAAAATTCTCGTTTATGTTTTGGAAAAGTTGAATGAATGTATGATCTATTGTGTTTTTCTCGAATTATGAATCACTCATTTTCTTGAAAGGCTCAAAGCACGCTTCGATTTTTGCAAAATTGATTCCATGCTAAGGAAAGATAGATGCATTTTTAATTTTTGTTGCCTTTAGATCAGTGAAAGTGAAATTGAAAAACTTGCATATTCCATTTCAGAATCCTCTATTTTCATTACCTAGTGTCATTTTGATTTGAAAAGAAAAAGGAAAAGAAAAAATGCTTTGATTTGGATAGTAGTGTTGTGATTTTTGTGTTTCGTCAAAAAGATACGTCACCATGCAAAGTATTATTTAATCATCAATGATACTTTGTATCACCGTGGCATTGATTCAATTCTTCGACGCTGTCTCACTCATGATGAGGCTGAACGTGTTCTGAATGACTGTCATGCTGGGGCATGTGGCAGTCACCTCTCTGGGATGGCTACAACCCAGAATATTTTGCGCGCAGGATATTTCTAGCCTACTATCTTCAAAGATTGTATTGAGGCCGTAAAAAAATGTCCTCCTTGCCAACACTTCCATACAAAGAAGTGCACTCACCCTGCCCCGTTACATCCGTTATTGCCGTTGGCCCATTCGAAAAATGGGGCATTGACTTTATGCATTGCAAGCCTACCTCGGCCGGGGGGCATAGTTACATCATTGTAGCTGTGGATTACTTCACAAAGTGGGGCGAAGCTATGCCAACATACCAGAACGACGACAAAACCGCCGCACTCTTCATGTTCAATCATGTAATAGCGCGGTTCGGAGTTCCTCGGGCAATTGTTACCGATCATGGTTCTCATTTTCAGAACCATATGGTTGATGAATTGAGCGACAGATTGGGTTTTCGCCATGAAAATTCAACACCCTACTACCTGCAATCCAATGGACAGGTTGAGGCCATTAACAAGGTCTTGAAAACTATGGTCCAAAGGATGGTAGGGACACATAAGTCCAATTGGCACAACATGCTCTTTTCAGTGTTATGGGCCTACTAAAATTCCGTCAAAACTGCCACAGGCTTCACTCCCTTCCAATTGGTATACGGATTGGAGGTCATCTTGCCTATAGAGTGCGAAATTCTATCTCTACAACTCGCTGTTGAACTTCTTCCTAACACTACTGCTGACGAAGAACCTCTCTTGCACTTAGCAAAACTGGATGAGTCCCGCTGAGATGCTGCTCTTGCTAATGAAGCACACAAGAAACAAATCAAAGCCTAATATGACAAGTCAGTTGAACCTCGTATCTTTAATGAGGGTGACCTAGTCCTCACTTATGACCAGAAGCACGACAAACTAGGAGCAGGAAAGTTCGAATCCATGTGGCATGGACCTTACATAGTTAAACGTGTTTTGGAGAAGGGAGCTTACGAGCTTGAGGATTATGACGGAATCTATTTGGGTGAACCCCGCAATGGGATTTACCTGAAGAGATACTATGCTTGAATTTATCACGCTTATAATTTCTTGTATATACTGTATATGGCGTGTTTTTTGTGTTTTTGTGTGTGCTGTGACGCTTTTGTTTTTGAGTGTCTTTAGATCTTGTTTCCGCTTCTTATACCATGTTTTGTTTGTGTGTGCAGATGGCAACGTGCTATGGATTCGTGGACGGTGCCAGTCGGCATACCCGTAACCTTGCTTCGGCAGCCTGGGTACTATATTCCCCAACAGGTGAGATCATTAGCTCAGGAGGAAGTTGCCTAGGGTTTGCGACCAACAATGTCGCAGAGTATCAGGCAGTAATTGGAACCCTAGCTAACGCCATTTCCTTGGGTATGAACCACATTGTCATCCACATGGATTCTCAATTAGTGGTTTCCCATCCGCGATCCCACCCTACTACGTCTCTTCAGACAAGTACGTCTCCTGGAAAGGTCATTTGAATCCATTCAATACCTGCACATTCCACGAGAGTTAAACACAGTTGCCGACTCGATGCCAACTTCATTTTGGATTGGTACATCACACACACATAACACTCATAATATGTGAAAGCATTCACGACATGTAAATATAATGTATAAAAGCAAACATGTAAACAAGATCACATCACTCATCATTTTGAAAACACATAATGTATAAATCACCGATAATGTCTGTATATATATGTATCGCTCAAAAAGTAGTGCTGGTACAAAATCTGAAGCATGATGGCTTTCAGTGAGTCTCTACAAAATCTGAAGCATCATAGCTTTCAGTAGTACAAAGTCTAAGGCCTCTAAGCTCTCAGTACAAGTATAAAAGTGTCATCAATCTGGACGCCTGACTCGTACACCACCCCTAACTCGAACAACTCGCTGTCGCTGGGTGAGGAAACAGTCTACAGTCCGAGCCACCTTGCGAAGTAAGGCGTTGAAGTGCACAGACGCTCCAACCCCAAATCTTTGCATGGGCCTAGGTAAGTCATTAATAGCTGGCTCCGGTACCTCCATAGTCAGCTGGGATAGGTTCCTGTACACATCCTCCATCTCCTCAATGGCAGCATGAGCACCTGTAGGAATGAATGCCTCCCTGCCTCTGTCTCTCCTCGCTAGAAGGGAGATACCCACAAGCCGTACAGGGCCCACATCTGCACACACATATTATGTACTTGTCAAAACTGCATCAAAAAAATGATATAATATACAAAACTAAAAATACAAGGGTAGTTTTGTTCTCACCGATGTTACCCCATGCTGCGCCCTCTGGCAGCATCAAGTCGGGATCCTCTCGGAATTCCGTGCCGTTGTATGGAAAGTCCTCGACCATGAGTAACTGGCCTTCTATCCAGCTAAAGAACTCGGGACCAAAGCTAATGATGGACCCGCCACCATGATGGGTCATGACCTCAGCCCATCTGAGCATATGGGGATCCCTGGGCTCCTTGTCATCAGGTAGCAACTACGGATGTAGAAGAGGAATCCGCTCTAAGAGGAACAATACTATGATCGATCCATAACCAAACTGCTTGAGCTCTCCCCACCGACACTTGGTCAGCTGAGCTCGGATGTTTGCGAGGAGACCCTCGCACCAGTTGAAAACCATGGGGGACATGAAGTCCTCCGCATAAAGCATCTGGGTCCGAGTAGCCGTGTGTGTGGCTTGGCTACCCGCCACCCTAGTAATGGTAAGCAATATGGTACGCAGTGGGTGGCTCACCACATCCCTGATGAGTATCTTCCCACCGGAAGGTCGAGAGGTAGCGACACAATGCCGTGACACCATGTCCTCAACTGTACGGTCACTGGCCCGTGTTCCAGTAAGATGTACAGGGTCCCCTCTTCGGGACAAACTAGTAAGAAAGTAGATATCCTCAATGTCTATCATGAGGATATGCTCACCAATCACAAAGTATTGTTGGGCCGCATCCCAACTCTGGAGCATGTGTGTCAGTAGTGGGATCTGGGATGTCATCCCCTGGATCTCAAAGAACTTCAGTAACCCGCAGTTTCTCAAAGCATCCACACATTGTGGATCGTTCGCAGCTTGTTCATCTTCTAGCTCATGCTCTCTTTCTCGCCACTCCAATACCATATTGGCTAGCTGGTAACCTGCCAAGAAGGACATTTGAACACTGTTAGGTCCTGCTTCAACCTTCACAAGTCCATTTTTTGGATTCTTTTTTATGTTTGGAATTTGCAACTCCGCCGTTGCACTGTACGTTTGCATACAGTGCAATGTCATCGCACTTCTCCCATTCGAGGCTTGTGACAACTCGGTCTCATCACAGCTCCCGAAAGGGCCAACTGCGATGAGCCGAGAGCGTAGTAGCCCTCCATGAACTCATAAAAAAACCCAAAAAATGGACCTAAAATAAAAAAACTAATCCACTGGAAAGTTGCTGGATGAAGTTTAGGCCTACCTGATATGGACGGTTGGTGAAATGGCGGATCGTAGCTCCCGGAATCGACAAAGGAAGTTTTGGCTCCAAATTGGTACTTCTCCACCCAAATTGGCAATTGAAACAATGTTTTCTATTTTTGGACCATATTTCTATTTATAGATAGAATGGAATATTCCTTTTCAAATATTTTGATGCTCTTAGGACATTTATCATAGCTTTTGACCATTTTTGCCGTATTTGAGGCTATTTGACACATTCTCTAGTGTGCAGGAGTTGTAAGTGGTCTTTTGTGCCGTTTCTCATATCATAACGGTCATCACAGGTATGAACACTCCCTTGAGTGTTGTGATTATTTTTGCAACGGTTAGTATGTAATTATTGCGTGATGATGAGTTTACTCTTCGTTTGTTCTCATACTCACGAAACTATGAGAACAAGTACCCAATTATGATTTATCACTTTTTCGGGCTCGTTAAACTTCCACGAAAAGAACACCCCCCAGAGTCTACCGTTAAGCTCTTTTCAGGCTCTCGAAAAATGAAAAGATTGCCAAGCGAACTTGTCATGTTCATGCTTGTTAAAGTATTTGAATGTTCATCTCCCTGGTGATAGTTTACCCCTTTTTCGGACCAGGAGGCACTAATTATGAAAAAGGAATACTCCAGCCAATCATGACTGGAAGAGTCCTCTCCTGCGTTGTTTTACCCCTTTTCGGGCGATGAGGCTAACTTTACGAAAAAGGACCGTTGGAGTCTTCTTTAGTTCTTTTTAGACTCTCTAAACATGAAATGACGACCGAGTTTACCTTCTATGGACTCGTTAAAATTTTCACATTGAAGGGCCCATCATGGGATGAACCCCTCCTATCCCAGGTTCGGAAAATATTTGGGATTGGACTCATCTATGAGATGAGCTATACCGAGCATCTGGATACCCTCATCAAGCTCGTAAAAAACATATGAGGCACTCATCATTCATGATGGGGAAAAAGGAAAGGTTTGTGATACATACCTTAGTGGTAGTATGTAGTCGTTCTTGAACATGGCACTCATCTGCATTTGCATACAGCACTTGGGTCATCCGTTTGTCTATGAGTCCCCGCTTACTTTCTGAGTCCTGTTACTCCTTTGAGTCATTCAAAGAAAGCTCCCATCATCGGTTGCATTAGAATTTTGCGTCGTACTCATTGTGTCAATACTGCCAAGTCATGCCATGTCCATGTTCAAGAACACGTCTATCTTTTGTCATCCGCAGTCAAGTGTACTCGTCACCATATCGGTTTACTCTAAGTCAATCTTGCATGTTACTGTACCATCCGATCCACTCTACACATCTTTTGTCGTGTTTCGTGTTGATTGATGGGGGATTCATCATGGCCCTCCTTCGACAGATTCATCCTTGTCGACTTCAACTCATCATCCGAGGATCGAATCTAGAAACCAACCAAGTACCTTGGTCCTGCATGCCTCAATGGTAGGTTACCTCGCTTTTGTCATGAGTTTGCATCATTGACTCTTGATTGAAAGATTTCATCTTGCGTTCAATTTCAACTCATTTATTCACTCTTGATGATATGTACTGTGATACCTTGGGAATCATTGACATCAATGGTGATCTCCCTCGCACTTGTTAACGGTTTACATCAATGACCGGTAATCAAGTGGTTTCTACCATGTGCGACGTCAAGACATTTGTAATCACATGGATAGATTCGTATCATTTCGAGTTCAGCTTAAAGACCCTGGGGAGTCATGTTTTACCCAGGTTGCGATGGAGTTTGTATTGAGTTATATTACACGGACCCACTTTTGTATTGGTCGTGGCTGTGTTATCATCTCATCATGGATCTACGCTTGTGTCTAGTAGCCATGATTGTGTTCAATTGGTCATTACTATCATGGATCTGCAATGTATTGGTCGGAAGCCATGTTGTACTTCATATGAGATTGTCAGTTCAGAGTCAGTTGTACTGCAGCAGTGTCCTTCGTCCGACGAGTCTATTTCCATTACTTCTATCAAAGCACTTCACCTGTCTATCTTCAATAGCTTCATGCTTTGGGGGGCATTCTGTTACACCCAAAATCTACTCATCATTAGATTCAATGTATACACCCTTGAAGATACCCTGGACTAAGTAATCATCCTGGGAGGATTTGTACCCAATTATGCTAGGTTTTGAAGGGTCGTCGCAGGTTGCACACTAGCAACATGCGACGTCACATCTTGCTCCACCGCAGGGTGCGACGAGGTCAGTTAATGGGAAAAAATAGCTTATTCGAGATCCTTCTCGAAAATTGCTCATTTAGGGGCTTATCCCTGACCTCTAGGGGAGCTGGTACTCGACTCCTGACTCTTTGGGAGGATCCCCTATCTTTCTCCTACCATCTCTCAACCTATCCTATCCATACCCTATCCACTTAGTCCTATATAAGTGAAGCTCATTCCCATCCCAAAGGGAGGAAGACTATGGTATCTACATGCTGGTGAAATCACTCTTAGATCATCTCTACTCACCTATTGGAGAACTCATACTTCCTTGGAAGGATATCGCAATTGGCTTTGTCGGAGAAGGGCTACAACGTTAAGCTTTGGTTGTGGTTCTATATCTCTATCATGTACTCCTCTATTTGCAGTAATACAAATGCTTTCCACCAATGTTGTTCATGTGTGTAATGATATTGAGTAGTTTATCTACTTAACTGTTTACTTAGATCGCTTATTGTATAGATGTCTTTTATTGGTTTCTCTTGTTTCTTGTCTTGACAGGTCTTGCAGCTTGGATCTGACGACCGTGAGGCTTGGAGCAACATTCAGGAGAAAGGATTGCGAAATAAAAGGTAAGACATCTAGTACTTGATCTTTAAGTAGATCTAGGAAATGCACTTGTAGTCTGTTCTATTTGTTCTAGACTCACTTTGAGCTAGGGAGATCCTGCTCGCATCTGCTCGAGTGGATTGTCCGATAACACTTTTTTCCCGTCTGATTCTTGATTCGTAGGCTTATTTTTACATGATCGAGCGAAATGGTTGTATTCGTGGCAAAACTTGCATTTGAAGGGGATTTTCTTGTAGTTGAGTTCTTGAATATGAGACCAGTCCGCTACAGTTAGATTTATTGCTTCCGAGAGTCTGTGTTCCAGATCTACTTCAATGCAGATTCTCACACAAGAATATTGGTCTTTCGGATCAGCTTTGTCAATGTATTTTCCCAGTGCGTTTCTGATAGCTTCTAAAGACTCAGTGTTCCAGCAGTGGAGGGGTAGATGAGGGAGTCTCACCCAAATGAGGACAACAGAGGGGATGTCGTGGGATGGATCGAAATTTGGAGTCCATTTGTTCATATAGAGTCCTTGTGGTCCCATGAAGTAGGGTCCGTTCCTGAAAATGAGCTCACGGTCCTGTTTGCATTCGAAAACGAAAGCAACAAATCCTTTACCCACGAAGAAGGATTTAACATCTTCTGTGATCAGGGGTCTCCAATTTTTCTGCACCCAGTTTTTGGTGGACTTTGACGAAGGCCAAAGGCCTGTGAACTGGATGATCAATCCTCATTCTGATAGGTTGAGGGCTGTCATATAGGGTAGGTCAACTGGTAAAGCAACATTTGGAATCTCATTGAGTTTCTTGACAAATTTTTGTTGATATGTGGAAAGAGGATTCTTTCCCTGAGCGGCTAAAAGTTTCAAGAAGTTAGCTAGGTCAAGGGGAGGGCTTTCGGCTTCTAAAGCCATTGGTGGCAAAGGAAGCAAGTCAAAGGTAAAAATGGGGAGGGGAAGAGAGAAGGAGCTCCAGGGGGAATCCTTCAAGGCATGAGAGGAGAGCTCAGAATGTGAACGATGGCGGGAGAGGAGCCAGGAGGGCCAGGGGCAAACGACCAGGGAAGAGCCAGCCACGATCACTGCTCAGCGAAATGATATTTCTAAAGCAAGAGCCCGAATTCTAAGCAAAGGATATGCACACAACCAGTGTGATGGACTCCCAAATTGCATCCCAGCTGATGCACACCAATCAAGTGCATGCAGTCAAAGAAAATGCACGCAACCAATCAACGATCTTCCATTGTTCAACCCTCAACCACCCCCAATTTTATATTCTCAATATAATTTAAAATTATTAGTTTGTCATTGGAACCTATTTAAATTTATCTTAATTGAGATCTATAAAGTATATCAATTTCTTGCAGTTGTAAATCATATTGGTTTTAAATCGACTTCTATTTTTTTTTTTAATATTTGATAAAATTAAAATTAATTTATAATATTATAAAAAATAATAATTCAATTTTAAAATCCTTAAATATATTCAAAAACAAATATTTATTTATATACTTGCACCATGAAAACTTCATTGTATTTTTTGAATTACAATATTACATGAAAGTCAAAACAATGTTAAATATACACTAACAACTTTGCCTTTGGGTTTTCTAAAGGATATTGGATATTGTAACCTACTTTTTTTCCCAATTACAATATTACACACTGATTACAATATTGCACACTGATTGCAATATTGCACACTAGTAAATGCAATGTTAAATATGCACTCACAACTCTGTCTTCAGGTTTTTTGGAGGATATTGTACATTGTAAAGTAAAAAAAATCCCCATTTCCAAATAAGTTTAGAGACTAACTTCATATTGATATGACATATTCTTTGACAACCAATCTTCTCTGCCATCCTTTGACTTAGCTACAAGTTTTTACTCTCCATGTGCCATTTTTAAGCTGGAACATAATATATATATGATTGATGTAGCAAGTTGCACATTAGACCAATAGGTTTCATAGGATTGAACCTACATAAATTATTTCAACCATATGATATGAAAATAAGGGTGTCTTTAATATTTTATTCACCAGTATACAATGGTGTTAGAATATAACAACTATGAAAAGGAAATAAAGAAGTGAAATGTATGTTACTTTTGTTTACAAACCAAAACAACATTGCACCCATTATAATTTTTGGAGACACAAATTACAAGATCAATAAACAAACATCACTTGTCACTAAGATTCATTTGGTTTTAGAAATTTAACATGGCCACCACTTATAGGATCAAATGCACATGTATATAAGTTGCATACATGAAATAATAGTGTTGAAGTAATTAGGGACTTTTATCTTTTCGAGTGTCTTGTGTATTGGTTTTATCATGTCAAATCTTAATTTTTTAAATATCAATATTGCTAACAAAATTCCATCCAAGAAATAACATTTAACAACCAATATATATTTGTCAATTTACCCTCCATCTAGGCCATCAACGATAATATTGTTATTTTGATGGCCAAAATCTACAATAAATTGTACTCTCTCAGGCAAGTGAAATTGAGCAAAGGACCACTAAGAGCTAAAATATCTTGGTATTACTCTAGCAAAAAGTATGTTCAGTGCTCACATTTGGTGCTTGACATTTTACCTTGAACAAACAACACAATTATATACATATATTACATATCAAAATGCCTCCCTGTGAGGGAATCATGACTAGAATGCCATTGGAACCATTTGTGCTTGAGAGACCTTGTATAAGATCAACACTCCTTGGATATTCTCTTATCTTTGGTACATTGAGGCCAAAAATGTCAGTTGAAACTGCCAACCACTAATGATTGGAAGAGAAGGCCAAACTGTAGGTTTCTACTCTTTTAGCACCTCTATGAATACATTCAATTATATTTAAGCTTAAAACAATGTTTCTCAACATATAGGAGAAATAACCATTATCCAATGCCGTAGCTCATTACTTTAGGGGTTGTTACAATGTTATAAATTAGTTGTTTCCAATTGAAAACAAATACCAATATTCATGCCTAACTATGAAGAGAATATGTTAAGATTTAAAAAAAGATTAGTGTGAATTCCCATCTGCAAAATATAAATTGTAAAATAAAAAGAGGTGTTTTAACTAAGCCTTTAAGCATTATAATAGATCATTATTTGTTAGGGGATAATGTGTTGCCCTTCTCTAGAAATTTATCTTTCGTACTTACATGCATTATCTAATAACCTAAAAGGTTTTGTTTCAAATATTTTGAAAAATATTCAGTTCTATTCTCCTTTGTTTCAATTATGCCAAAGCTCATTCGGAAAATTAGATTTTAGTTTCAATTTTTGAATATTAAAAAACACGCATAACTATCTTTGTTTTGACCTGAATATATTTGTATACATTAACAAAACATGTAATGATATAATAATCGCCCAATTTGACTAAAACCTAAGTAATCTAGCAGTTTCAGCAAATACATTTCATTTAAGATGACAAATTCTACCTGAACTTATCAGCTATTCTCCAACAAGGAACATAACATGGATAAAATGGTAACACCAAAAATAATGATAGGAAAACACCTCATCAAGTTAAAACAATACACACAATATGGTAATAGTTAAAAGAAAGGACAATTGAATTTATGATGCCTAGAATAAATTGTGCAAGGCTATGAAACTTGTCCTTCTTAATGCTAAAGGGTTATAAATTCAACCAATTGCAGTATCAATAAAATATAGTTATATCTAAATATATAAGGTCATTTCATTCTACTTCCTCAAACTCAACACACCATACAACCTAATATCCATATCACTAAATTGTATCTACAGATGGATTATTTAAAAAAAAAAATGTTCAAACACCTTTAGATGGGATGAAATGTATAGGAATTTTGCTTTTACTCTTGACGGAAAAGCCACAAATAGCCTCACATAAGGCTAACATTACTTTTACCCAACCTACATTACTAGCCAATAGTGACTGAAAGCCATATATTTATTTTCACACACTTCACCTATCATTATTTAGGCACATACCAATTACCCAATTGCTCATTCAATTATAAATAATATATAAGATCCTCATCAACCCTTTTTAGACAAAGATCTGATCTTTTAATGCTAATACACTTCCAATGAGCCCATCCTAATTAACCCTTCTCAAGGCCCATCCTGATTAACCCTTCTCAATGCCCATCCCGATTAAGCCTTCTCTAGGGAAGAAGGTTCTTTTGAGGTCAATGCTTCAAAGCATAAGACTTTAACTAAGGATTGGCGAGAATTTAACTATCCAACATAAATGTTTCAAACACAAGTAGTTAGAAATGGAAGTCATACCTCTTGCAGTCGAGTGGCGTATAGGGCCTTGAAGATCCTTATAAGAGTCCCCTCAGTACTAGAAGTGTTAGTTTTTTAGAATTTACTTCAATCTGATCTAGGATCTTAACTGAGAGAACAACATGTACAACATATCTACAGCATATCAATTAGGGACACAATAATGCAAGCACACAAGAGACACAGAGTTTACTTGGGGAAAACCATAAAGGTGAAAAACCCCAATAACTTCCTCAGAGATAGATAGAGCAATGATACAACCCAAGCATAAGAGATAGACATCTCTTAGCAGCAGCTTCTCCTCCTCCACAAGTGCGCCACTCTCCCGAGAGTGTGAGAGAGAATAGAATGATGAAATAGAGTGCCTCCCGCACTCTATTTATACTTGACTTGACTTGCCTAATAACCTTTACTAGGTCGACCTTAACTTAACCACATAACATAATACTGACTGGGCCGACACCCAATAGGGTGGTCTAATAACCCTTTGACCCACATGGCCGACCCCCAATAGGGTAGTCTAATAACCCTTCGACCCACATGACTTATACCGGGCCGACCCCAACAAGGTGGTCTAATAACCCATCAAGTATAAGTTACGACACTTACAATATAAATGATGACACTTCCGTATAGAGGAATAATAACATCTCTATAGGAATACAATAAACATATATGAAATACATTCCGAAGTTACATATACATCAACACTCCCTCTTAACTAGGAAGGTATTTCTCGACACAGGTCTTCTAGCACAAGTCTTCTTCTCTGGATCATCATCACTGGATAATCGTCATTGATTCATCGTCATCGTCACTGCTGCTGCTATCTCAATCAATCTCTAAATCTACTCATCAAAGGAAGTTCTACAGAGCTAGTCCTTTTTCATACTGGATGTAGGCCCACCACCTACAAGTCTTCATCATCACTGACCATACTGTGGAATCCTCGGGACTTATTACATGCGTCACAAAACCTGGCGGTAGCATCCCAAGTTGTTATGAGCACACAGCTCTACTTGTCGGATCTCCCAGGAGCACATTACATGTGACCCATCACAAAACTTGGCTGAAGCATCCCAGGCTGTTACGAGCACACAACTCTACCTGTCGGATCTCCCAGGAGCACATTACATGTGATCTCACCACAAAACCTGGCTGAAGCATCCCAGGCTATTACGAGCACACAGCTCCACTTGTCGGATCTCCCAGGAGCACATTACATGTGGTCCACCACAAAACCTGGCTGAAGCATCTGAGGCCTTTTTCATCCTGTCCAGATCTCCCAGGAGCAAATTACATGTGGTCATGGCAAAACCTGGCTGAAGCATCTGAGGCCTTTTTCATCCTGTCCATATCTCCCAGGAGCAAATTACATGCCATAGGACAAAACCTCGAAAGATCATCCCAGGATGTTACGGGTACACAACTCCGACCTAAAGGATCTCCCAGGGCCCAAATTACATGTCCTCCCAGAGCAGTGTAGCGAAAGAGCATCCCATGCTGTTACGGGTACACAACTCCGACCTATAGGATCTCCCAGACATGCTCATCTGCACAACCTGTTCCACGGCCATAGAGTATCATCCTGATACTCACCATACATTATCCCGATGTACACATGATCGTCCTGATCATCATCTCTGCATCGTCCTGATGCATGTCATCTGGAGAAGCTCATCATCCACGATCATCTTGATCATACAATGCATCTACCTGATGCATACCAAGTATCTACCTGATACATATCACCATACATGATCCACCTGATCATACAATGTATCCACCTGATACATACATAAATACATGATCCACATAATGTATCCATCTGATATATATCAACATTTTCAATAGATAACTTTGTTGCTGAACAAATGTTGTAGTCCTTCTTTTGTAGGTGATGGTATACAATCTTTCCTACACAACAAGTTAAATTGCATGATTATAAAACATCTCATAGTTTTTAGAACAAATTCTTACACATAAAGAAATATGTCATACAGTCATGCAATTATCTTAGCCAATGCTTCAAAACAACATTTATCCATATCCCGTAACTTTCTAGATGCCTTCCAATCTCTACCAGAACATTGTTAAGAGTGTGCAAAACTCCCAACATGTCAGCAAAGAGGTTTCATTCTAGATAAGTAGCAATGGAATGTTGTACAGTGCCATAGGCCACTTACCCATGTATATTAGTAGTATACTGTTCATCAATGCAACTATGCATAATACACAACCTAATTCTAGGAACATGAGTATATACATTATTGAATAGTATTATTTAGACAATAAAATATGCAAGGAATGATAATTCAAATACTTATCTTTGTTTGTTTGTTGAGTTGACTCCCTCTCAGTCTTTGCTTCTTTTCTGCAACTCCATTCTGATGTGGATTGTGAGAAGTGGTCAAATCCATCTGAATATCTGCATCCTTGCATAAACTACTGAAGTGTGCTCCTTCTTGATCTTTGCTTCCTTGCAGGAAACAACTGGAGTGTGCTCCCTCTTAATCTTTGCTTCCTTGATTACCTGTCCTTGAACTTATATCCATCACTATGCATGCTTATTAGTATCATCATTGTGTTATCCTCGAGGTCTCATACATAATCACACATTCCTTAGTATAATCTTAATACTATCAAAACACAATAATCTTAAACATGTATAGTCATGATCATTTCAAACACAGATAATAAACATTAGTATTCAAGGTTTCAAGGAAGTCTTCTTTTAATCATGCATATTCTTATTTGATCATAGGACTCTTCTGGTTAGTTAAATCATTAATCAAGATAAGAGACATAAACTGCATAAACCCTTGATTACTTACATTTCTAACTTTATGAATAAACATAACCAATCATACCAAGTATACTTATATAAGGGATCCTAAAACATAACCAAGCATACCAAGCATACTTATATAAGGGATCCTAACACAAGGTAATATTCTAACTTGATATAGGAAAAACATACCTGGATTAGTATGTTAGCTAGTTATGTCTAACATACCCACATGATGTCTTCTTGTTCTCTTCAATGACTTGTGCTAGTAACCTGCATATCTCATAAGTTAACCATTATAGGACCAAGTTATACATACCTCGTAAATAGATCTTCTAAGTGATCCATGACAATGGATGAATCTTTGTCTTCATGTCACCATGATCATATGTTCTTGAACTAGAACATGATTTGTCTTTCTTGGTGTACCTTTCATGTTAGCGGACAACATAAACCTCATACAACACCATAAAGTATTAGTACAATCATAAGTGTCAACACCCTAATCAATGAATATCTTCTATCATGCATTCATAATTTTATTAAGGTGATACGACAAATCTAAATTTAATCGTACAAATACCATAAACTTAATCATGAACAAATCTCGAAACATATCTGGATAAGTCATACCTGTCGAGATTGCTTGTAATCTTCTTATGAAAGGCCTTAGCCTAATCTCCCTCTGAAACAGGAACTTCTTCAATTATGCAGGTGACCAATCCATTCTCTTCTAGGATTAACCCAATCCACTTGATTTGTAGGAACTGGATCTCGAGCTGGATTAGGGTTTGTCAAAGAAACCCTAAAAATTCAAACTTTGAATTTCAAACTTCCGAAAGGATAGAAATATGCGCCTTGATGAGCTGATCAAGCTGGTATACTCAGAATTTGAAAACTGCAAAGTTTCACCCCTCAAATTTGCCTTTGAAGCTTCCGGATTCACTCGACATGACCCCGAACTAGGGTTTAATAAAACCCACCCTTATACCCAATCAAAAGGTTCGATCCAAAGCTCTAAGCTTCTATTTTTCTGAGGAGCTTCCAGCCGTGGTAACAGATTTCAAAAATTCCCATTTTTGCAGAAGCCCTAATTTTCACTTTTCTAATCAAAGTCCCGAACTAGGGTTTGATCAAGCCCGACCTTCTTCCCAACCAAAAATTCTGATCTTGGTCTCTAAATTTTGATTTTGATGAGTAGCATTCAGCCATAGTCTCCGATTACAAAAATTCCAACTTTCTCTGAAACCCTAAATTCTGGAAGCCATGAATGAAGGTGCTAGAAAATAATTCTGTTTTGACAGAAATATGTACTTGATTTTTTTTGGTGTAACTCCTAACTTTTCGATCCACAGGGTCTGAAATTTTTTCTTGTCATAGCCCGACCTGTCATCTTTCCAACCCCATAGGTCTGACCTCAAATGGATTCTCTGGGAGAGAGTTATGCCAAGTGTCGCAACGTGACCTGTTTATGGGATAAAACACGAGAGCGAACTTGTACGGTGTGCCACGTGTCACTGGTTCAGTTTTGGTCTCTAAAAACGTTACCTGAGAAATTACAGTTTGTGCACTACCTATCACATTTGACAAAATTTCATTTGGAGCTTCCTAGCCCAAGTTATGACCTTTTTTCCAAGGTCACCTGTTTATGACCGAGATCTGGAAGAGGCAGAAACCCTATATTGTACAGATCATAAAACACAAAGTACAACGAATTAGAGGTTGTCCTTTGGGAACAAGGTACATGGGTATATTATCTTCTCCCTGTACGATTTTCAGACCCTGAAACCTCACCAAAATTTATTTATAGCGAAAGTTCTACGATGGCTGGTTTTTGCTATTTTAAGCCCTAGCTTCGCAATTGCAACAAGTGTCATACATGCCATACCATGCCTTCTTTCAGGCTATCTCTGATACCATGTTAGTTTTTTAGAATTTACTTCAATCTGATCCAGGCTCTTAATTGAGAGAACAACATGTACAACATATCTACAGCATATCAATCATGGACACAATAATGCAAGCACACAAGAGACACAGAGTTTACTTGGGGAAAACCATAAAGGTGAAAAACCCCAATAACTTCCTCAGAGATAGATAGAGCAATGCTACAACCCAAGCATAAGAGATAGACATCTCTTAGCAGCAGCTTCTCCTCCTCCACAAGTGCGCCACTCTCCCGAGAGTGTGAGAGAGAATAGAATGATGAAATAGAGTGCCTCCCACACTCTATTTATACTTGACTTGACTTGCCTAATAACCTTTATTAGGTCGGCCTTAACTTAACCACATAACATAATGCTGACTGGGATGACACCCAATAGGGTGGTCTAATAACCCTTTGACCCACATGGCCGACCCCCAATAGGGTGGTCTAATAACCCTTCGACCCACATGACTTATACAGGGCCGACCCCAACAAGATGGTCTAATAACCCATCAAGTATAAGTTACGACACTTACAATATAAATGACGACACTTCCGTATAGAGGAATAATAACATCTCTATAGGTATACAATATACATATATGAAATACATTCCGAAGTTACATATACATCAACAAGAAGTTGCAAGGAGATTTCCATCGAGGGTGAGCATAAACCAGGTGATGCGAGAATCATGGGCAATAATAAACTTGGTCCTCTCGAGGCCATAGTGCTCAAGTCTCATATGCCCACGGTGTAATCCTGAGCATGCAAAAACAAGGTTATTGGGAGCATGAGAGACCACATACAAACCCTTAGGGTTTTCCATTGACTCGGTATGATGCAACAACTTCAAATCCATTAAATTGTACACATAAATCTAATGTTCCAACACCACCATAATCCGATCCCATCTCATATTGACAACTTAAACCTCATACCTAAAGGACAATTCCCTGATACAGATCATGACCTTATTGGATAGGTATTGGGGATTTAAACCCTCTCCCATGAGTGCCAACATATTACATCGGAAATAAACCATCAATACATTGAAAGTTCAATCAACCAACAAATTGAATGCACAAAACTCAATTTAGTGAAGTATTTTTAAGCTCAAAGGACTCAACCAGATCACTCAAGATAGCCATTTAAAGAGACATACCTGTACTTATTGGGAATGTTCTTGATCATAATGCTCATCTTGCCATTGTTGGTATTGGACTCCACTTTGGCCTCATGAAAGGAAAAATTAAAAGTAGTTTTGGTGTGTATTATGGCAAGATTATTACTACCAAACTTGCCAACAACCATAAGAAGAGCAAGATTCGTGCCATTGGATTCTGCTTGAGAATGATCACCTCTCACTTGTTGTGATTGTTGATGTCGATGGTGGCTATTGTTATCCCTTTGTCCACTGACATCAAAGGCCAACCTCAATCTTCTATTATAGTTGTTGTTGTTGGCGGTGAAGTTAATGTTAGTTTTGTTAAGGTTGGTGTTGTTAGGGTTGACTACCAACAAAATCCTCGCTCTTATCTTTTCTACCCTTGTTATTCAATGTCCATTGTCGACATGCGAGTTTCCCATTATGTAATCAGTTGTTGTGCTCATGTGGGGTCCAACTTGGCCGTGTTGGTCTAGTGTGGATAGATGATTTGTTGATGTGGATCAGGGTGTATGAGCATGGAAACGGGTTGGATGTGATTATTGTTGCCACCTCCCTGATGTAGGGGTGTTTCTCATGCTGGTTGATGTGGGAGTGGTGTCGTTCTTTTGGTTTGGCCACCGGGCGATTGAATTCAATTTTCACGTGCTTCCCACCAATATCCTGCTCGTCCATTTTTTATAGGGCATACACAACATCCCACAACTAAAAAAAACTCTATAAATTTATGTTGTTGCTTAGTCGGAGTCTACCTGAGCTACTTAACGAAACTTGCAAAACAACAAATGTGAACCACAAGCAAAAAATTAATATATATAAATCGAGCAACACCAATAAAAATCTAGAACACATGGAGAACAATAAACACATACCAAATACCTTGAAGATCAATATGAGCATGTTAGTGTCGATATCCACATCCAAATTGAAAACCATTAGCGTGCCCTCAGTATGGCCTTCTAAGATGGATAAGTTCTCACTTTCCACATACTTCACTATTGGTTGAATGGAAATATTGTTGAAGGTGGTTGCAACAAGAATTGGAATGGGGAAGCCACAGGAAGTGACGAGAGAGGATCCAAAGAGAAACCAATAAGGATCCAGACATAAAGTAGGACTGTAATGTGCGAGCGACGAAGGGACAAGAAACCTGAATCCAAATAAACCTAAATAAACGAACCATGGTGAAGCATGTGGCGATGATCCATTCGTCGAAGAGACAAGGAATCTATAATAGCGTGTTGCGAGAGGATCTCATGGTAGAAATTCCTTCGACATAATTATTAGATGCTATTTTGAGTGAGTGGTGGGTTTGAGGGATTAAAAAAACCCTTTCCAAAAAAGAAAATTTTATAATTCACTTGTTATTTATAAAGGGAAAAAAATAACTAAAACAGGGGGTTTGTTCTCGGGGGTTATTTTTCAAGGGCGGGGAGGCCAAATATGCCTAGAAATTCATGCACCAGAGGTTTCTTAGATGTATTGACCTTATTAGTTCTATTTTAACCGCGCCTTAAATGGACCTTAATGAATTGGACTACGGGGAGTTCATCCCCAGTCCGACATAAATCTTTATCTCTAACAATGAATTCAGGGAGGAAATATGTGGGACAATCTTATCCCTTCATTTGGACCTAGAACAGAGTCAGACATGCATGCTCCTTGAGGAAGCTCTTAAGGCATGTGAAGAGGTTAACTGTTATGCTTCTGGACTTTCCATAGCAGGTTTCTTGCATCATAACTCCCATCTTGGAGGACCCCAACATTAAACAAGGACCCTAATGTAGGTACTCATGTGTCATCACCTTCCTCTAGCGGCTTTTCCCCACAAAAGTCCTTGGATCCTTGGAAGCATAAGCGAAAAGCAAAGAACCCTATATGTATTCAAGAAAGGAAGGAAAAATCCAAATTGGTAATAGGGGTTGACTTGCATATCGAAGATATACTAGCCTATATGAGTCAATATCTTGTCGGTTGTTTTAGTGGGAAACTCATGCGAGCTAACTCTCTATGGTTGTGGATTATAGAAAACTAGGAGAAAGTTTTGGGCTTTCTCCAATATTTCATATTTTGTGTTGTGGATGGTTATGTTTTATATTAAAAAAGGAGGAGCACAAGAAGTTTATTCAAAAGAGCGATTGGTCATGGGGGCCCTCGGGCTTGTACCTCCAAGAATGGAGAGTGGATTTCGACCCAAGCTGTGAACCTATCAATTTCCTACAATTATGGGTTATTCTTCTCGACTTGCCCCTTCCGTTCTAGCGGAAAGAAGCTTTAGATTATATTGGTAATAAAATTGGTCATTTCATAAGGCTTGAGAAGGACTAGGACCAGATGCCATAATGTCGTTGGATGTGCCTCTTGGTGGAAGTTGACATATGCTAAGGTATTTTGGAAGAAATAGAGTTGGTCATCTCAAACGCTTCTTGGTATCAAAGAATTGATTACTAGAGGGTGTCGTTTAGATGTTATAACTATCGCTAGGTAGGACATGTGCAAGATTAGTGTGATTTTCACCCTAGTTCTTTCATGGCTACAAAAAAAAAATTGAAAAGGAAAGAAGTAGGAGTGTAGGTGGTAAGTTAGAAAATCCCCCTACGAGAACTAGCTATGAGTCCCCTATAGGAGAAATTGGATAATGTAGCAGATGAGGTCTCCTTCAAGAGCCTCATGTACAACTCTCTCTAGGGTAAGAACGAAAATCCCCCTATCAAGCCTTGCTTTATCCAAAGTAATGAGACTTATCATTCACTTTATACCCCCTCTCCTCCTGCCCTCGACCCCCTTGATCCTGAACAGATTCCAAGCTTTGAATCCTCCCCCAAATCTTTCAAAGGACGATCACCCTAGCAAGGATCGAAGCAATGCGTCTTCACTCTAGATGTATGATTGTCTAGCGAGGGAGGCCTTGGTCCTTGGCTCTATCTATCTATCAGATCACCTGGAAATAAAAAAAAATCGTTTCCTCTCCAGCGCCTCTTCACCCGAAGCTCCGCACTTATCCCACCCTATTCCCTCCATTATTTCAGATTATTCCCTATGTTCAAAAGCCAAATATATTGATGAATTCGGTGTCAAGGGGTCCTTGCTCTAGATAAGTCTTATAAAGGAGGTCAAGGAAGGAGCCTTTCTCCTGATACATCTTCCAGACAAGGTCAAGGAAGGAAGCCATTCATGTCCTTAGCTTGGAAACAAGCAAGAATCGATGTCAACTCTGGAAATCAATCCACCATTAAACCAAGCCTTTAGAGCGAGGAAATCCCAAGGCAAAGTTCCATCTCGATAATTCTATCCCTCAACGCTCAAGGGGTTGGTGGTGCCCCTAAATAACTAGCCCTCAAACAACTTCTTAAAGTCTATCATCCAGATGTAATTCTAATCCAGGGAACTATGTGTAGGAGCGAGACCTATCAAAGGTTTTTTTCCATGTCTTAAGCAATGGTCCTTTAGCACAATTGATGCAAATGGTATGTCTGGGGGGATTCTCATCGAGTGGAGTCCTTGTCTCTCTGTGCAATATTCCTCTAAATTTTTCTCCTTCATTCACATTGAAGTCTTGGACAAACCACACAATTCTTCTCTTAAAATCCTAAATATCTATGGACCTTATGTGGAAATACATGAATATTGGGAGGAATTGGCACAGTCAAGGGCTCTGTCCAAGAGCAATGTCATTGTGGGGGGGGGGAATATCAATTTTATCTTATCAAGCAAGTAGGTATGGGGTGTCCACTCCTACCAGGACCCTCTTGGTGACTTCTTTGATCATACTCTTGAGATGTTGCATCTCGTTGATTTGAATCCGATGAAGTTGATGCCTACCTAGAGAAATGAACGTAAAGGATCATAGGGTATCTTGAAAAGACTGGATATGTTCCTTGCATCCGAGCCTCTATTGAATGGAAGAGCTTTACTTAAATCATGGGTAGGAATGGGAAACTTGTTAGACCACTTCCTATCTTGTGTAAAATTGATAAAGCTAAATGGAAAATGTCGACGACTCTCAAATTTAACCATGCATGGATGATGGAGGAGGATTATAGAATATCGATAGAGACATGATGGAAAAATTTATAGGTCGATAATGGTGTTCCACTTATGAAACAATTTGTGGATAATATTGAAAAGGTCCACAAAAAATCAAGGATATGGGCAAAGGCTTTTAAGAAGAAATCACAAGAGGATCTCCTAGAAGTAGAAGCAAGTATGAACCAACTGTATGTTGCAAACTCTGAAGGGGTCTTCTCTGATAGTGAAAGATCAACTCTAGCCTCGTTGGAGGCTAGGAAGCAAGAACTATTAAAAAAATGAGGAGATAACATGGAATTTAAAAAGTCGTGCCATGTGGATATAGGAAGGTGACGACAATACAAAGTTTTTCCATCATTATGTGAACTACATGAAAAAATTAAATACTATATGGGAGTCAAAGAATGCAAGAGGGGAGGTGGTCTCCTCCTTCAAAGGCAAAACAAAGACTAGTGTTGATCACTTTAAGGAACTCTTCAAAGAAACCATCAGGTGCCCTATTGATCAAATTCTTCAGGTAGGTTAGTTCCTAGAAGTATTAACGAAGATATGCATTCTCTCTTAGATGATGATTTCATAGAAGAAGAGCTTCTTACAACTCTACTTTCAATGAAGAAGGGAAAGAGGCTTGGGTTAAATGGATTCTCCGTTGAATTCTTCTTGGGATTCTATGACCTAATAAAAGAAGATAGATCTTGATTATCAAGGAACCCAAAATAACAGGTAAAGTTCATGGAGAATTAAACTCTATGTTTATAGCTTTGATTCTGAAGAAGCAAGATGCAGTGTATTTGGATGACTACAGACCCATTTCATTATATATGTAACATTATTTACAAGGTGGTGGCTAAAGTCTTGGAAGAGAGTTAGAAGGTGATCCTCAACTCAATAATCTTGGAAGAGCAATTTGATTTCCTAAAAAACAGAAGAATCCAAGATGTTGTTGTAGTTGCATAGGAAGCCTTGCACTCCATCAAGCGAAGCAATATTCCTATGGTCACTCTAAAGTTGGATCTCTTGAAGGATTTTGACAGATTCAATTAGGTCTTCTTGCACTTAATGCTTATCCAAATGGGTGTGAACTTAGCGTCGATGAACTGGATCATGGGATGTATCTAATCAATGTCTTTCTTAGTTCTCATCAATGGGGCTCCCTCTTCTTTCTTCAGCACCTCCAGGGGACTCCGACAATATTGCTTGCTGCTCCCCTTTATTTTTATTCTTATCATTGAAAGTTTAAGTATCTTGATTAGGTATGCCAAAAGAAGAGGTGTGTTGAAGGTCTAATGATATCGCTTTCGGAAGTTGTTACTCACTTGATTTTTGTAGATGACATACTTCTTTTTTGTGATGGGTATCAAAACGATTTCTAGGAGCTTAAAAGAGTTCTTGATGTTTTTAGATCGGTGGTAGGTATGATATTTAATTATTTAGAGTCATGTATGCTTTCTAATGCTCTTCATGATAACCTTTAGCAGATCTTGGTCGAGATCTGCCTTTTTCACGCGATGATTTGGATGCAAGTAAGAAGTATCTCGTGTTCCATTTGAAGCCAAATTATAATAGGATTACAGATGAGATGTGGATTATTAGAAAGATCTAATCGCACATATCTATTTGGGTTAAGCGTTGGATATCCAGAGGTGGCCACCTTGTCTTAATAAATACATCCTGGAAATTATACCAATTTATTGGGTGTCAATAGTGAAAATTCTTAAAGGTATCCTTTTTAGAATTATAAAGAAGCGCTTTCGCTTCCTATGGACCAGAAAAAAGACAAACAAATAGAATCCCTCTAGTGAAATGGACCCAACTTGCACAAACCAAGAGCTTTGTAGATGGGGAATTAAAAACATTTTTCTCTTTACCCAAGCCCTGGTGGCTTCCAACCTGTGTAGAATGACCCTTAGTAATTCTCTGTGGGTGGGAGTCTTGAAACCTAAATATTTGAATGGTGCATCCATATAAGAATGGTTTAGGCCACCAATGAAGGAATCAATGAATTGCTCCTTGGTATGGAGAGCTTTCATTGATTCCTTCCCTTCGGTGGGTAAATGAACATCATGGAGAATTGGATATGGGAGAAGAGTAAGACTTAATGAATTCCCCCTGGATGGGGGTGTCCTCAAGATACATGATCTCCATAAACTTGCTTCAGAGTCTTCATGGGAATTGTATATTATACTTAAGAAATGTGTAGTCTTCAAATCACGAAGGGACATGTGTTGTCCCTTGGAAGACAATTTCTGAGTTGGGTTTAGATGGCATTCATGATGATGAATGGAAGGGCTATTTCAAGAAATTTTCTGTAAACTTTATCAATCCGAGCAATGACAAATATGATTCCCTCCCATGGCAAAAAAACGTAGCTTTCAAAGTTTATATAGCCAAGATAGGATATTCATCACCAGCAAAAGAGAAGTTTAATGGTGTTCAAGAATGGTGGTTGACTCCATTATGGAAGTTCTATAGCCATTTGAAGGGAAAGATTGTTCTCTGGCTCACTCTTAAGAACAATATTTTGACATGGGATATTGATCTTAGGAGGGATTGGATTAGTACAAACTGATCAACCTTGTGTAGATGCAATTCTGAGTCAATTGATCATTTATTTGTTTGTTGCCCTTACTTCAAAGAGGTATGGTTTCTCTTGACTCGCAAGTTAAAAATGAAATTGAGTTGGTTAAAAGATAGACTAATCGTTTGTGTTTTGGAGTGGGTCTTGGATAATGTAGTCTCCAACTACAAATATTTCCCATGTCTCATAGTGTATGTTGTCTAGTGGGATTGCAATATGTGCATTTTCCAAAACTCTTTAATTCTTGTTCAAGTTACAACCTGTCTTGTGAAGGAAGTAGCCTTAGGGTTCAAATATGAATTAAAAGCAAAAATATTGAGAACCCCAGTTATGCTGGAGTTAAATTTTGACTTGTCATGGGGTTTCTTTGACGAAGCTAGTTAGGGACACCCCCTGAAATGTGTTGTGGGAGATACATTATTCCTCAATTAGAACCATTATTTTCATATCAAGTATGCTCCTGACCATGGTTCAAATACAATAGATGAATTAACATATCTATGGATGCTTCTTCATTTTTCATCCAACTTAATATCAAGAAGTTGCAAGTGACGAGAGGTTCAAAAATAGTTATAGATTGAGCCAATAAGTGTACTCAAATCAATTGTTTCGACCTTCACCATTTTGGTGGTCAATTTAATTGTTTAAATTGATGACATAAACTATCAGTATGGGATGTCCGTAAACTTATGATATGCCATTAAAATATATGTAGGACTAGGAGAGATCGAGGCTAAGGAAATTGAATTTAAAGGCAACGTATTTAACCAAGCATTTCTATAAATTAGAATCAAGTTATCAAGACCTGTAACCAGTTGCATTAACAATTAACTCAATAACTTATCCATTTCTTGTAGCTTCGTCAAATGCTCAAATTAAATACATATGATAAAAAGCACAATGCATAAATCAAAATAGAGGATCTTATTGTTGTAGGTTCGAGTCCTATGGTATTTCAACTACTACAGGATATTTAGGTTGACGTGCTTACAATCTATTTGGTCCACACCTCACTCGTCCCATTACATAAAGGCAAGAATTAAAGAGTACAAATGAATGAACAATAAAAGCATAAATAAAGCAACCAACAACTTAAGAAAGCAATCAAACTACAAAAGGAATAAGAATAATTAACACACAACAAGATCTAGAAATTGTAGAAATAAAATATGCACATGTAAAGAAGCTATTTGGGCAGTGTAGACCAGAGAGTGGGGGTGTTATAGGATTTTCTTGATCGATGCGGACAAAGGTCAAGGTCCCTAGTCTGAATGGTTCAGATCTAGAACAAAAGGGAACAAATTGTACAAACTTTCACCTAGGTCAACGTAATAATAACAATGGATGAGTATAGAAGATACATACCACTAATATAACAACCATTGTAACGATCCAAGATAAGCTACGATCCAACTTCATGCGCAAAAGAACCCGCCAAATATCGAAACGAGACAACAACAAGTGAAATATAAATGATATAATTGACCTATGCTAGTGACCAAGGAATCTCGCAATACACCATTAAGAACATTTGATGTATGGGAAAGAAAATACAATTGTATTAATAGAGATAGAAAGAGATTACAACCGTTTAGGCCTTGGTATTTTAGCTTCCTTCCAATAAGTTCTTCTTGCTCCAACAAGTCACTTCCACCTTGAATACAAGAGTCTAGTAGTATAGAGTAATTCCTCTAGCATTTACCTACTACCAATCTTCCTCCTTTCACCCATGGCCCAAGAGTTCATTTTATTGGACAATGTGGATAAGGAGTGGTTGAGAAAAGTATGGTGAATGGATGGGATATTCTCTCCCTCAATGGTGGAAGTACATCTATATCCACAAAAATAGGAGGGAAAGGTGATGATTTGAGATTTCGCTCTAGAAGCTTCTCAAAAACCTAGATTTTTGCCCGTGGAGACATCGACGTGACATGTAGTGGAGCAACTCGTGCCAAAGGGGATCGACACAGGTTTCTATGAAGGAATACTGCGTCATCAATGCGGGTTGACAACAAAGCATAGTGCATCGATGGACTTCGACGTGTGTTGCTAGCAGAGCAAAGTGCGTCGAAGCCACAAAAAAGTCAAGTAGCAGGGCAAACTAATCAGGGCTCATTCACCATGAAAGTGAATTCAGGGATTGTGGCAAATCAAGATCCTAGGGTTTTGCATGAGAGACAGAAATTCCATGTAACATATTCCCCCCCAAAGTATAAATCTAGAGAAAAACAATAGGTGGTGTACTTTGATGTGATTGTTGGAGAGAAGAACCATCGGTCGGAGAACTGACAACGCATATCAATGGATTTGCAATACAAGTTCTAACATTTCTGAATCGAATATCTCACCGACTCAAGACATGGATACCAATCAATACACTGTAGATCCATGCTGGTACTGATTGAGGATATGGCCACAAAAACTACAATGTGGATCCATACCTGAATGACTGAACACAACCATGGCTACTAAGATACAATCATAGATCCATGACGAGATAATGACACAACCGCGACCAATACAAGAGTGGATATGTGTGACAGTGAAAACCTTCGATGGATTGCAAAGCTAGGGCTAGGGTTTTTTCGGTGAGATCTGTGCGTATTTGTGCAGGGTGTCAGTCAAGGCTGCAGACATGCTTGCCCCGCAGCAGCTGGTTGGCAGCAAGCCTCCAGATGGGATGCCTGAAGGTTTGACTCATGTGGGGGATGGGAAGGAAGCAAATTCATCGAGCGCAAAAGGCAGAGAGAATGGATTAAAGCGGTGGCTGGGGCCAGGAGGATGTCTCCCCAAAACCTCAGCAATCCCGGCCATTAAAGTTCATGCAGAGAAGGTAAGAGAAAAGGTAGAACAATGGAAGGAAAAGGCTTTGATTGAAAAATTTATTGGGATCTGGCCCAGGGAAAAATATCTGGTTAGATGGATCAAACAAACCTGGAACCTAAAAGGTCAATATGATCTACATCTGGGAGCCAAGGGTTTCTTCACCATAATATTATTCAATGTGGAAGATCGAGATAGAGTGTTAGAAGGAGGTCCCTATTTTTTCTTCTCGGCAGGCTTGTATCTCAGACCTTGGAAAGAATGTTTTAACCCTGATGTTGAGGATGTAAAGATTGCACTAGTCTGGATCAGACTCTACTCCCTGCCATGCGAGTTTTGGGACCTTGAAATACTGCAGGAAATAGGAAATACCCTTGGTGAAGTTGTCAAAGCCGCAGAACAGACCACGCAGCAAAGATACACAGCTTGTGCCTGGATCTGTGTTTACATGGATCTTTCTAGGGAAATTCCCGAGGACATCAAGCTGAACTATGAAGATGAAGAGTGGGTCCAACCAATTAACTATGAACAGTTACCCTTCAGATGTAGATCCTGCCATGAATATGGCCATTTTGGCAGGAACTGTCCACGGATCTCTCAACCAGCTCCTGCTCTGTCCCATGAATCTGTGGGTAATAAGGATAAGGATGGATTTACCCACATTAAGAACAAAAGAAAGAGAAAACCCAGGGATGTTCAAAGGAAAGGGAAAGGGAAGATTGAGAATGGAGCGACTAGCCTGAACCCATTCCAGATCTTGGAGGAGGTGGATGACAAAGGAGAGAAACTGTATAAAGAAAAGGAAGCTCAGATCGTGGAACAACCTGCAGAACCAATCCACCCATCCCAGGCTCCACCCCCGGAGGTTCCTTTGGATGCCATGGAGGATGATGGGGAGGAGGAGGTTGAACTGGTGGAATTGGATCTTGATGAAATTGAGAAGGAGTGCGACAAAAAGGGGAAGGGCTATATATCCCGAAGACAGCTTGAACTCCTTCGAGAAGCTATCATCAAGTCCAAAGCATCACATAAATTCGGAATCAGGGTTGATGCCCAATCAGGGTTTAAACGAAAAATCCTCAACTGATGATTCGAAGAAGGGCAGAAAATCAAATAAACAACGTATAACAGAAGTAGGTGTGAAGCTAATTGAATCGACGTTGTATCCAACGATTAGGGAATCCTTCTCTGATCCCACAAGAGTTTCTCAATGACGGTAGTGACTTGGAATGTTAGGGGGTGTAATCATCCCAGGAAAATCAAAGCACTGACAAGGAAATTTAAGCAAGAATGACTAGATGTTCTCTTCCTGCAGGAAACTAAATGCTCCTTTGCAACTTTGGAGAAGAGTGGAAAAAGAATCTAGAGGGGAGCGGGGGTTATGGAAACAGATGCCATTGGCATGGCTAGAGGTATGGTTATTATGTGGAACCCTCGGTCTGTTGTATTATCCAACTGGAGAGCCAATAGGTTTTTCCTAATGTGCGATTTTAGTATAGTTGATTCCGCGGTGAAAGGATCACTGGTCAACATCTATGGACCAAGTGCTGCTCAGCCAAAAGAAGCCTTCCTTCACTTCCTTTCTTGGTTATATGCTCAAGATTTGGATGGATCGTGGATTGTTGGCAGGGACTTTAACCTGATCACCTCTCCGGATGAGAACAAAGGTGGGCGCAGACTATTGGATAGATTCCAAGAAAGGTTTAGGGATATTCTAAGCCACAGTCAGCTGATTGACATAGAGACTAGAAATGGGTGGTTCACATGGAACAATAAGAGGGGTGGGCCCCATATCGTCGCTTATAGACTGGATAGATTCTTGAATACAGAGGATATAGCTCGTGAAATGGGGGAAGTCAACGCCAGTGTCCTTCCCACTGTTGGATCTAATCATTGGCCTATGTGTCTCACGTGGGACCTTTCATCTAACAACCTGTTCATACCTTTTCATTTTGAGCAATTTTGGATGGATCACAAGGACTTTAAGGATCTGGTGGGACAATGGTGGAAAGAACTGGTCCCCTAGGAGGGATCAAGGATGTATCAGTTCCAACAAAAATTGAAGGCTCTGAAATCCATGATCTGCACCTAGAATAAGGAGGATTTTGGTAATATTTTCGAAGACAAAAAACAGTTGATCGCATATCTTGAGCTAGCTCAAAAGCTTGGGATGGAAGAGGGATGGAGTGAGGAGTTGAAATAAAAAGAGCATAACCTTATTGAGTGCCTTGAAGCTCGTGAGAGGAAGGAGGAAACCTTCTGGAAGCAAAAATCTAAAATTCAGTGGCTTCAGGAAGGTGAAAGGAATACTAAGTTTTTTCACAATTCTGTTATCCAAAACAGGCATAGATCCAAAATATTGAAAATCCATAAATCCAATGGGAATATTTCTGAGTCCAGAGAAGAAATAGAAGATGAACTTGTTCACTACTTCAACATTGTTGTAAAAGAAGACAGGATTGATCAAAGTCCTGACATTGCCTGGATCACATCTCTCATCCCACGTCTTGTCTCTCAGGAACACAATGAGGCGCTTAATAAGGTTGTGACTATGCAAGAAGTGGAGGAGGCTGTGCACCAAATGGCATTAGGCAAGGCACCTAGTCCTGATGGCTTCACCTCCAACTTCTTTCACCAACTATGGGATCTCATTAAGGTCAAAGTCCACCAGCTGGTGGAGGAGTCTAGAAGCAGTGGGGGTGTTTTGAAAGCATTCAATGCTACGTTCCTATCCCTAATTCCTAAGGAGGAAGGGGCTAAATTCCCTGGAAAGTTCAGACCTATTTCTCTATGCAATGTGATCTACAAGATCATCTCCAAAGTCATTGCTAATCGTCTTAAGCCTCTCCTCCCCACTCTGATCAGCCCTGAGCAATCAGGGTTTGTGGAAGGCAGACAAGTTGTGGATGGAATTATATTGGTCCATGAAACGTTACACTCACTTAAGGTTTTGAAGAAACCTGGGATGCTTGTGAAACTAGACATAGCGAAGGCCTATGATAAGATTGGCAGTACATGCGTGGTATCTTGGAGGCCTTTGGTTTTAATCAGGTTTGGATTAACTGGGTCATGAATTTGGTTACTACTCCCTTCTTTTCCATCCTCCTTAATGGCGCTCCAATGAAGTTGTTGCAAGCCTATAGGGGTATCAGGCAAGGTGATCCTCTATCTCCCTTCCTTTTTATTATCATGGCAGAAGGTCTCAATAGACTGCTCCACTCCCTCGCTGCATCCGGAGGAATTAGGGGGCTTAAATTTCATGAGGGTATGGAGAGACAGACTCATCAATAGTTTGTTGATGACACCATGTTAATGGGGAACCCTTCAGTCCAAGAAGCTGGAGATTTCAAAAATTGTTTGGATATTTTTTCCAAAGCTTCTGGGCTGGAAGTAAATCTCGGAAATCCCAGGTGTTCTTCCTCAATATCCCAGGCATGAACCAACACAACATCATCAGGATTCTGGGTTTCTCACATGGCTCATTTCCTTCTAAATATCTCGGTGCTCCTTTTTCGGAAGGTATGATTCGCAAGGTGTTTTGGCTTGATCTAGTGGACAAGATGAAGAAAAAACTCTCAAATTGGATGTTGCGCCCCCTAAACTTTCCCAACAGGTTTATATTGGTCAAGTCCATTCTGCAGGCCATGCCTGTCTATCTGTTCTCTATGATATCTACTCCAAAGACTATCTTAAGGGAAATTTGAAGCATCCAAAGATATTTCCTCTGGGGCAGTAGGGAAAACAAGGCGAAGTTCACTCTGGTTGGGTGGGAGAAAATTTGCAAGCCCAAGAGTAAGGGGGGGCTTGGCTTAAGAGACCCTGAAATTTTGAGTGAGGTCTATGGGGAAAACATTTGGTGGCGTTGGTGCAATCACCAAGGGGAACCTCGGGCAAATCTTTGGCACATCAAGCATGCCCGAGATAGAGAAATTGGGAAACTGGTCAGATACAACGAGGTTAAGCAGGGTTCTCACATTTGGCTAAAAGCCTTCATGGCAAGGTGTTTGGTTCAGGATCATTGCTTCTGGGAAATTCATAATGGGGAGGAGGCCACCTTCTGGTAGGATTCGTGGAACCAATTCCCCATTCTTGGCGTCGACCCCAGATGCCAAACCATAAGAGAAAGAGGCCTAGCCACTGGTAAATCAAAGGTCTATCACTACTGGAACCATAATGCTCAAGACTGGCATAGGGAATGGATTTTGGTTGGAAGCTGGGATGGATGCTCAGAGGATGACTCTCTATCCTCCTTCGATTCCATAATGAAGGAACGATTTGTCCGATTCAGTGCTTCCCCGGATAGACTTCGTTGGGGTTTTTCTCAGAAAGGCACCTTTGGTATCAAGGAAGCTTATGAAATTCGAATTCAGGAAGAAGAAGAGGCTAGGAAAATCTGGGGAAAGGTGTGGGGTATGAACAAATGGTCAAACATTGTGGTTGTTTGCTGGCTAGTAGTCTGGAAAAGGATTCTAACTAGTGAAAACCTGAGTAAACGGGGTATTTGTGGTCCTTCCCTATGCCCTCTCTGCTACAACGTGGAGGAAACCAGTGATAACTTACTTGATTCTTGTTCGTTTGCATCTACGATTTGGGACAGGGGTGCTGCCATTTTTAGGAGGTGTCATCGTGTAAGAGATCATCCGGTTCAAACTTTGAATTCATGGGACCCTAAAGATTTCTTTAATCCTATCATTGGGATGCTATGGAAACTCTTCCCTGGAATGGTGATTTGGTCCTTATGGAAAGAATGGAATGAGCGCATCTTTAGAGAACATTCCAACTCTGAGGAGATAGTTTGGCTAAAAGTGGTTAAAAAAATGACGGAGACCATTCGATGTCAGCAATGGTCTGTCAAAGATAAAGAGTTAACCCCTGGGGACTTTCCTATTGTGGACGGATGGGGTCTTCGACGTTCTGACCTAGAGGGATTGCGTAAGAAGGTTTTGATCTATAGGCCTGAAATACCATCCCGGTGGTTCCCCCTCCCTGGCTCAGGGTTACAAAGTTAATTTTGATGGTGCCTCCCGGGGTAATCCGGGGTTGGCTGGATTTGGAGGTGTTTGCAGGGACTGGTCGGGATCCATAGTGAAGGTCTTTTTTGGTGCAATTGGCCATGATTCCAACAATTCGGCGGAATTGGAAGGTCTAATCCAGGGGCTGCGATTGGAAATCATCGAATCTTGGTTCCCGGTAATTCTCGAAGGTGATTCGTTTATTATCGTCCACATGGTTAGGAAAATGTCCTTTGGGCAATCTCCAGAAAATGTTTCTTCCAATTAACGCCTTCTTTCCAAGTTGGAATGTCTACGCGAGCTTCTTCTCAATCATCCGACTGTCTCCTTTGGCCATGTCAAGCGGGACGCCAACAAAGTGGCAGACCATATTGAAAACCACGAAATCGAGGATGGGACCCCCCTCATGGTTTGAAATCTGACCGAGAATCCTCATGACGAGTGGATGAGATCGTCTCACCACCTAGCATAGGAAGATCTTATGAGTTTCAATCATCTGACAGCTTCGGATACGTTTCGCATGAGCAATGAAAACGTGGGAGAGGCTGACGTCCGGAGGGAGCCTCATGTCACGACTCTTCACCATTTGGAATGACAGCTGCTTTTATGAATTCAATAATGAGAGGCGATGCATGTTACATTCTCAAGTGTGATATATGCTGTGAAAAGACTCGGAGCATCCTCCGTTCATTCCTCATCTGTCCTTTTTTCAGATCCATGATCGGGGTAGTTATTGTGGTGATCGAGGACCTATACTTGACGATGGATTTTCATCATCATGCAGTAAATATTATGACGAGCCCTCCTGCTTCAATTATGGCCGTTTTTCCCGACTCCAATTTCATCTGCTTTCTCAGTTGTCGGGTAAGTCTTTGCAGAAGATGGAAGTTGAGAACTTTTGAGGGTCCAGAAGGGCGGTTTATTTGGGCAAGGCCAACTGAACCTTTCGATGTTATCCTCATGGTGCCAAAATGCAGGCTCCCCTCTCCGTCAGGCAGTGAGTCTTCCTGCCATGGAGGGGCCAAATCCGGTCGGGTTACCCGTGCTTCTTCTAGGTCTCGTCTACGGGAAGCGGCTGAATTTTCCGTGAGTGCATCCCCCCTCCAATACATGAATAAATTGAAGGAACTGAGAAGGGTCTATGGGAAAACGTTCAGGCCTTGTCTGTGGGATAAATTTACCAGGACTTGGAGGACTGGGTGGTAGACCCAGGAACCACAGCGGGTCGAGCCTCTCTTTATGAACATACTCTCATGACCCATTGGGTAACTAAGAATTTGCTGGCCAGTCTTTTGATGGACTCGGCCAACAAACGCATGGGTGATGAGGAACCGGTTAGATCATGGAAATCGCACAATTTAGATAGTAGGGTGATGCACTCCAAAGTTGATGCCATTGCTAAGAAATTGGGCATCACCTTCGTCATTCAAGGTGTGCGTGATGGATATGGGAGTGGTTGAAGCCATGGTGGAACTCTCTCTCAGCCTGGAACTGTAGGGGACGCAGACATGATCCAGATCCTGGCGAATAATAAAACTCCTACCCCGGACTCTGCTGGTCGACTCCCGCAAACTATTACCATTGATTGAGGTCCTCTATTTTGATTTTGTGTTTTGGTCCTTTTCTAAGTGTTTGATGGTTGTATGGTCACTACTAAGGTTTAAGACGTTTCTGTATCTTCAGAATTATGGCGTCTGTATTAAACTTATGGACAGATAGTTTTGTCTTGTTTATGTCCTTTTCTTGTTTGGCATACAAAGACGGGAATGTTATGAGTTTACTAAGTTACATTTGGACGGATTCTGGATTCCTGTTTGACCTCTGTTGGTCGGGAAAGCCTCTGTCAGTGAAGTCTAGCTATGTAATCTTTCTTAGCACGTAATATATAGTTTCTTTTATTTACAAAAAAAAGAGTGGATATGTGTGACAATACATCAATGAGGTCTCCACTATAACATTTGTGTGGGAATCTAATAGAAATCTCCATCACAGCCTAGGTGCAATAATAAGACATCAAAGCAACCCAAGGTCTTCTACCCACTCCCGAATTGACACGAATCTAACCATGTGATTACAAAGTGTTGAAGTCAAGCATGGTAGAAACCACTTGATTATCAGTCAATGATGTGAATCGTTAACAAGTGCGAGGGAAATCACGAATGATGAGAATGATCCCCAAGGTATCTCAATACATCCCAACGAATGTGAATAAATGAGTTGGAGTCGAACATTCATGGAATCATTCGATCAGAGGTCAATGATGTGAACCTACTATTGAAAGCAAGAAAACCTGCCATTGAGGCATGCATGCTTCAAGGTACTAGGTGGTCCCTAAATCTAATCCCCATATGATATGTTGGCGTCGACAGGGATAGATCCATCGAAGGAGGGCCATGATGAATCCCACATCATTGACACGAAACCGATATAGGGAGATGATTTTGAGTGGTAGATTGAATGAGCATGGAATGACACAAGGCGTGTGGATAAGTGTTGGTGAGAAATTGCTTTAGAGATGATCGACATAAGAGCGGTGACTGCAAAGTTTTACTTAAATAGAGGACTTCCCTTGAACATTTTACGACATGACTAATGACCTTGCAGCATTGATTCAGTGAGACAAAAATCAAGACCTAATGCAACACGAACATAGCACTCTTCGGATGACCCAAAGGAGTAAAAAGACTCATAGACTTGACACGACTCGAGGACAATCTAATTACCCAACTGTTCGGATGAAATACAAACAAGTACTGTGTTCAAGGGCGACAAAAGGCTGCCATAAATGTGAATGCAGATGCATTCCCCTTCCCTTATTCCCCATCATGATTGACAAGTACCTCTTTGTTTATTAACAAGCTCGAGGAGGATAACAGATGCTCGATATAGGTCGTATTTTAGATGAGTCCGATATCATATGTTTTACGAACTTGAGACATGAGATGTTTGACCTTATAAGGTTCCTGCAATGTTAAATTTTAACGAGTCCAAAGAAGGTAAACTCGGTGACGTTTCACGTTTAGAGAGTCTGAAACGGTCAAAAGAAGACTCCAAAGTGAACTTTTTCGTAAAGTTAGTCCCTAGGCCCGAAAAAGTGTAAAATAATGCTTAGAAGAACTCTCCTAGTCAATGGTTGACTAAGGTATTCCTTTTTCGTAATTAATACTACTCAGCCCGAAAAAGGGGTAAACTAAAACTGAATAGATACCCTTTCAAATCATTTTATGAGCATGAAAGGAAGCAGGTTCTCTCAACGATCTTTTCATATTTTAAGAGTCTAAAAAGAGCTTAAAGAGAACTCCAACAATACCTTTGAGCATAACAAACTGTTTAGACCATAACTCGTTTATTATGTTCGACCCATGACTCCAACAACAAGTTATTAAAATAGAATTACATAAATTCATTAACAAAGAGTCTTTCAAATTGAAATGGTAAAAAAAATAAAAAATTGCAAAGTAAAATATTAAAATATTCACCCTCAATTCCATAAAAGGGAGTGAAAATGACTCATTTTACCATTCTACCTTTGTTCTTTTTTACCAAGGAGGGTAAAAACTCTTTGTAGTAGCAAATTTGTGTTGAAGATTGTGGGCACTTCAGACTGTGGATTTGAGCTCTTTCAACTTGAGGTAATCATCTTCACCTTCCTCTCTCATTCCCTAAGCTAAATACTGCAAATTTCATGCTTTTGTATAGATTTGGGGTCATTTTTTGGGTCAAAAATGCGCGGACAGGACGCCGCTACCTGCCTTTTCAGGAATTGCGTTGCGGTCGATTGACGTGACTCGAGAAAAGGTGAAGCACGTCGATGGCGCACTGTGGGAAAAGACGGGTCACGTCGTTCGTGAAAGGCGACCCAAAATAAGAAGAAAACCTGCAAATTGTTTGGATTTTCTTGGGAATGAATGGTTTTTAACCTTTGTCTTTGGTTTTGCAGGTCTTCAAGCAAAGAAAATGGTGCTCGAATGGAAAGAACGAGACCAGGAATTGGAGGATTTAGAAGGTTTGCATGATTCCAATACAATGATGGCACTTCAAGAATGTGGCTTGAAGAAATTCTTCCTTACTTCAAATATGAGATCCTAGGTGCATTTGTTGGGGTATTTAGTGGATATGTGGGATCCTGATGAACACTATTTACAAGTAGGGAACCACATCCTCACCCTCGAGATAGATGAAATCTATGTTTTTACTGGGCTTTTAAGGAGAGGGGCTTGAGCTATGATTATAGGGCAGAGCAGAGGTGATGGAAACACAGACGAGCTGATCAACTAGTATTGTGAACCTGGGACTAGAAAGTCTGCCGGAAAGATCCCAATTGCACAAGTATGATATCTATCATTGAGGACTGTGCTCTTCACAGTGGTTCGAGTAGCCGGGACCAAGTCCCACCATCTGGAAACTAGGTCTCATCTGTTATGTGCCATGGCATGCATGGAACCTATTGTGTTTAACTGGTGTGAGAGTCTCTTGATAATCATGAAGGATCAACTAACCAAGTGCCAGACAGGTAGAACTAAACAATTCAGTTATGGACCTATCTTGGTATCTTTCTTTATGGAGTAGGTTCCTCACTTCCATCTCCAACATATTGAGATAACTATCCTCGATCCGTGGGAGCCATGCATGAGGAGGTTGATAGAGTGGTTTGGTCGTCATGGTGGCCCAATCCATGGTTATGGGTTGGATTTCTTCAAATGCATGTGCAGGCAACTCCTTATGGCAAAGGAGGATTATGCCTATGTGAGGGCGGATTTCCGAGGAGATCCCGATTTGGAGCTACCAGAGGGATCAGTCTGGTGCGACACAGGTAAGAAAAGATACTCATGCTATTTCAAGTGGTTATGTATTTTTTGAATATATATGGTTTTTTTGGTGTATTAAGACTTCCTATGTTTGACCAATGCAGATGTGGGGCCGAAAAGGCCACCCAGAGCTTCCCGTATACTGAGACGAGGAGAGGGTAGGGATGCTTCTGCTCACGAATGAGAAGCAAGTGACATAATTTCAGAGACTGACGATAACTAGAGATATTTACTGTCGATATCCTAGACGTGTCGTTGGACGATCTGCCTCGTTGGTACTAATGCCACATGGTGTCTGTTTCTTCGAGTATTAGACGTCTGCTTTGTCGGGTAGCTCGGGCGGTGTTATGCTATCACAAGTGCCAAGACTAGCCCTATTATCTATATGTAGTGATGTACTGAAATCCATGAACTTCATAATTTTTCCAGGATGATGTATTGAAAGCTGTGTGATTCAAATTTTTGTCTTAATACTTTTTGTGGAGCTTTTCTCGTACTTAATATAAAAGCAGTTTTTATATACAATGTGTATATGGCGAGTATGGATTTCATATATGCTGCTTATTTATGAACAATTTACATTTTATGCTTGTTAATAAAATGTTTAAGAATGGAGATGTTCCAATCTAACATGAAATTGGATAAGGAATCAACAACCATTTTCATATGTCTTGGAATATGTAGGTATTGAATGAACTCAAAAGACCTCTCCAAGAGACATACTCGTCGGAAAAGACAGAGTAGTGTAGGGTTTTGGACAACGTAGACTCAGTTTAGATGGGATACCACAAGCTAGGAATCCAAATAGATGACAATGTGGTCCATGCCAAGGGAAGATGCATCGATTAACAATCCAATCACCACGTGATACTCAACAATGTTATTAGTTGCAGGACCTAGGCAAGTTCCTCCTGAGTTTATCAGTTCACTGGCAAGGGAACAAAGTACCCAACTTGCCGAGGTGAGGTTTTGAGTATGCCAGATAGCATCGTTTACAAATCCATAATAGGTTGTCATCTGTGCATTCAAGCAGAACATGGTATAAGTAGTCATAATGGGAACAAGGTCCTAATCTATGAAATACAAACTTCACACCATATTAATCATACATCAGATACAAAGTGTACAAGGTTCTCATGTAGGATTTTCCTAAGCATAGTACCTCTTGAGGTAGATCCCATTTCTAGGCTCCCCCAAGGGTGTCCCATCATAGTCAAGTAACTCGTAGGCCCCTTTTTCTAACACACGTTTCACGATGTAGGGCCCATGCCACTTGGACTCGAACTTTCCTGCCCCTAGTTTATCATTTTTTGGTCATATGTCAAAACAAAATTACCTTCATTGAAGATGTGAGGTTTGATGGACTTGTCATACTGGGATTTGATTTGCTTCTTATGTGCTTCATTAACAAGAGCAACATCATGATAGTTTTTGTCCAGTTTGGCTAAATATAGGAAGCATTCCTCTTCGATCGTGGTGTTTGGAAAGAGTTTGATGACTAGTTTCAAAGACGGGATCTCGCACTCTATAGGCAATACTGCTTCCAGTCCGTACACCAATTGAAAAGGTGTGAACCCAGTAGCAGTTTTGATAGAGGTTCTATATGCCCAAAGGGATGAAAAGAGCATTAAGTTGCAATTTGATCTATGGGTCCCTACCATGCGTTGTACCATGGTTTTCAAGACCTTATTGATGGCCTCTACTTGACCATTCGCTTAGGGATAGTAGGGAGTTGAGTGTTCATGGAAGAGTCCCAATTTGGCACTCAATTCAGTTACCATTTGGTTATGAAAATGTGAGCCATGGTCTGTGACAATGGATCGTGGAACTGCAAACCTAACAATAACATGATTGAACATGAAGAGTGTGACATTCTTGTCGTCTTCATTGTATGTAGGCATAACCTCGACCCATTTTGTGAAATAGTCAACAACTACAATAGCATATCCATGCCCCCCGACCGAGGTAGGCTTATAGTGAATGAAATATATGCCCCATTTTGCAAAGGGGCCTACGACAATAACTCGGTGTAAAGGGGCAGGATGCGTGCGTTTTTGGAATGAAAAAACTGGTACAGAGGACTCTTCTTAACGACTTCCATGCCATATTTAAATATGGATGGCAAGAAGTATCCAACGCTGAAAATCTTATGGGCTGTATCCATCCTAGAGAGGTGACCACCACATGCCCCCGAGTGGCAGTCATTCAGGATATGCTCAGCCTCCTTGTGAGTCAAACATCGTCGTAAGATCGAAACAATGCCACGACGATATAGGGTGTCATCGATGATTAGGTAATATTTTGCATGACGGTGGGTACGACGACGTTCATCGCGAGATAGGTTGGAGATACAAGGTGATATCTTTGTACCATAGATTAGAAGTACTGATCAAGAACAATGAATCATCGGGAAGAGAGTCAATGGGTTCAAATTCTTGATCAATGTGGGAAGATCGCAAATTAGCTCCATGAATACTAATGACTTTTTAGATTTCGCCTTTTCAAACTGTAGATCGAATTCTTGAAGAATCATGATCCAGCACGAATATTTCCCCCTTAGTACTTGACACGTTAAGACGTGGTACATAGGGTTTGAATCAGCGATGATAGTGGTTGTATAGAGCAAAATGTAAAGATGAAACTTCTAGACGACAATGATAGTTGCTAGAGCCAACTTCTCGACATGTGAATAACGAGTTTCAGAGTCGATAAGACCCTTGATAAGGTAATAAATCACATCTTCTTGCGCGTTGCTATCTTCTTGCACTAAAACTATACCAATAGTCGAGGTAGAGGTAGAAATATAAAGGATATAATCCTTGGTGTAATCAGGTGGTTGTAACACAGGTGCATGGGTAATGGCGTGCTTGAGATTGTCAAAGGCACTTTGGGTGTAGTTGGCCCAGACAAAAGGGATGTCCTTTTTTAATAATTGCATGTAACCCTGTGTCTTTTCCACATAATTACACATGAAACGACACAAGTAGTTTTCCTTCCCATGCAAACTTTGAAGTTCAGTGATGTCCGTGGGTGGGGGTATGGCTAGAATTGCCTCTACCTTGAGGGGATCAATGTGGATCCCATCTTCTGAGATGATGAATCCAAGGACACGTCCGGACTCCACAAAAAATATGCACTTGTGGGGATTTAGGGGGGATGTTATAGCGTCAACATTTGAGGAAAACGACCATTAGATGATCGATGTGAAACTCACGAAAATTTGAATGAGCTGGAAAATCATCGAGGTAGGGTTCCATGAAATCTTTAATATCATGAAAGGCATACAACATGGCCCGCTGGAATGTGACACCAACATTTTTAAGGCCAAAAGGTAATTTGCGGTATGCAAATGTACCCCATGGGCAGATGAACACAGTCTTGTGAAAATATGACACTACCGACACAGTTGTCAATGATTTGGTCAATAAACGGGGTGGTGTAATTGTCCTTAAGACAAGCCTTATTTATATCCCGGTAATTGACACTGACTCTGATGGTTCCTTGTTTTTTTTTAACCGGAATGATATTGGAGACCCAATCTGTCAAGGAGACAAGATAAATGAAACTAACTTTTAACAGTTTTTCAATTTCTGCTTTGATAGCCGCAGTCTTTCGAGTGTGCACTCGACGAAGTTTTTACCGGACAGGTTTTGCATCGGGATAAGTTTTGATTTCATGCACAACAATAGCAGGATCAATCCCGAACATTTATTCATAGCTCCATGCGAATATGTCGTGGAATTGTTTGAAAGAGGCAATATAATTGTTGATTTCTTTAGAAGGACAAGTTTGGCCAATATGGATATGTTCCACGATGTCGGGTTTCGTAGAGATTTCAATGGTAGTGGTAGGCGTAATGTTTTCCAAATTCCCTTCGGTTACTATATCCTGCATAAGAATAGGAGGTTGAGGGTGGGAAATTACATCTGGTGAAATAATAGTTTGAATCGCATTCTCTACCGTGTCTAATGGCAAGAGGAAGGACGATCGATGGTGATTGTCTTCCCATGGAGGCTCTTCCCAGCTCCTAATCTCCACGATGTTGATGTATTTGTAACTTTGGAAGATATTCTTGTATGTATTACATTTGTACTTTATTGTATATCCAACTGAGATGTTATATTCCTCAGATTGGAAGTGTCGTCATTTATATTTGCAAGTGTCGCAAGTTATATTACAAGTGTCGTCATTTGTATTGATGGGTTATTAGACCACCGGTGTGGGGTCAACCCTAGTTAGGTCATGTGGTTGGGTTATTAGACCTCATTAGGAGGTCAGCCCCAATTGGTTTATTGGTAGGTCAAGTCAAGTATAAATAGAGGGTGTGCCTCTCCCATTCTATTCATTCACTCACTTCTCAAGCTCGCATAGCTAAGAGAGAAAGTGGCGCACATGTGGAGGAGGAGGAGTATCTGCTAGAGACATCTTATTGGTTTTGATCCTTGTGATCTTGTATTGGGGCTTATTCTATCTCTAAGGAAGTTGCGGGGTTTTTCACCTTCTTGGTTTTCCCCGGTGAAACTCTGTGTCTCTTGTGTGCTTGTTATTGTGTCTATGATTGATATGATGTAGATATGTTGTACATGTTATTCTCTTAGAGATCCTGATTGATAATACAATGAAATTACCGAAAAATTTAACATGGTATCAGAGCTGACATAAGAAGAAGGCAATATGCAGCTGCAGAAGCTAGGGCTTCTTAATATTTGGGTTCTCTCCAACAGATCATCAAAGGCAGGAGGCTAGACTGACTCTCCTAGCAAGGGTGCATCTTTCAGTCGAGACAAAATTCAATTCTGAGCATTTTTCAGTTTTTGACCTAAAAATTAGGGTTTCTATAAAAAATGGAATTTCTGAAATCTGAGACCACGGTTGGAAGCTCCTCTGAAAAATTGAATTTTAGAGATTTGGATAAAACTTTTTGGTTGGGTGAAGCTCCGGAAAAATCAAACCCTAATTCAGGGTGTTGTCAAGTGAATCTGGAAGTTTCAAAAGCAATTTTGAGTGGTGAAACTTTGTAGAATTCAGAATCTGAGTATACCAGCTTGACCAACTCATCAAGGCACATCTTTCTATCCTTTCAGAAATTTGAAATTCAAATTTTGAATTTTTAGGGTTTCTCTGACAAACCCTAATCTAGCTCCAGATCCAGTTTTCAGCAAATCAAGTGGTAAGACCTAAATATTTTCTATTTCCATTTGAAGTACTCTTTAAGATGTCTCACCACACCAAGCTTGAGGATAAGCTTGAAGGAGCTGATAACTTCCGAGCCTGGAAGTATAAGATTGGGTTAATCCTAGAAGAGAATGAGTTGGACACTTACATAAGTGAAGAGGTTCCTGTTCCAGAGGGAGAAGAGGCTAAAGCCTTACACAAGAAGAACCTGGTCACAACTAAGAGAATCATTGCTGATTCTATCAAAGACCATCTCATACCTCATGTGTCTTCCCTAAAGACACCTAAGGAGATGTTTGACTCCTTGACCAAATTGTTTGAAGGAAAGAACATAAATAAGAAGATGACTGTACGAAACCAATTGAGAGGGGTAAAGCTTCAGAATGGAGAGACCATTCAATCCTACTTTTATGAGGTATCTCAAATCAAGGAACAACTTGAAGCTGTGGATGAAGTAGTGGAAAATGGTGAAATTGTAATGACCACACTGAATGCCATACCTAGGTCATGGGACTCCTTCATCCAAGGAATATGTGCAAGAAGAAAATTGATCTCTTTCAGTAGACTGTGGGAGGAATGTTCACAAGAAGAATCTAGGCTTGTGGCCCGAGAAGAAAAGATGGGAAATGAAAATCAAGCTCTCACATCACACACCAAGAAAGGAAAGTTCAAGAGGGAGCATTCTCATCCCAAGAAAACTTCACACCATCATCATAGAGACAAGAAAGATCTAAGATGTTTTACATGTAATGAGAAGGGACACTTTGCCTCAGATTGTCCCAAGAACAAAAGGAAAAACAACAACAACTTCAAGAATAAGAAGAAGGGAAACAAGAAGAGATATCATGCTCATGCTGCTGAGGATGATGAACCTCCCAAGAAGAAGACTAGAGCAGAAAGTGATGACTCATCAAGTGAAGATGAATATGTTCTAATCTCTGCTCTCACAGGTACTATCTCTCATGGATGTGATGATTGGATTATTGATAGTGGGGCTTCCAAACACATGACTAGGTTTAAAGAATCCTTTGTAGATCTATCTGAACATGAGTCACCTCATAAAGTGAAACTTGGGGATGACTATCAATATCCTATCAAAGGAAGTGGTGAAGCCTCCTACAAACTAGACTCTGGGAAGTCTTTGAAGATGAGAGATGTTCTATATGTACCTGGGCTCAAGAAGAATATCCTATCCATATCATCTTTGGATGCAAAAGGGATTAGAGTTGCATTTGTGGATGGCCAAGTACTCATGTGGCCAAAGGGTAAGACCATAGATGATGCAGTAGTGATTGGAGAGCAAGAGGGAGGATTGTACAAATTGAAGGGACAACTTGAACATGCCATGGTACATGAATCCATGGAGCCAAGTGAAATTTGGCATAGAAGGCTTGCACATGTGCATTATAGAGCACTACCAATTGCAAGTAAAGCTGTAGAAGGTCTTCCTTAAATCCAGTCAAAGCATGAAGGTGTTTGCAAAGGATGTGCAAAAGGAAAGAACACAAAGAAGGAATTTCCAAGCAGTGAAAGCAAAGAAAAAGGAATCTTGGAGTTTATCCACTCCGATGTATGCGGTCCAATGTCATCCAGTTCTCTGAGTGGGTATGTATACTATGTTTTTTTCATTGGTGATTTCTCTAGGAAGAATTGGGTTTATTTCTTGAAGAATAAAGATGAAGTGTTTGATAAGTTCAAGGAATTCAAAGCCTTGATAGAAAATCAAACAAATAAGAAGATCAAGACCTTTAGATCCTACAATGGTGGAGAATTCACTTCAGGTGATTTCAAGAAGTTATGCAGTGATTCAGGGATTAAGAGGGAGTTGATTGCTCCCTACAATCCACAACAAAATGGAGTTGCAGAAAGGAAGAATAGAAATATCATGGAAGCGGCACGGGCAATGCTTCATGACCAGGATCTACCTATGCATCTATGGGTAGAAGCCACTAGGACAACTGTATATGTACAGAACATAACACCTCACAAGATACTTGACAACAAGACACCGGAAGAAGTCTTCTCTGGTAAGAAACCAGAAGTTAGCCATCTCAGAATATTTGGCTGTCTAGTATATACACACATTCCAAAGGAAAAGAGGACATAACTAAATCCTTCAGGAAAGAATGGCATCTTTGTAGGTTACAGTGAAAGCTTGAAGCCTTACATAATATACTTTCCAGGGTTCAAGAAGATTGACATCAGCAGGGATGTAACATTTGATGAAAACTCAGCATACATCAAATCAAGGAAGACACCTATTGAAGACAATGAAGAACGAAAGGTAACCAGATTTCAAGACACCACTATGAATGAAGCAATTCTAGAAGAAGATAATGAATTTGAAGATCCACAAGAACCTATAGATTCACCCCGTGAGAAGAACTCTCACAAGAAGAAACCTTCATGGGCTAGAGAGCTCATTCAAGATGCAGAAAGGTATGGCATTCCAGAAGAAGAACATAGAGAAAGGAAGAGGACTAGATCGCATACCAATTATGTTGCCTTACTCTGTGATATTATGAACAAAGAACCTTCCAGTTATGAAGAAGCAGCGGAAAAGAAAGAATGGAAGGATTCCATGGTCGAGGAGTACCAGTCGATCATGAAGAATGATGTTTGGGATGTATCCCAAGACCTGAAGGGAAGTCTGTTGTGACTTCCAAGTGGATCTATAAGATCAATCATGCTGCAGATGGTAGCATAGAGAAATACAAGGCGAGGTTTGTAGCTCGTGGCTTCTCCCAGAAATAGGGAATAGACTATCAAGAGACTTTTTCTCCTGTAGCCAGATACACTTCCATCAGAACAGTACTTTCTCTAGCTGCAGTGATGAAATCGAAGATACACCAGATGGATGTCAATACAACTTTCTTGAATGGTGTAGTCGAAGAGGAAGTGTATGTGGAGCAACCACTTGGGTTTGAGACACATGATAGGGAGTCATATGTGTGTAGATTGAAGAAATCCTTGTATGGCTTGAAGCAAGCTCCTAGGACTTGGTATGGTAGGATAGACAACTTTCTATCCAGTTTGGGCTTTACCAAGAGTAAAGCGGATTCCAACCTTTACTACAAGATTGAGGAAGGCAATCTAGTGATACTACTATTGTATGTGGATGACCTATTTGTTACAGGTGAGGATAGATTGATTGTCGATACAAAGAGGAAGCTTGCTGCCGAGTTCGAGATGAAGGAATTGGGGATGATGCACTCCTTTATAGGCATGGAGGTGTGGCAAAGTGCAGATGGAATCTTCCTTGGAAAACGGAAGTATGCAGTAGAGATCCTGAAGCGGTTCGGGATGATGGACTGCAAGGACATGGCCACACTTATGGCATCGAACCTGAAGCTTCTGTGTGATGCTTCATATGATCCGGTTGATGTCACGGTGTATCGTCAGATGATTTGGTCCTTGATGTACCTGATGAACACGAGACCAGATATTTGCTTTGCGGTGAACACATTGAGCCAGTTCCTGATGGATCCCAGAGGTGTTCACCTAGTTGCTGTAAAGCATATTCTGAGGTACCTGAAGGGTACAATTGATTATGGGCTCAAGTATGATGTGAATCAAAAGTTTAACCTGGAGGGTTATGTTGATTCAGATTGGGAAGGCAGTGATGCAGATGGGAAGAGCACCTTAGGGTGTTGCTTCAGTATGGGATCAAGTGTGGAATCAATTGAAAGGGGTTAAGTTCCAAAATGGAGAGACCATGCAATCCTACTTTACTAAGGTCTCTCAAATCAAATAACAACTTGAAGTTGTGGATGAAGTAGTGGAGAATGTAGAAATTGTCATGACCACATTAAATGGCCTACCTAGGTCATGTGACTCCTTCATCCAAGGTATCTGTGCAAGAAAGAAGTTGATCTCCTTCAGTAGACTATGGGAGGAATGTTCAAAAGAAGAAGCTAGGATTGTAGCTCGAGAAGAAAATATGGGAAGTGAATACCAAGCTCTCACAGCTCACACCAAGAGAAGTAATCCCAAGAGGGAGCAACCTCATCACAAGAAATATTTTCACCACCATCAAAGAGATAAGAAAGATCTGAGATGCTTCACATGTAATGAGAAGGGACACTTTGCCGCAGATTGTCCCAAGAACAAAAAGGGCTTCAACAACAAGAAGAAGAAGAGATATCATGCTCATGCTGCCGAGGATGATGAACCTCCCAAGAAGAAGACTAAGGTAGAAAGTGAAGACTCTTCAAGTGATGATGAATCTGTTCTAATCTCTGCTCTCAAAGGTACTGTTACACATGGGTGTAATGATTGTCTTATTGATAGTGGGGCTTATAAACATATGATGGGATTCAAAGAATATCTTATGGACCTATCTGAACATGAGTCACCTCATAAGGTGAAACTTGGGGATGACTATCAATACCCTATAAAAGGAAGTGGTGAAGCCTCCTACGAATTAGACTCTGGGAAGTCTTTGAAAATGCAAGATGTTCTATATGTACTTAGACTTAAGAAGAATCTTCTCTCCATATCATCTTTGGATGCAAAAGGGATGAGAGTTGCATTTGTGGATGGCCAAGTACTTATGTGGCCAAAAGGTAAGACCATAGATGATGCAGTAGTGATTGGAGAGCAAGAGGGAGGATTGTACAAATTTATGGGACAACCTGAACATGCTATGGTACATGAATCCATGGAACCAAGTGAACTTTGGCATAGAAGGCTTGCTCATGTGCACTATAGAGCATTACCAATTGCCAGCAAAGCAGTAGAAGGTCTTCCTGAAATCCAGTCAAAGCATGAAGGTGTTTGCAAAGGATGTGCAAAAGGAAAGAACACAAAGAAGGCATTTCCAAGCAGTGAAAGCAAAGGAAAAGGAAGCTTGGAGATTGTCCACTCCGATGTATGCAGACCAATGTCATCCAGTTCTCTGAGTGGGTGTGTATATTATGTTTCTTTCATTGATGATTTCTCTAGGAAGACTTGGGTTTATTTCTTGAAGAACAAAGATGAAGTGTTTAATAAGTTCAAGGAATTCAAAGCCTTGATAAAAAATCAAATTGATAAGAATATCAAGATCTTTAGATCCGACAATGGCGAAGAATTCACTTCAGTGGACTTCAAGAAGTTATGTAGTGATTCAGGTATTAAGAGGGATTTGACCACTCCTTACAATCCACAACAAAATGGGGTTGCAGAAAGGAAGAATAGAACAATCATGGAAGCAACACGGGAAATGCTTCTTAACCAAGATCTACCCATGCACCTATGGGCAGAAGTAGCAAAACAACAGTATATGTACAAAACAGAACACCACACAAGATACTTGACAACAAGACACCAGAAGAATTTTTCTTTGGTAAGAGACCAGACATTAGCCATCTCAGAATATTTGGCTGTCCAGTATATACACATGTTCCAGAAGAAAAGAGGAAAAAGTTATATCCTTCAGGAAAGAAGGGTATATTTGTGGGGTACAGTGAAAGCTTGAAGGCATACAGAATCTACTTTCTAGGGTTCAAGAAGATTGACATCAGAATGGATGTGACTTTTGATGAAAACTCAGCATACATCAAATAAAGGAAGACCCCTATTGAAGACTATGAAGAACCAAGGATACCAAGAACACAAGACACCACCATGAATGAAGCAATACTAGAAGTGGATCGTGAAATAGAAGATCCACAAGAACCTATAGATCCACCCTGTGAGAAGAACTCTCACAAGAGGAAACCCTCATGGGCTAGAGAGCTCATCCAAGATGCAAAAAGATATGGTATTCCAGAGGAGGAACATAGAGAAAGAAAAAGGACAAGATCACACACCAGCTATGTTGCCTTACTCTATGGCATTATGAACAAAGAACCTTCCAGTTATGAAGAAGCAACAGAAAAGAAAGAATGGAAGGATGCCATGGTCGAGGAATACCAGTCGATCACGAAGAATGATGTTTGGGATGTGGTCCCAAGACGAGAAGAGAAATCTGTTGTAACTTCCAAGTGGATCTACAAGATCAAGCATGTTGCAGATGGTAGCATAGAGAAATACAAGGCAAGGTTTGTGTCACATGGCTTCTCCCGGAAAGACGATATAGATTATGAAGAGACTTTTGCACTTATAGCCAGATATACTTCCATCAGAACAGTACTTGCCCTGGCTACAGTGATGAAGTGGAAGATACAACAAATGGATGTCAAGATAACTTTCTTGAATGTGATTGAACATGAGACTAGATATTTGCTTTGCGGTGAACACCTTGAGCCAGTTTCTGACAGATCCTAGGCATGTTCACCTAAATACTGTAAAGCATATTCTGAGGTACCTGAAGGGTACGATTGATTATGGGCTCAAGTATGATGCGAATCAAAATTTTAACTTGCAGGGTTATGTTGATTCAGATTGGGAAGGCAGTGCTGCAGATAGGAAGAGCACTTCGGGGTGTTGCTTCAGTATGGGATCAGGTATGATCTCTTGGTTTAGCAGGAAGCAATCCTGCGTAGCACTGAGTACAACCGAAGCAGAGTATGTCACAGTTTGTTCGGCTAGTTGTGAGGTAGTATGGATTAGGAAGCTACTGTCTGAGTTATTTGATCTCCCGTTGGATGCTACTGGTATATTTTGTGACAACCAGAGTTGTGTGAAGTTGTTTGAGAACCGGGTGTTCCATGACAGGTCAAAGCACATTGAGATCAAATATCACTATATCAGGGATATGGTGCAGAGAGGAGCAGTGAAGCTCCTGTATGTTGCGATGGATGAGCAGGTTGCAGATGCATTGACGAAACCACTAGCTAGAGTGAAGTTTGAGTACTTCAGAGAGAGGCTTGGTGTTCTTCAGATTGAAGATACTTCAAGGAAGAAGTGACGGGATACATTTGCAGGAGCCATTCCAAGCATGGTGAGAGGAGGATCCTTCCCATGGATGTGGATGTAAGCGCCGTGTGATGAGCATCATGACGATGCTCCAGTTACTTCTTTGGATATGCATTAGTTGGATGCTTGGTATGATCAGTTGGATTATGTATATGTATATGCATCAGGTGGATGCTTTGTATGATCAGTTGGATCATGTATGCTGACATGCATCAGGACGATGCAGTGATAATGATCAGGATGATCATGTGTGATGAGTATCAAGACAATGATCTGGATGACATGCATCAGGACGATGCAGTAACGATGATCAGGATGATCATGTGTGATGAGTATCAGGACGATGCTCTGGATGACATGCATCATAACGATGCAGTGACGATGATCAGGATGATTATGTGTGATGAGGATCATGATGATACTCTGGATGATATGCATCAAGACGATGCTATGATGATGATCAGGATGATCATGTACATCAGGATGATGTATGGTGAGTATCAGGTTGATACTCTGTGGCCGTTGACAGGCTATGCAGATAAGCATGTAAGTTGAATTGGGAGATCTTGCCGGTCGTGCTGTGGCACATAAAGGATCTTGGGATACTCTTTTGAGGCATTGCTCTAGGAGGACATGTAATTAGACCTGGGAGATCTTGTTGGTCGTGCTACGACACATAAAGGATCCTGGGATACTCTTTCGAGGCTTTGTCCTATGGCATATAATAACACCCTGGGAGATCCGATAGGTTGAGCAGTACGCTCGTAATCAGTCATGGGATGCTCTTTTGAGGTTGTGCCATGACCACAAGTAACTAGACCTGGGAGATCCGATAGGTTGAGCAGTACGCTCGTAATTAGTCCTGGGATGCTCTTTCGAGGCTTTGTGGTGACCACATATAAGTAGACCTGGGCGATCTTTTCGGTCGTGCTTTGGCACATAAAGGATCATGGGATACTCTTTCGAGGCATTGTGGTGGGAGACACATGTAAGTTAACCTGGGAGATCTTGCCGGTCGTGCTTCGGCACATAAAGGATCCTGGGATACTCTTTCGAGGCATTATGATGCATGTAATAAGTCCCGAGGATTCCACAGTATGGCCAGTGTTGATGAAGACCTATAGGTGGTGGGCCTACATCCAGCATGAAAAAGGGCTGGCTCTGTACAACTTCCCATGATGAGAAGAATTATGAGATAGCCCAGTGATCGAGATGTCAAGTACAAAAACAATGATGATGATGATGCTCCGTGATCCAGTGATGATGATCCCACTCCAGAATTGAAGACTTGCGCTAATATGTTTTGATGACCCGTGTTCAGAATACCTTCCTTGTTAAGAGGGAGTGTTGATGTATTTGTATCTTCGGAAGATATTCTTCTATGTATTACATTTGTACTTTATTGTATATCCAACTGAGATGTTATATTCCTCAGATTGGAAGTGTCGTCATTTATATTTGCAAGTGTCGAAAGTTATATTACAAGTGTCGTCATTTGTATTGATGGGTTATTAGACCACCAGTGTGGGGCCAACCCTAGTTAGGTCATGTGGTTGGGTTATTAGACCTCATTAGGAGGCCAGCCCTGATTGGTTTATTGGCAGGTCAAGTCAAGTATAAATAGAGGGTGTGCCTCTCTCATTCTATTCATTCACTCACTTCTCAAGCTCGCATAGCTAAGAGAGAAAGTGGTGCACATGTGGAGGAGGAGGAGTATCTGCTAGAGACATCTTATTGGGTTTGATCCTTGTGATCTTGTATTGGGGCTTATTCTATCTCTGAGGAAATTGCGGGTTTTTTCACCTTCTTGGTTTTCCCCGGTGAAACTCTGTGTCTCTTGTGTGCTTTTTATTGTGTCTATGATTGATATGCTGTAGATATGCTGTACAGGTTATTCTCTTATAGATCCTGATTGATAATGGAATGAAATTATCGAAAAATTAACACATGATCGATTCATCAAAGTGAAACGTATGGAGGAGATGATATAACGATGGCGAGGACGAGTTCAACCAAGATGGTAGAGAACCTGGGTCTGATGCCACCAGGTGGTGGTCATCAGGTGAATCAAACACCGATTGGATGGCCTCATAAGTGGCTTTAGCTGGGATGAGATGCATATGATCTCCAATTGAATCAATGTTAATAATATCGGGAACAATCCAAGGGTCCTCCGAGTTGGAGGACGATGGGGTCACAGATGAGGTCATGTTCATCATGGCAACGTGTGATGGGGGATCAGGTGTTGGAAAGACTCCCACCAGGGATGAGTCTTTAAGGATTCCTACCCCCACACTCTCATATATTTGTGAAGAGTTTCATAAAAGAGGGACATTATCCACATGATGAGTTGTGGTGTTCGGTGTACAAAAATCTAATTGGTCGATAGTGACAATTTTTCCTTGATGGGGAAATTGCATGATGTGGAAGATGAAAGATGTGACCGCAGTCATGGGATAAAACCAATTTTGAACAAGCAATAAGTTGTAATCTAATGGAGTTGTGACTACTTCCACGTTAATGGAAGAAATCTTGCCTCCTAATTGAATGGCTAAGGATTGTAAAAGCTTGTGTGGTTGGAATCCACGTCCGTCAAATGCTTTCAGAGTGGTAGGGGACCGGTTTAGTTCAGGAGAGCCAATGGCTCTCCAACAGGACAAGGACATTACAAAAGTAGAGGATCTTTTGTCTAAAACAATAGGATGGATATTTTTCCCAGTGACATTAGTAATGATTTGGAATGCCAGTTGGTGGGAAAGCCTCGGCTTAAAGTATTCCAATCTAAACATGATGGTGTTAGATGAATCTAGATCCATTGCTCCAATAACAGATAGTAGAGTCTTACGCTGATTAAGATAGTTTTGAAAGAATTCAAGGGTCGACATAACACATGGTTCTTGGGCTAGATCTTCCACAATGTTGTAGTTTTGAGTGGCCCAGGCATTCAGATTGAAAATTTCTTTTCAAATCGTGCTTTTGGGTGGACGCAATACTACATCTGGTATAGGTCTGTCTATGGTCAGAGGACCTTGAGTAGGAGGGATAATGGATGCGGATGTGGAGGATTTTTCAGGATTACCTCCATTATATTCTTTGTCAGGAACAAAGTCGTACGTGCGTGTCCTGGTAGATAAGTTGACCGTTTCACTATGCATCATGAGAACATGAGCGATCGTGGATGGTTCTCCGTGTGAAGGAGTTGGTGGTTGTGCAACCATATGTTGTTGTTGTCTGGGGAAGGGGTCCATTAAAACTACGGGTTGAGGACTTCCTTTTAGGAGCTTTTGGACTTCTTCATGATGTGGGAATTCTTTCATGAAGTGGTTGTCACCGCATAGCAAGCATGGGTATTTTGCCTTCCATTTCGGTTTGGGATCAATAGATTCAGGATTGGTTTTGTGTTCCTGCTGGTTAGAATATTTCTTGGATTTGCCTTTGTTTTTCTTCTCACCACTGGATTTATGAGATGAAGCAAATTGGATTGAATTCACCTCCACGGTGGAAGCAGGACAGGGTGAATGGTTGGTGTTGTTTCCAACCTGCAACGGAGTTGGATTTGAAACCACATGGTTTTTTGATCTAATCAATTGGGTGGCAGGCTGGGTGCTAACATAACCAATTATGCCATTGGTATGTGATCCCATGGGAGGTTTCGTTGGGTCGTGTGTAGGGCGAGGGGAATTGGGAATTATGTTGTAGAAAGTGCTAGATTGAGCGTAGACTAAGTCTAAGTACCAAGCAAGTGTTAGGAACCTGTGTCAACCCTTCTCTTTACTTTGTTAGTATATTGTTGTTGCACGCATATGCTTTTTAACTCGTCCCATAGTATTTGTTGATCCATAGTTTGTATTAGCCCATAGTATTGACTCATAGTATTGGATGCATATGCTTTGTAAGTCATGCCGTAGTATTATATGTTCCATGGTATTGACCCATAGTATTGGGCATAGAATTAGTATATAAGTGTGTGTTGAGGCCAATGAAGGCACCGTGAAGTTATTTGTATTGAGCTTGCTCAAAGGAGGTTGCCCCCTCGAAGAGGCCTGATCTCAATAAAAATATTCTGTGATCTAATATATCGTGCATTTTATCAATTAATTGTTGCAGGTTCCTCACATATGGTATCAAAGCACTTTCTTGGGCTCGTTGGGTGGAATTTTTGCCAATTTTTTTTCTTCGCATCTACTGTAGGTTTGTATCTGGGAATAATCCCTATCCGCTTAACTGTGGGAAGTACTTGGGCATAAGCCCTAAAACTCATTGTGAGGAGTACCATAGGAACCCCGAAGTAGCTGGCCCATTGAGAGGACCTACCAATGAAAAGAGCAACGACCCCTACCTGATTGACTAGTTCCCACCCGTGAGGTAAACCGAGAGCTTTCGTTTGTGGCAAAGCAATTATCAGTTTTACCTGAGCCGTGGAGTGAGGGGTACTGCCCCTATACGCAAGCTGTCAGACATGATTGGTGGCCGAGTGAAACCCCTGAACTGTTAGGAAGCCGAGCATAACTGGGGTCAGATCCAACCATTTTCAAATCCATTCTGAAAGTCGTTTAAGATCCAACCGTTTTCGATCCATTCCGAGCCGTTCCAGATCCCGCCGTTTCAGATCCATTGTGAAAAAAAAACTCCGTATCTCATCTTCATCTCTCCTTATCTCCGTATCTCCTTATCTCCATATCTCTGTATCTCCTTTGTTTTAACTCCATTTACCTTGAAAATTCACTGACACCCCTGCAATCCCATTATGCATATTTAATTCCTGAGGACCCTATCCCAAATTCCACTTCCCAAAGCCAGAAATCCCACATTTGTCTATTTTTAGGGTTTGCCATAACTTCTTCGATTTTCACCCAATCACCTTCAAAATTTTCCACCGTGTTCATTCCCTATTTCTGCTTCTTTATCCCTCTCTGACAAATTTTCCCATTCTTTCACCCTGCTTCTAAAATCCTCATTTTCTGCTTCCCTATCCACTCGAAATTGTCCAAAACCTAGTCAAACACCCCAATTACTCATCATAGTTTTTCCGATATCCAAATTTCCCTTTACTAAATAAGCTTATGTTTGTGTTTTTCTACCCATTCACAAAACAAAACAAAAAACACTCCTGGTTATGGTTGACACCCGCACAAAAGCACAAATCATGGAGGACGAACTTGATCCCTCAAAACCAAACTCCAAGATTTGGATGAAAAATTTCTCAGCCTCCATCTTCAGCATTCATCCATGAACATTGGGTTCTCTTCTTCCAACAATTTTCCTGGGACGAAGCTTGATTTTCCTCACTTCAATGGTAATGATCCGACTGGATGGATATACCGGGTAGAACAATATTTCAGTCTGCATAATACTTTTGATCTCTAAAAATTTCCACTTGCATCCTTTCATTTGGAACAGGAAGCCCTTCAATGGTACTACTGGTACATCAAGGCTCATGACGAGCCAAAATGGACAGATTTTTTCCAATTCCTTTTGCAACGATTTGGTCCTAGTGCTTTTGATGACTTCACAGGAGCACTCACTAAACTTCACCGAATTGGCACTGTGAGAGAGTATCAGACAGAATTCGAGAAACTAGCCAATCACACAGAAGGATTGTCTGATGAATTCTACAAGAGTTGTTTTATCAGTGGTCTTAAGGATGAAATCCGCTCAGAGGTTAAAATGTTCTGTCCCAACACAATGATTAAAGTCCTAGGGTTGGCTAAGTTGGAGGAGGATAAGATCACAACCCAACAATTCTCCAAATCCACTTTTGTTCCATTCATAAATATGGTTTCCCAACGACCTCCCATCATGCCAACTCCTCGCATCACTCCTATCAAGCATTTGTATGAAGCAGAGATGCAGGCATGTAGAGAAAAAGGGCTTTGTTATAATTGTGATGAGAAATTCACTCAGGGACATAGATGTGTTGAGAAACAACTCTATCTCTTGGATGTGGATTCTCCGTCTGCCTCTGAACTTGGTATAGAAGCTCCAGATACACTTGATGATCATGTTGACATTCAGTAGCCTCCTGTTGACCCTCCATCTTCGGACGACCACCCATAGATATCTCTCCATTCTTTATCTGGAGTCACCACCCCACAAACAATGCGAGTCAGGGGTTACTTCAAGAATATACCTCTTACAATACTCATTGATTCTGGTAGCACTCATAACTTCATTGACCCTTGGATCTCCAAACAGGCCGATTGTTTTGTCCATCCTTGCTCCAACTTTGAAGTCATGATTTCCAATGGGGGCACCTTACCTTGCAAGGGGAAGTGTCACAATGTGCGTATCTCTATGGAATATTATAACCTGAGCTCTAACATGTTTTCCTTGTCCTTAGGCGGATGTGATGTGGTTTTGGGCACTCAATGGTTACGCACACTTGGCCCCATCTTATGGGATTTTGCTAAACTTTGGATGCAGTTTTCAGTCAATGGGAAACAACACACATTTACGAGCTTACAACCAGGGTCTCTCTGCATCATCAGTTCACATCGCCTAGAAAAGATCCTTAAGAAGAATTCACATGGTGTCATCGCTCAGCTCCATTCCATTTAAATGCACCCATCAACAGTCTCCACTACTCCCTCGGATAGATATGCAGGTGTCTTTGCTGAACCAGTGGGATTTCCAGCTTCAAGAGACCTTTTCGGTAAGAATTTAGCCACATCTACATCCGAGAAGGAAATGATGGCTATTTTTCATGCAATACAGAAGTGGAAGCCATACCTATTAGGGAATTATTTCTGCATCAAGACTGATCATCAGAGTTTGAAAAATTGCCTGGAACAATGGGTCTCCTCCCCAACACACCTGAAATGGGTTAGCCAACTCATGGGTTATGCCTATGAGATCACTTACAAGAAGGGTAAGGACAATGTGGTGGCGGATGCTCCTTCTCACACATTTGATGACCTAGTTTCTCTTTCAACTATTTCTATGCTTGTTCCAAATTGGTTGCAATCTATTCAACATGGCTATGTCTTCTATGAACTCCATGCTTCTCTATCGGTAGGGCACTCTGGGTTCCTCAAAATATATGAACGGGAACAATATAACTTCTTTTGGCAGGGATTGAAAATAACAATTCAATATATGGTGGCTGAATGTGCTACTTTCTAGGTCAACAAGGGTGACACGACACTCCTTCCGGGATTGCTCGAACCCTTGCCCATCCCTACACAGATTTGGACAGCTATTTCTATGGATTTCCTTGAAGCGCTTCGGTGGTACACTACCACATCTAAAATGACATGATATGAAGCAATCTTTGGATAGGCACTGCCAATTATTCTTCCATACACCCTCAACAGTTCCGCACTTTAGGAAATTGACTCAGTTATTCGAAACCGTGATCAAATTCTTCTCATTTTGCAGGACAATCTTCACATGGCAAGAATTTGAATGCAACAACAAGCCGATCAACACCGTTCTGAGTGCACTTTTCACGAAGGTGATATGGTTCTTCTTTGTCTATAGCCTTCCAAGCAATCCTCCCTGAAACTCAACAGGCGTCATCTTCTTTCTCAATCTATCACAGAGGTATTAATTCAGTGGCACGAAATGCAACCTGAGGGTGCTACAGGGGAACCACTCCTTTAGATTCCGCATCAATTTCCACATCTAAAGCTTTGAGGACAAAGCTTTTACTAAGGGAGAGGGGATGTTAGGAACCCATGTCAACCCTTCTATTTACTTTGTTAGTATATTGTTGTTGGACGCATATGCTTTGTAAGTCATCCCGTAGTATTTGTTGATCCATAGTTTGTATTAGCCCATGGTATTGACCCATAGTATTGGACGCATATGCTTTGTAAGTCATCCCGTAGTATTATATGTTCCATGGTATTGGGAATAGACTTAGTATATAAGTGTGTGTTGAGGCCAATGAAGGCACCGTGAAGTTATTTGTATTGAGATTGCTCAAAGGAGGTTTCCCCCTCGAAGAGGCCTGCAATCAATAAAAATATTCGGTGATCTAATATATCGTGCATTTTATCAATTAATTGTTGCAGGTTCCTCATAGCACGTGCAATAGCTTGTTCTTCGGTAACCTCCCCGTCCATAGCAACATCTTTGGCTATGATAGGAAACAATGATTTGGTAAACCAATCAGCCAATAATTGATCCGGAATGGGAGCCTTAATGAGCCGACGTCTTCTCCTCCATTCATGAATATGATCGAAAATATGAGTGGAGGTATATTTCCGGAGTGAAGTTAAAATATCCGTGTCGGTTTCATACTGATTGGTAATTGGAAATGCGTAAGAAAATCCATAGCTAAGGATAAAAAATCGACGAAAGAGTGTGATGGTAATTCGATGTACCATTTGGAGTATGTGCAGGTGAGGGTTCTTTTGGAATAACCTCAAATGGATGGAATCATCCATTAATGAGTTCTAGGAACACCACAAGTGATATGTCATTACATGGTTTTTGGGATCCTCATTGGGTTTTTCGTCAAACTTGGGTATATCTGATGGCAGCTTCACAGGATTGGGTGGCCAATTCATGCCATGTTGAATGGGATTGTTGGTCAAGTGCAATAGGTCTGGTAGATCTAATGTACCAGAAATGGTAACTGTCAGTTTGGCTGTGGATACTAGAAGTATTGGTATGGCATTTGAGTACCAGTAGGACCATATATCGATTTAGGACCATATATCGATTGATCATAAGGTCCTCCCATAGAGGGTTGGCCATATGGTGGGGGTCCTCCTATGTTAGGAGGTGGACCCTATGGGGGTCCTCCGCTCGAATGAGGAGGTCCTCCAGAGTGAGGGCGTTGTCCGGATGGTGGGGGTGGAGGTGGGATAAGTGGTGGAGGTAGAGGTGGGACAGGTGCTGGGGGTGGTGGTGTGGGAGGGGGTGGGTCGCCGGCCGGGGGTCCAATCGGTGGAAAATTATGATGGCCCCATTGTAACGAATATAAATTAGATAATAATTAATAGTCACTAGTAAAATTAATTAAAATACATGACCTTTCATATCAAGTTCCCAAGCCATATTTAAGGTGGGGCATCGTTGTAATCCTTTATCTATCATATCATCATTTCATATATCATTTATCATGGCTTATTTAGTTTACCATATCTTTTGGTAAATCTTTGTGTGAGCGAATGATTGTTCGCCTCATTTGGTATCAGAGCCCCTTCTTGGGCAGATTCCAGCCTTTTGCTATTACTGGGAGTTTCTCCCGCCAATTGGTCTTTAACCATAGAGTGGCCTTTGGCCAAAGTCAAATTCTCCACACGCACATTCCCTTTCTATCTCTCCATACACAACACTTCCCACCACTGCACTCCTCCATCACTCCCTCCTATGCTCCCCTCGTTTCCCCCATTACTTCCGCCCTCATTCTCCTTTCGCCTTCCTCACCCTCTCGCCACTTATCCCATCACCCTCGCGCTTCCCTCACTCTCTCGCTGTTCACCTCTTCCATCCAGTGCCACCACCCTTCTCTTCTCCTACCTGCACCTTCCCACGCTTCCTCTCACGCATCTCCCCATCTCCTCTCTCTCCCTGTGCCTTCCTCCCTCTTGCTCCATGTTCCTTCTGCTCCCTCCTTATCCTTCCCGCCAGCCCTGCGCCCTCCACCATCGTTCGCTATCACCCAACACTTCCCTTCTGCGCCACTCACAGCCCACCCGCAACCCTCCCCCACCCCTACTCCATGCTTCGTCCACCACCCCAGGCCTTCGACTCCTACTTGTCCTCCACTCCTGCAGCCCGCATCTCCCAACCCTCTCCCATCTCCCTCCCCTCCACGCGTAGCTCCCCGCACAACCCTTCCCTCCTGCCACTTCTGCGTCCAGCCTTGTGTCTTGCGTCCTCCACTCCTTATGTCTTGCGTCCAGCTCCCCGCCAAACACCTTGCTCCAGCCGCCACCTGCGTTTCCCAGCTTGTCATGTCCCCATTTTGACCCTTATAACATTTTGGGCTATAATGTAAATATTGTATGCATATTATGTATGATTCCTAGCGTGGAGCTCAAGGCCAAGGCCCCGCTAGTGAACGCTCAACCTTGAAGGAAAGTATTGGATATTATGCTACCCATGTGCTAGCGAACCATGGGAATTGTAAATATGCATTTTAATATAAATTCCCACAACTAGCTATGCAATGCAACAAGAGATGGGGGCATGATGTTTACAAGGAATTGGGAGGGAAATATTCAAACCTTTGAGCCAATCAAGTCAAGCCAAGTGTCAATGAGAGAACCCATCAACCCTCAACTACCCATGCTGACTTTTGTACCCAATCATTTACTCCCCCAAGAGTTGGTTGAGGTAGTTAATTCCTTGGGGAATGGAGAGGTATGGCTGTCCAAATTCAGGTATGGGTAAGCCACCCTTCATGGAAAATCGTGTTTGGCTTCTTGGGCAAGAAAAGAGCCATGAATTGCTCCCCAAGCCATTATTCACCCATCATTTTTTCTCTCTCACGAGTTTGGAGCTACCTAGGCATTTTCCTCCATGGTTTTGTTGTGTCTTCCTTCATTCTCCTAGCTGGGAAGGGCATTCTCGTGTTGTATAACAGTGGGGAAGAAAGGGAAATCGATTTGGGGACCATAGAGGTTGTTTTGGCTCACTGATTGCTTGTATATATATGTTAGAAATCGTTTTCTTCCCTATGGTCGATTTTCCCTCTCACAAATCCATTTTTGGTGTGCCCACGTCTTGGGGAAAACCCATGTCCATCTAGTTTCTAAGTTCCATTGCTGAAAATGTGTTTCCAAGCCCATATCTGAGTTTTGTGTGTAAGATAACGCTGGGGTTGAGATGGGTATCCATTGCTTTGGCTGAGATGAGCTTGAGAGACCCAATTTCCTTGTAGATATCATGCCCAACTCGGGGGTGGTCTCTGAGTGCTGAAATAATACAGGCTGAGCAGAGACCTATGGTTGGGTGGAACGTTGTAGCGACATAGCTAGTTGCTTGGGACAACATTACATCAAGATGAGTGTTTTATTGTGTTTACTTTTGCAATGTTTAATTTGATGGTTATTTTAATATGCTGGATGAGTATGAAATGTGTGTGGATGATATTTTATTCCGCTGTGCATGTTCAATTGATTTACATCTAATTCATATGCACTTTACTGTAATGCCATATCCTTTATTCATGATGAATTTGGCTAAGTTGTTCTAAAAGCCCAGATTTTAGTGCCATTTTCCCTTCCTTGCATTGGGTCGACGGGAGGGGACGTGACACAGCTCCATCCGTGCCTACCCTCAGCCTCCCCCGTCCCTCCTCGACTCCACAAACACCATCCTCACCCCTCCCGCGTCCTCACTTCCCCTTCTCGCCGTCGCTTGCCTCCCATCCACGTCCCTGCATCATCCTCCGCCGACCTAGTCCTCACCCGATATCCCACTCCTATGCTCCCTCAGGCCTTCCTCCAATCCGGCCATCATTCCCCCTCGCATTCGCCACTTCCACCAATTCAAATTTCAACCATTTCAAAAAAAAATATATTATAATAATAATATTATTATAATAGTTAAAATTTCAAAAAAATTATAATATTACATTTTTATTAGTATATTTAATAATAACTGTATTTATTATAATATATAATAATTGTTATTATTATTACATTTTTTTAATAATAATAATAATAATTATTAAGAATTTTTTTTTATTATATCAATTAATAATTGGATAAATCATTACAATTATTAATTACAAAAAAAAAGAGAAAAATAATAATAATAATAATAATTTTTTTTTTGAAAAAGAAAAGAAAAGAAAAAAGGTTATTTAACCTAATACGAAAAGAACAAAATCGAAGAAAAAAAAAGACAAAATCAAAGAAGACAAAGGAAGACTCCTTGGTCAAAAGAAGTCGAAGACCAGATTGAAGAAGTCAAAGAAGACTCCCTTGTCAAAATAAGTTGAGGCTATCTATCATCAGAGAAGTTAAAGTCAAAGGAAGACTCGTCAAAAAGTCAAAGACCCTCTATCATCGAAGACTATCTATCGCTGAAGAAATCAAAGAAAGACCATCTATAACCGAAGAAGTTAAGACCATGGAAGCCGGTTTGCGATTAGAAATAGAGGAATTAGAAGCCAAGTTAAAGCGTTATCGAAAAGACAACGAAGATTTACGCGATACGAATACAAAATTGTAAGTAATAGTTAAAATACAGAAGATAGAAGAAAAGTACAAGGAACAAAAAATTTCCAACCACAAAAATCATATAGAAAAATTATGTGCGCAAATGGAGGAATTAAAAGACGAAAACGATTTTGATCATAGATTGAAAAATCAAGATATAAAGAAAGAAATAAACGATTAGAAAGCGGAAATAATACGGTTGAAAAAAATCATTAGCGACAAGGATGAAGAACTAACGCAGATACGACATAAATTAAAAAGTCAAGAATCAGAGGTCGGCCAATGTCGACAACAGATAAAATTTGTTCAACAACAAAATGATGACTCTAAAAAGGCACACAATCTGGAGATTGCTAAGAGTAATAAAGCATTATCCAACAATTTAGAAGAAATATTTGGATTAAAGAACCATAATAAGACGTTAGTCACAAAAATTAAGAAGTTGAAAAATAGTCGGAAAGCAGAACACTCTACTGAAGACATTGAAGAAAAAATTCTAAACAAGCAAGAAGAAAATAGCTGCATCATAATTCATAACGACGATTTCAAGGAACAACTTAAGAAGTCTGAAGATGATAGAAAATCGCAAGTAGAATTGATTAAGAAGTTTCAAAATGATAACAGGCAGCTAGAAAACAAGTTGGAAAAGATACAGAACGGAACCTTAAAACCTCAAGGGACGAAAATACAACTTCCAGCTCAGATGAATGCTCAAAAGACGACACTCGTAAAAGAAAATGGCATTGTGAAAATTCCCTATCGACACCCCAACCTTAAAACCCGATATTCTAAAAGGTGGGAACTGTCGAAACATAATGAGACTAATATGACCAAAGCTCCTGATGACATATCAGTATGGAATTCCAACAGTCCACAACAAATCAATTTGGGATGGATTGATCCATCCACATATTAGAAGTTATGCTCTACACTAGGAAGTTCGTATCGACACGTATCGTTGGCTACAATGTCAGAAGGAATGATGCGACAACATTATAAGGCTTTGAGGACAAAGCCTTTCTAAGAGAGTGGCAATGTAACGAATATAAATTAGATAATAATTAATAGTCATTAGTAAAATTAATTAAAAGAAATGACCTTTCATATCAAGTGCCCAAGCCATATTTAAGGCGGGACATCATTGTAATCCTTTATCTATCCTATCATCATTTCATATATCATTTATCATGGCTTATTTAGTTTACCATATCTTTTGGTAAAGCTTTGTGTGAGCGAATGATTGTTCGCCTCACCCATGCGGTGTTTGTGTTTCTTGGGTAAGGTATTCCAGGATAAAGGTTTCCTAGAGTAGTTTGATAGAGTTGACCCATTGCTATATTATGATTACTCGGATATGTATAACCCCATGGGGGTTAGGCCCATACAGATGGTCCTCCCGCATGATGTTCCCATGAGGGTTGTCCCATGGCTAGTGTGAACTCCCACTCATATTATAAGTCATAAACGAAGGTGATCCTCAACCTAGATTTTGTCCACTAACTAAAGGTTCCCCCCCAGTTAGATTTTGTCCACTAACTAAGGGTTTCCCCCTAGTTAAATGTTTCCTACCAACCAAGGTTTTCCCTCTCACTTATGTTTTGGCCACTGACCATAGGTTTCCCTGAGGTCATATTTTGACCACTAACTAGGGGGTGACTTATGACCACACTTTGTTGCGAAGGTTGTGTTCCAGTCACAAAGTTAACAGTGGTTGAAGGTTGCCCCCTATTCATTGGGGTCAAAAGAGGTATAGAATCGACCAAATGTGAAATAGGTGGAAAAGATGGTTGGCCTGGTTCATAGAAGGTCATGTTGGGAACAACCATTCTCGGTGAAGGAAAAGTAAAAGAATGTATTGGAGAATGATGCTCGAGATTTTCTACTTCTGGGGGAAAAATCTGGTGCCTTACTCGTTCTCCAAGTATCCGTAAGCGAGATACGGTATCTTGAAGTGATATGAAAAACTCTTCGTTCGAGATGAGTCTAGTAGGATGTAGAGGTGGTGGTGTCTCCACAATTGGTGGTGAACCAAAATCAGAAATAAAATTCCCTAAAGAGGTTCCCCAAAATGAAGCGGTTGGAACAAAAGCAGTCACTATAGGGTCATCTGGAGGTCGAGTGAATATCCAATCGACGGTTCCAGGATGTCCTTCAAGTGAATGGTGAAAAGATGTGTCATGTGAAGGAGGTTATTCCACCACTAATGGTCCCATAGGGTCGGTGATGGGAGGATTTACAGGAGGAGAAAATCCCCCTTTGATTCAGTCATTGGAATTTCTTCTTCATGCGAACCAGTTGAAGTGGGTTGGTCCATATCTGCCCCTGTGCTTCCTTCCTCAATGAGAGGATATTGAAGTGTCAAGTTTTGTATTCTATGGGATCTCCTTAAGGGTTGTTTAACCATAATGGCTGATGAAAGTCTTCTCCTAAGAGTCTTCTAAAGAAAAACACACTTCAAGTCCTACTCAAGCTAAAGCCGCAAGCAAACTTATATGATAGGTGGGATTAAGAGCCGGATCCTCACAGGAGTGTCAAGGCATCGCAACTCGCGATATACCACAGGGTCCAACAGTAATACTCGGCCCAATATTTTAGAGCACTAACCAGGGAGGATTAGGACCGTACCCCTGACCGTATTACCCGACTACTTAACAATATGTCCGTAGTAGCTCCTCAAGTGTTGTTCTCTGTGTATTGCAACGTCAAGACGACCAATGGTTGAGTCATATGGTTTCAGGATCCTCCAATACGTAGTAGTGCTGTCTAATGCACAACCATTCAACATGATCCTTCCTATATACCATCGAGTACGTGAAGTACCTTTCTATATACCCGTAGGTACGTGAAAGGCCGTCCGATATACTGACTAGTACGTGGAAGAACTACAATCCCCCAGGATGCAGTGCATGCAAATAACAACAACTGCTATGTTTAAAGACGTCGGAACATGTATCTAACCTACCACACGAATTTCTAAAGGTTTTAACTTAGACTAGCGCTTGATTTGATCTTGTACGGTTAAGCGGATGCATGAATCGTAGACTCGAAGCAATATGCATGGATAAGCTAAATGAGATGCAAGTATTTGTATTTTTCGATGAAAAGTATCTAAGGAAAGGAGAGAGATCTTTCTTCTTTTGTTTGAAACAATCGAAATCTACCCTAAAACACAACACTATCCTTTCACTTTTCTTCTTAAGCAAAAGCCAAAAAACACAAGCAAGTGACACTCTCTCAATCAAATCCAATGATAACAAAAATAACACCAAAGCAAATAACTTTCTTTTTGTTTTTCTTTTGCAAAATAGATTTGATGAAGGAAATCAATAATAAAAGAACAAGGAAGCCTTCTAATTTGCCAAAAAACTCAATTTGGAACAAGAATCAAAGAGTTAAAAGGATAATTTAAATTTTAAAGATATTTGAGAATATGTACTAATTGTTAAAAATACTTGAAAATGTAAACTTCACGATTGTTATAAGAATTCTTCCTTTTCCAAAGATCAAAAGGAAGAGAACATATAAAATTCTTAAGTCTTTCAAGTCTTTCCAAACAATTACCTAATATCTAAAAAATGTATTTTCTTAGAAAATCAAAGCATTACGCTTCAAAGATGAGAAGAATGAAATCCCAATACTTTTAAACGCTATGACCAATCAGATCTAAATATGACTATGCTCACTTAAAGAGAGTTCTGCAACTTTGAAAACAAAAAGTATTCACCAAAACAATCAAACTCAACGATGGAAAGATCCAAACCACATTCACACTAGCAAAAGTTGGTATGACGACACACTTTCGGAAGTTTACAGACTTGAAACATAGCAGATGAGAGGCTCCTACAGGTCCACACGACTAGTCATGCTCGCAAGAGAATGAACTCACTCAATGCAAAGCAAGTGACCGCTTGACTACAAAGACTCCACAAGAAACCACACTACTCCAGATTTAAAGAATGAAAGCAGGAACAAAGATCTGGGGGAGACACAAACTCTAAAGATGACCAGGTCCAGGTATGAGCAAGGATCACTACAAAATTTTGTAGTGCGACGCGATCTGCTAGCAGAGAAACGTGCGTCTTTCTGGATCGACACGGTTTAATACACATCCTAGGCGCATCGATTGCGCTTTATAGGACAAAGGTAAAGTGCGTTGAGCTCCTAAGGAGCGAATTTTTCAAAAATAAAAACCACACCACTGCTAAACTCAACAAATCTAAGTGGGCCTAGGATACCCGGACTATTCTGGATGACCTAGTTACTCTATAAAGGCGGATCCAAATCAAAAAGTGACTCGATCTACAAGAAATCAGAGCAAAGAAAAGAGATAGATCTGAGGAGCAAAGCTCTCCCTAGCAGAGTTGCTAATTTTGTTATAGGATTTTCTCGATCAATGCAGACAAAGATCAAGGTCCCTAGTCTGAATAGTTTAGGTCTTGAACAAAATGGAAAAATTTATACAAACTTTCACCAAGGTCAATGCAATAATAACAATGGATGAGTATAGGAGATATATACCACTGATATAACAGTCGTTGTAACAATGCAAGAGTAGCTACGATCCAACTTCATGCGCAAAAGAACCTACCAAAGATTGGAATGAGACAACAACAAGTGAAATATAAATGATATAATTACCTATGCGAGTGACCAAGGAATCTTACAATACACCATTAAGAACATCAGATGTTTGGGAAAGAAAATACAATTGTATTAACATAGATAGAAAGAGATTACAACCGTTTAGGCCTTGGTGTCGTAGCTTCCTTCCAACGAGTTCTTCTTGCTCCAACAAGTCACTTCCACCTTGAATACAAGAGTCTAGTAGTCTAGAGTAATTCCTCCAGCATTTGTAATGTCCCCATTTTGACCCCCTTTGTATAAAATCGTAAATGATGTGAATATTGTAAGTTAATCATGGTGAGGAGCTCAAGGCCAAGGCCCCACCGTTGATTTAGCATTTTGTATCGGCAATTAAAAATAGATGCCTATGGTTCTTGTGCGAGATGGGCACAATGTAAATAAGACACCATGTAAATACGAATTTTAATGGAAAAACCCACAACCGGCTATGCAATGCAACAAAAGAGATGGGGCATGACTTTACAAGGAATAGGGAGGGAAATTATTCAAACCCTTGAGCCAAGGGTAATAATCCATGTGTCAATGGGGAAACCCATAAACCACCAACTACCATTTTTGTCTCATGCACCCAATCATTTAATTCTTCCAAGGAATTGGTTGGGGCAGTTAATGCCTTGGGAATGAAAGAGTATGGCAGCCAATTTCGTGCATGGGCAAGCCATCAACTTGGAAAATCGTGTTTTTTCTTGTGGGGCAAGAAACCACCCACGAAATGGTGTCCAAAGCCATTCTAAACAGGCAGCCTTTGATCATTTCACGCAGTGGGAGTTAGCTGGGGTCTTTCCATATACGTTTTTCATCAAAATCCTCCATTTTTCCATGCCTGGGAGTCGTTTTTGCATTACATAACAGTTGGGAGAGGAAGGCCACGAATTGGGGACTATGAGGGAGGTCGTTTTTGCCCTCAATGCCCAAGGACGTTTTTCTAAAAACGGATTGACTCCCCAGGGTTGTTTCCCAACTTCCCATTTCGTTTTTGTGGGTTCCCACGTTTTTCTGAGTTAGCTGAAAACCCATCTCATGCATCTCACTGTAAAAACGTTTTATCTTGCCCCATAATGGTGTTCTGCTGTTGTGTGCATCCTCGTTTTTGGTTTGAACCTGTGAATTGAAGTTTGGAGTGGTAGTGGGTAGAAGTGGCTTGATAAACCTAGTGGGGGAGGCAACCTCTCAAGAAGATCAAGAGGGCTTTGGTTACTCTTCTATGCATACCCTGAGAGCACTAGATAGGGAAGGTATGGCTTGAGGGACTGTACAGTAGTGAAAAGAATACTTCCTTGTGCTGGGTGTGTAGGTATTGTGGGTGCCAAGCTAGATAGATCTTGCAAGGTTATCCCTAGCTCTGTGCTGGAGCTCACTAGCTTAGCAACTCTTCCTTTCCATCTCCTAGCAGCCTGATAAACCCAATTGTAGATTGGCTTGGCTCATCTTGGTGTATGCTTGGCTATGTGTGAGTCTGCTGTTCCCTGGTTCCTTGTAGAGATCATGCCCAGCTCGGGGGTGGCAGTGGTGCTGAGAGATTGAGGAGCACACTGGCCTACGGTTGGGTGGAACGTTGCAGTTGCATAGCCAGTTGCGTGGGACTACTTTTGTATAAGATAAGTATTCTCTTGTGTTAATTTGGCAATTATCATTTGATGAATAATGGAATGAATGCTAGGTGTGCTATTGAATTAAATTCCGTTGTGTTTTTCTTATGATTATACATTCCATACGTCTTTTATATGTTTTTAAAAAGTTTATGCATACCATATGATCTTTTATAATTCTGCCAAGGTCTCTATTTAATGACTGTCACAGAATGCTGAATGTATGTTAGATATCAGCATGATTTACTTTATCTCTGTTGTGTTCTATAGCATGCACATGTACATGTCCTTGTATCAATGAGTTTGATTTTAATGAATATAGGGCTAATTGCCCGGATTGAGCACTATGATCCTCTCTATCACGCTGGTATGATAGAGGGGACATTACAACATTTACCTACTACCAATCTTCCTCCTTTCACCCAGGGCCCAAGAGTTCATTTTATAGGACAATGTGGAAAATGAGTGGTTGATAAAAGTATGGTGAATGGATGAGATATGATCTCCCTCAATGGTGGAAGTTGATCTAGATCCACAACAATAGGAGAGAAAGGTGATGATTTGAGATTTCGCTCTAGAAGCTTCTCGAAAACCTAGTTTTTTTCCCGTGGAGACATCGATGCGGCTTGTAGTGGAGCAACCTGCGCCAAAGGGGATCGATGTGGGTTGACAACGAAGCAGAGTGCGTCGATGGAATTTGATGCGTGTTGCTAGCAAAGCAAAGTGCATCGAAGCCACTAAAAAGTCAAGTTGCAAGGCAAACTAATCCGAGTTCATTCACCATGAAAGTGACTTCAGGGATCGTGGCAAGTCAATATCCCGGGGTTTTGCATGAGCGACAAAAATTCCGTGTAACAGGGGGGCTTGCCTCTCTTGGCATACACTACCAAGAAATACTATAGTAAGGAGTTCTGCAACAAGAAGTTTTTAATTCTAGCATGAAGAAATTTAGAGATTACAATGGTTATAGATCTCTATACAACGATCTTCCTCCAACTTATTCTCTAATGTGTAACTCTCTAACATACATCTAATATCTCCTCCTTGTATTTATATATGCATCTTGCATTTCATAAGAGGGAAATAGGTTGCAATGGATAAAATCCAATCCCTAAACAAGTGGATCCATGATCCAAAAATATGTGGATCTACAACCAACACATGATTCCATAATATGTGGATCTACAACCAACACATGGTTCCATAATATGTGGAACTACAACCAACACATGTTTGACTTAGCTGAATGTTGTTTGGATCATTACTCATGTTCTTGCTTTTAACTTAAAGTGGCGAATGTTGAATTAATGTAACTTCAAAGAATATTCTACTTGTACTTTATTATTGTATATCCGTCGGAGATGTTTTACCTTCGTTCAGGGATGTCATTATTATATTTGGTCATGTAAAAGTCATGAGGTAAAACCTCCATTGTAAGTCGGGTCGTTAGTACCCAAAATAATGTAATATAAATATTAATTGAGTCTTCCTAGAGAGGTTGGCCCAGTCAAGTTAAGTGAGGCCGACCTAGTTAGGTTAAAGGTCAAGTGAAAAGTAAAGTATAAATAGAAGGAGTCTTTCCTTCATTTGTACCATTCACTCACTCATGCATTGCACATTAGAGGAGAGAGGAAGTTTGCGAAGGAGGAGGAGGATTGGCTTGGCTCTAGAGTTTGGGTTTTTGTCTCTCTTCTTTGTGAGACTTGTTTTTGGGCATTGTAATTTGGTAATCTATATTGAGGAAGTTCTTGCTGGGTTTTCTTCCCTTGAGGGTTTCCCACGATATATTGTTGTGTACCTTGTGATTGTGTATCTTTCAGAGAGCCTTGTTATGCTGATATTATGAAAATGTATTAAATGTTCATGAAGTTAGAATTTAGTCGTTAGTAGCATATAATCTTAACAACGAAATCATTCCAACCTACCAGATTTCTAGGAATTGCATCTATAGGAATTCCGGTAGTCACTCACTACCAAAATTCTAGGAAAATCATTAAAATATGTTTTAAGATCTCACCCAAACAACCCTTTTTTTCATTTTCTTAGAATTTTGCTTGTGTCTTACTCAAATAATCATATTCTACACAAAACTCATGTCTCAATTTTTTTTTATTTCATCTTCATTTTCTCACAAATGATGTGGAAGTTGGCCTCTGAAAATTGCCACCTACAGGAATTCCATTACTCACACGATTTGCAACTCCGGTAGTCACACGGCTCTGAAATTTTGGTAGTCACTATTTTGCAACTCCGGTAATTACTGCAAATGACCGAAACCTGCTACAACTTGACGAGTAAGTTAGGACATAACAAATCCTATTCCAAGTAACCATCAAAACATGGGAAATCAAACATTTCAATGTTCACATGTCTAATGAAGCATGGAAGGAGTGAGAATGACCAAAGTATGATAATATATGGCAATGGAATGATAAATAGGTGAAGGATAAAACAAAGTGATAATATAATAGGTTAAATGGCATTTAAATACATGTTAAAACAAAGGCCCAACTTCCCCACACTCAAGACTCAAGTCTTTATATGTCCTCATGCAAACAAGGATAGGAATAGATGAGTGCTAACTAGATTACACATGTTTCTTTTCTCTCATTCTTTATATGTCCTCATGCAAACAAGGATAGGAATAGATGAGTGCTAACTAGATTACACATGTTTCTTTTCTCTCATTCTCCTTTTCAAAAAGATGATAAAGAACCTGGCATGTACATTTGCTTTTTGATTTTCGAGGCTAAGAGTTGTTCTTGTTCTCATTTGATATGTTTTTTGCAAGGCAAGGAGGAATGGCATAATGAGACCCGACATACATTTACGGAATTCAAGACTTGAATGGGAAAGAGTTTGTTTTGTACTTTGCTTACAATTTATTATTGTCATAATCTAGTGGATGATGATGGATGAAAAATGAAAAAGGTAAAGAATACTGGATGATGATGGATGAAAAATGAAAAAGGTAAAGAATAATGGAATATGGATAAAATGTGGAGGATTGGATAAATATGATAAAGAACATAACAAGGTGTGATTTCCCAAGCTAGATGACTTAGAGATAGAAATGCTTACCCAATTTTACCTCTTGTGATGCATGATGATCTAAGAGACGAGCAAAACACTATTGGATGCATGATGTGGAAGAAGATCAATTGAAAACCAACTGAAAGCAGCCCATACTGTCAAACTAAAAATTCCAGTAGTTGCTAGGCATGTTTGCTACTCTGTCAAGCTACCAGAAATCTGAAGAAACCATTTCTACAAATAATGGCATGTTGATGGATGCCTGGAATAAGTCCACTAATGCTGCTTGTACCATCACTAGCAGAAAGTGCCAATATTTTGCACAGTGATATGCCTTCCCCAACATGCACAATATTCGCCACTGTCCCAACTCGCTGCCCATATATCCAATTTAAATACAAGGGAAGAGACTTAGTCCCCACAATTTGAATATTAAACAATCATTTGCTAAAAGAAGGGATACTCATGATAGTGAAATAAATACAAACAAGTTCATGAATAAAATTCATGAAGTTGATCCCTTCAAGCAGGAAATGGGTGCACACAACAAATTTAAAAACAATTTTTTCTTCAAAATGATATTCATACACATATGAGATATTCCCCTTTGTATATTGATGGTTGTCATGTTTTGATAGCATAATTTTTACACATCCATGCATATTGGAATCAAACGTTGATTAAAATAGAGCAGATTGCTTCAAACATATATGTGCTTGCGTATGGCAAAATAAGAGTTCCAGATCTCATATCTCTTTCAATTCGCTTCATTTTTCCTGCAAGAACAATAAGTGTCTCTTGTAGATCTACATTTTTATTTTCTGAAAAGCGTAAGGCATCGACCTCCTCTCCACTGGTGATTTCAATCATATATATATATATTTGTAAGAACAAACGAATCCGTTGCTAATAGATAGCATCAAACCCTCTACGCTGTGGAGTTGAAATGTAGTCAAAGAATGGTTACAACTGTTCAAATTGCATTGGTTAATCTTGGTGTTCCCTTCTTGGAAATCATGACAAAGATAGGCTTAATTTGTTGGATGTTGATGAGGAGGGGGGTCGACTTTGATTGCAAGCCTTTGCTACTAATTTGAGCCCAAAATAAATCGATTTCTGAATTAAATGAAACTAACTTGCTAACTTTGCTATTTTCATGGATCTCAACCAACTACATTCCAAATATGAACATAGAGGTTATGCGAACATCGAGGTGAGTGGATCAATGCATCCAAGATGTGGATCACGTACAAAGAAGGCTGATTGCTTGTTCTTGGGAAATTTCATGACTGAGAAGCATGAAATCATGATTTCGAATTTTCGTGTATGAATCTCCTTCCTATAACTTGACTCTGACTAATCCTTTAAGCGCGGGTTCCCAGGCTTGATGTCGATGGTGGAACCAAAAGAATAGGAAGGTAACCATCTAGATGTGCTTATGAACAAAACAATGTTTTCATTTTTCATCCTAGAGTGGCAGAAAAAGTTGAACCAACGAACCCACAACCGGATTTTCACTTACAGGAATTCCGGTAGTCATTGCAAGCCTACGATTCCAGTAGTCACTGGTCTGCAACTAGAATTATGCTACGCTGATGGACTACTAGAATTGGGAATTACTGTAGTAATGTGATCTTCTGCTAAAGCTGATGGAATACCAGAATTGGGAATTCCGGTAGTAATATGTTGATAACACTGATGTACTACCAGAATTTCTAAAGATGTCCATCTACTGCATAAATTTGAACTATCACTAGAATTCTACAAAAAAAAAATCCAATCCATCTAAAGATGCTACGAGAGTCACAAGGAGTGATGGATGCTACTGAAATTTGGTCAGAACTTCTAGCATTTCAAAGTCTAAATCATGAATGTTGAGAATTAATACTATGTACCTCTGAAGTTGAAACAAGTATTGCTGGTACTGTTGCTTAGAAGGATGAAATCTGAAAACCAGTTTCTGAACTGGACTGAATGACCTATGTTTTATTGTTGGAACAAGGCTGCTAAATTGAAGGCCCGAAGCTTCTTTTGAATCTGAAACTAGGGAATCAGAAACTCTGTTATAGGGAAAGATACTACAATGGGAATGGAATTCGGGCCTTTTTATTTTCAAAATCAAAGAAATCAACAACTATTGTGTATTGTGTGTGAGATGTAACCATAAAGTCTTTAAGCATTCCAAACATGTGGTACAATTCTTGACATGCAAATGAATGTGTTGAAGTCGAGCATTGGAAGAAATCATTGGATTACTGACCATTGATGTATGCCATTAACAAATCTGAGACAACTCACCATTGATGTCAATGAGTATTAAGATACCTTAGTACATCCTACTAGCTACAAATAAAGGACTTGAAGCTGAGTCACCTGCAGGATCAGACGATCAGGGGACATTGATGTATTCTCATTGTCATCAATGAGAGAGCCTAGCATTGATGCATACAAATAAAGGAGTTGAAGCCGAGTCACCTGCAAGATCAGACGATCAGGAGACATTGACATTGATGTATTCTCATTGTCATCAACGAGAGAGCCTAGCATTGATGCATGCAAGCCTCAAGTTACTGTATAAAAGTATCTAGCCCTGAACCCAGATAATGTGCTAAGGTTGATGGGTCAAGACTTGTTCGCAGGAGGGCCATACTGAATCCTACATCAACTAACATGAATACAAAATAGTTTTGAAGAAGAATGATTTGAAGGACCAACAACATGAAGCATAATTTATTGAGAACTTTTCCAGCTAATAACTTGGTTTTCAAGCAAAGATCGTGTCTAACTATGCCATAATCGTGGTTTTCACAGTTAGACTTGTTTTTCTATTTATTATTTATTTATTTATTTATTACACTATTTTACCCTACATAGAAAAGGAAAACCTCCTCTCATGTGTAGGAATAATTCCAATGGAGCCATGTGTATAACATGATTACAAATATACTCATTTTCATGTTTGAAAAATATGCTTTGATAAATACCAGAATATGAGGAACCAATTAATCTGACTAATATGATGCCAACAGATGTTGGAGAATGAAGTGGTGCTTTGGCCTAATAACCGTCTAGAACCATTCTTCAATGTAGTCACTCATTCCTTGGTTTTCTTCTTCATCAGTATTGACTTGAATGTCCTCGTTTGTCACACTCTATAGATCTTTGAGGATTTGGCTCTTGCACAAAGGAAAACTTGCAAGGGATTCTTCAATCTCAGGTTCCAATGTCTTCTCTCATTCAAATGTTGTCCATGGTTCTTTGGTCTCCCATGCAGAGTGGCAAGCATAATCAAATAAGACTTCTAGATCTACTTGTTGTAATATTTGGCTCATGGAACTTTTGCTCTTCTATCTCTCCTTGAGATGCAGATATGTCTCCAATTGCTACCAGAATTTGAGAAAGTTCTTGGATTAGCAAATTCTTGAACATTCTAAAATACTTCTGGCTAGTTGATAGTCCATGTCTTGCACATAGATTAGTGTATGGGGTTCTTGCAGGATCATTTTTTTTTAAGAAACAAATGAAATCTCGCAAAAAAACATACACAAAGCAAACTTCAAAGCAAAAATTCATAAACCTCAAGAGCAATCATGTACTCAAATGCCCTCATGCTACTAGAACCTTGCTATCACCAAGTCATTTGTTGACATGAGTGAGCTTCTTTCTTTCCACGAATCAAACCAAAATAAATCAAATTGTACTAACATTATTCAGACTTAGCGAGATAGCATACTCTCTATAATGAATGCTTAGGTTCTTACCTCTTGTCTTACCATCACTATCTCACTACATCTGGAATATTAGCACAAAGAAAATTTTATATGCAAAAATAGAAAGGAAAAATGGAAGAGCTTAAATCAATTTATCAATGCCTAATCCCTTTAGCATCTCCCCGGTAACGACGCCAAAATATTGATCAATTTAATTGCTTAAATTGATGACATAAATTATTAATCCAGGATATTCATAAACTGATGAAATGCCGACAAAATATATGCAAAATTAGGTGAGATCTAGGCTAAGAAAACTAAATTTGAAGGCAATGTATTTAACCAAGCACTTCCAAAAATTAAATATGAAGTTCTCAAGTGTTTAATTCTCAAGTCCTGTAACCAGCTGCATTAACAGCTAACTCAATAACTTATCCATTTCCTGTAGATTAGTCAAATGATTAAGTTAAACACATATGATCAAAACAACAATGGATAAATCAAAATAGAGGATCTTGTTGTTGTAGGTTCGAGTCCTATGGTATTTCAACTACTGCAGGATCTTTGGGTTGACATGCTCACAATATCTCTGGTGCACACCACACTCAACTAGTTACATAAAGGTAAGAATTAAAGAGCAGAAATGAATGAACAATAACATCATAAATAAGGTAACCAAGAACTCAAGAAAGCAATCAAACTACAAAAATGAAATACATAAAGGTAAGAATTAAAGAGCAGAAATGAATGAACAATAACATCATAAATAAAGTAACCAAGAACTTAAGAAAGCAATCAAACTACAAAAATGAAATAAGAATAGCTAACACACAATTAAATCTAGAAATTGCAAAAAATCAAATATTCCTATGGAAATATTTGGGAAGCATATACCAGAGAGAGGGGACCCTGCCTCTATTAACATACACTACTAAGAAAGACTACAGCAAGGAGTTCTGCAACAATAAGTTCTTTATTCCAACATGAAGAAATTAAGAGATTATAATAATTATAATTCTCTACACAATAATCTTCCTCCAACTTATTCTCTAATTTGTAACTCTCTAACATAGATCTGATACATCCTCCTTGTATTTATATATGCATCTTGCATTTCATAAGAGGGAAATAAGTTGCAATGGATAAAGCCAATCCCTAAACAAGTGGATCTACAACTAACACATGATCCCAAAATATGTGGATCTACAACCAACACATGCTTAACTTAGCTGAAGATTGTTTGGATCGTTACTCATTTTCTTGCTTTAACCTTGAAGTGGCGAAATCATTCCAAACCTATTGGATTTCCAGGAATCACATCTACATGAATTTCGGTAGTCATCGACTACCGGAATTCTAGGAAAATCATAAAAATATATTTTAAGATCTCACTCAAACAACCCTTGTTTTGCATTTTCTTAGAATTATGCCCACCATACCCACAAATAATCATATTCTTCACAAAACCCATGTCTCAGAATTTTTTTATTTCGTATTCATCTGCCCACAAATGACATGGCAAGTTGACCTCTGAAAAATGTCATCTACAAGAATTCTAGTAGTTACATAGTCTGCAATTCCGGTAGTCACACGGTTCTACAATTTTGGTAGTGAATGCAATTCCGGTAGTCACTGGTCTGCAACTTCGGTAGTCACTGTAAATGACCAAAAATTACTACAACTTTAAGAGTAAGCAAGGAAATAACAAATCCTACTCTAAGTAACCATCAAAACATGGGAAATCATCCATTTTAGTGTTCACATGTCTAATGAAGCACGTAAGGAGTGAGAATGACCAATGTATGATAATATATGGCAATGTAATGATAAATAGGTGAAAGATAAGGATACACGATAAGATAATATGTTAAATAGATATTTTAAAAATGTAAAACCGATGCTCAACACATCTCTTGCAGAATATCCAGAATTCCATCTCTTGGTTCGAATGGACATTGTTCTCACATATATTCAGAGAGTTAAACGTCCAAGCAGACAAGCTCTCCAAACAGGCTCTTCAATTGAAGGAAGGATCTTTCACATTCTATGAATACTTTGAAGGTTTTGAACGCTAATCTATGGAATTTCATTTATAATATTTTGTATTGTTGGATCCAAAAGAGAGGAGAATGCCTCTGACATGAGTTTTCAACATATTGATATGGCAGCAATGATATATATGCCGAATGAAGGATACAAGACGCAAGTATTTTGTAGTGCAAACATGAGCATAGGTTGTTTTGATAAAAGTTTTGATGGATAGTTGTTTTTGTTTCAGATATGATGGATAGTCCTCCTAGTCTTTATATGAATAAAAATATTTTTTCTTCCTAGAAAAAACGGAAAAATAATTTTAAACTTCCAAAATAAGGATTGCATTTTAAACAACCTATCATGTCAAGACTCCCAACTCTTAAGTGTTAAACAATAGATGAGGATGGATGTACATTGTGATTAAGATTCAAGGTTCACACCCACGACTCTATTCTTCTTGGTTCTCATCTATTCCCAAATACAATTTACCATTCCACGACATTAAATCCATCACATAGTTCATGTCCACATAATCCTACCACCATATTTGCATATCCACTATTTTAAGTGTCACTCAACAAAAACTTAAAGAAAAAGCTTGGAAACATTGTCTTTTTTAATACCCACTTGAATAAATGTGTTATGAGCATTGTCAATCCTTGTAAATATGAGAATTGACATCTCATTCATTGTCCATACTTAATGTGTTAAAATCCCACCTTCTCCATAATGTCATTCAATTTGTTATCTTTACCTATGTTTTTTGCTTTGCAAAACACCAAAACAATTAGTCATCGGCTATAGGTGTAAATTGTTATGGGATAGGAAACTTATTAGTGAGATTAGTTGTAAATATGCAGCTTAATGATAGTTTTGAAGTGCAAATAATAGACATCAAGTGAACTGAAGGAAATGAGGTTGTCTCTCTTTCTTCATGTTTGAATATTCTATCTCTCTATAGGTATGTAACATGTCGGTTCATATTTTTTTTTGCATTGGTAATGCTATGTGTGTGATATGTGATTATAACTTTGGTGTCTAATATCTGCTTAGTATTTGAGCACATTTGACATTGGCCTCTTGACCACTTATGATCCATATGGACATTGATGGCCATCAACCTAGTCCATTGGCTCGAAACACAATTTTCCATCTTGGACGCAGTTTGTTTTATGGTTTTTTGGGTCTTGAACTTCCGGGGCCATTTTGAGGCCCTAAATGACGCTTTTTTGGCAAGAAAACACCTAGTAGATAGCCCTTGGCTATGTACTAGATTGTTCGGAAAGTGTACTTGGCTAGACCTTCCTGACAGGTTACCAAGCGCCCCAAATAAAGATCAGATGTAAAAGTAACACCTCCAGGAAGTTGACATATCAACTAACCACAATGGGGCCCACATCCTCTTGGTGTTTCAGTTTATAGTTTTGGATGTTTAGGGTTTTCTCATTTATGCTTTATGTTAAAATGCCCTTTTGGCCTCATTGTAACTTAGTCCTGTGAATGCATGTAGCTATCAAATCTCTTCTTAGAGATAGGCTGCCACCATTCTAGCGAGTTCATTTCACTTTGCATTTGTTTACAGTTCCTACACATTTCCTCCATTAATAGAAAATGAGTATTAATGTATCTTTGTGTTTATGCCATATTTATGTGCTTCATTCCGTTCCCTCGTAAATGTGGATAAGTGGTATCACAACAGTATTCTCTTATTTGTTTCTCTATGCATGTAACCAATGAGGTCAGGGTATAAATATTTGGGACTCGAGTTACTTGAGCCCATGAAAGACCCTCCTTGATGACATAGAGGTTTCCCATGGTGAAAGAAAAGAGAGACGAGGGAGCAAGATATCCTATTAAGCTATTGCTCAAGGAATCCCTCACATGACAGAGGGGCGATATGATAGATAATTTTTCCCAAATCCTTTGATGATTTCCGACAACAACAAACATGTCTTCATCAAGCGACCACTTTGGAGGTGCCCCCCCTTCAAGGTACAAGTTAATTTTGATATTCCCATATTTGAAGGTTAGATAGATGCAAATGCTTTGGAAAAATGGTTAAATCTTCTAGAAGGGTATTTTTCTGTCCACAATTTTTTTGATAGGGAAAAGGTCACCTTTGTGCTCCTTAAGGTTGTTCCCCATGCCAAAAATTGGTGGGAGGATTAGTGTGAGAAAAACTCCATAGAGGAATCTGAAATGATGGGTCAATCTAACTTGGGCCTCTTTTATAGATGTTGCCAAGGAACAATATTACCCTGTGGGAAACTATGATGACCATTGAATGAGATGGACCACACTGCATCAGGAGAGGGACAAAACAGTGTTGGAGTTCACAAATACCTTCCATACCTTGCGCACCAAGCTGGGTATCAAAGACTTCGAGCGACAAATGGTTCTAAAATATTGTGGGTGTCTACATAGGTAGATCAAAACAAAAATGGAGTTTATGGACATCTCGTCACTAAGAGCCACTTATTGTTATGTTGTCAAAATTGAGCCAAAATTGAAGTAGAGGAATAAGCAGGAGTTTGGATATGTGAATGTGGCACAACAAAAGTAGGGAAAAATCAACCCTAGTCCACAGAACAAACGGAAAAGCAAGGATGGACAACCTTTGTACAACCAGCTTAAGCTACAAGCAAATAAGGGTAATGGGAAGACGAAGAAAGACATTGGGTAGCCGTGCAAGTTCCATAAAATCCCCTAGCACAATACTGATGAATTTCGCTCAAAGCAGTCATTGGTGGCCAAGCTGAAATCCTTAGAGTCAGATCCAAGCTTTGACTCTAATTTAGATCCATATAAGGGGAAGTAGATCATTGATGCAAAACCTAGTGCCACAGTCACTACCACCAAGGTCCATCCTAGCGAACTAGAGGAGCCGGAGGAAGGTGAGCACCTTTTCACTCACATATGTGGGTAAAGGGTGCTACGCTGCATTTCATTGTTGATATCATAGTCCAAAAGAACATCATCTCAGTAGAGGTCATCAAGCGATTGGATTTTCTGATGACACCACACTTGCAACCATACAACATCGAGTGGCTCAACTATGGACGAGATCTCCACATCATCCAACAGTGTTGCATGTCCTATGGCATCAAGCCCTTCAAGGATGAGGTATTGTGTGACACTTTCCCTCTTGAATTTTGTAATGTTCTTTTAGACCAACCATATAGGTGGAAATGTCATGCTGTATATGAGGCTACACCTCGTAGTGTCATTATTACTTTGGGAAGACAACTATATAGGATACCAAAGGTACCTCCACCTACTGCAATCTCTTTGATCTCCATTAAGTACTGTAAGAAGGTCATCTCCCAGGTTGGAAAATTTGTCCTCTTCATCATTCATTCTCATAGTTAATGGAAGGTTGTAGCCACATTTATGGCATCCTCACACGGCCTTTCTACATAGCAGAAGCAAGTGGAAAAATTAATGGAAGAATACTGAGAGCTCTTCACCTCACCAATCAGGGTGCCTCTGCACTATCTAGTTAAGCTTTCAATTGATATGATACCCGGCTTGCCTTACCTAATGGGCCCATATATCGATGCTCTCTCCTGCAGAATGAGGAAATTAAGTGCCATATTCATAAGTTGCTCCAAAAAGGGCACATTTGACCCAACTCCTCACCCTGTGGAAGCCCAATTGTGCTTACGCAAAAGAAAGATGGGACTTGGCGACTCTACATTGATTATAAAGCTCTAAACAAAATCATAGTTAGGAACCAATACCCAATTCCATGGATTGACGACCTTCTCGAAAAACTCAATGAGTTCAAATACTTTATCAAGATTGATATGAATTCCATCTACCACCAAGTCTCCATAGAATCGATTGATGTATGGAAGACTGCTTTCAAGTCTAAAGAAGGTCTTTTTGAGTGGCTTGTAATGCCCTTTGGCTTGACGAATACCCCAAAAAATTTCATGAGGATGATGGACAACATCTTGAATCCTTTCACCAATTCCTTTGTGTTTGTATATCTAAATGACATCCTCATCTTTAGCAAAAGTTGAGTGGAACACTTATAGCACATTCAGCAGGTCCTTCACACTTTGCAACAACACAAGCTATATAATAACTTAGAGAAATGATCCTTTGACCTGACCAAGGTCCAATACCTCAGATACATTGTTGATGAGCATGGTGTGCATGCTGATCCATCCAAGATCCAAGTCATTCGTGACTATCCATCCCCGACAACACTAACCAAGCTTGGGAACTTCTTAGGCCTTTCCAACTTCTATTGCAGTTTCGTGTTGGGATTCTCCCATATTGCATGGCCCCTCATCCAAGTGAGCAAGGGTGGTTGCAAATTCAAATTTGGGTGGTACAAGTCACAATAGAAATAATTTGATGATCTAAAACATTGTTTATGCTTAGCTCAGGAACTTTCCTTACTTGATCTACAACAACCTTCTGAGATTGAGACAGATGTTTTAGACTACATTGTGGGTGCTATCCTCACTCATCACAATCATCTGGTGGCCTATCATAGTTAGACACTCTTAGATTCCATCCTTAAGTACCCCACCTATGACAAAGAGATGTATTCCATTATGCAAGCCTACCGCCAATGGAACCATTACATGTTAGGAAGGGAGACAATCATCCATACAGATCACAAGCCTCTGCAGTTCATGCAAACACAAGGCAAATTATAGAATGACCTCCATCAAAAGTGGTACACAAACATGTAGTAGTTTAACCTCAACATTAAATATAATAAAGGGAGCAACAATCGTGTTGTTGAATACCTTAGTCGACCTCCAGTTGCAACACTGACCACAATTCTCAACTCTTGCGGGCATGAGACCTCTAGGTAGTCCCAAATCTATGATAGTAATTCAGACACCTCTACGGCCTACCGGATGTTGGGATCAGGCAAGGCTATTACCAAATTTCATATGTAGGATGGACTGTTATGCCATCTGGGTCATCTTTGTGTTCCTTCAAGTGAGCATCCGAAGTTGATTTGGGAATCCCACTATAGTCGGGTGGACGGAAACTTTGGCGTGGAAAAGACAATAGAGTTCCTACAAAAGTATTTCTATTGGTGAAATCTCTGCCAGGATGTCACTAAAAATCTCAAATCTTGCACTACTTGCTCCATCGTCAATCCAACCATTAAAAAACAAGGACTCTGCATCCCTCTACCTACTTCTGATAGGTCCTAGGAATCCATCTTGATGGACTACATGTCAGGTCTTCGTTCGACTAAGCATGCAATTATTGTGTATTCATGATTGTTGATCGGTTCTCTAAGATGGCCATTATCATGGACTGCAAGAAGAGTATCACAACTAAATCCATTGCCGAGTCCTTCTTCAAGTGTGTGTGGGTACATTTTGGAATCCCATAGACCATCATCTCAGATAAGGACAACAAGTTCTTAAGTACATTTTTGTTGAGCCTCTCGTCACTACTGGACACCAAGCTCACCAATCCATCGCCTTCCAACCCCAAACCGATGGAAAGACAAAGGTCATTAACATGATTATTATGCACATCCTGTGCATGTATAACTCCAAGCATCCACACACATGGGATGAGAACCTTCCTTATGTTCAACACAGCTACAATGGAGCCCTCCATAACCCAACCGACCATGACCATTTTCGAGTGAGCCTAGGATTTCAACCATTGAACCCATTGATGCAGCATTGCCCTTTGTGCCCACACAAGAAGAATCCTCCCATACTCAATCGAAGGTTGATAAAGCCACCAAATTCATAGAACGGATTTAGCACATCCACTAATATGTCCATGATATTTTATAGAAAGACAATGCTAAGTACAAGCACCTCCATGATCAACAAAAGGTTCCACACAAGTTTCAGGTAGGAGACAAGGTTTGGTTGTATTTGCAGAAATAACACCTTATAGGAACCCATCGAAAGATGCGTCCACTTCACTATGGGACTTATACCATCACAAAGGTTGTGCGTGACAATGCTTTTGAATTAAGTATTCCCCCTTTCCTTGGCTTGCACCTAGTATTGATTGTGGACCTCCTTCAACCATAGTTTCCACCACTGTTGGACACATTAGAGGTGGTAGAGTAGATGACACCTACAAATCTCAACCTTGAATATGTACAACAAACCACCACTTATAGGATCATGGAAACATAGGTTAAGGGAACTCGCAAATAGAAGCTCCAACTCTATTGGGTTGTTAAAGTAGGGCAGCTCCTACACCAAGGCAAGTGGCTCATAGAATGTCAAGTTCAACTACAATTTACCCATTTGATGGTGGAAATCAACACAAGGGAGACCATTTCCTCATAATGGGGAGGATTTATCCATATGGACATCGATGACCATCTCCCTAGTCCATTGGCTCAAAACATAGTTTTCCATCTTGATAGTTTTTTTACAGTTTTTCTGCTCCTGAACATTCGAGTTCGTTTAGAGGCCCTAAATTATTTTTTTTGTCATGATAGTTCTTAGTAGATATCATTTGGATATGCATCGGGCCATTCAAAATGTGTACTTCTTGGCTAGACCTTTCCGATGAGATAGAAAGCACCCCAAACAAAGATTGGATGCAAAATTTACGCCCCCAGGAAGTTGACATATCAACTAACCACAATGGAGCCCAAAAACCTTTTGGTGTTTCACCTTCCAGGGTTAGGGTTTTGGATGTTTAAGGTTTTCTCATGGACGCTTTATGTTAAAATGCCCTTTTGGCTTCATTGTAACTCAGTTCTTGGAAATGTGCGTATCCATCACATCTCTTCTCAAATATAAGTTTCAAGCATTTAAATCCTTGGCTGAGAATGATTATGGTAAAAGGATTAAGACTTTGAGATCTGATAATGGGGGGGAATTTGTTAAGAAATAATTTGAAGTTTTTTATTATCTAAACATGGAATTCAACATCAAAATATTGTTCCTTACACACCTCAACAAAATGGTGTTGTTGACAGGAAAAACATAACTTTAGTTGAAATGGATAGATGTATGCTTTATTCTAAGGGATTACATAAGAAATTTTGGGCTGAAGCCATAAGTTGTGCTAACTTTATTTTAAATAGAGTTCGTACAAAAGCTATTAAGCATGTTACCCCTGAGGAAAAATGGAATGGTAGAAAACCATACATTAGTAACTTTAAGGTGTTTGATTGTGAATGTTGGGCTCATATTCATGATGACAAACATAAAAAGTTAGAACCCAAGTCTCACAAGTGTATATTCATTGGTTATGCCAAGGATTCCAAGGATTATAGGTTATTTGATCCTTCTAATCAGAGTGTCATAATCCGAAGAGATGTTCAATTTACTGAAGTATCTCCACCACCTGAGCCTGCAGAACCTCATGTTACCCTACATATTCCATTGTCTCCTGTTACTCCTATATATGTTACTCCTTCTAGTTCTGCGCCTGTTGTTGATCTTAGTTCAACCTTTTCTTCAAGTGTTCCACCTGAATGTCTCGAAGCTCCTGAAGTAACTTCTATTCCTTCTAACCTTCATGTTTGGGCCCAGATAAGTCTTGAATCTGCAGGTAGTGAGATTGGTAATCCTTCCAATACTTGTAGAACTATATCTAACTTTTCTCTTATGACCAAAGTTTTGGCCATAGCTGATCCTACTTCTTATGCTCAAGCTAAGGGTAAACCTCATTGGGAACAAGCTATGTCTGTTGAGTATGAATCTCTTATGAAGAACAAGACTTGGTTTCTTGTTCCTCTTCCTTCAAGAAAGAATTTAGTTGGTTGTAAATGGGTTTATAAAACTAAGTTTACTGCAGAAGGACAGATTGAAAAATATAAAGCTAGATTAGTTGCACAAGGTTTTAATCAACTTGAAGGTATTGATTATAATGAAATGTTTGCTCCTGTTAGTAAAATTAATACAATAAGAACCATCTTAACTCTTGCTGCATCTTATAAATGGGAAATACACCAAATGGATGTTAAAAGTGCTTTTTTAAATGGTGATCTTAATGAAGACATTTATATGCAACAACCTCTTGGTTTTATTAATGTTGAGTCATCAAGTTTTGTATGCAAATTACACAAGTATTTATATGGTCTCAAACAAACACCTATGGCTTGGTATGATAAAATTGATACATATTTCTTGAACAATGGTTTTAAGCATTGTATATCTGATCCAAATTTGTATGTTAAGAACTTTGGTGATAATAGCCTCATTATTGTGTTATATGTGGATGATCTTATCATCACTGGCATCCAGCTTGTATTAATTCAAAGTATGAAAAGTGAAATTCAAAAGCAGTTTGAAATGACTGCTCTCGGTATATTGCACTATTTCTTGGGTCTTCAAATCTAGCACATGGCAGATGGTATTTTTCTCTCTCAGCCAAAGTATGCTATAGACTTATTGGCTTGTTTCCATATGAGTGATTGTAATTCTGCTCCTACGCCATTTTAGTCCGGTGTAAAGTTAACTGTTGAGTGTACCACTCCTCTTGTTGATGCTACCCTTTATCGTAAGCTCGTAGGCAGCTTGATATATTTAAATCACAACAGACCAGATCTCTCTTCTTCTATTAGTATGGTTTCTTGGTTCATGCAGCAACCTCATGAAAGTCATTGGCAGGCAGCCAAGATAATTCTGAGATATTTTTAGGGGACATTATACTATGGTGTCTTTTATTCGAGTAGTGATACAGTTGCACTTTATGGATATATAGATTCTGAATGGGAAAGTGACAATTCTGATCGACGGTCAACTGTTGGTTATATATTTCAACTTGGTTCGGGTATGATTTCTTGGTCCAATAAGAAGGTGAAGACTCTTTCTTTATCTTCGTGTGAAGCAGAGTATAGAACAACCAAAGAAGCAACTAAAGAAGCAGTTTGGTTACGACATGTTCTCACTGAGATTGGTCTGGTTCTGAAATCGTCCATTGTGTTGAAATGTGACAATCAGGGTGCAATTCAACTTGCTTATAATCCGATATATCATTGCAAGACAAAGCATCTCGACCTTGATGCTCCTTACATTCGAGGTCTCATCGCAGATGGTATTCTTTCTCTTGAGTGTTGTCCTACCGAGCAATAGGAAATCGATATCTTCACCAAATCCTTAATAGCAATGAAGTATGTGCATCTTCGTTCCTTGATTGGGATGAGGGAAGTTGTCATCAAGGGGGAGCAGTAATGACTCCTTCCTTCCTTATTGTTAGTGTGGGATTTTCTCCTAGCCATTATTAAGGGGGAGTGTTGGAATATATTATATTCCTTGGAAGGTAATAATGTGTTTGTATTATGTCGGAAGTTATCCAAAATCTTATGTAAAAGAGTAATACATTATATCCCATATTCATTATGGTAAAGTATACTCCCGATATCCATTATTACATAAAGAGATGTTATTATGAAGAATTATATTATCCCACATGCAATATGTGAGAGTAATTCCTCCACATCTCTTGGTATATAATAGGGTCAAGGGAGTCTCATCATTCAAGTTCATTCATTCATGATACTGTGCTCACAAGCTCTCTACTATATCGTATTGGTGTTATTTGTAGTTGCTCTCTTGTAAAATTGAAGGATATATCTGGAGATAATAGAAGACAACTTTCCCGTGGACGTAGCCCAATTGGGTGAACCACGTATATCTGGTGTATTCTTTTCCTTGTTCTCTTTCTATTCTTATTTATGTTGATATGTTATTGATAGATTAGATAGGTAAGCTAGTTTAGCTAGATCTATAACTCGGACATGGTATCAGATCTGGTTGCTATGATCTAGCACCTTCTATAACTTTCAATCAATAACTATTATCATCTAGGCATTGATTTTTCTTTTAGATTTGCTTTCTATCTGGTATTCATTAGGCTTCTCTTCAGATATGGGCATGATTATGCAGTTTTTTACTCCTAACCCTAACTATGTTGTGAAGATTTTTTCATAAATTTTTCAAGGGTTTCTTGATTGTTTTTCTGTAGATCTATATGATTTTTGGATTCTCCTCAAAGAGATCTATCTTCCAGTTGTCAAACTTGTTTTTTTTGTCCAAGTTTGGTAGATTTTGTGTAGGTTTCCGTCAGTGGCTTAATCGACATTGTTTTCGGCCTAAAATTGGACACCCGTGACTTTTTCTTCATAGACAATGCGAGTAACTGTGCCTTGAGGACTGCGAAACCCGTGAGTAACTTTGCAGAACCGCATCATTTTATTTTACAAACCCGCGCACCCACGACTTGCTCTACTGTAAAACCGCGATTAAACCACAACTGTCTAGTGCAGAACCCGCAAGTATCTGATCTACTCACGAGTTTCCTGTGACAGACCCGTGAGTGACTTTTCTTGGAACTTTTTGTAAGGGCTATAAGTAAAGTTTATATTTTTTACCGTGTTTCTTCATATCATATCGGTAAAGTGTATCGGTTTTCTGTTATTCACCTTTTTCTCTTGTCATTTCTAGCATTTGGGTTTAATTTTCTTGTCAAAATTTCTATCATTATGACTTCAAAAGTAGCTTCTGTTCCTGAACTTGTTGGTCCTAACTATCTTGCATGGAAAATAAAAATGATTGATGTTCTCAGGAGTAAGAATCTATGGATGATTGTTAATCGTGAACACAAGAAACCTGCTGATGCTAAAGATGTGGCTATATGGGAAGATAAATGTGATCAAGCAAGAGGGCTCATTGGTCAAACAGTTTCAGATAGTATTCAGGTAAGTATTGAGGAAGAAGACAACCTAGTTGAGGTATGGAAAATTCTTGCTTCTTTATTTGATAAATTTGATGATGTTTCTACTTATTACCTTGAAAAGAAGATTTTTGAGCTAGATCCTACAAATGAAAAATTAAATAATTGTGGTAAAGATTACAAGAAGACAAACACCACTCTTATAATTATTGTAGAACAAAAATTTCCATCTTGTTTTGACATGTTCATCCAAACTAGGAATACGGCTCTTGAATTGTCTCAAAATACCAAGAAACCTACTTTTGATGATTTTTGTAAAGGCTTGATAAATGAGCAAGAAAGGTTGATTGTTTCAGGACAAGTCTCTCCTAATAAGGCTCTTATGGAACGTAATAAGAATCATAAGAATTTTTTTAATAATGCTAACGGTTCTTGTTCAAATCATACTAATAAATTTGTTCATGCTTCTAATGCAAATCATGAAAATAGTAAGAAGAAGAATGTGTATGATCCTTGTAAGCATTGTGGTAAAACTAACATCCTGAAAAGAATTGCTTTAAAGAGAAATGTTTAATGTCTAAGAAAGGTTTTGATGAATCACAAGTAGCTTTATGTGCATATCTTGTTTCGTCTAGTAGTTCTTCTTCTAATGTGGAATGGATAATGGAATTTGGTGCTTCTAAACATATGATTGGTAATGCTTCTTTATTTACATCTTATGACAATAACAAGTACACATCTCATAAAGTATCTATAGGTGATGGTAAACAACTTTCCGTAATTGGTTCTGGTAATGTTAATGTTGCTAATGGTCAGTTGGAAGATGTTTTTAATGTTGAACACATGCCCATCAACTTGGTTTCTATTTATCGTGCATGTCAAAAAGGATATAAATTTGAAGCTTGGCGTGATAAATAAAAGATATCAATCATAATTTTAAAGTAGTTTCTTCTGGTCTTGTTGATCATACTGCTGGTTTATATAAATTTGCTGGTTTTAATTCAACTAAAAGAGTACCCTTTTATTCCTATGTTTCTCATGCTGATGAACTAAGTAAATTATGGCATGAAATATTGGGTCATTTGAATTATGGTAAAATTCAAATGTTAACTAAAATGGTACATGGCTTACCTAATATTTCATCTACTAACAGTGTTTGTGAAGGTTGTGTACTTGGTAAACATCATAGAGAAATGTTTGATAAAGGTAAACCTTGGCGTTCTAAAGAACCTTTGCAATTAATTCATAAGGACATTTGTGGTCCTCTTGAAGTTCATTCTATATATCATGCAGTCTATTTTATTACTTTTTTTTCATGACTTTAGTAGAAAATCATGGGTTTATTTTTTGAAAAATAAAAGTGACTTTTTCTAAGTTTCAAGCATTTAAATCTTTGGTTGAGAATGATTATGGTAAAAGGATTAAGACTTTAAGATCTGATAATGGGGGGAATTTGTTAAGAAAGAATTTGAAGTTTTTTTTAATCTAAACATGGAATTCAACATCAAAAGATTGTTCCTTACACATCTCAACAAAATGGTGTCGTTGAAAGGAAAAACAAAACTTTAGTTGAAATGGCTAGATGTATGTTTTATTCTAAGGGATTACACAAGAAATTTTGGGTTGAAGCCATAAATTGTGCTAACTTTATTTTAAATAGAGTTCCTACAAAATTTGGTAAGAATGTTACCCCTGAGAAAAATGGAATGGTAGAAAACCATATATGAGTAACTTTAAGGTGTTTGATTGTGAGTGTTGGGCTCATATTCATGATGACAAACATTAAAAGTAAGAACCCAAGTCTCACAAGTGTATATTAATTAGTCATGATGAGGATTCCAAGGATTATAGGTTATTTGATCCTTCTAATCAGAGTGTCATAATCCGAAGAGATGTTCAATTTACTAAAGTATCTCCACCACATGAGCCTGTAGAACCTCATGTTATCCTGGACATTCCATTGTAAGCCTACCTTGGCCGGGGGGCATAGTTACATCATCGTAGCTGTGGACTACTTTACAAAGTGGGCCAAGGCAATGCCTACATACACAAACGATGGAAAAACCGCCGCACTCTTCATGTTCAATCATGTCATAGCGCGGTTTGGAGTTCCTCAGTCTATAGTTACCGACCATGGTTATCACTTTCAGAACCACATGGTTGAAGAATTGAGCGATATATTGGGTTTTCGCCATGAAAACTCAACACCCTACTACCCACAGTCCAACGGACAGGTTGAGGCCATTAACAAGGTCTTGAAAACTATGGTCTAGCGTACGGTGGGTATGCACAAGTCCAACTGGCATAATATGCTCTTTTCAGCATTATGGGCCTATCGAACTTTCGTCTAGACTGCCACTGGATTTACCCCCTTCCAATTAGTTTATGGAATGGAGGTGTTAGAACTCCAAGAGTCTTTCCCTGACTGTAAAGGGAATGCGTTTGGTAACTTAAATCCTCAATAAGGTAAATGATGGATCAAGTCGAGTAACTTGCTCATAAACTCACTCACTCAGACCAACAAGGCTTTCTACTACACTGTTCAGATAGTTTTAAAGGATATGATGGATGTATGAAGAATACTTATTATACTAGTAGAAATACATACACAGAGCATATGCGAATGGCCAGCTATAACAAGGAAGAAACACTTATGAGCCTAGTCTATCAATGAAGAGACAAGATGACAGTTATCTGTCATTAGATAAACATATATAAATGTATATAACATTCACGCACAAGCATAAAAAAGACAGAAGAATGAGGATCTGAAAAAACATAATGAAAGAATCTCATATTCTAATATACATTCAGAAGATATCTGTTTACAAAAAGTCTAAGCAAATTCTCAAATTTGATCCACAGTCACTCAGGATTGCCCCCTCTCTTAATATTACAAGAATACATAAGCTTTATAGCTTTTACAAGGTAGTTTCAGACACTAAGAAACTGGATTTGAATATGCTAATAATAGAAAATCAAAACAGTTTCACAAAACTAGGATAAAATCCTATCTTAAGGGTCAAACCCTTATCATGATGACCTTCATGGACTTCATAGTCTTCAACACCTGCAGTATATCTTCATAGGCTGAAAGCTAAGTCGAAATTGCCACCTTGACTGACAGGTCATCTCTTGCCACAAAAATTGGGCTAAACTGCTGAAAACTGGGGTTCAAAGATGGATTTGGTTCTCCAAATATATGACACCTGTGTATAAACCAAAAGAGGGTTTTGTGGATTAGTTTGTTATGAGCAAAAACCTCTCTTAGTTTTTGAAATTCGTTTTCATTTGTCCGAGATCTGTATTTCAAAAAACATGTGTCAAACAGGGAAATTCTGAGATCTTAAAATTAGGGCTCAAAGATGGATTCGATTCTCCCAATATGAAACACCTGTAGGAAAACTGAGAGAGTTTATTGTTCTATGAAATGTCAGAAACAAAAACCTTTGACCGTTTTGAAAATTTATTCTTGAGTCGCTCAAAATCATCATTTGAAAATGATGACTCAAAACAGTTAAAACGCCAATTTCGGTGGCTTAGAGCACCCTGAAATTTCGCTGTAAGCTGTCGAAAGCTAAGATTTCGGTGGCTAATGAATAGTTTAAATGTTCGCCTAAGCCACCGAAACCTAAGTTTTGACTTTTTTGAAATGAAAACAAAATCCAATGTTTTTCAAACTTTATTACATACATAAATCTCTCCAAAATGAGCCTTAAAAAAATTTAGAAATGTATTTTTTCAATGAATTCCTATCACCTAAAATAAACAAACTTGACTATGTTATTTGAGGAGATAACATCTAGCTCCTACTCGGGGATGAAAGCCTCCCTGTGAGTTTTCAAGAACCACAGATATGATGCCTTTCCTGGAAATCAAAATACATAACCTAGTCTAGTGTTCCATTGGGCATGGAGTCTTTTAGCCTATGCAACTGATCTCTGTACACCTTCAAAAACTGCCATCTTCAAGACCTGCCTTTATTCACATAAGTTGACTGATATTTCTACTGCAAACTGGAAGAAAAGAAATGCTCGGACAACCAGCTTATTTCCTACAATATTCTACCCTAACCAGCTTTGCAATTTGGTTAGGTAAAGGATGATTTCCATAGTAGCGATCCAAGCAATTTTAATACTGAAATGATTTCATCTTTATCGCTGATCAGTAAATGATGTTTGAAATGTAACAATAGTGATAATAACGCTTTCTGGAAATCATACTCACCTGAAAACATATGTAAGTTAAAGAAATTTGAAACTTTCAAGTTTTCTGAAAGGTATGATTCTATGAATGCTGACACTGGATCTTTAAAACTGAAATCAGAAACCTGCTGATCTTCGGGAAACTGTTGCACTTCAATGACTGCTTCTTTTCCAGAAGATTGATGACCTTCTTGTTCTTTTGTGATCACCTTGTGATCATCAAACACTATGACCTCTTCTTTAGAAAAGTGCTCAAGAGATGATGATAGACCAGTGTTTGAATGACAAAGATTATAATCAGCTAGAAACATATAGTTGCGTATGCAATCACTAGTTATCATAGGGTCATTCTGATTTATAAACTGATCATAAACTTCAGACTCATACCTGTCTCTGGAGTACTCTACACATATTGAAGAATCTTATTCTAAATCTGAAATATACTCATCTTCAGGATGCTATTCCATATTTGTTTCATACTCACTACTTTCTTGCTCTGAATCTGAAATGCACTCACCGTTCATTTGCTTTTGTGCATGCAGGTATTCAAAGTCAATATGCTCTCGAATCTTTCTGGAAGCATGGATGTTCTCCTCCACCTCTTGAGTATCTTCAAACAAGCTCCTTAGAGATGAAGACCTTCTTTCTAGGATAATAAGGGCAAGTTCTGAATGTAAACTCATAACATAATATGTCATGGCAGTTGTCTCTAGAGCCCGGATCTCCAAAGGCATGTCATGATAGCTGTTGTAAAACCTTCGATTGAAAATAGACAAAGATTTGTCCTCCTCTCTCTTCAAAGCATAAAATTCAGCGAGATAAAAATCAAGAGATTTTTTCTCACCCCAATGCTTCAAAAAGGCATTTGAAAACTCGATCCAAGAGCCAATAGAATAAGCTCTTAGATCCTTAAACCACATAGCAACATCTCTGATCAGAGTTTTGGAAAACAATCTCATGATCACATCTTCATGAACAATCTGAAATCGGTCAACAAAATCCTCAAAGGATCCCAAGTGCCTCTCAGCTGAAACTTGGTTCTCTCCAGAAAATCGGGGAAGATATTCATAACAGTCAAGAGGATAAGGATGAAGGAGATAGGGCAGCCTTAAAGGCTTGAACATCTTCATCCTAATTTTAATTTGAAAGGTAGTTGGCTGATCATGAAAGTTAACAGATTGATGACAAGGTTCAACAGTAATGCCAAAAGGTGCTGAGCTCTGGACAGGTTTTGAAACAATTTCAATCTCCACAAAGTCAGAAGTATGATCATCTTCAAAAGGAATTGGAATGCAGAACTCATCTTTAGGAACATACTGTGACGAGGATGTTGAATCAACATTTACAATATAGGGTTGCAGGATTTCCTCTTTTTCTAAAGATGGATAAATAAAAGAAGGATGACAATTTTTTGAATATACAAAACAGAAAATGATTCTCTTAACATGCAAAGAGAACAACATGAAAGAGTTGATAAAGAAATACAACAATTCATGAAGCAGACTAATGAACTGATACCTGGATTTGAAATTTAGCCTCTTCATCTTCTGTCAACTGGATCCTCCCCAGTGGAGTCTTTAATCGTGGAGTCGCCAGGAAGATGATACACTCAATTCTGTGTCTTCCTTTTGTCTGCCATCAAAAGTCAGATCTATGTCATTCTTCCCAGGGAAACTAGCTTCACTTCAGTTCCCCGGCAATGACACCAATTTGTTAGACCTCCAAGAGTCTTTCCCTGACTGTAAAGGGAATGAGCTTGGTAACTTAAATTCTCAATAAGGTAAAGGATGGATGGATCAATTTGAGTAACTTTCTCATAAACTCACTCACTCAGACACACATGAATTAACTCAGACCAACAAGGCTTTCTACTACATTGTTCAGATAGTTTTAAAGGATATGATGGATATATGAAGAATACTTATTATACTAGCAGAAATACATACACAGAGCATATGCGAATGGCCAGCTATAACAAGGAAGAAACACTTATGAGCCTAGTCTATCAATGAAGAGACAAGATGACAGTTATCTGTCATTAGATAAACATAGATAAATGTATATAACATTCACTCACAAGCATAGAAAAGACAGAAGAATGAGGATCTGAAAAAACATAATGAAAGAATCTCATATTCTAATATACATTCATAAGATATATGTTTACAAAGAGTCTAGACAAATTCTCAAAGTCGATCCACAATCACTCGGGACTGCCCCCCCTCTCAATATTGCAAAAAGACATAAACTTTATAGCTTTTACAAGGTAGTTTCAGATCCTAAGAAACTGGATCTGAATATGCTAATAATAGAAAATCAAAACAGTTTCACAAAACTAGGATAAAATCCTATCTTAAGGGTCAAACCATTATCATGATGATATTCATGGCCTTCATAGTCTTCAACAGCTGTATTAGATCTTCATAGGTTGAAAGATAAGTTGAAATTGCCACCTTGACTGACAGGTCATCTCTTGCCACAAAAATCGGGCCAAACTGCTGAAAACTGGGGTTCAAAGATGGATTTGGTTCTCCAAATATATAACACCTGTGTATAAACAAAAAGAGGTTTTTGTGGATTGGTTTGTTGTGAGCAAAAACCTCTCTCAGTTCTTTAAAAGTCGTTTTCATTTTCCCGAGATATTTATTTCAAAAACATGTGTCAAACAGGGAAATTATGAGATCCGAAAATTAGGGCTCAAAGATGGATTCTATTCTCCCAATATGAAACACTTGTAGGAAAAATGAGAGATTTTATTGTTCTATGACATGTTAGGAACAAAATCCTCCGACCGTTTTGCAAAATGATTCTCCAGTCGCTCAGAATCATCATTTGAAAATGATGACTCAGCACAGTAAAAACGCCAATTTTGGTGGCTTAGAGCACCCTGGAATTTCGCTGTAAGCTACCGAAAGCTAGCCCTAAAGCTCTCCAAAACGAGCCTTAAAAAATTTAGAAATGTGTTTTTTCAATGACTTCCTATCACCTAAAATAAACAAACTTGACTATGTTATTTGAGGAGATAACAGGAGGTAGTCCTGCCCATAGAGTGTGAGATTCCGTCCCTCCAACTCGCTGTCGAACTTCTTCCTAACACTAATACCGAGGAAGAATGAATCCTTTACCTAGCGAAGATTGACGAGTCTCGCCGAGATGCCACTCTTGCCAATGAGGCGCACAAGAAACGCATCGAAACACAGTAGGACAAGTCAGTAGAACCTCATGTCTTTAATGAGGGTGATTTGGTCCTTACATACGACCAAAAACACGACAAATTGGGGGCAGGAAAGTTCGAGTCCATGTGGCACAGACCTTACATTGTTAAATGTGTTTTGGAGAAGGAAGACTACGAGAAAAAGGACTACGATGAAATATATTTAGGTGAACCCCGCAATGGGATTTACCTGAAGAGGTACTATGCCTGAAATTTTCATGGATACTCATTTTGTATATACTCTGCATGGTGTGTGTGTTTTTTGTGTGGTGCAACGCGTTTATTTTAGTGTGTCTAGATCTTGTTTCTGCTTCTTATACCATGTTCTGTCTGCATGTGCAGATGGAAACTTGATACGGATTCGCGGATGGCGCCGGCCGACATACCCGTAACCTTGCTTCAGCAGCCTGGGTACTGTATTCCCCAATAGGCGAGCTCATTAGCTCAGGAGTAAATTGTCTTGAATCCGCAACCAACAACGCCGTAGAGTATTAGGCGGTGATTGGAACCCTAATTGACTCTCTTTCCTTGGGTATGAACAACATTGCCATCCATTTGGATTCTCAATTATTGGTTTCCCATCTCAACTGGGTCTACGCTATCCGTGATCCCACTCTACTCCATCTCTTTAGACAAGTCCACATCCTGGAAAGGTCCTTTGAATCTATTCAATACCTACACATTCCACGAGACATGAACATAGTTGCTGACTCAATGGCCAACTTCATCTTGGATTTCGTACCACACACACATAATACATTCATAAAGCACTCATAACATGTAAATCATCCATTGTATATAAGAAAGCACATAAACAAGATCACATCATTCATCCATCTAAAACACATAATGTATAAAACTGCCATAAATGTCTGTATATATATAAATCATCATAAAAAGTAGTGCTGGTACAAAATATGAAGCACGACGGCTTTCGGTGAGTCTATACAAAATCTGAAGCCTCATAGCTTTCAGTAGTACAAAATCTGAGGCTTCTAAGCTCTCAGTACATACATAATAACAACATACGACCTAATGCCTGGCCCGTGAACCCCTAGGTCTTGCAGCTCTCACCTGCTGACCATGGAAGCAGTCAACTGCCCTCGCTACCTTGCGGAGCAGCACATTGAAACACACGAATACCCCAACCGCATAACTTTGCATGGGTCGCGGTAACTCATCCACTATCGGCTTTGGAACATCTAACGCCAACCCGGTCAGGTTCTTGTAGACATCCTTTATATCCACGATGGTAGCATGCACGGCTGAGGCCATGGCTATATGTAACTTCAGAATGTATTTCACATATATGTATATTGTATTCCTATAGAGATGTTATTATTCCTCTATACGGAAGTGTCGTCATTTATATTGTAAGTGTCGTAACTTATACTTGATGGGTTATTAGACCACCTTGTTGGGGTCGGCCCTGTATAAGTCATGTGGGTCAAAGGGTTATTAGAACACCCTATTGGGGGTCGGCCATGTGGTTCAAAGGGTTATTAGACCACCCTAGTGGGGGTCGGCCCAGTCAACATTATGTTAAGTGGTTAAGTTGAGGCCGACCTAGTTGAGTAAAGGTCAAGTCAAGTTAGTGTATAAATAGAGAGTGTGTCTCTCTCATTTTACACATTCTATTCTCTCACTCACACTTTGGAGAGTGGTGCACTTGTGGAGGAGGAGGCTCTGTTGCTAGGAGAAGACTATCTCGTGTATTTTGGTTGTATCATTTCTCTATCTATCTCTGAGGAAGTTATTGGGGTTTTTCACCTTTATGGTTTTCCCGAAGTAAACTCTGTGTCTCTTGTGTGCTTGCATTATTGTGTCCATGATTGATATGCTGTAGATTTGCTGTACATGTTAATATCTCAGTTAAGATCCTATATCAGATTGAAGTAAATTCTGAAAATTGAACATGGTATCAGAGCTAGCCTGAAAGAAGGCATGATATGGCATGCATGACACTTGTTGCACTTACGATGCTAGGGCTTGATATAGCAAAAACCAGTCATCATAGCACTTTCGCTATAAATCCGTTTTGGAAAAGTTTTTGGATTGGAAAATTTTACAGGTCGAAGATCAGATCCCCATGTACCTTGTGTCCAAAGGAAAACCTCTAATTCGTTGTACTTTGTGATTTATGATCTGTACAATATAGGGTTTCTGCCTCTTCTAGATCTGAGTCAAAATCAGGTGACCTTGGGAAAAAGGTCATAACCTGGGCTAGGAAGCTCCAAACGAAATTTCATAAAAATTGACAGGTAGTACACAGACTGTACTATCTCAAGAAACTTGTTCAGAGGCCGAAGTTGAACCAGTGACACATGGCACGCCGTACAAGTTCTCTCTCCTGTATTATCCCATAAACAGGACACGTTGCGACACTTGGCATAACTCTCTCTCAGAGAATCCAATTGAGGTCAGACCTATCGGGATGGAAAGATAACATGTCAGGATATCTCAGAAAAATGTTTTAGAGGCCGAAGTTGAACCAATGACACGTGGCATGCCGTACAAGTATGCTCTCCTGTATTATCCCATAAACAGGTCACGTTGCGACACTTGGCATAACTTTCTCTCAGAGAATCCAATTGAGGTCATACTTGTCGGGATGGAAAGATAACAGGTCAGGCTATCTCACGACAATTTTTCAGACCTTGTGGATCAAAAAGTACGGAGTTACACTAGAAACAATCATGTACATATTTCTGTCAAAACATAATTATTTTTGAGCACCTTCATTCATGGCTTCCAGAATTTAGGGTTTCGGAGAAAGTTGGAATTCTTGTAATTAGAGACCACGGCTGAATGCTACTCATCAAAATTGAAATTTAGAGACCAAGATCAGAATTTTTGGTTGGGCAGAAGACCGGGCTTGATCAGACCCTAGTTCGGGACTTTGAACAGAAAAGTGGAAAATTAGGGCTTCTGTAAAAACAAGAATTTTTGAAATCTGTGACCACGGCTGAAAGCTCCTCAGAAAAATAGAAGCTTAGAGCTTTGGATCAAACCTTTTGATTGGGAAGAAGAGTGGGCTTCATCAAACCCCAGTTCAGGGTCACGTCCAGTGAATCCGGAAGTTTCAAAGGCAAAATTGAGGAGTGAAACTTTGCAGTTTTCAAATTCTGAATATACCAGCTTGATCTGCTCATCAAGTCGCATATTTCTATCCTTTCGGAAGTTTGAAATTCAAAGTTTGAATTTTTGGGGTTTCCCTGACAAACCCTAATCCATCTCCAGGTCCAGTTCTTGCAAATCAAGTGGATTGGGTTAATCCTAGAAGAGGTTGGATTGGTCACCTGCATAAGTGAAGAAGTTCCTGTCTCAGAGGGAGATGAGGCTAAGGCCTTCCATAAGAAGATTACAAGCAATCTTGATAGGTATGGCTTACAGGTATGTTTCATGGTTAAGTTTATCATATGTTTGTCTTCATATCATTACAGTACAATATTGATTAATTACTAGACTTGTCGTATCACCTTAATAGAAGATATTCATTGATTAAGGTTTTGACACTTATGAATGTACTAATGCATTGTGATGTTGTATGAGGTTTATGTTGTTCGCTAACATAAAAGGTACACCAAGAAAGACAAATCATGTTAGACTTCAAGAACATATGATCATGGTGACATGAAAACAAAGATTCATCCATTGTCATGGATCACATACAAGATCTACTTTTGAGGTATGTATAACTTGGTCCTACAATGGTTAACCTATGAGACATGCAAGTTACTAGCACAAGTCACTGAAGAGAACCAAAAGATATTATGCGGGTATGTTAGACATAACTAGCTAGCATGCTAATCCAGGTATGTTTTTCCTATATCAAGCTAGAATTCTACCTTGTGTTAGGATCTTATACTGTTGTGTTGTTGATAATGATTATTCATGAAGTCATAGGTTTGAATAGTCATGCCTATATGCATATTATGTTTCTTACCATAATTGATGATATGACTAACCAGAAGAATCATGAAGGTATAAGTTTGAGTAATCACGAGTTTATGCATTGATGATTTAACTAATCAGAAGAGTCCTGTGATCAAATAAGAATATGCATGAGTAAAAGAAGACTTCCCTAAAACCTTGAATACTAATGTTTATTATCTGTGAATGATCATGAATATACATGTTTAAGATTATTGTGTTTTGATAGTATTAAGATTATACTAATAAATGTGTGATTATGTATGAGACCTCAAGGATAACACAATGATGATACTAATAAGCATGCATAGTGATTAAGGATGGATGTAAGTTCAAGGACATGTAATCTAGGAAGCAAAGATCAAGAGGGAGCACACTCCAGTTGTTCCTACAAGAAAACAAAGGAGCACACTTCAGTAGTTTCTGCAAGGATGCAGATATTCAGATGGAGTCGACCACTTCTCACAATCCACATCAAAATGGAGTTGCAAAGATTCAGAGGGAGTCCACCCAGCAACCAAACAAAGATAAGTATTTGAATTGTCATTTCTTACATAATGTTATTCAATGATGTATATGCTTATGTTCCTAGAATTAGGTTGTGTATTATGCATATTAGAATAGTTGCATTGATGAACAGTATACTATTAATATACATGGGTAAGTGGCCTATGGAACTGTACAACATTCCATTGCTACTTATCTAGAATGAAACCTCTTTGCTGACATGTTAGGAGTTGTGCACATTCTTAACAATGTTCTGGTAGAGATTGGAAGGCATCGAGAAAGTTACGGAATATGGATAAATGTTGTATTGAAGCATTGGCTAAGATAATTGCATGACTGTATGACATATTTCTTTATGTGTAAGAATTTGTTCTGAAAACTATGAGATGTTTTCTAATCATGCAATTTAACTTGTTGTGTAGGAAAGATTATATACCATCACCTACAAAAGAAGGACTACAACATTTGTTCAGCAACAAAGTTATCTATTGAAAATATTGAAGTTCCCAGGATCTGGGAAGAATGCCATGATCGAGGAGTACCAGTAGATCATGAAGATGTTTGGGATGCAGTCCCAAGACCTGAAGGGGAGTCTGTAGTGACTTCCAAGAGGATCTACTAGATCAACCATTCTACATGTGGTAGCATAGAGACTTTTGCTCTTGTAGCCAGATACACTTCCATTAAATTAGTACTTGCTCTGGCTGCAGTGATGAAGAGGAAGATACACTTTCTTGAATGGTGTAGTTGAAGAAGAAGTGTATGTGGTGTATCTACTTGGTTCTGAGACACATGACAGGGAGTCATATATGTGCAGAACTTGGTATGGTAGGATAGACAGCTTTCTATCCAGTTTGGGCTTTACCAAGAGTAAAGCAGATTCCAACCTTTAGTACAAGGTTGAGGAAGGCAATCCAGTGATACTAATTTTTATGACCTGTTTGTAACAGGTGAGGATAGATTGATTGCTGACATGCAGCGGAAGCTTGCTACCGAGTTCAAGTTGAAGAACTTGGGGATGATGCACTATTTGTTTTTGGCATGAAGGTGTGGTAGAGTGCAGATGGAATCTTCCTTGGACAAGGGAAGTATGCAATAGAGATCCTGAAGAGGTTCGGGATGATGGACTGCAAGGCTACGGCCACACCTATGGAATTGAACCTGAAGCTTCTGTGTGATGCTACATCTGATCCGGTTGATTATGGGCTCAAGTATGATGCGAATCAAAAGTTTAACCTGCAGGGTTATGTTGATTCAGATTGGGCATGCAGTGCTACAGATAGGAAGAGCACTTCTGGGTGCTTCTTCAGTATGGGATCAGGTGTGATCTCTTGGTTTAGTAGGAAGCAGTCCTACGTAGCACTGAGTACAACCAAAGCAGAGTATGTTGTGATGGATGAGCAGGTTGCAGATGTATTGACCAAGTCGTTGGCCAGAGTGGAGTTTGAGTACTTCAAAGAGAGGCTTGGTGCACTTCAGATCGAGGTTCCTTCCAAAGGGAAGTGATGAGTCCGGAATATGCAGATGCACATGAGCTTTTCTGACATGGTTGATGTGTTCTCCCTTGGTCGTGATGTAATTGCTGAGCCATTTTTCACATGGTGGTAGATGTGTTCTCCCATGGTGAAAAAGTAAGGGCTAGAGCCTTCCCCGAATGGCGGTAGATGTGTTCTCCCATGTTGGTGGTGTAAGTGCTGGATGATGTGCATCTGGGCTGTGCTTCGTGGACGATGAGATGATCTGAAGAGAATGATGCTATGATGATCAGGAGGATCATGGATGATGGGCATCAGGACGATGCTCCGGTTACTGCTCTGTGTATGCATCATGTTGGATGCTGGATATGATCAGTTGGATCATTTATATGTATATGTATGTACGCATCATGTTGGATGCTGGATATGATCAGTTGGATCATTTATATGTATGTACGCATCATGTTGGATGCTTGGACCATGTATATGTATATGTATCAGGTGGATCACGTATGGTGATATGTATCATGTATTTGTATTTGTATCAGGTGGATACACTGTATGATCAGGTGGATCATGTATGATGATATGTATCAGGTAGATACTTGGTATGCATTAGGTAGATGCATTGTATGATTAGGATGATCATGGATGACGAGCTTCAGGATGTTGCTCCAGATGACATGCAGCAGGATGTTGCAGTGATGATGATCAGGATGATCATGTGTACATCATGATGATATATGGTGAGTATCAGGTTAATACTTTGTGGCCGTGGAACAGGTCGTGCAGATAAGCATGTAATTTGTGCCCTGGGAGATTTGTAGATAGTCTTTGGAGGTTTTGCCTATGGCATGTAATTTGTACCCTGGGATATCTGGCAAATGCTCTTTCGAGGTTTTGCTTGGGAGGACATATAATTTGTGCCCTGGGATATCTGCAGATAGTCTTTCGAGGTTTTTCCAATGGCATGTAATTTGTGCCCTAGGATATCTGGCAGATGCTCTTTCGAGGTTTTGTCCTATGGCATGTAATTTGTGCTCTGGGAGATCCGATAGGTTGATCTGTGTGCTCGTAATCAGTCCTGGGATGCTCTTTCGAGGTTTTTCCATGACCACATGTAATTTGTGCCCTGGGAGATCCGATAGGTTGACCCTTGTGCTCGTAATCAGTCCTGGGATGCTCTTTCAAGGTTTTGTGGTGACCACATGTAATTTGTGCCCTAGGAGATCTGATAGGTTGAGCCTTGTGCTCGTAATCAGTCCCGGGATTCTCTTTCGAGGTTTTGTGGAGGGGTCACATGTAATAAGTCCTAGAGATCTGGACAGGATGAAAAAGGCCTTTGATTCTCTTTAGGGTTCTTGCTAGTCAAGAGACTCTTTTAAGGTTTTGTGACGCACGTAATAAGTCCTGAGATTTCCACAGTATGGCCAGTGATGACGAAGACCTGCAGGTGGTGGGCCTACATCTAGTATGAAAAAGGACTGGCTCTGTAAAACTTCCTATGACGAGTAGATTCAGAGATTGATTGAGATAGAAGCAGCAGTGACGATGATGATGAATCGATGAGGATTATCCAGTGACGATGATCCAAAGAAGAAGACTTGTGCTAGAAGACCTGTGTCGAGAAATACCTTCCTAGTTAAGAGGGAGTGTTGATGTATATGTAACTTCGGAATGTATTTCACATATATGTATATTGTATTCCTATAGAGATGTTATTATTCCTCTATATGGAAGTGTCGTAACTTATATTTGATGGGTTATTAGACCACCTTGTTGGGGTCAGCCCTGTATAAGTCATGTGGGTCAAAGGGTTATTAGAATACCCTATTGGGGGTCGGCCATGTGGGTCAAAGGGTTATTAGACCACCCTAGTGGGGGTCGGCCTAGTCAACATTATGTTAAGTGGTTAAGTTGAGGCCGACCTAGTTGACTAAAGGTCAAGTCAAGTTAGTGTATAAATAGAGAGTGTGTCTCTCTCATTTTACACATTCTATTCTCTCACTCACACTTTGGAGAGTGGCGCACTTGTGGAGGAGGAGGCTCTGCTGCTAGGAGAAGACTATCTCTTGTATTCTGGTTGTATCATTGCTCTATCTATCTTTGAGGAAGTTATTGGGGTTTTTCACCTTTATGGTTTTCCCCAAGTAAACTCTGTGTCTCTTGTGTGCTTGCATTATTGTGTCCATGATTGATATGCTGTAGATTTGCTGTACATGTTGTTCTCTCAGTTAAGATCCTAGATCAGATTGAAGTAAATTCTGAAAATTTAACACTGCTCTCCTCGCAAGAAGAGAAACTCCTACTGGTCACACAGGGCCCACATTTGCACACACATGTTATTAACTTATCAACACTATAGCAAAAAAAATCATAAATACACAAAACTAAAAAGTACAAGGGTCATTGTTCTTACCGATGTCTCCCCACTCTACTCCCTCGGGCAGCGCTAGGTCTGGGTCCTCCCTGAAATCCATACCATTGTACGGGTAGTCCTCTACCATGAGAAGCTAGCCTTCCAGACAAATGAAGAATCCAGGACCATACCCGATGATAGGATCCCCGCCTCCATGGTGGCCCATCAACGCTGTGCATCAGACCATGTGAGGATCCCTAGGATCCCTGTCCTCTAGAGGCACTTGTAGGCATAGAAGGGGAACCCGCTCCAACAAGAACAAGATCACTATCGATCCATATCCGAACTTCTTGAGCTCTTCGCACCGAAACTTGGTCAGCTGAGCTCATAGGTTGGTGAGGAGTCCCTCACACCAGTTGAACATCTTCAGAGACATACAGTCCTCTGCATACAGCATCTGGGACCTGGTAGCTAGGTGAGCCACTTGGCTCCCTGCTATACTTACTATGGTGAAAAGTACAATATGAAATGGATGCTCCCACACATCTTTGATGGGAATATTCCCACTAGAGGCATAGGCGTGTGGAGTACACTACTGGACTATCAAGTTGTCCACGATCTGGTCACTCCCTCGTGATCTGGTGAGAAAAAAATTATCCCCCCTCCGGGACAATTCAGTCAAGAAATAAATGTCATCAACATATATGGTCAACACATGCTCTCCAATCATAAAATACTCCTGAGCAGCATCCCAACATCGAAGCATATGCTCCAGCAGTGGGATCTGGGCCCTCATGCCCTGGACCTCGAAGAACTTCAGCAACCCATAGTTCCTCAATGCCTCTACCCAAAGCAGATCATTTTCTACTTGCACATCATCCAACTCATGTTCGCGCTCACGCCATTCTATAACCATGTTGACGGCCGAGAAGCTATCAAGAGAGGCATTTTAACATCATTAGAACTCACTTCAACCATTGGAAGTTTGTTTTTTGGGCTAGGTTTGTTTGTGGGGTTGGATGTTTCTGCTGTGGCCCCCAGTCAACACTAACAGACCGATATTGACGCAAATATCCATTGTTTCCTTTGCGACAACTCAGGCTCGTCGCAGTTCCCGTAAGGGAGAGCCACGACAACCCGAGGGCGCAATAGCCCCCCACAAATCAACTCAAAAACCCAAAAAATGAACAAGAATTGGAAATGTAAACCACTGGAAATATGCTGGCTGAGTTCTAGGCTTACCTATTCCTGACGGTTCTCGAATTGGCCGCTCGTAGCTACGGCAATCGACGAATGAATTTTGGTTCCAAATTGCACTTTTTCTCCTCCCAAACTTGGCAAATTCAAATGGTAACTATTGTTTGGTCTTTTTTCTATTTATAAACAAAAAGGAATATTCTTTTTCAAATATTATATGCTTTTTGGCCTATTTTCTATAGTTTGGATTGTTTGAATGCCCGGTTGACTGTTTGACCTAGTTCTCAAGCATGCAGGAGGCATTAAGTTCTCTATTTGCGCCGTTTTCACATTGTAGCGGTCATCTCAGGTATGAATGACCCTTTGAATATTTTGTCGTTATTTTTCATCCATTAGATTTTAATTATTTAATCATGACGAGCTGAGTCTTTGTTCTTTCTCGTGCTCTTGAAACCATGAGAATAAGTTACCGAGTTACGATTTATCACTTTTCCAGGCTCATTAAACTCCTACGAAAAAGGACCCCCCTCGGAGTCTATCTTTAAGCTCTTTTCAGGCTTTCGAAATATGAAAAGATTTCCAAGTGAACTTGTCGCATTCACGCTTGGTAAAGTATTTGAATGGTCGTCTCCCTGGTGGTAGTTTACCCCTTTTTCGGACCAGGGGGCACTATTTACAAAAAAGGAATACTCCAGCCAATCATGACTGGAAGAGTCCTCTCCCGCATTGTTTTACCCTTTTTCGAGCGATGAGGCTAATTTTACGAAAAAGGACCGTTGGATTCTTCTTTAGTTCTTTTCAGACTCTCTAAACATGAAATGACGACCGAGTTTTACCTTCTATGGACTCGTTAAACTTTCACGTCGAAGGGACCATCATGGGACGAACCCCTCCTCTCCCAGGTTCAGAAAATATTTGGGATTGGACTTATCTATGAGATGAGCCATACCGAGCATCTGGTTACCCTCATCAAGATCGTAAAAAACACATGAGGCACTCATCATTCATGATGGGGAAAAAGGAAATCTTTTGTATTACACCTTTTTCAGTGGCAGTACCTAGTCATTTTTTGAACACGACACTCATTTTCATTTGCATACAGTACTTGGATCATCCGTTTGTCCTCGAGTTTTACTTACTTCCTGAGCCTTGTCACTCCTTTGAGTCATTCGAAGAACGCTTCCACCATCAGTTGCATTAGGATTTGGTGTCGTACTCGTCATGTCAATACTTCCAAGTCATGCCATGCCCATGTTCAAGAATATTTTCACCACTCATTATCTGCAGTCAGTACACCTTCCATCATGTCGGTCTATTATGAGTCAGTATTGCATGTTACTGCACCATCCGATCTACTCCAAACATCTGTTATCAGTTTTGTGTCGATGATGGGGGATTCATCATGGCACTCCTTCGACGGATTCATCATTGTCGACTTCAGATCATCATCCGAGGACTGAATCTAGAAACCAACCAAGTACCTTGGCCCTGCATGCCTCAATGGCAGGTTACCTCGCTTTCGACATGAGTTTACATCATTGACTCTTGATTGAAAGATTTCATCCGGTGTTCGAATTCAACTCATTTATTCATGCTTGATGATATGTATTGTGATACCTTGGGGATCATTAACATCAATGGTGATTTCCGTCGCACTTGTTAACGGTATACATCAATGTTAACGGTATACATCAATGACCGGTAATCAAGTGGTTTCTACCATGTTTGACATCAAGACATTTGTTTGTAATCACATGGATAGATTCGTATCATTGCGGGTTCGGCTTGAAGACCCTAGGGAGTCATGTTTTACCTAGGTTGCGATGGAGATTGTTTTGAGTCATATCACATGGATCCACATTTGTATTGGTCGTGGCTGTGTTATCATCTCATCATGGATCTACGCTTGTGTCTAGTAGCCATGATTGTTTTCAGTCGATTCTCTACTACCATGGATCTGCATTGTATTGGTCGGCAACCATGTTGTATGTCATATGAGACTGTGTACTTATAGTCAGTTGTACTGCAGCGTCATCCTTCATCCGACAAGTCCATTTCCATTCCTTCTGTCAAAGCATTTCACATGTCCAGTTTAAATAGCTTCATGCTTTGGGGAGAATTCTGTTACACCTAAATCTTGTTACCCTGAGACTCAGTGTAAACATACCTGAAGTTTCCTTTGACTAAGTTATCCTTTTGGAAGAGATGCAAACCCTTTTATTCTAGGTTTTGTAAGGTTGGCGCAGGTTGTCTTAATGCAACCTGCGACGTCACAGGTTGTCCTCTTGCAGAATGCGACGATGTCAGTTAATGGACTAAAATAACTTGTTCGAGCCCATTCTCGAAGCTAGATGACATGGATCCCTATCCCTGACATTTGGGAGAGCTGGAATTCGGTTCCTAACCTCTTGGAAGGATCCCCTATCTCTCTCCTACCATATCTCAACCTACCCTATCCACTTAGTCCTATATATGTGAAGCTCATTCCCATACCAAAAGGAGGAAGTCTATAGTATCTACATGTTGGTGAAATTACCTTAGGAGAGATCTCTATTCATCTATTGGGATACTCACACTTCCTTGGGAGGCTTTGGCATTGGCTTGATCATAGAAGGATTGCTACGTTAAGTCATTGGTTGTAATCTCTTCATCCTATGTATTTCCCTTCAATACAGTAATATAAGTGCTTTCCACCAAAATCTCATTGTGTTAATGATATCTTGTGTAGTTTTCCTGCTTAACTGCTTACTTAGATCTATTATTGTGTAAGTGCATTTTACCTTTTGTTTTGTTGTTGTGTTGTCTTGACAGGTTTTGCAACTTGGATATGAGGACCATCAAGCTTGGAGCAACATTCAAAGGAAAATGATCAGCGATCTGAAAGGTAAAGCGTCTAGTTCCTTGATCTCTAATTAGATCTAGGAGAGTGATTTATATTCTGTTCTATTTGTTCTAGACTCGTGTTGAGCTAGGGAGATCAGGCCTCGAGTTCATTATTGGTAGATTTCCCATCAAACAAATCTAGCGACCATACTGAGGAAAGACATTGTTTGTAGTTTTCAATTTGAATGCCATTTTCAGTTGATTGCTTTTGCAAGCCATCTTATTTGCCTTCGAAGCCTTGTTTCACCATCGGATCTTCACTTTGAAGAGTCTGTATTCCTCCTATGAGTTTGTACTCACCATTTTCAAACCATTTTATTGCTCATTTTTTGGAGATTTGTTGATCCTTGAACTTGGATCTCACCCGTCGCACCTGTGCAGTGCAACCAGAGCGCTGGCTGATTTGGTCTATGTTATATGTCTTTTGGCCTATCGTCGCAACCCACCAATTAGTGTCCCGCGAAATCGTCGCAGTTCCCGTACTAGTGAGCTGCGACGGTCGCTCTGTGTACAAGCACAGAATATGCCGATCTATCAAAATTGACATAAGGGAATCCCCTCTCCAGTTTTTGATTTGAGTTTTGGTTTGGTGTGCAAACCCCCTCTATGCTGCAAGATCCAGTCAGAGACTCCATCTTTGATTTGTGTGTTGAAGTGTTTGGTTTCATTTGGAGTTGTTTTGGGTTCCGTCTTGGACAAGTTTGAGATTTGGTAGTGGTGGACACTTTCGTCCCCCCCACCTACATCCACTCACCCTTGCATTCCCTCCTCTCCTTGCCGGATCTTGTCATTGTATTAGATCGGTTTCCAGACCTCATTTGCATACATTTTGAGCTTAGCTTGCTTTAGTGTTGCTTGCTACCGATTGATTTTGAGTGTTTGTGCATATTTTTAGTCCACATGAGTGCTTGTCTCTTTCGTGGGATTTTTTGAGTAATTAGAGTGCTGCGAGTGATCTTTTCATTTCAGTATTTGTGTTTAAAAGCATCGCTGTCATCAAATTATTATTTTGATACATCCATTGAAAAATCAAAAGTACTTTATTTCCGTCATTTTTCAAGCTTATTTGAAGAATGTTCATGCATTGGAATGTCTCATTTATAGATCTTTTGGAAAAGTTGAAAGAAAGTTAAATTATTTGTGTTTTTCACGAATGATGAGTTGCTCATTTTCTTGAAAAATTCAAGTAGATATCAAGTTTTGCAAAAGTGGTTCCATGCTTGGAAAGTTACATGCATTTATTGGTTTTTATGCTTTTAGGCCATTGTAGTGAAAGTGAAAAGCTTGCATACTCTACTTAGAAACTCTCTCTTTTCATCACTTAACATATTTTTCGTCTTGAAAAGATAAAAGAAAAAGAAAAACATGCTTTGATTTGGCTTAAGTAGTGTTGTTATTTTCTGCGTTTCGCTCGAAAAGGAAAAGAATACTTCATAATCTTTTTTGGTAGATTTGGGATTGTGTTGCATTTTGTTGTTTTGGCGATAGTCACTTGGAAAGAAATTTCTCCCTCCCATACATAGAGTTCATCAAAATAAAAGTACATTTTTTGCATGTAGTTAGGGCTTGCATTATTTTTACATTTTTGTACTCACCTCATGCATTCACCTAACCATCCAGATAAAATTAACGGTAGAACTAGGGTAAAATGTTTTAGTAACTTGTGTGTAAGTTAGAGACGTGTTCCGACGTCGTTAAGTGTGGAAGCTGTCATTATTTGCCAGCACTGTATCCCAGGGGTATTGTAGTCGTCCACATACTTATCGGTATATCAAAGCTTTTTCATGTACCAACCAGGCATATCCAAGCTCTTTGTTATACCCACCAAGTACTTGGCATATATCGAAAGGTGTTCCATGTACTTGGCATATATATAAAGGTGTTTCACATACTCGGTAGTATATAGGAAGGTCTCATGCCATACGGTTGTGCATTAGACATCACCACTACGGATTTGAGCTCCCACATACCTTGTGTATACCGAGAGACACCATTAGGATTCTTGAGACCAACTGAGTTAACCTTTTGGACGTCTTGGCAGAGCAATACACCAAGAACAACACTCGGGGAGATTAATACGCACGTATTGTCTAGGTAGTCGGGTATTCAGGCAAGGGTACGGTCCCAATCCTCATTGTCGCATTTTACTATTGGACCCTGTGAACCACTTATACTATGAAACGAGAACTATATACTAAGAACGAGAACTCTAGCTATACAAACTCATATTTTTGCATAAAAAACACCGAAAACAACCCCCAAATAAAAAAGTGTTGATGCCAGTATCATGTTTTCATAAAAAACACCAAAAACAACCCCCAAATCGAAAAGTGTTGATACTAGTATCAACGTTTTTTTCTCTGGGTTAAAAATATAGCCATGGCTTAAAAATCTCATACTGTTGTTTACGAAAGCCTTAAAATCAACCCCTAAATTGAAATTTTCTGTTTTCAACAAATAAATTCCTAACCCTAACCCCCAACAAACTATTACAAAAGTTAAAAAAAAAATTATAATGCGCCCCTCCTACCTTAAATGGTCAGGGTTGTCTCATTTGCCCCATATTAATAATTTTTTTAAAAATTTACATTTAAAAAAAAATTACATATCTGATCCTAACCCCCCAACGAACCATTAATAAATGTTTGAAAAAATTACATTTTAAAAAACAAAGTACATTTCCTAATTCCCTAGCCCCCTACATTACCCCCTACCTTAACCGCCCAAAAATTACATTTCCTAATGCCCTACCCACTACGTTAACCCCCCAATGTTACCCCATTGCCCCCCACACATTGTTTTAACTAAAAAAAATTAAAACCCAACTTCAAAAAATTAAACAATTAAAATAAAAACCTAATCTTAAAAAATGAAAAATAAAACCTAAACTTTACAAAAAAAAATAACAAAAAACAATCTAGACTTTACAAAAAAAACAAATTAAAAATTAAAAAAAAAAACTTTACAAAAAATAAATTAAAAAACAAATTAAAAATTAAAAAAAACACTTTACAAAAAAAAAATTAAAAATTAAAATAAAAAACTAAACTTAAAAAAAAAAAATCAAAATGGCGGGTGGCTCCACCCCCTTGGGCGCCCAAAGGGCCGCCTCACGGGGGTAGCCCTTTGGGCGCCCAAGGGGGCGGAGCATCGAGCTGCCCCCATGAGGCGGCCCTTTGGGCGCCCAAGGGGGCGGAGCCAGCATCCGCCCCCTTGGGCGCCCAAAGGGCCGCCCCACGGCATCGAGCTGCCCCCGTGGGGCGGCCCTTTGGGCGCCCAAGGGGGCGGAGCCAGCATCCGCCCGCCTCTTTGGGGGCGATCTTTGTTTTTTTTGTTTGTATTTTTATTTTTATTTTTAATTTTTGTTTTGTTTAATTTTTAATTTTTTTTTAAAGTTTGGTTTTGTTTAATTTTGATTTTGATTTTTTTTTTTTTTTTAAAGTTTAGTTTTCTTTTTAATTTTTAATTTTTTTTGTAAAGTTTTTTTTAAAATTTAAAATTTGTTTTTTAATTTATTTTTTGTAAAGTCTTTTTTTTTTTTTAATTTGTAAAGTCGAGTTTTTTTTTGTTGTTGTTGTTGTTGTTGTTGTAAAGTTTAGGTTTTATTTTTTATTTTTTAAGTTTAGGTTTTTATTTTAATTTTTTAATTTTTTTAAGTTGGGTTTTAAATTGTTTTTAATTAAAACGATGTGTGAGGGGTAATGGGGTAGTGGGTAGGGCATTAGGAAATGTAATTTTCGGGGGGCTAAGGTAGGGGGTAATGTAGGGGGCTAGGGCATTAGGAAATGTACTTTGTTTTTTTAAATGTTTATTAATGGTTGGTTGAGGGGTTAGGGTAGGATATGTAATTATTTTTTTAAATGTAATTTTTTTTTAAAATTATTAATAGTTTGTTAGGGGGTTAGGGTAGAAGGGACGCATTATAATTATTTTTTTAACTTTTGTAATAGTTTGTGGGGGGGTAGGCATAGGGTTAGGGTAAAAGGGAGCAATGTAATTTTTTTAAATATTTTCTTTTTAAATTTTAATAATAATTGGTTAGGTGGTTAAATATTATGAAAAATAATGCGAAAGAGTATCATTTTTATACAAAATGACTAAAAATCTGTTAAAAATGGGTTTAAATGTCTTTTTTTTTTCTCGATTTGTTTACTATTTTTTCCATAAAAATATATTATTTATGATTAAATTTTAAAGATAAATTTCAAAAATGTATGTGTTTTTCATTATAGCTAGCTTTTAAATGTATGTTTTTTGTTAAATTTCTAAAAAACACACTTGAAAATAGAAATTAAAAATACTTTACAATAAAGATGTGTCAAAGGCCCAAAAAAATGCCTCAAAATGAAAATGTGTGATACTGGCATCAACCCTTTTTGAAACTGAGGTAAAAATAACTACTAAAATTAGGAGAGAGAAAAACGAGAACTGTGTCGAGTTCTCGTTTCATAGTATAAGTGGTTTGTGGTATATAGTGATTTGCGAAGCCTTGACAATCCTGTGAGGTTCCAGACCTTTGAATCCACTCTTATCACATAAGTTTGCTTGTGGCCTTAGTTTGTGTAGTTTGTCTGGTCTGCTTTTCTTTTGTTTAGATTACCCTAGGAGAAGTTTCTGGTTCAACCACTCTGGTTGATTTTCCTTGGAGAAGGTCCCACAAGATTCTGAACTTACCACCCAAATATCCCCTTAACCTGGAGGTTATTTCGAGGGTAAGAATGGACCCACGTAACACGGTCGCAGCAACTGAAGTAGAAAACCCTACTTTGAATGTTGGATGACTTTTGTTTCCTCACACACCTCCAGATTCCCCTGCCTCCAACCCCCCACAGGGTGAAGAGGTGGGAACTTCCACTTCATAAGCCGTCAACCTCCCGGTAGCATTACCAGGAGAACTTGGTACTTTGGAATGGTTAAATTCCCCCAAGACGACCTTGCAGCAGCTGTTGGTCCCACTACAACCTATTGGAATTCATATCTAGGCCACCTGGTGGCTCATATTGCCATTGCATCCCCACCTACCTTGACCACTCCAGAAGGTACTCCACCAACTAGCTGGCCCACTTACACCGATATTTTTGGACCTCTTCGTGAGTGCTTGGATCATTTACGTTCCTTGGGTGATGAAGTTCGACGACAAAGTCTCACACATAGGGCCAGGTTTAGAGAAATCCCGATTCACACGGTATCTTTTGATTCACTGAAACCATCCATGAAACTGCTCAACCCTCACAGGAGACCAGTCCTATACCTCACATGACCCAACCTGTTGAAGGAAAATAGTCCAACACGCCTGTTATGACTATGGTTACATTACCCATTCCTTCCCCACCCCAAAATTCATGGGGAGGATATTTCTACCCCTCAACTTCCTTACGAGTAATGTTCCTACCATGCAAGGTAATCAACAAACTCCGTTGGGTCAACCATCACATATTGGTCAGCACATTGTCGCTGGGGGGAAACCACCCTCTCCTAACCCGAATCCAGGAGCAAGAGTCCCCATCGAACCTTTCGTTGGCACTACACTCCCCACCGGCCCATCCACCATGGGATTATCCCATGTTGGGGGACCATCCAATGTAATTCAACAACCATGGAGTCAAGCGTATCCAGGTCATGTTAACCCTGTGCCGGGTTAATTCAATCCTGGAAACACACTCTATGGGATACCTTATCCCGAAAACCCATACACTCTATGGGGGCATGAGAATTTTTTACAACATGGACCCCTACCAACTATCCCATAGGTACCACCACCCTCGATTGGTCCACCCCCACCTCCCGCTGGAGGCAGCAGGCCTACTCAGAATTCTGGAGGAGGCGGACCTCTTCCTTCGGGCAGAGGCCCATCCCATTCCGCTCACAACGGCCCCCACCCTTCTGACGACAGAGGGAATGGTCCACCCCCCCGACGGAGGTGGTGGAGGTCCATCCCATTATGGTGGTGGTGGAGGAGGACCACACCCTTCAGGTGGAGTTGGTCCACCACCCCCTCCTGGCGGAGGCGGTGGTGGAGGTGGCTCCCATCCTTCCGGCGGTGAAAGTGGCCCACCACACCCTCTAGGTAGAGGAAGTGGAGGACCACCTTATTATGGCGGAAGCGGTGGCAGCGAACCTTACCCTTATGGTGGCGGTGGCGGAGGTGGCTCACCCCCCCCTCCAGGAGGAGGTGGTGGGGGACCATCTTATCACAACGGACCCCCCCTTCCTCCCGGCAGTGGCGGTGGCCCTCCACCCCCTCCCGGTGGTGGCGGTGGACCTCCGCCTCCTCCCGGCGGTGGTGGACCCCCACCTCCTCCCGGCGGTGGTGGACCCCCACCTCCTCCCGGTGGTGGTGGACCCCCACTTCCTCCCGGCGGTGGTGGACCCACACCTTACGGTAATGGACCACCTTACTATGGCGGCGGACCTACATTTGGTCTGGGTGGCCTATACCCCTATGGCCAGTTTCCTCCTAGAACGCCCTATAATCAGTCGAAACAAGGTCCCACTGGTCCTTACATGCCTTATTAATACTATTTGTACCCGCAGCCTAATCCTCAACTACCCTTTTTGGCTACTTTGGACATGCCTGACCTGTCTCGCCTGAACAACGACCCCATCTACCATGGAACTAATTGGCCACCCATTCCGGTGAAACTTCCATCAGATATCCCCAAATTTGATGGCAAGCCGGGTGGGGATCCTAAAAACCATGTGATGACATACCACTTGTGGTGTTCATCCAACTCCTTGATGGACGACTTGATCCGTCTTAGGTTATTTCAACGAACTCTCACTGGTTCGGCTGCCAAGTGGTATATTGAACTACCACCCCATTCTTTTCCCAATTTTGGTTCTCTTGCTATGAATTGTTTGACTCATTTCTAGCTGCCTATACGGTATGAAACTTGTACAGAGATTCTGACCTCACTCCGTCAAAATACCGCTAGTCACATCTCAGATCATATACATGAGTGGCAGAGGAGATGATGTATAATTAAGGCTCCTATTCTAGACCAAATCCTAGAGGAATGCTTCACGAAGTCTCTCATACCTACCATAGCTCGATATTTTGCCATGGGAGGGGATGTCACTAAGGAACAAGCCATCACCCGTGCCCATTTACTAGACTTAGTATATGCCCAATCTGGCACGTTGTTTGATATTCTTCCTGACGCACCCTGTAACACGTACAACCCCGCGAAACCACCTAAGTAAACCCAATATGATGGCATCACTGGATCCATTAACACCCAGCCTCTTTATCAAACTGTTGGATCGTCGAACCCCCAAGGTTCTTCCCCATCACCAACATAGGCTGTTCACGACACCACCAAATCATCCACTCCTACTGTCATCGAAGAAGTGAATTCTATTCAATCAACTTCACCTCAGAAGTCTGGTGGTAAGAAGAAGAACAAAGGGAAACCTAAGAAATCTTCCACCTAGTCAGGAACATAAGAGCACCCCTGATGACACCAAACATAAAAGGAAGTTGAAGTATCCTTGTCTACTGTGTGGTGATGACCACTTTTCTAAAGAGTGTCCCCATAGAGACGAAGTTCAAAAGTTTCTTAAGGGAAAACCCATATCCGCAGTTCTCAACGATCCCTTCCCTACTCAAAATCAGTAGTTGATTGCTCAAACCTCTCCTTTGCAAGGAGAGGGATCCTCTACCATGCATGTTCTCATGGTGCATAGTGAGACGGTCAGTTTGAATACTTGATCACATTCGTACGATTCAATCCCTTCGAAGGATCCAGTTGGAAGTAATACTGAAAAAGCTTCCAGTTCTCTTCCTGAGGTGACTGTACCACCGACCTCTGTCACCATTGAGAAGCCGTCTTTCGAGTCAGTATTGTGTCCGCCCAAGAGCATGATTCAGAAAGCTGTTTTCAATCCCAATGCTCGGGTAGCTCAAAACTACAATATTGTAGAGGACCTGGCACAAGCTCCTTGTGCCATGTCGATGCTGGGAGTCTTGCAGAATTGTCCCAATCAACGCAAGACTCTCCTCGCTGCCATCAGTGCAGTCGATCCAGATTCTTCAAATACCATCATGTTTAGACTCGAGTATTTTAAGCCGAGGCTTTCCCATCAACTTGCTTTTCAAGTTGTTACCAATGTTGCCGGGAAGATAGTCCATCGTACTGTCTTAGATGAAGGGGATTCTACCTCGGTCATGTCGATCGCTTGTTGGAGAGCCATTGCCTCTCCCGAACTAAACCGTTCTCCCACCACCTTGAAGGAATTCGATGGACGTGGCTTTCAACCCCATGGGTTATTGCAAGCTTTTCCAGTTGAGTTGGGGGGAAAGACTGCAACCATTAATGTGGAAGTTGTCACAACCCCGTTAGATTATAATATCTTGCTTGGTCGTAATTGATTTTACGCCATGACTATGGTCGCATCATCTGTCTTCTGCATAGTGCAATTCCCTCACCAAGGTCAAATTTTCACTGTCGACCAACTGGACTTCTACACACCAAACACCACTTCTCATCCCGGTGATAATGTCCCAATGCTTGGTAAATATTTGCAATAGTATGAGAGTGTGGGGGTTGGTCTCATAAAAGATTCATCTCTTATGGGAATTTTTACGACATCGGATCCCCCTCATCATGTTGCCTTGGTGAAAATGACCTCCTCAGAGATTTCATCTCTTCCCAACCCTACTAATACATGGCTTGTACCCGATGAAGCCACGAAACACTTGATTGGAGACATAATGCCTCTTTCTCACGCTGAACATGCCTACTAGGCTATCCAATTAGCACCCGAAGACCACCTCGTTGTGGCCTCCACATCCTGTTCTCTACAACGGACATCATCCCTACCCGATTCTCTGCTCTAGACTTTTCATTCTGACGAGTCCATCATGGAGATAATGAGTGCGGATGACCCTCTATGGTAAGACCTCCACCACCTGTCTTCTTTCCTTCCCCCATTGGATTATGTGGAGAACAACATTAGCACCATTTTTTCGCCGAATGTCTACCCTTGCTCTCAATTCCCGATACTCGCATGTCAAACGGACAATGAGGGAAACCTTGTGAACATCGAACATACCACTTCGATTGACATTTCAGTTACTCCTGGTGTAGTGGAACACATTCAGTTAGGACAGAAGTGTTCCCCTGAAGAAGTCATTGCTTATATGACCTTATTCAAGCGATTCCGAGACGTGTTCACTTGGACCTACGAGGAGATGCCTGGGATAGAACCTACAATTGTTTTACACGAAATCAAAATTTATCCCAACATCAAACCAGTCCGCCAAAAGTTGCAACCGGTACACCCTCGAAAGACTGCAGTGATCAAGGTAGAGATTGAGAAACTCTTGAAGGCCGACTTCATCTATCCTGTGTTGAGCCCAGAAATGGCCCCTTTTTATCATCCTCGATCACCTCTTCTTCCCTTGTCCTACACCATTTAGCATGCTAATTATACCTATTGTCCTCACTTTATTCCCCCAAGCTGCCAAGGTATGACTGATCATTGCTTTATCTTATTAATGCTTATGATTGTGATAATTAAGGCTGTGTATCTCTCAATTGTGCTAACATGTTATGATTTATGAAGGTAGTTTGAGATAAGTGGACTGCAGGAAGGTGGGGCTGAACAAGTCTTGAAAGGAGGGATGTTCGCTGCTTAAAAGGGTCCTTGAGGCTTCAATCATCAATTAAGGCACATGGTTCTAATGTAACATCCTAGACGGAGCTGTGATAGGGAAGCTTTAATAGAATGCACTATAATTGGAGATCTTTAGTATGTTGCTGCTCGAGTTTAGTTGTGATCTGGAAAGATCACCACTCCCGGGCCAATCAACAACTTTCTCGCATTTCCTTATGTCTTTCCTATGCCACGTTTGTAACAGCTAGTGTTATTTAGGGCGCCTGAAGATCATAGATCTTCATGGCTTCCCGATTAATAGGATCGGATGTTATGATATGCATGTATAAATATGGGAAGCTGTCTCGACCCAGGGGGTTGAACAACGCAGAATTTATTCATTGTATTAGCAGTAAAAGCACACTGTGTAATCATTCTTCTGTTAATATAAGGAGTTACCTCTGAGTTAAAGGAACTTTACGTTGTTCAGCCAGCATCTCTGTGTGAAGGCTGGGCCCATCTTCCACAGAGATTGCTGAGTTAAATTAGGACTCTTCAATTTATTGTTGTGTGATGTTTTGTTGATGATATCTCCTTTGTACGCAGCAGTAGTAAGTGTGGTGTGGATTTTCAGTATAATTAAGATTATATTTCTTTGAGATTGGCAAATAGTACAGAGTGACAGTCGACTAAGTAAGAAACTTTATGCAATTTGTGTGACAGTTGTACACAACCTTGTTCATCTTGCAGTTAAGTTGTGATCCCATGAGCCCTTGCAATTTATCTTTCCTGTTATGATTGTTGATTTTTATTCCTGTAATTCAATCTCTTAGAGCAGCTGAACTCAATCCTTTGCAATTGAATTTCTAGATTAATATTTAGTTTATGCTTATGGTTTTCAAGAGTGATCAGATTGAAGAAGTGAGTTACTTGTTCTAGGATGTGAATAGGATTTCTCTTTATCTGCAATTGTCTTGAATCTTATATTATTTCTGGTCGATGCATGGTAGAAAGGAATTGAAATTATAGTATTTAGAAAGCAATTGGGATTACACAGATCTTTGGGATGGACATAGTTGTTAGAGGATAAAAGTATTTAATTACAGTGATTTGGTGTTTAAGCATAGACTGTGCATTTATCCTTTGAAATAAAAGACTTTCTTGGGTTGACAATAAATCTCGTCTGCTCTGTATGTTGGAATAATCTATCTGCATATTGGGTGCTCGACACCCTGTCCCATTGATAGAATGGGTCTCAAACGTCGTCCCTATCACTAAAAAGCAGGGTACCATTCGTGTCTTTGTCGATTATCAGGACCTCAACAAAGCTTGTCCTAAGGCCAACTACCCGACTCCCTTTATTGACCAGATTATCGACAATTGTGCTGGAAGTGTCATTTTCTCATTTATGGATGGCTTTTTCGGATACAACCAGATTGAGATCCACCCCGCCGACCAACACAAGACTACATTCATCTTCCCTTGGGGAAATTTTGCGTATCGTAAACTTTCGTTTGGTCTTAAAAACGTTGGTGCCACATTCCAGCGGGCCATGTCGTACACCTTCCATGATGTGAAGGAGTTTGTGGAAACCTACTTGGATGACCTCCCTTCCCACTCAAAGCAGCGCGAGTTCCACACAGATCATTTGACAACCATTTTTCTCAGATGCAGACGGTACAATATCTGTTTGAACCCTCATAAGTGCATTTTCTGTGTCGAGTCTGGACGCCTCTTACGGTTTATCGTCTTGAAAGATGGGATCCGCAATGATCCCTTGAAGGTGGAAGCAATCGTCGCTCTCCCACCTCCAACTAATGTTACGAAACTTCAAAGTATGCAAGAAAGAGCAACTTATTGACGGTGCTTCGTTTGTAATTTCGCGCAGAAGACTCAGGGCTACATGAGACTACTCAAGAAGGACGTCCCATTCATTTGGGGCGATCAAGTTCAACAATCCTTCGATAGTCTCAAACATGCCATTACCAATGCCCCCATGCTCCAACCATCGAATTACTATCGAGATTACATTTTATACTTCGCTACTTCTGACACCACTATCTCCATGGTTTTGGTGCAGGAAGACCAGAATGCCCAAGAACATGTGATATATTACTTAAGTAAGGGTCTCATTGACAGTGAAACTCGTTACTCACATGCTGAGAAACTCGCTCTCACGGTGGTGATCGCTGTCTAGAAGTTTTGACATTACATTTTGCTTCGCACCACCACCATCATCGCCGATTCGAACCACATGTACCACGTTTTGACACGTCAGGTGCTTGGGGGAAAGTATTCATGTTGAATCGTGATACTGCATGAATTTGATCTCCTTTTTGAGAAGGCCAAGTCTAAAAAGTCTTTGGTGTTTGCTGAGCTCATCTGCGACCTTCCCCATACTGATGTAGGACCTGAGCCCAATGATTCTTTTCCTGATGAGTCATTGTTTCTTATCAGTGCGTCTGATTCGTGGTATGGAGATATCACTTTATATCTTCAGACCCAATGTTTTAGCCCTCAATTGTCTTGTGATGAACGTCGTCGAATACGCCACCAGGAAAAGTATTACCTAATTATTAGAGATACCTTGTATCGTCGTGGTATCGATTCTATTCTTCGACGTTGTCTGACTCATGACGAGGCTGAACACGTCCTAAATGACTGTCATGCTAGGGCTTGTGGCGGTCATCTCTCTGGGATGGATACAGCCCAGAAGATTCTTTGTGTGGGATATTATTGGCTGTCTATCTTTAAATATTGTATCGAGGCCATAAAAAAATGTCCTCCATGTCAACAATTTCATACGAAAAAGCGTACCCATCCTGCCCCATTACACCCGATTATTTCCATTGGCCCCTTCGCTAAATGGGGCATTGACTTCATGCATTGTAAGCCTACCTCATCCGAGGGGCATAGTTACATCATCTTAGTTTTGGACTACTTTACAAAGTGGGCTGAGGAAATGCCTACATACACAAATGACGGCAAGACCGCCGCACTCTTCATGTTCAATCATTCATAGCGTGGTTTGGAGTTCCTCAGTCTATAGTTACCGACCATGGTTCTCACTTTCAGAACCACATGGTTGAAGAATTGAGCAATAGATTGGGTTTTCACCATGAAAACTCAACACCCTACTCCGCACAGTCCAACGGACAGGTCGAGGCCATTAACAAGGTCTTGAAAACTATGGTCCAGCGTATGGTGGGCACGCACAAGTCCAACTAGCATAATATGCTCTTTTTTAGTATTATGGGCCTACCGAACTTCCATCAAGACCGCCACTGGACTTACCCCCTTCCAATTAGTTATGGATTGGAGGCAGTCCTGCCCATAGAGTGCGAGATTCCGTCCCTCCAACTCGTCGTCAAATTTCTTCCTAACACTACTGCCGAGGAAGAACGATTCCTTTACCTAGCGAAGCTTGATGAGTCTCACTGAGATGCCGCTCTTGCTAATGAGGCGCACAAGAAATGCATCAAAGCACTATATGATAAGTTAGTAGAACCTCGTGCCTTTAACGGGGGTGATTTGGTCCTTACATATGACCAAAAACATGACAAGCTGGGGGCAGGAAAGTTCGAGTCCATGTGGCACGAACCTTACATCGTTAAACATGTTTTGGAGAAGGGAGCCTACAAGATCGAGGACTACGACAGAATATCTTTAGGTGAACCCCGCAATGGGCTTTACTTGAAGAGGTACTATGCCTAAAATTTTCATGCATAGACATTTTATATATATTGTACATAACGTGTGTGTTTTTTGTGTGGTGTGACGCGTTTATTTTAGTGTGTCTAGATCTTGTTTCTGCTTCTTATACCATGTTCTATCTGCGTGTGCAGATGGAAACTTGCTATGGATTCACGGACGGCGCCAGCCAACATACATATAACCTTGCTTCGGCAGCCTGGGTACTGTATTCCCCAACAGGCGAGCTCATTAGATCAGTAGGAAATTGCCTTGGATTTGCAACCAACAACGCCGCAGAGTATCAGGCGGTGATTGGAACCCTAACTGACACTCTTTCCTTGGGTATGAACCACATTGTCATCTATTTGGATTCTCAACTAGTGGTTTCCCATCTAAACCGGGTCTATTCCCACTCTACTCCGTCTCTTCAGACGAGTCCATCTTCTGGAAAGGTCCTTTGATTCTGTTCAATACCTGCACATTCCATGAGACATGAACACAATTATTGACTCGATGGCCAACTTCATCTTGGATTGGTACATCGCACACACATAATACATTCATAAAGCATTCACAACATGTAAATCATCCATTGTATATAAGAAAGCAAATAAACAAGATCACATCATTCATCCATCTAAAACACATAATGTATAAAACCGTTGAAAATGTCTGTATATATATAAATCATCATAAAAAGTAGTGCTAGTACAAAATCTGAAGCACAACGACTTTCAGTGAGTCTATACAAAATCTAAAGCCTCATAGCTTTTAGTAGTACAAAATATGAGGCTTCTAAGCTCTCAGTACATACATAATAACAACAGAAGGCCTAACGCCTGGCCTGTGCACCCCTAGGTCTCGCAGCTCTCACCTGCTGACCAAGGAAGCAACACATTGAAACGCACAGACGCCCCAGCCACATACCTCTGCATGGGCCACGGTAACTCATCCACTATTGGCTCCGGAACATCTAACGTCAACCCAGTTAGGTTCTTGTATACATCCTCCATCTCCATGATGACAGCATGTGCGGTTGGGGCCATGGCTACTCCCTCTCCTCTCCTTGCAAGAAGAGAAACTCCTACTGGTCGCACAAGGCCCACATCTGCACACACATGTTATTAACTTATCAGCACTATAACAAACAAAATCATAAATACACAAAACTTAAAAGTACAAGGGTCATTATTCTTACCGATGTCTCCCCACTCTACTCCCTCGGGGAGTGCTAGGTCTGGGTCCTCCCTGAAATCCGTACCACTGTACGGGTAGTCCTCTACCATGAGAAGCTGGCCTTCCAGCCAGATGAAGAATACAGGACCGTACCTGATGATAGGACCCCCGCCTCCATGGCGGGACATCACTTCTTTCGATCGGACCATGTGAGGATCCCTAGGATCTCATTCCAACAAAGGAGCTTGCGGGCGTAGAAGGGGAACCCGCTCCAACAAGAACAAGATCTCTATCGATCCATATCTGAAATGCTTGAGCTCTCCACGCTGACACTTGGTGAGCTGAGCTCGTAGGTCGTTGATGAGTCCCTCACACAAATTGAATATCTTCGGAGACATACAGTCTTACGCATACAATATCTGGAACCTGGTAGCTAGGTGAGCCGCTTGGCTCCCTGCTATTCTCACTATGGTGTAAAGTACAACACGCAATGGACGCTCTCACACCTCTTTGATGGGAATATTCCCACTAGAGGCACAGGCGTGTGGAGTACAGTGATGGACGATCAAGTCATCCACGGTCCGGTCACTCCCTCGTGATCCGGTGAGTGCCACATTATCTCCCCTCCAGGATAATTCAGTCAAGAAATAGATATCATCAACATCTATGGTCAACACATGCTCTCCGATCATAAAATACTGCTGAGCGACATCCCAACATCGAAGCATATGCTCCAGCAGTGGGATCTGGGCCCTCATGCCCTGGACCTTGAAGAACTTCAGCAACCCACAGTTCCTCAATGCCTCTACACAAAGTGGATCATTTGCTGCTTGCACATCATCCAACTCATGTTCACTCTCACACCATTCTATAACCATGTTGACGGCCGAGAACCTGTCAAGAGAGGCATTTTAACATCATTAGAACTCACTTCAACCATTGGAAGTTTTTTTTTTGGGCTAGGTTTGTTTGTGGGGTTGGACGTTTCCACCGTCGCACCCCGTCAACACTGATAGAGCCACATCATCGCAAATCTCTTTTGCTTCCTTTGCGATGACTCAGGCTCGTCGCAGTTCCCGTAAGGGAGACCTGCGACGACCTGAGGGCGCAATAGCCCCCCACAAATCAACTCAAAAACCCAAAAAATGAACAAGAATTGGAAATGTAAACCACTGGAAATATGTTGGCTGAGTTCTAGGTTTACCTATTCCCGACAGTTCGCGAATTGGTCGCTCGTAGCTCCGACAATCGACGAATGGATTTTGGCTCCAAATGGCACTTTTTCTCCTCCCAAACTTGGCAAATTCAAATGGTAGCTATTGTTTGGTCTTTTTTCTATTTATAAACAAAAAGGAATATTCTTTTTCAAATATTAGATGCTTTTTGGCCTATTTGCTATAGTTTGGATTGTTTGAATACCCAGTTGACTGTTTGACCTAGTTCTCAAGCATGCAAGAGGCATTAAGTTCTCTATTTGCGCCGTTTTCACATTGTAGCGGTCATCTCATGTATGAATGACCCTTTGAATATTTTGTCGTTATTTTTCATCCATTAGATTTTAATTATTTAATCATGATGAGCTGAGCCTTTGTTCTTTCTCGTGCTCTTGAAACCATGAGAATAAGTTACTGAGTTACGATTTATCACTTTTCCGGGCTCGTTAAACTCCTATGGAAAAGGACCCCCCCCGGATTCTATCTTTAAGCTCTTTTCAGGCTCTCAAAATATGAAAAGATTGCCAAGCGAACTTGTTGCATTCACGGTTGTTAAGACATTTGGGATTGGACTCATTTATGAGATGAGCATCTGGTTACCCTCATCAAGCTCGTAAAAAACACATGAGGCACTCATCATTCCTGATGGGGAAAAAGGAAATCTTTTGTATTACACCTTTTTTAGTGGCAGTACCTAGTTGTTTCTTGAACATGGAACTCATTTTCATTTGCATACAGTACTTGGAACATCCGTTTGTCCTCGAGTTTTTCCTACTTCCTACGTCTCATCACTCCTTTGAGTCAGTCAAATAATGCTTGCACCATCAGTTACATTAGGAGTTGGTGTCGTACTCATCATGTCAATAAGGCCAAGTCATGCCATGCCCATGTTCAAGAATATTTTCACTACTCATTATTTGCAGTCAGTACACCTTCCATCATGTCGGTCTATTCTGAGTTAGTCTTGCATGTTGCTACACCATCCAATCTACTCCAAACACCTGTTATCGAGTTTCGTGTCAATGATGGGGGATTCATCATGGCCCTCCTTCGACGGATTCATCCTTGACGACTTCAGATCATCATCAAAGGACTGAATCTAGAAACCAATCGAGTACCTTGGCCCTGCATACCTCAATGGCAGGTTACCTTGCTTTCGACATGAGTTTACATAATTTACTCTTGATTGAAATATTTCATCTGGCGTTCGAATTCAGCTCATTTATTCACGCTTGATGATATGTACAGTGATACCTTGGGGATCATTAACATCAATGGTGATTTCCCTCGCACTTGTTAATGGTATACATCAATGACCGGTAATCAAGTGGTTTCTACCATGTTCGACGTCAAGACATTTGTAATCACATGGATACATTCGTATCATTGCGGGTTCAACTTGAATACCCTAGGGAGTCATGTTTTACCCAGGTTGCGATGGAGATTGTTTTAAATCATATCACATGGATCCACATTTGTATTGGTCGTGGCTGTGTTATCATCTCATCATGGATCTACGCTTATGTCTAGTAGCCATGATTGTGTTCAGTCGATTCTCTACTACCATGGATCTGCATTGTATTGGTCAGCATCCATGTTGTGTGTCATATGAGACTATGTACTCAGAGTCAGTTGTATTGCAGCGACATCCTTCGTCCGACAAGTCCATTTCCATTCCTTCTATCAAAGCATTTCACCTGTCCAGTTTAAACAACTTCATGCTTTGGGGCGCATTCTGTTACACCTAAATCTTGTTACCCTGAGACTCAGTGTAAACATCCCCGAAGTTTACTTTGACTAAGTTATCCATTTGGAAGAGATGAAAACCCTTTTATTCTAGGTTTTGTAAGGTTGGTGCAGGTTGTCTTAATGCAACCCACGACGTCGCAGGTTCTCCTCTTGCAGCCTGCGACGATGTCAGTTAATGGACTAAAATAACTTCTTTGATCCCATTCTTGAATCTAGATGACATGGATCCCTATCCCTGACCTTTGGGAGAGATGGCATTCGGTTCCTAACCTCTTAGAAGGATACCCTATCTCTCTCCTACCATATGTCAACCCACCCTATCCACTTAGTCCTATATAAGTGAAGCTCATTCCCATACCAAAAGGAGGAAGTCTATAGTATCTACATGCTGGTGAAATTACCTTAGGAGAGATATCTATTCATCTATTGGGAGACTCACATTTCCTTGGGAGGCTTTGGTATTGGCTTGATCGGAGAAGGATTGCTATGTTAAGTCATTGGTTGTAATCTCTTCATCCTATGTATTTCCCTTTCAATACAATAATATAAGTTCTTTCCACCAAAATATCATTGTGTTAATGATATCTTGTGTAGTTTTCCTGCTTAACTACTTTCTTATTAGGTGCATTTTACTATTTGTTTTGTTGTTGTATAGTCTTGATAGGTTTTGCAGCTTGGATCTAAAGGCCATCAAGCTTGGAGCAACATTCAAAGGAAAATGATCAACGATCTGAAAGGTAAAGCATCTAGTTCCTTGATCTCTAATTAGATCTAGGAGAGTGATTTATATTATGTTCTATTTGTTCTAGACTCTCGTTGAGCTAGGGAGATCAGGCCTCGAGTCCGCTCTTGGTAGATTGTCCGTCAAACAATGAAACATTTGCTCCTATTGTTAAAATGAATACAATAAGAACCATCTTATCTCTTGCTGCATCTTATAAATTGGAAATATACCAAATGGATGTTAAAAGTGTTTTTTTAAATGGTAATCTTATGAAGACATTTATATGCAGAAACCTCCTGGTTTTATTAATGATGAGTCATCAAGTTTTGTATGCAAATTACACAAGTCTTTATATGGTCTCAAACAAGCACCTAGGGTTTGGTATGATAAAATTGATACATATTTCTTGAACAATGGTTTTAAGCATTGTATCTCTGATCCAAATTTGTATGTTAAGAACTTTGGTGATAATATCCTCATTATTGTGTTATATGTGGATGATCTTAGCATCACTAGCAACCAACTTGTATTAATTCAAAGTATGAAAAGTGAACTTCAAAAGCAGTTTGAAATGACTGATCTCGGTATATTGGACTATTTCTTGTGTCTTCAAATCTGGCATATGGCAGATGGTATTTTTCTCTCTTAGCCAAAGTATGCTAAATACTTATTTGCTCGTTTCCATATGAGTAATTGTAAACCTGCTCCTACGCCATTTCAGTCCGGTGTAAAGTTATATGTTGAGTGTACCACTCCTCTTATTGATGCTACCCTTGATCATAAGCTCGTAGGAAGTTTGATATATTTAACTCATAGCAGACCATATCTCTCGCTTGCCATCAGTATGGTTTCTCGGTTCATGCAACAACCTCATGAAATTCATTGGCAGGTAGCCAAGATAATTATGAGATATTTACATGGGACATTATACTATGGTGTCTTTTATTCGACCAGTCCTACAGTTTCACTTTCTGGATATACAGATTCTGACTGGGCAGGTGACAGTTTTGATCGACGGTCAACTGCTGGTTATATATTTCAACTTGGTTAAGGTCCGATTGCTTGGTCCAACAAGAAGGTGAAGACTCTTTATTTATATTCGTGTGAAGTAGAGTATATAGAAGCCAAAGAAGAAGTTAAAGAAGCAGTTTTGTTACGGCATGTTCTCACTGAGATTGGTTTGGTTCCGAAATCGTCCACTGTGTTGAAATGTGACAATTAGGGTGCAATTCAACTTGCTTATAATTCGATAGATCAGTCCAAGACAAAGCATCTCGACCTTGATGCTCATTACATTCAAGGTCTCATCGTATATGGTATTCTTTCTCTTGAGTATTGTCCTACCGAGCAGCAGGAAAACGATATCTTCACCTAATCCTTAACATCAACGAAGTATGTGCATCTTCGTTCCTTGCTTGGGATGAAGGAAGTTGTCATCAAGGGGGAGCAGTAATGACTCCTTCCTTCCTTACTGTTAGTGTGGGATTTTCTCCCAACCATTATTAAGGGGGAGTTTTGGAATATATTATATTCCTTGTAAGGTAATAATGTGTTTGTATTATGCCGGTAGTTATCCACAATCTTATGTAAAAGAGTAATACATTATATCCCATATTCATTATGGTAAAGTATACTCTTGATATCCATTATTATATACAGAGATGTTACCATGGAGAATTATATTATCCCAAATGCAATATGTGAGAATAATTCCTCCACATCTCTTGGTATATAATAGGGTCAAGGGAGTCTCATCATTCAAGTCATTCATTCATGATATTGTGCTCACAAGCTCTCCACTATATCGTATTGGGGTTATTTGTAGTTTATCTCTTGTAAGATTGAAGGAGATTTATGTAGATAATAGAAGACAAAATTCCCGTGGACGTAGCCCAATTGGGTGAACCACATATATCTGGTGTATTCTTTTCCTTGTTCTCTTTCTGTTCTTATTTATGTTTATATGTTATTGATAGCTTAGATACGTAAGCTAGTTTAGCTAGATCTATAACTATGACACTAGGTATCTTTATCTCTCTCTCTCTCTTTTAGTTTCTTCTTGCTGTTTTGAGCAACATTGATATCAATGTGATGATACTTTGTGTGTCAAATGAGAATGCCCCATAGGTGTCTTTCCTCATGTATCAAGCCCAAGATATATGAGACATATAGTTTGCAGAATTAATGTTTGTAGCAACATTTTTAATCCTTGGGTGGGACCATTAAGCAATCTATGGAGAATGTAACATAATTGTTGTTATCGTTAAATCTATGCATTAAGGATTATACTCTAGCAACCACCTTGGCATGCAATTTTGCATGGTTTGAGATAAAGTGAACAATCGATATCCTTAATAAGAATAACATACTTAGTGATCATAATGAATAATGTCCTTTAGATCTATGCTTGTATGGATCTTAGTAAAGCTTCAAATCATAAACATCTTAGCCTAAATAATAAGAAATGGTTGCAATCATGCTAGTTTTTCATGATCCTGGAAGCCTATGAAGCAATTACGCTCTCTTCATGGCTCATATGATGTTTTGATGGATTATCACTCCTCAAGGTTTACTACAATTTCTTCTTTTCTAATGAGATATGCAATGAAGATATCAAAAGTGCTTCAAAAATTTTAAAGGACATGACTCTCATGGTTAAACAAGATTGCGATATGCTCAAGATATGAATCCAAGATGTTGTCCTCAAGCATCATATGGATGCATGAAACAAATCCTCTTTTATATAGTTTTCCACAAAAATGTTTGATTTTGACAATGGTACAATCCTTTACATTGTCATTTTTAACACTCTACAATTTCTCCCATGAAAACAATAGTGGCTCATTTTTTTATGAAATTTATTTATGTATATTGCACATTTAACCTATCATAAGGTTACATTTGAAATTACAAGTTATGTTTATTATTAGTTTATATAAAAATACTATTAACTTATTTGATGATTGGTTAATTTTTGAAGTTGTAAAAAAATGGAAGAACATTTTTTTTAAATGATTTTTTTATGAAGTGAAAATCTAGTTTATGGTTGTCAATTGAAGTACAACTAATTTGCAATTTTTTTTTACAATGTAAGGGTTAGATGAATATATACCCTTCAACTTGAAATTAATTGTATCCCTTCAAATTTGATCACCAATGGGAAGGTTATTTTTAACTTTGTGGTTTTTATGGTGTACGCATGGGAAGGTTATCGTTAAGATTGTTGTTCAACGATTAATACTAATATGTTAGGGTATTCAACAAGGTTTAGTTAAATAAGAAATTACAAATAAATGATTGGATCACATTGTCACATGTGTAATTGATAATATAGTAACCCTCAATTCTTTTGAAGACATAAATAAGTGGATGGTGTCTTGCTATTGTGGGTGAATTTGATGGAGTAGGAAATCTTAGTCGAATGGAAGTGTTTGAGATCATTGGTTTGTCCCTTGATGATTGTTTTGGTTGTGTACGTTAACCACTTGTTGTGCCCAACCTTTTCAAGGTAGTTGCAATGTGTCTCGGAAACATTGGTTAACCATAAATTTTGTAATAAGAAAATATTGAATAAGAATAAATACTGAGTGATAGTTGATATTTTTACAATTAGTGGCCTTGTATATAAATATGATTGAAAAGGGCCTTGATTCCTTTTCATTTGAAAAGGTATGTCTTTTAACTTTTCGTTAAGCATTAACTAATATTATTTATTATTGTTGTTGTTATTATTAATATTACATTTATATTTATGTTTGTTACATTGCCACCCTCTTAAGGAATCCTTTGTCGTCAAAGCATAATAAATTGGATTCTTTCTAGTTGAGCATTTTCCCATGGTGACATCATTCTTGTCCTTGTTTGGTTTTGGGGTTTTTACTTGGTCCTTATCTAAGTGTTGGAGAGGTTCCTTTGTAGTATTTGTATCATACCCTAAACTTGTTTGACAAAGTTTTTTAATGTAAAAACTTGAAGGATATTGGGTACATACTTGCCTTACTTTCATTGTTGTATATTCATATGGGAATTTTGTACCATTGCCATTAATGGTAATTCACCTTTATTAAGAGTGGAACCTTCAATACCTTATAATTTATAATGTTGTCCTTCCCAATTAAACTCCATAAACTGTTCTTCAAGATTAGTTGTATAAGTGCCCAATTGTATCAACCATTATGCACCTAGCACCATATCCATCCCATCGAGTGGTAGTGAATATAATCCTTCTTATAGTTCCGGTTCTTGTATTTGAACATTCATTTTATGACATCGTCCTATGTTGTTGACCTAATGTCCATAAACAACCTTAACAATATGGTCTTGGTGGGGTACACAAAACGGTTTAACTATTTAGCGACATGGATGTCTATACAATTATGAGTATTGCCAGAATATATGAGGATTCTTAGTTCCCTTTTTTTTATACTTCCCTTGAGCTTCAGTGTCAGATGTTGTGAATTTTTTTATATCTTGGTTGTAGGTGGGATTGTCATGTTTTGTGCCTCTTTTCTTGGAACCTCGATTTCATCATTCTTCCTAAGATGAGGTGAGACATATTTTGTGGGTACTTATTTTGTTTTGATTTTTTGAGTAATATTTCCCCTTTACGACACATCATCATCATTATTATTTGGTGGTATGCATGAAATATATGTTGGCGATACTTTTTACGGTGTTCCTAATAATTCCCATTGTGAATTATGTTGTTCTACTATCAATAATATTGATAAATGTAGGGACTTAGATGCATTTGTTGATAGGTTGGATCACTCTGCATATTGGGTGTCTGATAATTCCCCACCTCATGGAAGAGGGTGGAGGCTTGGGTCAAGGAAGTGACTATCAAGATAGATGAGTTATATGTCATTGAAAAGCAATTCAATGTTACAACTACAATAAAATTGGCCATGTTGCTAGGGACTATCCATTTCCATGCTGGCCTTAATGCTCCTAGTGCTGAGTGAATACCCATGGTACTAAAGACTGTCTAGAGATGATCACGAAATGGGAAGATTGATTAACAAAACAACTAATGAATTTGATAATTTTAGAGCTGTGGGATGGTAACAATATGGCTAGTTAGACCATTAATGTTGTCACTCATGGAGGGGCTTGGATGGGTGTTGATTATAATTATTTTGAGGCCCCTAGGATTTAGAGAGTTGGTCCAAAGGCACCCGATTTGATCTTTCTCAACAAAGGGGAATTTTTGCAGGTGCCCGCGAAATGTTACAAAATATGGTTATCCCTCCTTCACCCAGAGTTGCAGAATGAGGGATCTCTCGAAGTGCTAGTTAGAATGTAACATTACCTAGTTGCAAAAAAAAAATGGAATTTGAATCTCCAAGTAATTCTAAGAAACTTATTAGTATTTGGTTTAATATATTTCTTGATATTATAGAGGATGAAAGCTTAACCCAGAAGTTGTGAAATGCTCCAAACCTTGTGGGAATGGAAGAGGAAGAAGTCTAATCTCAATTAACCTCCCTGAGAAGAAGAATAACATAATAAGGTGAAGTAAGAAACAAATTGGGAGGGAATTTAGACTAGATGTTTAGATAGATGGATATGCTATTAAGGATGTCATGTTAGATCTTGTGTTTGGTGTTAACATTATTCCCAAGAAAACATGGGAGACTATGGTTATCTCGCCATTGGTATATTCTCCTTTTCATTTGCACATGGCCAATCAATATAGGATCTTTCCCATAAGAAGACTGGAAAATGTGGAGGTTGATCTCATTGGAGTAAAGACATTAGCTGAAATTGAGGTGATTGAAATAATGGATAATATAGATCCCTATCCAACATTATTAGGGATAAATTGAGATTTTGAGAATTATTCCATCATTAACTTGCAAAATGAGACTATGAATTTTGAAGCTGAAGGAATGAGAGTCACCCAAAAGTTAGACCCATATCAAGGCCCCCCATACATAGAGAATGTCAATGATAATATGGAACAAGATGTCCTATATCAGATTTACAACCTAATTACAAGAAAGATGAACAATTACATTAATCCCATATAAAATGGTTCAGTAAGTTGGAGGAGCATTCGGTCTTTTGATAATGATTCAGAAGAGGCTTTGAATGAATGGAAAAATCAGAGACACAATATTTCTTCTCGAGGTTGCAAAACCATTAAATATGTCAGATGGATTAGCATTGAGATCCGGGACCCTCCAATTTTTGACAAAATCTCGAATATGGACAAATTCCTCACTTAAATTAATAGTAGGATTATAGAGGAACATATGATACCTATGCTATATATTGCACTCTGTGATACTCCACCAAGGTGGTGGGTCGCTCATAAAGAGGGCCTTTGTTCATGATAGTTAGTACAGATAACTATGATCCATAGGTTTGTTCTTTTTCATACATTTGGATGCTTAATTGTTTAAGGAAAGGTACCTCATGAATTTGTGGTTGTGGAAGTTTATAATGAAGACAATGATCCTTTTGTATATGTGGAGCATTGTACACAACATCAGAAGAGAGAGGGACTGTGACCTAACCTTTGGGTCCACAATTTTATTCATAATCTAGGCCCTATTCCACAATCCTAGTGTTTACATGAAGAAACCAAAAGGTAGTGCAGGGATTTGAAGGATTTGCAGACTTAGTTTTGTAAAGATTTTTCTTTTGAACGTGTTAAAAGTGATTTGAATCTAATTAAGAAGGTGCTTTTTGCTAAGAAGTTCTGGAAAATGGGTAACCCCTATGTTTTCGATTTGCATTAGCACCTTCTTCATTTAAAGGTCACTATTAATAAGCTATAGGCATCCCTTTGTTGTAGAAAAGTTGAACATGATGATAATGACCTAGAAAACATGGAACAATCGAGACACTTGTCATTTAAGGAATCTAAGAGCTCTAAAACTATGAACGAAAATACATAAGTGGCTATTAGTAATTCTTATTCTCAATTACTGAAGTTGTGGAAAGTTAACATTAGGATGGAAAAGAAGGCTAAGATGGCCTCTATAGGGGATTACTGGGATGATCATACTATATATGATATTTTTTCTATTCTCAAAGAATACGAGGACCTATTTCCATAGAGTTTTAAGGAGTTAAAAGGAATTCGAGGAGAATCAGGGGAGATGAAGATTGCGATGAAACCTTATGCTAAACCTATCAAGCATTTTACATATAGCATCAACACTAGATTTAAGGAAAAGGCCAAGAAGGAAATCAATTGCATGTTGGCAGCTAGTTTAATTTTTCCCATGGATGAATTTGAATGTATTAGACCCATAGTGATCCAAAGCAAGAAAGATAAAGATGACATCGGGGTTTGTGTTGATTTTCGTAGCCTTAATTCAACATGTGTTCATGATCCTTTCCCTACTCCTTTTAGTGATGAGTTATTAGACCACGCAACACGAAATAAAGCATACTCTTTTATTGATGGGATTTTAGGGTGCGATTAAGTTAGAATTGGGAAAGATGATAAAATAATGACTACTTTCATAATTAAGTGGGGTTCTTTTGCCTATAATGTAATAATGTCGTTTGGACTCGAGAATTCTCTTGTAGTCTTTTAAAGGATTGTAATACTTGACTTCAAAGAGTTTATACACAAGTTTCTGGAAGTTTACATGGATGATTATACTATTTACAACTTGTTGAAGGAACATGTTAGTCTCTTAAGGCTCGTGTTAGACTAATGTCGTCAACTTCAAATCTCATTGAGTTGAAGAAATGTGTCTTTTGTGTTCCCTTTGGGAATATTTTGGGCCATATTTTTTTCCAAGAAGGCGTTTTTGTTGATCGCATGACAATAATTATTATTGTGAACTTACCACCTCCAACATCTATTAAATAATTGCATTCAACTTTGGGACACACTGGGTGTTACAATAGATTCATTCACAAGTACGACTATGCTACCATCATAGGTCCCTTAGAGAAACTATTGAAGAAAATCAAATCATTTATTTGGATACCAAAATGTGACAAGGCCTTTGCACTACTCAAGGAAAATATGGTAACTACTCCTATCCTTACTTTACCTAATTATAATTTAGAATTACAGGTAGTTGTATATGCTTCAAGTATTGCATTGGTATTTGTTCTTATGCACCCTAAGGAAGGTGACTTTGATCATCCTATATATTTCACCAGTCAAATGCTATCTCAATTTGAGCACAACTATACTACCAATGAATGTCAAGGGTTAGCTATGATATATGGACTACAGAAGTTGCGTCACTATTTGTTAGGAGGCCATTTCAAGTTCTTTAATGACCATTCTGCATTGAAGTATTTGGTAAACAAACCTATTTTGGAAGGACACATTTGCAGATGGTTATTGTTGTTTCATGAGTTAACTTTTGAGGTAGTTGTGAAACTCATAAGGAATACTGTGGAACTAGATCACTTATCATGAATGTAATCATGTGATTTTGATGGTCCTATTGATGATAAATTAATAGATGTTACTTTAGTCCATGTTGGGGCCATACCCAACTCTTTAGAAAAATAAGCTTTATTCTTAACCACAGGTTCTACACTAGAGCATTATTCCGCAACTAAAAAATGTCATTTAGTGGTTCATGTTGTATATTATCAGTGTATTGTGGGGCAGTTATACAAAATAGGTATTAATGTGATCTTGAGCAGATGTGTCCTCGAACCTGAATGCTAGGATATCTTGTGGCAATGTCATGCAAGAGTTGCAGGAGTCCATGTCAAAGGGAAAGCTACAACAAGGAATATATTGGAAGTTGGGTTATGGTGGCTAATGGTTTTTAGATATGCCAAGGATTTGGCCCATATTCCAATGAGTCAAGAAGACGTCTTAGTGGGATGAGATTCCTCTCCATACCACTCATGCTCTACAACCATTTGAAAAGTGGGAGGTAGATTTTGTTGGTCATATTAATCCTCCTACAAGACATTCAAAATCTCACTACATCATTACTGAAACCAACTATCTAACTAAGTGGGATGAGGTGGAACTTGTGAAAGGTTGATATACAGACACTGCCACTCGATTTATCCTTGAGAACATTATTTATCAATTTGGATGCCCAATAAGTCTCACTAGTGACCAGGGCATGTATTTATTGAGAATTACAACTGCCATGTTAGCCTTATAGAGTCTTCTCATTAAATGAACATTTCAAGTCTTGTCATTAATGCTCCCAAATGGTTAAAAATTCCTAATTTCACCTGATTATTCACTTTGTGTTTGTGTAGCCATTGATCATCATACTGGAACCCTCTTAGATTTTTGTAGAGTGCCATCGAGCTTCTAGTGTGAGAACTTGACCAACAATTTAGTTTGTGTGTCAGTGACACTTAGCCATCATGAGTAAAGCATCATGTGGAAAAAATCCAACCTCTAAATCATCTCCTAGACTCAAGGAGTCCATAACAATTGAAATTTGTTATCCAAGAGTGCAGGTCCTCGGTGATCTACATGGGAAAGTAGAGCTTTCCATATTAATAGACAATGATTTTTCATATGGAGACTTGTTTCCCACTATGAATCCTGATGTTTACCTCGATTATGTGCCATTGGAAATATGGTATCTATTTACAGTATGGAATCCTTCCTTCGAACCCCTATGCAAATCAATGCTAGTCATTTTGTGAGACCTAACAATGTTTGGAACCACTAGCGAAACATTGAAGTGCATGAAATTCTTCATTAGCCGGGTACATGGCCACTCCTTGTGGCTAGAAATATCCAATCTCATCCATGTTATTGACATTCATTTATTTACAAGCATGTCCATGGAAGGGTAGGATGTTTCCTTGGAATTTTAGGGGGTGGTAAGCACGTTCGAAATAAACATGAGTTGAGTCTACATGATCGGTATGGTACTAGGAGAGGTGGGCATGGAGGAATGATTTCATTAATACACAACCTGTAGGTGAAATTCACTTTCCAATTGATCTATACTAGAGGAGAATGCACCTTAGACTCACTCTCTGTAACATCCATCCTAGTGATGGTTGTTAACTTAATAAACAATTTCTAAATTTAGTAAATCTAACATTGTGACCTAATTGTGAAATTTTAAATTTCTGTTTTATTTGTTGACCATGTTTCTTTCTTTAGTATATAATTTCTAACAAAATAACATATATAATTTCTAACAAAATAAAATATATAATTTCTAAAACATACTATTTCTAACAACATGTTCACTTCTAACATCATTTTCATCATTTTAATTAAACAATAATAATCCAAATAATGAGTAACAATTAGCATAATACATTGAGGTCTAGTCGAGATAGCTTTTGTTGCTCTAACCTATCCTTGTATTCCAACCAATAGTGTTTCCCAAATAGGGATTACTTCTCCCATCTAGTTAGTAGCTAAATTACTAGTTCTAGGAAAATCAATGGGGGTTCTTGGTCCTCTACGCCCAGAACCCCAACAACCACAATAACAACCTCCTCGTAAAATCCAAGTATATGCAGTCTAATAACCAATGAAGTATAATCTCAGTATACAGATCATGCAGTAGCTCTGTATTTTTTTCCCTTCCCAGTCCTCACTGTCTGTCTTCCCAAAGAATCAATTAATAATAAATATTCAATAGTTTTAAAAGTACTAAATAGAATAAGGTGAACAATATTTGTGTTTTATTGAGGTCGGCTACCATCAATATTAACCCAGTTAACTACAACAAGATATTCAAGAGTACTAAAAATAACTAGATGAACAAGAATGATAGCAGTAAATTACCATAGCTAAACATTAAAAGATAATGACAAATCAATGGGTATGAGTTATTTGTTAAAATTATAGAAACAATGATACGAAGATAAGAATGAACCAGAGTCTATGTAATTTTTTTTCCAAAACGATATTATGAATGTTGGGCATGGCCCAAGTAAAGAATTTTTGTGCAAAACAATTCTGGAGCTGCAAAGTTACAACGCAGCTCAGGACAAGGCATTTTTGGAAAAACAATTTTGGGGAGTTGTGAAGTTACAACGCAGCGCAGTATTGGCAGGTTAAGGACCACGCGGCTAAGTTCTAGCTCCGCGAAGTGGTAGCACTGCGCAGTGCCAGTGGAGCACCTATTTTGGGTAAAGAAAATAAGGAAAGGTCGAGCTATGAAAGTGACCTGTTTGGGTAAGCGACTCCTTGATTCCTGGGAATGGGTATGGAACAGCGCGAAGGCGATGAAAGAGACCTGTCAGTGGAGTGGCGGAAAACAGTTAGAAGTTACGCCATGAAGCCGACCACGACAGGTAGGCCAGAGGGGTGGAAGGCGACATGCCACGCTGCAATATAACCATTTTTGTGAAGATGACGGATGTCATAAGGGCATGCGAGCTGCGAGTGGTCCAGCAGAATGACTAGATGCGTGTAAAGCAGCTGTCGACGGCGATAGGTAGGGTGGCGGGTAACCGCACCAGTTTTGGGTAACAACCTTAGGGTTTTTGAGCCGATCATGAATGTAAAGACATGACCTAAGGGCACGGTCTATAAAAGGGCATATTTTGTAAGGGAAAGGGTTAATCTTCATTGAGTTGTTGAATAAAGATGAACATTGATCTCTTTTGAGAGACATTTGTAAAAAGGCTCTGCAAGCTGCATGTGCAGAGACCTACTGAAGAGAGAAGAGAGTCTGCAGCTGAGTGTGAAAAATAGAACTGTTGTACCCTTCCCATAAATAATATAACAACAGTTCTTGTGGACATAGCTCCCATCCTGGGGGTGAAACACGTTAAATTATGTGTTATGTGATTGCTTATGTGCTTGCATCTGTGTATTTTCTTATGTTGAATGGTTAGGATCTTGTTTAGGAGTTCATGTGTTCTTGTTTTAGTATGTATTCTCCATAAGGATAATGATGGGAATAATATGTTAAGTATCCACATATGTGAATGAGAGTTAAATGGATAAGTATTTCTAAGTCAGTTGAATGCATAAGTCAATCGGGTAAACACTTAGCCAGCGAAGTTTGTATAGTGCGATTCCCTAAGCGTAGCACCGGAAGTGCGCAGTTACATTGTTGTTTGTTATAGTGTATAAGTTGGCAAGGGTTGTAGGCTATTATGCAGTGAATACGTCGTTTTACTCTAAGTAAGGTCTATTGAAGTTGCATAAGTGTTGGAAGGAAGCGCATACCTATGTGGCGCTGTCCTATCATCAAGTAACCATCCAGAACACGCAGTCCTTGGATGCACTATTTGCAAAAGTGTCCTCAGCTTGTAGAAGTATTAGCAGCGAAGAAGGTGAACTTCACGCAGTCCCCAGTTTGCAGCATGAGTCTTGTAGCGCGCTGCTCGCCAGTCTATTTAAGCGCTCATCACCCGGTTGTGGAAACTTGATCTTGCAACCTCCCCATCAACTTTGCCTCGTGTGAGACCTCAGTCTGTTTGCAGGTTGTTGCCGAAAGGGATGGTGAAAAGGGGTTTTTTTGGTTCCTCGAACCGCGCAGAACCTGGGTCTTTCTAGAAAAACCTCAAGAATAGTATAAGCAACCAACAAATAGTTCCGTTGCCGCACTTGAACTGGTGATGAGTACTGGTATTGAAAATTGGCATCTAGACAAGAAAGAGATTTGGAACTGGCTGGACAAGACAGAGAGAGATTTTTCCAGAAAGGAGAATAGACATCCACGTCTATCTGACGTAGATTGGTTAAATAAATACCCGTGGAAGGATATTCATGAAATGCTCTAGGCATCCTTTGGAAATGAGTTGCACAAGTGGTTATCAAGACTCGCATAGTGAAAGAACCATTTCCAACCAGGAGTACCTACTGAGTGGACCCCAGAGCTCATTAAGAGGATTAAAGAAGTAGATAGTCCACTCTCGCGAGCAGACGACTTTTGGGTTGATAGTATACTAGAAGGCTTCGTGACAGAATTCGATGTGGACACCTTGAAGTCCTACAACGCAGCAGAAGCAGAATTTTTTGAAGGTTTCTGTCACATACCCACCCATCATACCAGCTTGGGAGAGAACATGACTCTAATTTAGCGACATCTAGTATACAAACATGCATATAGAGAGAATATGGAAATACATAAGTGTTTGCAAACACAGCATAATTAAGTTCTATTACACATCCATCATACATTCAAGACATCCATGTTATTCATCCATTGAAACAATACAAGATTAGGACATGAGAATACTTATCTTGAAACAGAGTAGTCCCTGAGCAACCAGCTATGCAACTGCAACGTTCCTCCCAACCATAGGCCAGTTGTGCTTATCAATATCTTGATGCAACTGCCACCCCCGAGCTGGGAATGATTTCTACAAGGAACCAGGGAACAACAGACTCACACATAGCCCAACATACACCAAAATGAGCCAAGCCAATATACAATTGGGTTTATCAGGCTATTAGGAGATGGAAATGAAGAATTGCTAAGCTAGTGAGCTCAAGCATAGAGCCATGGATACCTCTACAAGATCTATCTAACTTGGCACCCACAATGCCTACACACCCCATTCAAGGAAATATTTCATTCACCAATGCACAGTCCCTCAGGCCATACCTTCCAATCTAGAGTGTCCAAGGTGTGCATAGAAGAGTAGCCAGCCCTCTTGATCTTCTTGAGAGGTTATTTCCCCCCACTAGGTTTATCAAGCCAATTCTGTCCACTACCACTCCCAATCTCTTGCTCACAGGTTCAAACCAAAATAGGGATGCACATAATGGCAAAAGTAGAAGTGTTGGCATGTAGAAAAACGTTTTTTACAGCGGGTTGCCCAAAAATGGGGTTTCTACCAATTTAAGAAAAACGTGGGAAACCCAAAAACGAAAATGGAAGATGGGGAGCAACCTTGGGATGCCAAATCCGTTTTCAGAAAAAATGCCCATGGACATTCTGGGGAAAAAATGACCTCCATAACAGTCCCAAATCGTGGTCCTCCTTTCCCTGCCATTGTGCAAAACAAAAACGAGTTCCCAAGCATGGAAAATGCAGGAAAAATGGTGAAAAATGTGATGGGGAAAGCCCAACTAGCTCAGACTGCATGAGAGGGAAAAGGCCATGGGTGTAGCTAGGGTTTTCACCCTAGCTTGTGCAAATGAGCACCTACTAAGGAGAAAGGACTCCTTAGTAGCAGTTCAATAAACAATAAATGAAAGACAATACATTAAAATGGAAATTATTCTAAACATGTGCATGAAACATAAAAGACAAGAAGTAAAAATGGTTTTTTATATTAAAGATTATACCTCCAATGTGAAGGTTGGTGAAGTTCTTGCAATAGTCCAAGAGGGTTGCTCCAAACTCCAGCTTTGCTCCTTCTCTTTCTCCAAAGGGTGGAAATGGGCCAAAGGGGCACTCAAGGGTGAGCTAGGGTTTCAAGAGTGATTTTGGCAGAGTAAGGGTGTATTTGACTGTGGATGTGAAATGAGGGGTCTCCATCACCTATTTATAGGTTTTTAGTGGTGGAGTGCTGGCCCATGGTTTTGGGAACCATATGGTTTAGGTCAGCTGTATAGGGTTTTTTCCTCCTTTTTTTATATTTTTTATTCCCTTTTTAGAGGGTTTTTGCTATTTGGAGGAATTTTGGATAATTTTGGGGGAAAAAGGGGTTTTTAAGCCTTTTGGAGGCTTTTTTGATGGTTTTGTGGCCTTTTGGAGGCTATTTAATGGGATTTTAGGGTTCTGAAGGTAAATATGGTAGGAAGTATGGACAAATGAGTCATGTAATGGGGTAGATGAGGTAGTGAGCACTTTGTGGGTGTTAATAGATTGCCCTCTAATGTGTGAGGGCAGGAGCTCATCGTATGGCCGATAGACATCATAAGTCTTGTATGGTTTTCCTGGGGTGTGGAGAAGAGAAGAGACAAACTAGAGCCCGGAACAACGGTCCCGGACAAACTGCAAAAACTAAAAGTACATAACCTCAATAATGGATGAGGAATAATCTGATCATATGGAAGAGGCGGGCATTCCCATGCTCGTATCAAGATATAAAACAATAATAACAATGGGGTCCAAAATATGTGGACCTGACATATACATGGCCTCAAATAATGAATGAGGAAGAATCTCAATATATGGACGAGGCGGGCATTCCCATGCTCGTATCAAGATATAAAAAAATAATAAAAATGGGGTCCAAAATATGGGGATCTGACATATACATGGCCTCAAATAATGAATGAGGAAGACTCTCAATATATGGACGAGGCGGGCATACCCATGCTCGTATCAAGATACATAAAAAATGACTGTGAGGCCCGAAAAGGGGGACCTGTAGGATACATAGGGAACCACTGTGTACATCATAAGGGTCCAGAGGGGACACAAATCTGGGACATACTGCTGGGCTGACCATGTCTGAGATGAAGAACTGATACACTGGAAATACAACAGTGCTACTAAGTGTGGTACCAGAGGAACTGATGAGCTACTGGATCATAGTGACAAGGGGTCATACTCTCAATGGTACACTGAACTGGAACTGAATTGGGTACTCAAGGAAGCATATAACTGGATGGCTTCCGGATATAATCGCCAATGCAACTCGGACATCCACGGGAACATATAACTGGGCGTTCCGAAGTGACTCACCAATGTGCTAGAGTCGGGGGAGATCCAGGGTCTTCGACCAATAACTGAAGGGATATATACCCTGCGCGATTCTCAACGATGCGATCAAGGTGTTGAAGTCGAGCATGTGAGAAACAACCACTCGGAGAGGCAATGATGAATCTTCTCAAAATGGTCCGTAGGCACGCACCATAGATGGTGATGGGTCCAAGGCGCAGGGACCTCTGGGTCTATCCTCTGGAATAGAGGGGTTGTCGTCGACAGAGGGAGACCTGCAACTAGCAAGGCAATGATGTTTCCTTGATAGGAGCGCGAGGTAGAGAACCGAAGTGTGATAGTACTGATGGTAGGACTGACATACTGTGGGGGATATCAGGGCAAGTAGAGTGGGTGGACTGAAAATTCCTTCGTTCAGAGTATGATGGCGGGGACGATTAGGCAGCATATGAAACTGATTGAGGGGAAAGGGATCATAGCTGTAATGGATTGAGGATAGTGACTGGGATGAGGGATACTCAAGCTGGTGTAAAATCGCAGGAGACTGCAGAATACTCTGAACAAAGGCGACCTGATTGGGGGTGCTGCCGAGATGACCGATCATATTGCCAAGAGGCACGGGGGGACTTCTTCATGGGTTAAGGAACTAGAAGAAGTGTGTGTAAAATGGTACTGTCGTGTGGATTTATACGAGCCCAGGACAGTTCATGCTCGTGATTGCTTTCAATTTTAAGGAGTCTGAAAGCGATAAGAAGACTCTGAAATAATGGAATGGTACTGGCGTATGGATTTGTACGAGCCCAGGACAGTTCATGCTTGTGGTTGCTTTCAATTTTAGAGACTCTGAAAGCGATAAGAAGACTCCAGGGGGTTTCTTTTTCGTGTGTTAGTCTCCAAGGCCCGAAGAAGCATAAAAGGATGCAATGAAGAACTCTTCTAACCGGTGTGACTAGAGTATTGCTTTTTTGTAATTAGTCTACCAGGTCCGGAAAAGGGTTAAACTTATACCATATAGACGCCCTTTCAGGTACTTTAACGAGCATGAAAGGAAGCAATATTGCTCGGCGATCTTTTCATTGTTTTAGGAGCCAGAAAAGAGCTTAACAGAAACTCCCTAAGTGCCTTTTTCGTAAAGGACTTGTCCGGCCCGAAAAAGGGATAAAATTATACCGAACAAAAGGAATGGCCAGGCAAGGAGGAAGTGCTCAATCAAGGAACATGTAGGATGACCAAGAATGAGGGTAGGGGGGAACACTGGTGGGACTCCTTGCGGGACAATGAATGGTGGCATAATAACGAAATAATTGCAGTATGACAGGAGTGAATGGCTCATGTAAAAATGTGGAACAATCCGATGGCGGCCTATGCAGTGCGCAAACCGAGGCAGCAAGGTGTGGGGACACAATGTTGAAATTGTACCAAGTGAGACCGAGAAATTATCTCAAGCATCATCACGAGCTCGAAAAAATGAATCCGACGATATAAAGAGTGTCAAAAATGGATAACGATCGATGTGGCACGCAAATCGAGGTGATGGGGGGCGTTTTGGAAAAAATACCCGAAATAATCTAGGGGTGAGAGCGAGAAATGACCTCAAGCATCATCATGGGCTCGAAAAAATGAATTCGATGATATAAAATATACCAAAAATAGAGAGCAGCCGAAGTGGCACGCAAACGAAGGCGACAAGGTGTCGGGACACAATGTTGCTATAAGTCCTGGTGAGAGCGAGAAATGATCTCAAGCATCATCACGGGCATGGAAATATGAATCCGGCAATGCAAATGGTGCAAAAAAGGGAGGTTGTAAGGACTCTAGAATGGTCAAAGGAAGGAACTTTGCGTATCAAATCAAATCAAATATACAAGTGACACGTGACCTAAAAAATGGTTGAGATCACAAATGTGAAAAAGTGATTTCAAGGTAATGATTCAAGAGCATCCGGTGGGTCAGAGATATCTATGTGGATGACAGGTGAGATGTTGGCCATGTTACCTTCCTCAAAGGCATCAGGAGCAGGAATAAGATCCTTAAACCAGTCGAATTTGGTGGGAAGGAAATCTTTGGACTCAACCGCGAATTGGGTAGCTGTGGTAGAGGAGGATTCTTTTGGGAGGAAATATGAACGATGGTGCATGTCATCCCAGGGATAATCCAGGGCAGTGAGAGCCTCTAGAATCTCCTCATCATTGCGGAAAGTTTGAGTTGTCAAATCGGTTGATGAGGGAGTGGTAGTCGAAGAGATCATATAAATGGTATTAATCTCTCAGGATGGGGATGATACTGGGGGGTGGATCTCCTCAATTGTGGGGGGTCCGTCTCAAGGTCCAAATTATTCATCTCGTAGAGAGCTGCTCTGTAATCTGGGAGATCAGGATAGTGATGTGAGTAGTGGCCGTAAATACCGCATATGGCACAAGGGTGGTTGGTACGCAGTGACTTATCACGAGGCTTAGGGGTTGGATCTAGTTCGACAACCGGGATGTTGGGGTCGTCGTCAAGCATTTGCATGTGTTCCTGTAATGCAAGTAATTGTGGACATTGATGAGTCGAATGGCCTAACTCATCACACAATGAGCATTTGGGGGGAGCATGAAACACGGGAGGAGGAGGGGGATTCGTAGATGACGAAGGGGTAGAGACACTAGGAGGTAGTTGACTAGTAGTGGCAATGGGTTGCACCGGTTGAAGGATGACATTTGGTGTCGGCGGGGGAACGAGAGGCGAAATATACCACACGGGTAATCCTAAGGTTAACCTGGGGAGGCTGAGATTAGCCATAACTGGGGCGCTTACTACTCCCGAGGGAGGGAATAGGAAGGGGATTGTGTGAATGGGTGTAACACCAATGTGACTAGGTACCAATGGTGGTTTGGGTAACAAGGGAGATTGATTGTTGGGTGTTTGTGTATTGTGGGAAAGGGTGCATAGGTCAGATACTTCGGTCGCGGGTGACGGGGGAGGAATGGATTGGAATGTGGAGGTCATCGGCGTATCTGAGTAAACTCCAGGTCCCACGGAGGAAACAAATGAGGTAGTGGTACCACCAACAGGTTGTTCAACCATGGGGAGAACATTCTCGGGTGCAGCTGGGGCATTTGGATCATAATAGGTGAGTTGGTCAACCTTGACCATGCGTTCGTCATGGGGGAACATCATGGTACAAAAAACGGATGAGGCAACCGCCCACATGGCATACATGTAGATGCGGCCAAGTAAGAGGTTATAATCAAGTTGGGAATTGATGACCTCTATGTCAATGAGCACAGTTTTACCATCCAACTGGATGGGGACATTAGCTAAGAGACCTTGGGGTTGAGCCGAACAGCCGTCGTAGGCTCGCAATGCAGTGGTGGACTGCTGGAGAGTAGGGGATCCCAACTTCTGCCAAATGAATGTGGACATAACGCATGTAGAGGCACCTTCATCGATAATGCACCGATGGATGTGGCATCTGAACGACCCCAGTTTGAAGAAGAGGCCATCCTCAAAGCCTAGCAATTTGACCTCATTTATGCCCAGTTGGGTTATCTCTATACCATCATACCTGATTCCCCTCGCGGTGATTCATCCCAACACAATGCGCTGGGGGCATCCCATGTCGCAGACGGCATCATTGGCTGTATTGCCTCGCATCCTCAACCCTTTTCCATAGTACATCCTAGCCATGGCACCGACCTTTCGCGAGCTACATCACAGTCCAGAGCAACCAATTCGTATGCTCCCATGGCACATCACCACCATTCCCATGGACCCTCATATCCACCTCAGTGCTTTGGTCATGCATCCCCCGCTTACGCCTCCTCGGTTCCAACTCATCCCTATTACCACCCGCAGGTTGCGCCAGCTCCTGTGTCCTCTCAAGCCCAACATGCTTATTACCCACCACAGGCAGCCCCTACGGCAAACCCCCAACCCGCTCCGCAGACGTATCAGCAACCCCCACAAGTTTCAGCACCTGCGCAGCCTCCCCCTACATATTATCCACCACAGCCTACTCCCGCACTTGCACAACCCCAGAACCCACCTGCGGCCCAAGGGTAAGTCTACGCCCAACAGAATCCGCAGCAGAACCAAAACAACCAGTGACAACTGGGCTAGCAAAACCGTGGCAAAGGCCATAACCGTGGGAAAAACCATCCTCCAGACCAAGGTGGTCAACCTCCCAATCCCCCAGACAAAAATAATGCGGCCCCTGCCAACCAGAACCCTGATCAACCACCCAAGCAGGCCAAAACTCCTAATTTACGAACAAACCATCCTTGTTCTATTTGCGGGGTCTATGGCCACTACACACATGCTTGCCCACATTTGGAGCGATCTCGGAAACTCTAGGTTGATGATGCCCATCGCCAAGGGCATGCGGCTCCTCAAGTGCTGCCCAACCCCCCACCCCCTCAATAGCAACCTTTGGTGCTGCAAAACCCCTTACCAACCCAAGGCGTAGTAAACACTCAGTCATTGGCTCCCCCTCAAGGCAATGCGCCACCACAACAACAGATCACTTATGCTGCTCCTGATCAACCCATGTTCGAATCAGGTACTCACCACTTGTTGATGATGTCGTCCGCTGATGTCAACCTCCAAACCCGTCGGAACCAATATGGCTCCACCCCCGAAGCCCCTCCCTCTGAAAAAAACACTAACGCGCATCCCACTGATCAGACGTTACGTATACCTCCGGATCCACTTGATGGCGCCTCCAAAGCACCTCGTTTCCCACTTCGTCATATCAACAATAACCCAAATGCTCACGCTGCGTCAAATTACAACATTGTAGATGACTTAGCCCAATCTCCCGCAGCCATGTCCGCGTTAGAAGTCTTAAAAAACTGTCCTTCACAGCGCAAGACTTTGCTCTCCGCCATTGGTGCTATTGACCCAAATGATTCACAAGTGACGGCCTTCGATTTGGACCAGTCCGAACCACGCCTGCCTTCCACTTTATTGAACTGCTACTAAGGAGTCCTTTCTCCTTAGTAGGTGCTCATTTGCACAGTAAATGAAAGACAATACATTAAAATGGAAATTATTCTAAACATGTGCATGAAACATAAAACACAAGAAGTAAAAATGGTTTTTTATATTAAAGATTATACCTCCAATGTGAAGGTTGGTGAAGTTCTTGCAATAGTCCAAGAGGGTTGCTCCAAACTCCAGCTTTGCTCCTTCTCTTTCTCCAAAGGGTGGAAATGGGCCAAAGGGGCACTCAAGGGTGAAAATAGCTCAAGGGTGAGCTAGGGTTTCAAGAGTGATTTTGGCAGAGTAAGGGTGTATTTGACTATGGATGTGAAATGAGGGGTCTCCATCACCTATTTATAGGTTTTTAGTGGTGGAGTACTGGCCCATGGTTTTGGGAATCATATGGTTTAGGTTAGTTGTATAGGGTTTTTTCCTCCTTTTCCTCCTTTTTTTATATTTTTTATTCCCTTTTTAGAGGGTTTTTTCTATTTTGGAGGAATTTTTGATAATTTTGGGGGAAAAAGGGGTTTTTAAGCCTTTTGGAGGCTTTTTTAATGGTTTTGTGGCCTTTTGGAGGATTTTTAATGGGATTCTAGGGTTTTGAAGGTAAATATGGTAGGAAGTATGGACAAATGAGTCATGTAATGGGGTAGATGAGGTAGTGAGCGCTTTTTGGGTGTTAACAGATTGCCCCCTGATGTGTGAGGGCAGGAGCTCATCGTATGGCCGATAGATATCATAAGTCTTGTATGGTTTTCCTGGCATGTGGAGAAGAGAAGAGACAAACTAGAGCCCGGAACAACAGTCCCGAACAAATTGCAAAAACTAAAAGTACATAACCTCAATAATGGATGAGGAATAATCTGATCATATGGAAGAGGGGGGCATTCCCATGCTCGTATCAAGATATAAAACAATAATAACAATGGGGTCCAAAATATGGGGACCTGACATATACATGGCCTCAAATAATGAATGAGGAAGAATCTCAATATATGGACGAGGCGGGCATTCCCATGCTCGTATCAAGATATAAAACAATAATAACAATGGGGTCCAAAATATGGGGATCTGACATATAAATGGACTCAAATAATGAATGAGGAAGAATCTCAATATATCGACGGGGCGGGCATACCCATGCTCGTATCAAGCTACATAAAAAATGACCGTGAGGTCCGAAAAAGGGGACCTGTAGGATACATAGGGAACCAATGTGTACATCATAAGGGTCCAGAGGGGACACAAATCTAGGACATACTGCTGGGATGACCATGTCTGAGTTGAATAAATGATACACTGGAAATACAACAGTGCTACTGAGTGTGGTACCATAGGAACTGATGAGCTGCCGGATCATAGTGACAAGGGGTCATACTCTCAATGGTACACTGAACTGGTACTGAATTGGGTACTCAAGGAAGCATATAACTGTATGGCTTCCGAATACAATCACCAACGCAACCCGGACATCCACGGGAACATATAACTGGGTGTTCCGAAGTGACTCACCAATGTGCTAGAGTCGGGGGAGATCCGAGGTCTTCGACCAATAACTGAAGGGATATATACCCTGCACGATTCTCAACGATGCGATCAAGGTGTTGAAGTCGAGCATGTGAGAAACAACCACTCGGAGAGGCAATGATGACTCTTCTCAAAATGGTCTGTAGGCATGCACCACAGATGGTGATGGGTCCAAGGCACAGGGACCTCTGGGTCTATCCTCTGGAATAGAGGGGTTGTCGTCGATAGAGGGAGACCTGCAACTAGCAAGGCAATGATGTTTCCTTGATAGGAGCGCGAGGTAGAGAACCGAAGTGTGATGGTACTGATGGTAGGACTGACATACTGTGGGGGATATCTGGGCAAGTAGAGTGGGTGGACTCAAACTTCCTTCGTTCAGAGTATGATGGCAGGGACGATCGGGAAGCATATGAAACTGACTGAGGGGAAAGGGATCATAGCTGTAATGGATTGAGGATAGTGACTGGGATGAGGGATACTCAAGCTGGTGTAAAATGGCAGGAGACTGCAGAATACTCTGAACAAAGGAGACCTGATTGGGGGTGCTGCCGATATGATCGATCATGGTGCCAGGAGGCACGGGGGTACTTCTTCATGGGTTAAGGAACTAGAAGAAGTGTGTGTAAAATGGTACTGTCGTGTGGATTTATACAAGCCCAGGACAGTTCATGCTCGTGATTGCTTTCAATTTTAAGGAGTCTGAAAGCGATAAGAAGACTCTGAAATAATGGAATAGTACTGTCGTGTGGATTTGTAAGAGCCCAGGACAGTTCATGCTTGTGGTTGCTTTCAATTTTAGAGACTCTGAAAGCGATAAGAAGACTCCAGGGGGTTGCTTTTTCGTGTGTTAGTGTCCAAGGCCCGAAGAAGCATAAAAGGATGCAATGAAGAACTCTTCTAGCCGGTGTGACTAGAGTATTGCTCTTTTGTAATTAGTCTACCAGGTCCGGAAAAGGGTTAAACTTATACCATATAGACGCCCTTTCAGGTACTTTAACGAGCATGAAAGGAAGCAATATTGCTCGGCGATCTTTTCATTGTTTTAGGAGCCAGAAAAGAGCTTAACAGAAACTCCCTAAGTGCCTTTTTCGTAAAGGACTTGTCCGGCCCGAAAAAGGGATAAAATTATACCGAACAAAAGGAATGGCCAGGCAAGGAGGAAGTGCTCAATCAAGGAACATTTAGGATGACCAAGAATGAGGGTATGGGGGAACACTGGTGGGACTCCTTGCGGGATAATGAATGGTGGCATAATAACGAAATAATTGCAGTATGACAGGAGTGAATGGCTCATGTAAAAATGTGGAACAATCCAATGGCGGCCTATGCGGCGCGCAAACTGAGGCAGCAAGGTGTGGGGACACAATGTTGAAATTGTACCATGTGAGAGCGAGAAATGATCTCAAGCATCATCACGAGCTCGGAAAAATGAATCCGGCGATATAAAGAGTGTAAAAAATGGATAACGATCGATGTGGCACGCAAACCGAGGTGACAAGGGGCATTTTGGAAAAAATACCCAAAAAAATCTGGGGGTGAGAGCGAGAAATGACCTCAAGCATCATCATGGGCTCGGAAAAATGAATCCGATGATATAAAATATACCAAAAATGGAGAGCAGCCGAAGTGGCACGCAAACCATGGCGACAAGGTGTCGGGACACAATGTTGCTATTGGTCCTGGTGAGAGCGAGAAATGATCTCAAGCATCATCATGGGCACGGAAATATGAATCCAACAGTGTAAATGGTGCAAAAAATGGAGGTTTTAAGGACTCCGGAATGGTCAAAGGAAGGAACTATGCGTATCAAATCAAATCAAATATACAAGTGACACGTGACCTCAAAAATGGTTGAGATCACAAATGTGAAAAAGTGATTTCAAGGTAATGATTTCAAGAGCATCCGGTGGGTCAGATATATCTATGTGGATGACAGGTGAGATGTTGGCCATGTTACCTTCCTTAAAGGCATCAAGAGCAGGAATAGGATCCTTAAATTAGTCGACTTTGGTGGAAAGGAAATCTTTGGACTCAACCGCGAATTGGGTAGCTGTGGTAGAGGAGGATTCTTCTGGGAGGAAATAGGAACGATGGTGCATGTCATCCCAAGGATAATCCGGGGCAGTTAGAGCCTCTAGAATCTCCTCATCATTGCGGAAAGTTTGAGTTGTCAAATCGGTTGACGAGGGAGTGGTAGTCGAAGAGATCATATAAATGGTATTAATCTTTCCGGATGGGGGTGATACCGGGGGGTGGATCTCCTCAATTGTGGGGGGTGCCGTCTCAAGGTCCAAATTATTCATCTCGTAGAGAGCTTCTCTGTAATCTGGGAGATCAGGACAGTGATGTGAGTAGTGGACGTAAATACCGCGTATGGCACAAGGGTGGTTGGTACATAGTGACTTATCACGAGGTTTAGGGGTTGGATCTAGTTCGACAACCGATATCTTGGGGTCGTCGTCAAGCATTTGCATGTGTTCATGTAATGCAGGTAATTGTGGACATTGATGAGTCGGATGGCCTAAATCATCACACAACGAGCATTTGGGGGGAGCACGAAACACGAGGGGGGGTTTAACTACCTTGGGAGGGGATACAACAGTGTATGGTTGTGGGCCTCTGCCCCCACTGGACTTGATAAGAGGAGGGGTATTCGTAGATGACGAAGGGGGTAGCGACACCAGGAGGTGTTTGACTAGTAGTGGCAATGGGTTGCACTGGTTGAAGGATGACATTTGGTGTCGGAGGGGGAATGGGAGGCGAAATATACCACACGGGTAATCCTAAGGTTAACCCGGGGAGGCTGAGAGTAGCCATAACCGGGGTGCTTACTACTCCCAAGGGAGGGAATAGGAAGTGGATTGTGTGAATATGTGTAACACCAATGTGACTAGGTACCAATGGTGGTTTGGGTAACAAGGGCGATTGATTGTTGGGTGTTTGTGTATTGTGGGAAAGGGTACATAGGTCAGATACTTCAGTCGCGGGTGACGTGGGAGGAATGGATTGGAATGTGGAGGTCATTGGCATATCTGAGTAAACTCCAGGTCCCACGGAGGAAACAAACGAGGTAGTGGTACCACCAACATGTTGTTCAACCATGGGGAGAACATTCTCGGGTGCAGCGGGGGCATTTGGATCGTAATAAGCGAGTTGGTCAACCTTGACCACGCGTCCGTCATGGGGGAACATCATGGTATGAAAAACGGATGAGGCAACCGCCCGCATGGCATACATGTAGCTGCGGCTGAGTAAGAGGTTATAATCAAGTTGGGCATTGATGACCTCTATGTCAATGAGCACGGTTTTACCAGCCAACTGGACGGGGACATTAGCTAAGAGACCTTAGGGTTGAGCCGAACGACCGTCGTAGGCTCGCAACGCATTGGTGGAATTCTGGAGAGTAGGGGATCCCAACTTCTGCCAAATGAATGTGGACATAACGCATGTAGAGGCACCTTCATCGATAATGCACCGATGGATGTGGCATCCGAACGACCACAGTTTGAAGAAGAGGCCATCCTCAAAACCCAGCAATTTGACCTCATTTATGCCCAGTCGGGTTATCTCTATACCATCATACCTGATGCCCCTCGCGGTGATTCATCCCAACACAATGTGTCGGGTGCATCCCATGCCACAGACGACATCATTGGCCGTATTGCCTCGCATCCCCAACCCTTTTCCATAGCATGTCCTAGCCATGGCCCCGACCTTTCGCGAGCTACATCACAGTCCGGAGCAACCAATTCGTATGCTCCCATGGCACATCACCACCATTCCCATGAACCCTCATGTCCACCTCAGTGCTTTGGTCATGCGTCCCCTGCTTACGCCTCCCCGGTCCCACCTCAACCCTATTACCACCCGCAGGTTGCGCCAGCTCCTGTGTCCTCTCAAGACCAGCATGCTTATTACCCACCACAGGTAGCCCCTGCGGAAAACCCCCAAATCGCTCCGCAGACGTATCAGTAACCCCCACAAGTTTCAGCACCTGCGCAGCCTCCCCCTACGTATTATCCACCGCAGCCTGCTCCCGCACCTGCACAACCCCAGAACCCACCTGCGGCCCAAGGGCAAGTCTACGCCCAACAAAATCCGCAGTAGAACCAAAACAACCAGCGCCAACCAGGCCAGCAAAACCGTGGAAAAGGTCGTAACCGTGGGAACAACCCTCCTCCAGACCAAGGTGGTCAACCTCCCAATCCTCCAGACAACAATAATGTGGCCCCTGCCAACCAGAACCCTGATCAACCGCCCAAGCAGGTCAAAAATCCTAATTTACGAACAAACCATCCTTGTTCTATTTGTGCTGTCTATGGCCACTACACACATGCTTGCCCACATTTGGAGCGAGCTCGGCAACTCTGGGCTGATGATGCTCATCGCCAATGGCATGTGGCTCCTCAAGTGCTGCCCAACCCCCCACCCCCTCAACATCAACCTTTGGTGCTGCAAAACCCCTTACCAACCCAAGGCGTAGTAAACACTCAGCCATTGGCTCCCCCTCAAGGCAACGGGCCACCACAACAACAGATCACTTATGCTGCTCCTGATCAACCCATGTTCGAATCAGGTACTCACCACTTGTTGATGATGTCGTCCGCTGATGTCAACCTCCAAACCCGTCGAAATCAATATGGCTCCACCCCCGAAGCCCCTCCCGCCGAAAAAAACACTAACGCGCATCCCACTGATCAGACGTTACGTATACCTCCGGATCCACTCGATGGCGCCTCCAAAGCACCTCGTTTCCCAGTTCGTCGTATAAACAATAACCCCAATGCTCGCGCTGCGTCAAATTACAACATTGTAGATGACTTAGCCCAATCTCCCGCAGCCATGTCCGCGTTAGAAGTCTTAAAAAACTGTCCTTCACAGTGCAAGACTTTGCTCTCCGCCATTGGTGCTATTGACCCAAATGATTCACAATTGATGGCCTTCGATTTGGACTAGTCCGAACCACGCCTGCCTTCCACTTTATTGAACTACTACTAAGGAGTCATTTCTCCTTAGTAGGTGCTCATTTGCACAGTAAATGAAAGTCAATACATTAAAATGGAAATTATTCTAAACATGTGCATGAAACATAAAAGACAAGAAGTAAAAATGGTTTTTTATATTAAAGATTATACCTCCAATGTGAAGGTTGGTGAAGTTCTTGCAATAGTCCAAGAGGGTTGCTCCAAACTCCAGCTTTGCTCCTTCTCTTTCTCCAAAGGGTGGAAATGGGCCAAAGGGGCACTCAAGGGTGAAAATAGCTCAAGGGTGAGCTAGGGTTTCAAGAGTGATTTTGGCAGAGTAAGGGTGTATTTGACTGTGGATGTGAAATGAGGGGTCTCTATCACCTATTTATAGGTTTTTAGTGGTGGAGTGCTGGCCCATGGTTTTGGGAACCACATGGTTTAGGTCAGCTGTATAGGGTTTTTTCCTCCTTTTTTTATATATTTTTATTCCCCTTTTAGAGGGTTTTTGCTATTTTCGAGGAATTTTGGGGGGAAAAGGGGTTTTTTAGCCTTTTGGAGGCTTTTTTGATGGTTTTGTGGCCTTTTGGAGGCTTTTTAATGGGATTTTAGGGTTCTGAAGGTAAATATGGTAGGAAGTATGGACAAATGAGTCATGTAATGGCGTAGATGAGGTAGTGAGCACTTTTTGGGTGTTAACAATGGGTGAAAGATGGATTTGGGCACCATTTCGTGGGTGTTTTCTTGCCTAAGATGCAAAAATTACGATTTTCCATATTGATGGCTTGCCCATACACGAAATTGACTACCATACCTCTCCATTTCCAAGGCATTAATTGCCTCAACCAACTCTTGGAAGAATTAAATGATTGGGTGCATAACCAAAAATGGGTAGTCGGTGGTTTATAGGTTTTCTCATTGACACATGGATTAACACCATTGGCTCAAGGGTTTGAATAGTTTCCCTCCCTATTCCTTTTGAAATCATGCCCCCATCTTTTTGTTGCATTGCATATCTAGTTGTGGGTATTTCATTAAAATTTGTATTTACATGAAGTCTTCATTTACATTGTGCCTATCTAGCAAAAGAGCCATATGCACCGATTTTTAATTGCCGATACATAAAACAATAAATCAATGGCGGGGCCTTGGCCTTGAGCTCCTCACCATGATTAAATAACGATATTTACATCATTTACAATTTTAATGCCACAGGGTCAAAATGGGGACGTGACAGTTTCAGAGGTAAGTACCTAAACAATCTGAGTTTATATATTAAAATGATTTTGGTTGAGAAAGGTGTGTTAAGAATGCAGTAAAATTCACAGAAATTTGAGTTTGTCATGGTCAATAGCATATATAGTGACTATGAAGAAGATACACACAATTTAAGAAGTGGAAAAAGATATAAGTTTAATACTGTGAAGAGTGAACTCCGCGTAGATACTGAGTTAAAAGATGAGATTGATAGCCAGATAACACCTCGATACACCACCTATCAGCCTCCAACTCTGCAGAACCCACCAGTTGAGAATATTGCGCCTCCTATTGCATAGAATCTGCCAGTTCAGAACCCTCCAATTGTTAATATTCCTAATCCTCAGAGCGTCAATACCAGTAATATCGCGGGAGTGAGTACTGAGACCATTCCCACTCAGACCATCCCGACTCAAAACATTCCGGCTCAGAATATTACAACTCAGAACATTCCTCACAGTAACATCCCTAACACCACACAAAACACTGCACCTATTAGAAGGAGAATGACTGACGATATTAAACTGCCGATATTTAAAGGAACAGGTCTAGAGGACCCCGATCAACAATGGTTTCTATGTGAAGCCGTGTGGAGCGTCAAGCAAGTCCAGGATGATGCTATGAAGCAAGCGCAACTCATCACTACATTCAGAGATAGAGCCTTGAACAGGTTCATGAAGTATTCTCAGGGACAAAATAGAACCTTAGTGGATATTAAGGATGCACTGTTAAGAGAGTTCAAGAAGCCAAATTATGAATCCCAATGTATAACGGAATTAAAGGAGATTAAGCAAAAACCTAATGAAACAGTTTGGGAATTTGACCAGAAATTTAAAACATTGTTACACCAGGTCAATTTTGACATAGCACCGCAACAGCACCAAGAGTGGTTCATAGCTGCGTTGTTTCCCGATATCAGACTCCTGTTGATGCAATAGAAGGTGGTTTCGCAGGTAGAATCCTTGGAGATCACGATGAAGTTAGAATCCTCACCTATAGGAGAGACTAGCACTGGAATGGTCCAAATCCAGAATTAGCTAGCTACCTTGACATTACAGTTACAGGACATTAAGAAGGGAAAAGAACAAAGAGAAGAAATATGGTGTACCAGATGTAAGGGATAAGGACACCTGAAGGAACGCTGTCCTTTGTTTCAAGATTACCTAGACAGTGGAGCACCAAATCCACTGAATCAAAACCAAGGGCCATGGTGTGAGATCTATAGAACTAGAGGACACCGGCCAAAAGATTGTTACTTAATCCAGAAGTATGTGTGAACACCTAAGAATTTATATTGCACATTCTGTAAATCTGTTGGACATGATGATTCCAACTGCAGAGCATATGAGATCATGATGGAAAGAAAGCAAGATGTAGAGCATATGCGTGGTGGAGTTTACAGAGTTCAAGAAGAAACACCGCAGAACAAGGATAATGCGCAGTATGATCAAGGAGCATACATAGGTCGTGGAGGATTCTGCGGAAGGGGAAGAAACATTGGCCCAGGACAAGGAAGAGGAAGAGGCCAGATGATCTGTTATAATTGTGGCCAGCCAGGTCACTTATCTAGAGATTGTACCAAATGCGTCTACTACTTGTCGTTACTGCAAATATTTTGAGCATGTCATTGAAGCATGCCCAGTGTTAGTAGCATAAATGCAAAAGAGAAAGCAAGAAGAAACTAACCTGAATATACAAATGGCCGTAACAGAGAAGAGGAATAGAGATCCAAATGTTCACGCTGTGACGCGAAGTGGTGTTGCCACAGGAAGAGATACAGAACCAGAAGCTTTGACTTCTGGGAATTTCCAAGCTAAGCAGCTTCTTGCTGAAGGGGTCTGGATCAGAAAAGAGACAGGGAAAGCACCTGCTTTCAATCTAGAAAGAAACAAAGAAGTATTCAAAGAAGTAAGGGACATCTTCAAAGAACCAACACCTACGACACCTAGAGTCCCATTGCGAAGTGAAATTGTGCATACGAAGGATATGCCAGCAGCGTATGATCAAACAAGTACCGCAGCATAAACATGGATTTGTGTTGTGCAGTTCTTATGGAGCTGCTCAAAAGCGAATATACTTTAGTGGAATTGTACAACTTATTGGACCAGTACGAACCGCGCAATTCCAAGAATACTGCCCAGAGCGCAGTTCATCAGATAAAGATCCAGAAGAGAACATGCCGATAAAAAAGGATAAGTGCACAGATTGGATATTATGAGATGGATGAGATCATCCTTGATTTAGGATCTGAAGTAAATGTATTGACTAAGCAGACATGGGAGAAGATGGGGAGACCAAAGTTGTCATGGTCACCCATATAGTTGAGATTGGCCAACCAACAGAAAGTCATACCTTTTGGGAGATTATCCAATATTATTGTTGACATCGATGGAGTGCGAAGTCATGTAGACTTTGAGGTTATCGAAATTGTGGATGGTAGTCAGCCTTATCCAGCACTACTGGGTATATACTGGACGATGGATAACCTCGTGATCATAAACTTGAAGACCAAGAATATGATCTTCGAAGGGCAGGAGCTCAGGGTCATCGCACCTTTGGACCCTTTGCAAGGAGAAAGATACAACGAGCCGATACACGAAGAAGGTAGAGCACAAGATCTTGATCGCATCTATAATATGATTGCGAATCAGGATGACTACATCAATCTTACAACGGATGGAGCATTAAGTTGGCGATGTGACAGTTCTTGCGTATCAGACTCCGACGCAGGACTGGAGAACTGGAAAAGTTGAATACATGAAGTATTTGCAAGAATATGTGTGCAGATCACCAAATCATTACGCTGGATGGGAACAGAGGTAAGTCCAATCCCCACTTATGATGGTTCAACTAAATTCTATTCATTTATTCAATAATATACTGTATCAGTTTCAACTGAACATAGGATACCAACATTGGATGTAGCACTGCGTGCTACACCTGTTAGATGGTGGGCCGCGTATAAGCAGACGTTGACCACATGGGATCAGTGCAGACACATGATGCAAATCAGATTCACAGAGAAGTTGAAGCTAACATTTGAAAAGTATATTGGAAAAACAGATCCAAGGGATCACATAGAGATCTGTTCACAAGCATGGGAAAACATACCACAGATAGAATGGGTTCATCTGTTTGTGCACACATTAGAGCAGATTCCAAAGGATTGGTATGCAGACACAGAGCTTCGCAGAGGGACAAAAAATTGGTCTCTCTTAACTGTGAAATTTCAAAGAATGTTTAGTTTCGAAGATGAATCCCCAAGCATAAACGAAGCTCTGCAGGTTATTAAAGAAAGAATATTCCGAGAAGAATGTCCAAGTATAAACGAGGCATTAGAGGAAATCAAAGCAAATATATTTGAAGATGTAAAGGTACCTGTGAACCTACAACCAGTATGGGCAAGAGAAATAGAACATGCCCTTGAATGTTATAATATCTCCGTAGATGAAGAGGAGAGCGATGAGGAGGATCTGCACAACAACAATATACCTGAGTCAGAAGGAGCACAAGACGTAGAGGGACCTCCACTAGAAATTCCAGATATGAGCAGCCCTGTAAAGACAAGAAAAGTGAACATTGGCACAAGTGAAGAGATGAATTTCACATCCATTAGAGACTACTGGGACGATGAGACGGTTGCGCAAATTGCAGACCTTCTACATGAGTATCGGGATTTATTTCCAACGAACTTTTCCGAAATGAAAGGCATTTTGGGCGACTTAGGAGTTATGAAAATACCTCTCAAGCCAGGCGCAAATCCCATTAAGTAGAGGCCTTATAGACTGAACCCCAGATATAAAGAAAGAGTTAAGGTAGAAATTGATAAGATGCTTGATGTAGGGATCATTGAGCCAGTTGAAGAGTTAGAGTCGATAATCCCTATGGTTATCCAGGACAAAGAGACTAAAGGTGAAATAAGAATCTGCGTAGATATGAGGAAGCTGAATGATGCTTCGCTGCATGAACCATTTCCTACTCCATTCACAGATGAAGTATTAGATAGTGTTGGAGGAAATGAGGCCTATTCTTTTACTAATGGATTTTCTGGATATCATCAGATCAGGATTGATCCAACAGACAGGCATAAGACAACATTTGTTACTGAATGGGGATCATATCAGTATACAGTTATGCCTTTTGGGTTGAAGAATGCACCTGCCATATTTTCCAGAGTTGTTGTGGCTGCATTCAAGGACTTTATCCATAAGTTCTTAGAAGTCTATTTTGATGATTGGAATGTCTTTGGCTTGTTGAAGAACCATTTTGAAAACCTTATAATGATGATAGGCAAGTGCAGACAACATCAAATTTCTTTGAATTTGAAGAAGTGTATCTTTTGTGTGCTCCATGGAATTTTGTTGGGACACATTGTCTGTAAATAGGGTTTGATGGTTAATCCTGTGAAGATCACCATCATTGTGAATTTACCGGTGTCGAACTTAGTGAAACAACTTTGCACCACGTTGGGACATACAGGACACTATAGGAAATTCATCAAGGGTTATGCGCAGATAACCACGCCACTGGAGAAGCTATTGAAGAAAGAAGCGCAGTTCATATGGAACGCAGAATGCGAGAAAGGCCTAGACACACTAAAGGAGAAAATGGCAACTACGCCTATTCTTATTTTTCCAGACTAGGACATGCAATTTCATGTACATGTTGATGCTTCGTCCATTGCACTTGGTGCGGTGCTAGTACAACCAGGAGAGGGAGGCATTGACCATTCCATTGCATTTTCGAGCAGGAATCTCTCATAAACTGAAAAGAACTACACGACCACAGAAAGAGAAGGTCTAGCTATGGTGTATGCACTCCAGAAATTCATGCAGTATTTGCAGGGTGCGCACTGTTGATGTATATGTAACTTCGGAATTTATTTCACCTATGTATTTCATTTATGTATATTGTACTCCTATAGAGATGTGTTATTCCTCTATAAGGAAGTGTCATCATTTGTATTGACAAGTGTCACAAGTGTCGTAACTTGCCGATGGGTTATTAGACCACCATGTGTGGGGTCGGCCCTGATTAAGTTAACCATGGGTCATTATGCTAAGCTAGACAAGTCGGCCCCATAAGTTTATTGGGAAGTTAGGACAAGTATAAATAGAGATCGAGAGATCTCAATTTTGATCATCTCATTATCTCACTCTACATCACTCGGAAAGTGGCGCACATGTGAGGGGGAGGATCAGCTGCTAGGAGGAGACTATCTCTGTGTACTTGGGTTGTACTTTGGTTGTATTATTGCTCTATCTATCTCTGAGGAAGTTGTGGGGTTTTTCACCTTAGGGTTTTCCCCACGGAAACTCTGTGTGTCTATTGTCTCTTATGTTTGCATCTTGTGATGATTGATATGATTGCTATGATTGATATGCATTGATATATTGTACATGTTATTCTCTCAGTAAAGATCCTAGAGTATATTGAATTAATGCTCGAAAATTAACATGGGATCAGAGCTAACCTAAGAAGAAGACACTGTGCAGTTGCAGAAGCTAGGGCTTCTTGTTTTTGGGTTTCTCTCCACAGATTTTGGAAAAGCAATATGATAGATTGACTCTCCTCAGCAAGTTGAATCTTTCTGCCCAATCATAATTCAATTTTGAGCACTTTCAGTTTTGGCCCTAAAAATTAGGGTTTCCACAAAAATAGGAATTTCTGAAATTTGAAGACATAGCTAGAAGCACCTTGGAAAAATCAAATTTTAGAGCTTTGGATCAAGATTTTTGGCTGGGTAAATCTCCAGGAAATTCAAATCCTAATTCAGTGTCCTCACAGTGAATCCGGGAGATTGAAAAGCATTTCTGAAGGGTGAAACTTTGTAGTTTTCAAATTCTGAGTATACTAGGCTGATCAGATCATCAAGGCACATCTTTCCATCCTTTCAGAAAGTTGAAATTCACATTTTGAATTTTTATGGTTTCTTTGACCAACCCTAATCCGGGACCAGATCTAGTTTTCAGCAAATCAAGTGGTAAGACCTAAATCTTTTCTATTTCCATTTGAAGTACTATTTAAGATGTCTCACCACACCAAGCTTGAGGATAAGCTTGAAGGGGATGATAAATTCCGATCCTGGAAGTATAGGATTGGGTTAATCCTGGAAGAAAATGAATTGGACACCTACATCAGCTCTGAGGTCCCTATCTCAGAGGATGAAGAGGCTAAGGCATTGCAAAAGAAGAACTTGGTCAAGGCAAAGAGGATCATTGCTAATTCTATCAAAGACCATCTCATACCACATGTGTCATCTCTAAAGACACCTAAGGAGATGTTTGACTCCCTGACCAAGCTATTTGAAGGGAAGAACATAAATTGGAAGATGACTCTGCGGAATCAATTAAAAGGGGTCAAGCTGTTAAATGGAGAGACCATTCAATCTTATTTATCCAAGGTCTCTCAGATCAAGGAACAACTTGAAGCTATGGATGAAATATTGGACAATGGTGAAGTTTTTATGACCACTCTGAATGGCCTACCTAGGTCATGGAATTCCTTTATTCAAGGAATCTGTGCAAGAAAGAAATTGATCTCCTTCAGTAGACTATGGGAGGAGTGTTCACAAGAAGAGGATAGGCTTGTAGCCCGAGAAGAAAAGCTGGGCAATGAAGACCAAGCTCTCGCATCTCACACCAAAATAATCAAGCCTAAGAGAGAGCTATCTCATAACAAAATATATTCACACCACCATTACCATAAAGATAAGAAAGATCTCAGGTGCTTCACATGCAATGAGAAGGGACACTTTGCTGCAGATTGTCCCAAGAAGAAGAAAGACAACAACTACAACTTCAACAACAAGAAGAAGAACAACGAAAGAAGATATCGTGCTCATGTTGTTGAGGATGATGAACCTCCCAAGAAGAAGGTTAGAGCAGAAAGTGATGAGGATGACTCATCAAGTGAAGATGAATATGTTCTAATCTCTTATCTCACAGGTACTATCTCTCATGGTTGTAATGATTGGCTTATTGACATTGGGGCTTCCAAACAAATGACTGGGTTTAAAGAATCTTTTGTAAATCTATCTGAACATGAGTCACCCCATAAGGTGAAACTTGGGGATGGCTATCAATATCCTATAAAAGGAAGTGGTGAAGCCTCCTACAACCTAGACTCTGGGAAGTATTTGAAGATTAAAGAGGTTCTATATGTACCTGATCTCAAGAAGAACCTACTCTCCATATCTGCATTGGATGCAAAAGGCACGAGGGTTGCATTTGTAGATGGCCAAGTTCTAATGTGGCCAAAAGGTAAAACTATAGATGATGCAGTGGTGATTGGAGAGAAAGAGGGAGGATTGTATAAATTGAAGGGACAACCTGAACATGCCATGGTACATGAATCCATGGAGCCAAGTGAAATTTGGCATAGAAGGCTTGCTCATGTGCACTATAGAGCACTACCAATTGCAAGCAAAGCTATAGAGGGTCTTCCTGAAATCAAGACCAAACATGAAGGTGTTTGCAAAGGATGTGCAAAAGGAAAGAACATAAAGAAGGCATTTCCAAGCAGTGAAAGCAAGGAAAAAGGAATCTTGGAAATCATCCACTCTGATGTATGCGGTCCGATGTCATTTAGTTCTCTAAGTGGGTATGTTTACTATGCGTCTTTCATTGATGACTTCTCCAAGAAGACTTGGGTTTACTTCTTGAAGAACAAGGATGAAGTGTTTGATAAGTTCAAGGAATTCAAAACCTTGATGGAGGACCAAACTGATAAGAAGATCAAAACATTCAGATCCGACAATGGTGGAGAATTCACTTCAGGAGATTTCAAAAAGTTATGCAGTGATTTAGGGATTAAGAGGGAGTTGAATGCTCCGTACAATCCACAACAGAATGGAGTTGCAGAAAGGAAGAATCGAACAATCATGGAAGCAGCACGGGCAATGCTGCATGACCAGGATATGCCTATGCATCTATGGGTAGAAGTAGCTAGGAGAGATGTATATGTGCATAACAGAACACCCCATAAGATATTGGACAACAAGACACAAGAAGAGGTCTTCTTTGGTAAGAAACCTGAAGTCATCCATCTCAGAATATTTGGTTGTCCAGTATACATTCATGTCCCAAAGGAAAAGAGGACTAAGTTAGATCCTTTAGGAAAGAAGGGTATCTTTGTGGGTTACAGTGAAAGCTCGAAGGCTTACAAAATATTCTTTCCAGGGTTCAAGAGGATTGATGTCAGCAGGGATGTAACATTTGATGAAAATTCAGCATTCATCAAATCAAGGAAGACACCTGTTGAAGATCATGAATAACCAAAGGAAACCAGATTTCAAGACACTATTATGACTAAAGAAATTCCAGATGTTGATTGTGAAATTGAAGATCCGTAAGAACCTGTAGATCCACATCGTGAGAAGGACTCTCACAAGAGGAAACTTGCATGGGCTAGAGAGCTCATTCAAGATGCAGAAAGATATGGCATTCCAGAAGAAGAACACAGAGCAAAGAAGAGAACTAGATCACATACCAGCTATGTTTCTTTACTCTGTGATATCATGAACAAAGAACCTTCCAGTTATGAAGAAGCAACGAAAAAGAAAGAATGGAAGGATGCCATGGTCGAGGAATACCAATCAATAATGAAAAATGATGTTTGGGATGTAGTCCCAAGACCTGAAGGGAAGTCTGTTGTGCCTTCCAAATGGATCTACAAAATCAAGCATGATGTAGATGGCAGCATAGAGAAATACAAAGCGAGATTTGTAGCTCGTGGCTTCTCACAGAAAGAAGGAATCGACTATGAAGAAAATTTTGCTCTTGTAGCCAGATACACTTCCATTAGATCAGTACTTGCTCTGGATGTAGTGATGAAATGGAAGATACACTAGATGGATTTCAAGACTGCTTTCTTGAATGGTGTAGTCGGGGAGGAAGTGTATGTGGAGAAGCCACTTGATTTTGAGACACATGACAGGAAGTCATATGTGTGTAGGTTGAAGAAAGCCTTGTATGGCTTGAATCAAGCTCCTAGGACTTGGTATGGTAGGATGGACAGTTTCCTATCTAGTTTGGGATTTACCAAGAGTAAAGAGCATTCCAACCTTTACTACAAGGTTGAGGAAGGAAATCCTGTGATACTACTCCTGTATGTGGATGACCTGTTTGTTACAGGTAATGATATTTTGATTGTTGATACCAAGAAAAAGCTTGCTGCCGAGTTCGAGATGAAGGAATTGGGGATGATGCACTATTTTCTAGGCATGGAGGTGTGGCAGAGTGTAGATGGGATCTTCCTTGGACAAGGGAAGTATGTAGTAGAGATCCTGAAGAGGTTCAGGATGATGGATTGTAAGTCCATGGCCACACCTATGGCATCGAACTTGAAGCTTCTATGTGATGCTTCATCTGATCCGGTTGATGTCACGATGTATCGTCAGATGATTGGGTCCTTGATGTACTTGACGAACACGAGACCAGTCATTTGCTTTGCAGTGAACACATTGAGCCAGTTCCTGACAGATCCCAGAGGTGTTCACCTGGTTGCTGTAAAGCATATTCTGAGGTACCTGAAGGGTACAGTTGACTATGGGCTCAAGTATGATGCGAATCAAAAGTTTAACCGACAGGGTTATGTTGATTCAGATTGGGTAGGTAGTGATGCAGATAGGAAGAGCACTTTTGGGTGTTGCTTCAGTATGGGATCAGGTGTGATCTCTTGGTTTAGCAGGAAGTAGTCCTGCGTAGCACTGAGTATAGCTGAAGCAGAGTATGTTGCAGCTTGTTCGGCTAGTTGTGAGGCAGTATGGCTGAGGGATCTACTGTCTGATTTATTTGATCTACCATTGGAGACTACTGGTATCTTCTGTGATAACCAGAGTCATGTGAAGCTGTCTGAGAACCCGGTGTTCCACGACAGGTCGAAACACATTGAGATCAAATATCACTATATTAGGGATATGGTGCAGAGAGGAGCAGTGAAACTCCTGTATGTTGCGACGGATGAGCATATTGCAGATGTACTGACGAAACCACTAGCCAGAGTGAAGTTCGAGTACTTTAGAGAGAGGCTTGGTGTTCTTCAGATTAACAATACTTCGAGGAAGAAGTGATGGACACATTATATGAAGCCATTCCAAGCATGGTGAGAGGAGGATCCTTCCATGGCTATGGATGTAAGCGCTGGATGATGAGCATGAGGACGATGCTCCAGTTACTGCTCTGTATATGCATCATGTTGGATGCTGGATGTGATCAGTTGGATCGTTTATATGTATGTATGTATCATGTTGGATGTTGGATATGATCAGTTGGATCATTTATATGTATGTACGTATCATGTTGGATGTTGGATGTGATCAGTTGGATCATTTATATGTATGTATGCATCATGTTGGATGCTGGATATGATTAGTTGGATCATTTATATGTATGTATGCATCATGTTGGATGCTGGATATGATCAGTTGGATCATGTGTATGTATCAGGTGGATACATTGTATGATCAGGTAGATCATGTATGATGATATGTATCAGGTAGATACTGTGTATGCATCAGGTGGATGCATTGTATGATCAGGATGATCATGGATTATGAGCTTCAGGATGTTTCTGCAGATGACATGCGTCAGGACAATGCAGTGATGATGATCAGGATGATCATGTGTACATCAGGATGATGTATGGTGAGTATCAGGTTGATACTCTGTGGCCGTGGACAGGTCGTGCAGATAAGCATATAATAGCGCCCTGGGAGGTTTGTAGATTCTCTTGCTAGGTTTTTCCACTAGCATATAATAGCTCCCTAGGAGATCTGACAAATGCTCTTTTGAGGTTTTGCTTTGGGAGGACATATAATAGCGGCCTGGGAGGTTTGCAGATTCTCTTACTAGGTTTTTCCGGTGGCATATAATAGCTCCCTGGGAGATCTAGAAAATGCTCTTTCGATGTTTTTTCCTATGGCATATAATAGCCCCCTGGGAGATCCGATAGGTTGGGATGTGTTCCCGTAATAAGTCCTAGGATGCTCTTTTGAGTTTTTTCCATGACCACATATAATAACGCCTTGGGAGATCCGATAGGTTGAGCTGTGTGCTCATAATCAGTCCTGGGATTATCTTTCGAGGTTTTGTGGTGGGGTCACATGTAATAGCTCCCTGGGAGATCCGATAGGTTGGGATGTGTGCCCATAATAAGTCCTGGGATTCTCTTGCGAGGTTTTGTGATGCACGTAATAAGTCTTGAGGATTCCACAGTATGGCCAGTGATGATGAAGACTTGCAGGTGGTGGGCATACATCTAGTATGAAAGAGGACTGGATCTGTAGAACTTCCTATGAAAAGCAGATTCAGATATTGATTGAGATAGAAGCAACATTGATGATGACGATGATTTGAGGACGATGATTCGCTAATGATGATCCAGAGAAGAAGACTTATGCTAGTAGATCTGTGTCGAGAAATACCTTCCTAGTTAAGAGGGAGTGTTGATGTATATGTAACTTCGGAATGTATTTCACCTATATATTTCATTTATGTATATTGTACTCCTATAGAGATGTGTTATTCCTCTATAAGGAAGTGTCGTCATTTGTATTGACAAGTGTCACAAGTGTCGTAGCTTGCTGATGGGTTACTAGACCACCATGTGTGGGGTCGGCCCTGATTAAGTTAACCATGGGTCATTATGCTAAGCTAGACAAGTCATCCCCATAAGTTTATTGGGCAGTCAGGACAAGTATTAATAGAGATCGGGAGATCTCTACTTTGATCATCTCATTATCTCACTCTACATCACTCGGAAAGTGGCGCACATGTGAGGAGGAGGATCGGCTGCTAGGAGGAGACTATCTCTGTGTACTTGGGTTGTATTATTGCTCTATCTATCTCTGAGGAAGTTGTGGGGTTTTTCACCTTAGGGTTTTCCCCACGAAAACTCTGTGTGTCTATTGTCTCTTATGTTTACATCTTGTGATGATTGATATGCTTGCTATGATTGATATGCATTGATATACTGTACATGTTATTCTCTCAGTAAAGATCCTAGAGTATATTGAATTAATGCTCGAATAACACGCACTTCTCAATGTTTACTGACCATTCTGCTTTGAAGTATCTGGTCAATAAACCAGTGTTAGGGGGGAGAATATGCAGATGGTTACTACTCTTCCAGGAGTATGATTTTGAAATTGTGGTTAAACTAGGAAGATTGAACCTAGGACCTCACCATATCTCAAGGATTGAGTCAGGCGAAGAACCCACCAATCTCGAAGAAAATCTTCCCGACGCGCAATTATTTTCTATAAAGATCGCAGATGACTATTATAAAGATATTGTATACTTTTTGACTATGGGATTGGCACATACAGAGTTAACTATGCAGCAGAAGAAGCAACTGAGCAGCAGACTTCACTATCATCGCAGGACAGTTATATAAGTTCGGCCCAGATGAAGTGCTGCGCAGATGTGTGTTGGAGTATGAGAAGCCATTCATATTGGCTGATGCACATTCAGGTGCATCTGGAGGTCACTACGCAGAGATACTTAGAGCAGGGCTATGGTGGCCTACAACCCATAAAGATTCAAAGGAACATTGCCAGAGCTGTGATGTTTGTTAGAGGACAGGAAGGCCATCACGAAGAGATGAAATGCCATTAAAACCACAGTTGACTATATAGGCATTCAAAAAATGGGTTGTTGATTTCGTGGGACCTATTAACCCACCGGGAAAGAGGACTGGTGCAATATATATTATCACCATGACTGATTATCTCACCAGATGGGTAGAGGCTAAACCAGTAAAGGACTGTAGTGCAGCCACTACCGCGTAGTTCATCTTTGAGAACATCCTTACCAGATTTGGATGCCCAAAGATTTTGATGAGTGATCAAGGGACTCACTTTTTTAACAGAACTATTGAAGCCCTTACCGAAGAGATCCACATCTATCATCATAGGAGTACACCGTACCATCCTCAAGCCAATGGGATTGTTGAAGCTTTCAACAAGGTACAGGAGAATGCGCTGACAAAGGTATGTAATGTAAACAAGGATGATTAGTATCTACGCATTCCAGCTGTGTTATGGGCATACAGGACCACTTTCAAGAAGTTGACAGGTCATACACCTTTCAGATTGTCCTATGGACAGGAAGCTATGATGTCGATGGATTATATTGTACCAAGCTTAAGGATTGTTGCATTCACAGGCATGGAGAATGAACAAACAATAGAGGAAAGGCTTCTACACTTGGTTGGATTGGAGGAATCATATATGGATTTCACCAGCAAGTTCAGAAAGACAAAGAAAAAGAATGGCATGATCGCCATATCAAGAACAAGTCCTTTCAGGTAGGTGACCTAGTCCTCCTGTATGATAGTAAGTTTATGAAATTTCCTGGAAAATTTAAAATGCATTGGCTTGGGCCATATACTGTTATGCATGTTACTAACGGTGGCACAATTCAGTTAGACACGTTAGTCAGAGACAACTTACCAGGTTCGGTGAATGGAAGTAGACTAAAACCCTATCGGGATAGTCTTACTTCGCAGAACCCTCAATGATCGAAAGAGGTTTCTAAGTGTAAAATACAGTTGAAATTGGGCACTATAATTGAATAGAGTCTATACATAGTTTTGGTCTGATACTCGAATATTGATGGAAATGATACATGTACCGCATAGCACTAGTCGAGAAGTGAAGCTATGTGGATAAAAAAAAAATACATATAAGAGAAAAAGGAAAAGAAAAGAAAAAGCTTGTAGTTCGAAGCTCAAAAGGTAACTGCGCACATCAAATAGAACAGAAAAGATGCAAATATCATAACAAAGAAGCACGACACCGCGAAGTAACCACGCTGGGAGTAGTGACAACCCGCTGCGCAGTTCGATGCAACGCCTCAAGAAACTAGCCATTGAAATGTCAGTCAGAAAACTAGTCATTATACAGTGATTTTTTCGTTGACCGCTTACGCATTTAACACAAAAATAGTAATTTTGAAGCAGTTAATGAAGGAAAGGACCTGAATCCTCAGTGGATTTGGCCAACAGATATACCATTTAATGCTTATATAACCGTTGATGTGCATGGCTAGGCTCAACTGTGCCTATAAATACTACTAAATCTAAACTCAGAGGCGTTACCGAAACTCTGAAATTTTCCAACGAGCCATAGATTCAATCTGTTACAGTGAATGCTAAGAAATTTCATGAGTTTATAGAGAACAATCCCATGAATGTCTGGTGATTCTATAGTTGAGAAAGCGTCCACAGTCGAGCAGGCTGTGAGGGTGTTTAAGCACACAGGGATTGAAGGGTTGATGAGAACCCTTTCTAAAGAAGGTTGTTATAGAATAAGGACAAGGTTCACACCATTCGCCACGACACACTGCACCTATGCAAGGAAAGGGAAAGGAACCAGTGGTTGAGAAGACAAAGCCGAATATGATGAGCTCCATGCTGTTAGAAGTCCCGCTCGACGATAAAGAAATCCCATTGACCTTGACCCCTGAGTATATCTCTCCGTGCACGGTAGAGGCATCGACGATAAATATATCTAGAAATTCCAAGTATGAGATACCAATTCCACCCATGTCCAAACATGTATAACCGGAAGCAAATCTATTGGGTAAGATTGCAGATTGTCAATTTGAAGATCACGATTTGCTGCAAATACAAAAGGAGCCAACCGAGCCGAAGTACCCACAATTTTAGCGGGATAGATATATGTGCTGAAAGAAGGATGTGAAGAGAAACTTTGTGCTGGTCACGCAGAGTTGGTTGTCTGAAGTAGTGGAATCACGATTGTTGAACCTGTTACGGCTTCGGCATTTCCACCGGAGCCCAGAACTTGACGTGGTGGTGCACACAGTCATATCGCACACACACCAAGGCTACCTTTGGTTGGATAGAAATGTTGACCTAAACATAGAATTTATCCATCGGATCACAGGTCTAAGCAAGTGAGGAGAAGACCCAAAGAAATACTTTTCTGGCAAAACAAGAGACAAGGAGATTTCCACGCAGATGAAAAAACTCACAGCATACCGAAAGGCCAGAGAGGGTTTTTCATGGACGATATAAAAGATGATGCTACGCGGTTTGTAGTACAACTACTAGCAGGAAAAATATTGCGGAAGGCCATACCTATAGAAGTACCACTTGGAGCAGTTCTCCTTGGGGCGAAGGCAACGCAGGGGGGGAGATTTAACTGGTGTCAATATTTACTGAACGAGTTTCTGGAGGATGTCCAAGAAACTCAGGTCCATGGTGCTGTTTTCCATTACAGTTGGTTGATGGTATTGATTTTGTTTGTAGGATGGAAGGACCCAAGACACTATGTTGGCCTCAACTCTGCTAGCAATGACTGTAGAGGACCCAGATATGCGAATCTCTGGGCGAATTTGATGCCAGAAAGACAACGCGCATCGAATGAAGTTTTCTACACATATTACGAGTAGTTGTGTGATGTCATTGTTCGCACACCGTGCATATCCAAAGAGGTAACATCTAAATATATTCGCACTTTAAATTTTTACGCAGACATGCATGCCATCTACATTTCAGCGAAGGCGCATAAGAAGAACCCATAATGGTTTCGAGGGAACTATCACATGGATGAAGTAGATATCGACCTCACTATGAAGGAATCGATAGATGAATGGAAGGTTGAAGGACCTATGATCATCGAAAATGACTCCGAATAAAGTAATCCAATTCCAACACCGATTGTTGAAGAGTCACCAAGAGGAAAAAGGAAGGAGCCCAGAAGCTCAGTGCTAGAGAAAGTCCAGAAAAAGAAGCAGAAAGCCTCAAAGGGAAAATTGGACGCGAAGCTACATGATGAGGATTATGAGATGAATGCATCCACAGTCACCGCCCACCTAGAAGACACCCTGAACCTCAAAGAAACTAAGAATGAGGAGATTCAAGCAAGTTTGCAATAGAATCTCACCACGTTGCAAGGGATAGCGTCGAAGTTTGAGCAAGTCCAGCGCAACTTGGCCTTGGGTCAAGAATCTGAATCAGAAGGAAGGTCAGGGACACTTCACAGCCAAAGAAAACACCTCTAGCCCTGACCTTGACACCAAAACCATGCATAGTCCGCATTGACCCACTCAGTGTCATTTTACTGCGCGACGAAACAACTGCGGGTGCGTAGAGCATAGAGCATGTAGACATCGACATTGCGATGTTGCCACTAGAGTTACTACACAATCTGCACTTGTAGGTTGTCGGAGAGATCCATGATAGAAATGTGGTCGCTCTGAACCAACACCATGAACTGCAATAAAATTATAAGCAGTTGTAGGAAGCAAGTTTAAAGAGAGCCAAGGCACTTGAAACTGAATAGGAGCAACAAAGAAAAATAGAGCAGACTGTGGCTTTAGTCTTTGCGGAGATACCGGAATGTGACGAGCAACCAGAGCTTGTGGATACTATCCTTAAGATTGACTCGGTAGTCAGTGATCTTAAGGATGAAATGAAATACATGAAGGTTGATTATCAAGCTAAGATTTCCACCTTGGAAGCACAGAATCAATCGAAGACGCCATCAAATCAGGTAGAGCTCAGAGCAGCAGAAGTGAAAGCAGTCGCAACGACCATATCTAGCGAAGTAGAAAAGTGTCAAAACATGCTGGACGAAGCTACCAGAATGTTTACTACGCTGCAAGAGGACCCTGAGCTGCTACAGGTCCAGACTAGTTTGCAAGAAAAGCAGGTAGCTTTAGACGCCCTCAATGTGAAGATGAAGACCCTGCTACCAAAAGATAGACTCCGTAGATTTCCAAAAGTCAAAGAATTAAAGAGGGAACTTCAAGTTCTAAGAGAACGGGAGGCTGAAGCCGAAGATAAGTCACAACCCTATAGGAGGAAGTACATACACTAATGCAGCAGATCAAAGAAAAGCTGAGGGAACTTCGTGACTCACAAGATTCAGTGCAAGAGAAAACTCAGGACGACTTAACACTGGATGTGTTGGAAACCATCAAAGTAATTGAACAGGATGCCAAGGATACGGTTGCTAAGCTGAGCGCAATGTATCAAGAGTTCGTTGCTAAAATAGATCCTTAGGAGGAAGAGAATCTCATGGAACCATAAGTGGAAAGTGGCTCGGGGACGAGCCACATGTAAGTGTAAGGGGCAAGTTGGGCCTGGCCCAAGTAAGGCATTTTTGTGCAAAACAATTCTGGAGCTGCGAAGTTACAGCGCAACTCAGTACAAGGAATTTTTGGCAAAACAATTTTGGGGATCTGTGAAGTTACAGTGCAACTTAGTATCGACAGGTTAAGAACCACGCGGCTAAGTGCTAGCTCCGCGAAGTGGTAGCACCGCGTAGTGCTAGTGGAGCACTTATTTTGGGTAAGGAAGATAAGGAAAGGTTGAGCTATGAAAGCAACCTGTTTGGGTAAGCGACTCCTTGATTCTAGGGAATGGGTATGGAGCAGCGTGAAGGAGATGAAAGAGACCTGTCAGTGGAGTGGTGGAAAACAGTTAGAAGCTAATCCACGAAGCCAAAAGCAACAGGCAAGCCAGAGGGGTGGAAAGCAACACGCCACGATGTAGTATAACCATTTTTGTGAAGACTGCAGATGTCAGAAGGGCGTGCGAGCTGCAAGTGGTCTAGCAGAATGGCTGGAAGAGTGTAAAGAAGCTGTTGATGGTGACATATAGGGTGGAGGGTAATCGCACCAGTTTTGGGTAACAACCTTAGGGTTTTTGAGCCCATCATGAATGTAAAGACTTGACCTAAGGGAACGGTCTATAAAAGGGCATATTTTGTAAGGGAAAGGGTTAATCTTCGTTGAGTTGTTGAATATAGATGAACATTGATCTCTGTTGAGAGACATTTGTAAAAAGGCTCTGCAAGTTGCGTGCACAGAGACCTACTGAAGAGAGAAGAGAGTCTGCAGCTGAGTGCGCAGACTAGAACTGTTGTACCCTTCCCATAAATAATATAACAACAGTTCCTTTGGACGTAGATCCCATCTTGGGGGTGAACCATGTTAAATTATGTGTTATGTGATTGCTTATGTGCTTGCATCTGTGTATTTGCTTATGTTGAATGGTTGGGATCTTGTTTATGAGTTCATGTGTTCTTGCTTTTATATGTATTCCCCATAAGGATAATGATGGGAATAATATGTTAAGTATCCACATATGTGAATGAGAGTTAAATGCATAAGTATTTTTAAGTCAGTTGAATGCATAAGTCAATCGGGTAAACACTTAGCCAGCGAAGGCTGTATAGTGCGATTCCCTGAGTGCAACACCAAAAGTGAACAGTTACATTGTTGTTTGTTATAGTGTATAAGTTTGCAAGGGTTGCATGTTATTATGCAATGAATGCGACTTTTTACACTAAGTAAGGTCTATTGAAGTTGCATAAGTGTTGGAAGGAAGCGCAGAACTTTGTGCCACTTTCCTATCGTCGAGTAACCATCCCGAACGCATAGTCCTTGGATGCGCTATTTGCACAAGTGTCCTCAGCTTGTGGAAGTGTTAGCCGCGAAGAAGGTGAACTTCGCGCAGTCCCAGTTTGCAGCACGAGTCCTATAGTGCACTGCTCACCAGTATGTTTAAGTGCTCATCACCCGGTTGTGGAAACCTGATTCCGCAACATCTCCATCAACTTCACCTCGGGTGAGACCTCAGTTTGTTTGTAGGCTGTTGCCGAAAGGGTCGGTGAAAAGGGGTTTTGTGGTTCCTCAAACCGCGCAGAACCTGGGTATTTCTAGAAAACTTCAAGAACAATATAAGCAGCCAACAATAAATAAAATTTAATATGAATAGGGCACAATTTGTTTTCCATAACTAATTAAAAACCATAATGTTTTGTTTGTTGTGGATGTACAAAAAAATAGAGAATTCTGGTAATAAAACAAGTTTGGTTTAAACCATGCAATGTTGGGAAGATATTGAACATACAAACATTTCTACTTAAAGAATTATACTGTCAATACAATTTAGTTTTAGCTTGTCGCATCAAAAACCCATAGCAACAACCAAGCTCACCCAATAATTTAAAATAGTTTGAAAGCAGTAGCCCATAAGGGGCATGTTAATTTTTCAATAATTTCCTTCAAACATTATCTAGGATCCTACTAAGAGAATAACATGCACAACATAACAATCATAAACACAAGAGACACAGAGTTTCCTTGGGGAAAACCAAGAAGGTGAAAAACACTGCAACTTCCTCAGAGATACAATAATCCCCAATACAAAGATCACAATGATTAATCCCCAAAAGATAGATGACTCCAGTAGCTACTCCTCCTCCACTTGTGCGCACTCCTCTCTCTCAACTGTGCGCACTACTCACTCTCTGTTTATACACAACTTAACCTTCCTTTAACTCTAACAGGGCCGACTTCCTAAGGAAGCCTAATAACCCAACCACATGAATCATACAGGGACGAACCCACCAAGGTGGCCTAATAACCCATCAAATAATACTTGCGACACTTACAATAATACTTGCGACACTTACAAATACAAATGACGACACTTATGATTGGAGGAATGATACATCTCCATCATGAATATAATAAAGTACAAGTGTAATACATAGAAGAATATCTTCCTAAGTTACAAATACATCAACACTCCCTCTTAACTAGGAAGGTATTCTCTAGACACAGGTCATCAATACATATCAGCACAAGTCTTCAATTTTGGAGTTGGATCATCGTCATTGGATCACGGAGCATCATCATTACTGCTGCTGTACTTGTCATCTCGATCACTGGGCTATCTCTCAATTCTTCTCGTCATAGGAAGTTCTATAGAGCCAACCTTTTTTCATGCTGGTTGTAGGCCTAGCCTCCTATAGGTCTTCATCATCTCTGCGAGCTGGCCATCTTGTGGAATACTCAAGACTGATTATGTGCGTCAACAAAACCTCGAAAGAGCATCCCAGGACTTTTACGAGCACACAGATCAACCTATCAGATCTCCCAGGATCTTTTACATGTGACCTTCACAAAACCTTAAAAGAGTGTCTTGCCCAGCAAGATCTTTAAAGAGCATCCGAGGAATTTTACGGGCCTAGCACAACCTGTCCGGATCTCCAGGACTGATTACATGTGATCTCCACAAAACCTTAAAAGAGTGTCTTTCCCAACAAGATCTCTAAAGAGCATCCGAGGAATTTTATGTGCCTAGCACAACCTTTCCGAATCTCCAGGACTGATTACATGTGATCTCCACAAAACCTTAAAAGAGTGTCTTGCCCAGCAAGATCTCTAAAGAGCATCCGAGGATTTTTCCGTGCCTAGCACAACCTATCTGGATCTCCAGGACTTATTACATGTGGTCCCCACAAAACCTTAAAAAAAGAGTGTCTTTCCCAGCAATATCTCTAAAGATCATTCGAGGACTTTTACGTGCCTAGCACAACCTCTCTGGATCTCCAGGACTTATTACATGTGGTCTAGCAAAACCTTAAAAGACTGTCTTGCTCAGAAAGATCTCTAAAGAGAATTCGAGGACTTTTACGTGCCTAGCACAACCTGTCCAGATCTTTAGGACTTATTACATGCTACCCTTGCACAACCTATTCATGACCACAAAGTACCATCCTGATACTCAAGATCAACCTGGTCACCCTCGCACGAAGCATCATCCTGATGCTCATGATCATACTGATCATCATCATACAGTACATCATCCTGATGCATATCATAATCGCATGATCTTCTTGATCATTGTAACAGCATCGTCCTGATGCATATCATCATCGCATGATCATCGTCACAGCATCGTCCTGATGCATATGATCACATAACACTTACATCCATAGCCATGGGAAGGATACTCCTACCAAAATGCTTGGAATGGCTCCTGCAAATGTGTCCCATCACTTCCTCCTCGAAGTATCTTCTATATGAAGAACACCAAGCCTCTCTCTGAAGTACTCGAATTTCACTCTGGCTAGTGGTTTGGTCAACACATTTGCAATCTACTCATCTATCGCAACATACTGGAGCTTCACTACTCCTCTCTGCACCATATCCCTTATATAGTGATATTTGATCTCGATGTGCTTCGACCTGTCATGGAACACCGGGTTCTTTGAAAACTTCACACAACTCTAGTTGTCACAATAGATACAGGTAGCATCCAATTGTAGATCAAATAAATTAGATAGTAGCTTCCTTAGTCATACTTCCTCACAACTAGCCAAACAAGCTGCAACATACTCTGCTTCAGCTATACTCAATGCTACGCAGTATTACTTCCTTCTAAACCAAGAGATCACACCTGATTCCATACTGAAGCAACACCCCGAAGTGGTCTTCCTATCTGCAGCACTGCTTTCCCAATCTGAATCAACATAACCATCCGGAATAAACTTTTGATTTGCATCATACTTGAGCCCATAATCAATCGTACCCTTCAGGTACCTCAGAATATGCTTTAAAATAATCACGTGAACATGTCTAGGATCTGTTAGAAACTATCTCAAGGTGTTCACCACATAGCAAATATCTAGTCTCGTGTTCATCAGGTACATCAAGGACCCAATCATCTGACAATACACCATGACTTTACCCGACTCTGGTGAAGCATCACTCAACAGCTTCAGGTTCGATGCCATAGGTGTGGCCATGGCCTTGCAGTCCATCATCCCAAACCTCTTCAGGATCTCTATTGCATACTTCCCTTGTTCAAGGAAGGTTCCATCTGCACTCTGCCACACCTCCATACCTAGAAAGTAATGCATCATGCCCAAGTCCTTCATCTCGAACTCAGAAACAAGCTTCCTCTTTGTGTCGGCAATCAATCTATCCTCACCTGTCACAAATAGGTCATCCACATATAATAGAAGTATCACTGGATTTCCCTCCTCAACCTTGTATTAAAGGTTGGAATATGCTTTACTCTTGGTAAAGCCTAAACTAGACAGGAAGTTGTCTATCCTGTCATACCATGTCCTAGGTGCTTTCTTGAATCCATACAAGGATTTCTTCAATCTGCACACATATGACTCCCTGTCATGTGTCTCAAAACTGAGTGGATGCTCCACATACACTTCCTCTTCGACTACACCATTCAAGAAAGGTGTCTTGACATCCATCTGGTGTATCTTCTACTTCATCACTGCAGGTAGGGAAATTACTGTTCTGATGGAAGTGTATCAGGCTACAGGTGCAAAAGCCTCTTCATAATCTATCCCCTCTTTCTGGGAGAAGCCACGTGCCACAAACCTTGCCTTGTATTTCTCTATGCTGCCATCTGCAACATGCTTGATCTTGTAGATCCACTTGGAAGTCACAACATACTTCTCTTCTCGTCTTGGGACCACATCCCAAACATCATTCTTCATGATCGACTGGTATTCCTCGACCATGACATCCTTCCATTCTTTCTTTTCCGCTACTTCTTCATAACTGGAAGGTTCTTTGTTCATAATGTCACAGAGTAAGGCAACATAGCTGGTGTGTGATCTTGTCCTTTTTCTTTTCTGTGTTCCTCCTCTGGAATACCACATCTTTCTACATCTTGGATGAGCTCTCTAGCCCATGCAGGTTTCCTCTTGTGAGAGTTCTTCTCACGGGGTGGATCTACAGGTTCTTGTGGATCTTCTATTTCATGATCCACTTCTAGTATTGCTTCATTCATGGTGGTGTCTTTTGTTCTGGGTATCCTTGGTTCTTCATAGTATTCAACAAGTGTCTTCCTTGATTTGATGTATGTAGAGTTTTCATCAAAAGTCACATCCATGCTGATGTCAATCTTCTTGAACCCTGGAAAGTAGATTCTGTATGCCTTCGAGCTTTCATTGTACCCCACAAATATACCCTTCTTTCCTGAAGGATATAACTTTGTCCTCTTTTCTTTTGGAACATGTGTATATACTGGACAACCAAATATTTCGACATGGCTAACTTCTGGTCTCTTACCAAAGAAAACTATTTCTGGTGTCTTGTTGTCAAGTATATTGTGTGGTGTTATGTTTTGTACATATACCGCCGTTCTTGTTGTTTCTTCCCATAGGTGCATGGGTAGATCTTGGTCATGAAGTATTGCCCGTGCTGCTTCCATGATTGTTCTATTCTTCCTTTCCGCAACCCCATTTTTTTATGGATTGTAAGGAGTGGTCAACTCCCTCTTAATCCCTGAATCACTGCATAACTTGCTGAAGTCCCCTAAAGTGAATTCTCCACCATTGTCGGATCTAAAGATCTTGATCTTCTTATCAATTTGATTTTCCATCAAGGCTTTGAATTCCTTGAACTTATCAAACACTTCATCTTTGTTCTTCAAGAAATAAACCCAAGTCTTCCTAGAGAAATCATCAATGAAAGAACCATAATATACATACCCACTTAGAGAACTGGATGACATTGGTCTGCATACATTGTAGTGGACAATATCCAAGATTCCTTTTTCTTTGCTTTCACTGCTTGGAAATGACTTCTTTGTGTTCTTTCCTTTTGCAAATCCTTTGCAAACACCTTCATTTTTTGACTGGATTTCAGGAAGACCTTCTACTGCTTTGCTGGCAATTGGGAATGCTCTATAGTGCACATGAGTAAGCCTTCTATGCCAAAGTTCACTTGGTTCCATGGATTCATGTACCATAGCATGTTCAGTTTGTCCCTTCAATTTGTACAATCCTCCCTCTTGCTCTCCAATCACTACTGCATCATCTATGGTCTTACCTTTTGGCCACATAAGTACTTGGCCATCCACAAATGCAACTCTCATCCATTTTGCATCCAAAGATGATATGGAGAGAAGATTCTTCTTAAGTCCAGGTACATATAGAACATCTTGCATTTTCAAAGACTTCCCATAGTCTAATTTGTAGGAGGCTTCACCACTTCCTTTTATAGGGTATTGATAGTCATCCCCAAGTTTCACCTTATGAGGTGACTCATGTTCAGATAGGTCCATAAGAGATTCTTTGAATCCCATCATATGTTTAGAAGGCCCACTATCAATAAGCCAATCATTACACCCATGTGTAACAGTACCTGTGAGAGCAAAGATTAGAACATATTCATCGTCACTTGAAGAGTCTTCACTTTCTACCTTAGTCTTCTTCCTGGGAGGTTCATCATCCTCAGCAGCATGAGCATGATATCTCTTCTTGTTGTTCTTCTTATTGTTGTTTTTGGAGCCCTTTTTTTCTTGGTACAATCTACGACAAAGTATCCCCTCTCATTACATGTGAAGCATCTCAGATCTTTCTTATCTCTTTGATGGTGGTGAAAATATTTCTTGTGATGAGGTTTCTCCTTCTTGGGATTACTTCTCTTGGTGTGAGCCGTGAGAGATTGGTCTTCACTTCCCATCTTTTCTTCTCGAGATACAAGCTTAGCTTCTTCTTGTGAACATTCCTCCCATAGTCTACTGAAGCAGATCAACTTCTTTCTTGCACAGATACCTTGGATGAAGGATTCCCATGACCTAGGTAGGCCATTTAATGTGGTCGTTTCAATTTCTACATTCTCCACTACTTCATCCACAAATTCAAGTTGTTCTTTGATTTGAGAGACCTTAGTAAAGTAGGATTGGATGGTCTCTCCATTTTGGAACATAACCCCTTTCAATTGATTCCGCAGAGTCTCTTCAAACAACTTGGTCAAGGAGTCAAACATTTCCTTAGGTGTCTTTAGAGAAGACACATGGGGTATGAGATGGTCTTTTATAGAATCAACAATGATTCTCTTGGATTTGACGAAGTTCTTCTTGTGTAAGGCCTTAGCCTCATGTCCCTCTGGAACTGGAACCTCTTCTTTTATTTAGGTATCCAAATCATTCTCTTCTAGGATTAACCCAAATCTATACTTCCATGTTCGAAAGTTGTCAGCTCCTTCAAGCTTATCCTCAAGCTTGGTGTGGTGAGACATTTTAATGAGAAACTCAAATGGAAATAAAATATTTAGGCCTTACCACTTGATTTGCTGAAAACCGGATCTGGAGTTGGATTAGGGTTTAATAGAGAAACCCTAAAAATTCAAACTTTGAATTCCAAACTTCTGAATGGATGGAAAGATGCACCTTGCTGAGCTGATCAAGCTGGTATACTTCAATTTTGAAATCTGCAAAATTTGACCCCTCAAAATTTCCTTTGAAACTTTCAGATCTGCAATTTCTAGTTTTCTGTTTTTCTGGTCAAAATCCCGAAGTAGGGTTTGATAATGCTCGAGTTCTGCCCATCCAAAAAGTTTGATATTGTGCTCTAAAATTTGATTTTTCTGAGGAGCATCCAGCCATGGTCTCAGATTCCAAAAATTCCAACTTTTGTAGAAACCCTAATTTTCCATCTTTCCGATCAAAGTCTCGAACTAGGGTTTGATGATGCCCGGGGTTCTTCCCGACCAAAAAATTTGATCTTGGTCTCTAAACTTTGATTTTCTTAAGGAGCATCTAGTTGTGGTCTCGGATTCCAAAAATTCCAACTTTCTCCGAAACCCTAATTTCCCGCAGCAGTGACGGGCCAAAAGCTGAAAGTGATCAGAATTGAATACTTTCTCGACAGAAAGATGCGCCCTTGCAAGGAGAGTCAGCCTAGCCTCCTTCTTTTAATGATATGAGGAGATAAACCCAAAGATTAAGAAGCCCTAGCTTCAGCAGCTGCACAGTGTCTTCTTCTTAGCACGACTCTGATACCATGTTAATTTTTCGATAATTTCATTCAAACATTATCTAGGATCCTACTAAGAGAATAACATGCACAACATAACAATCATAAACACAAGAGACATAGTGTTTCCTTGAGAAAACCAAGAAGGTGAAAAACCTCGCAACTTCCTTAGAGATAGAATAAGCCCCAATACAAAGATCACAATGATCAATCCCCAAAAGATAGATGACTCCAACAGCTACTCCTCCTCCACTTGTGCACACTCCTTTCTCTCAACTATGCGAGTTGGATGAGTGAGTGAATGAATAGAATGAGAGACACTCACTCTCTATTTATACACAACTTAACATGCCTTTAACTCTAACAATAGAATGAGAGACACTCATTCTCTATTTATACACAACTTAAACTGCCTTTAACTCTAACAAGGCCGACTTCCTAAGGAATCCTAATAACCCAACCACATGACTCATACAGGGCCGACCCCACCAAGGTGGTCTAATAACCCATCAAATAATACTTGCGACACTTACAATAATACTTGTGACACTTGCGACGTTTACAAATACAAATGATGACACTTCTGATTGGAGGAATAATACATCGCCATCATGAATATAATAAAGTACAAGTGTAATACGTAGAAGAATATCTTCCGAGTTACAAATACATCAACACTCCCTCTTAACTAGGAAGGTATTCTCTAGACACAGGTCATCAATACATATCGGCACAAGTCTTCAATTCTGGAGCTGGATCATCATCACTGGATCACAGAGCATCATTGTCATTGCTGATGTACTTGTCATCTCGATCACTGGGCTATCTCTCAATTCTTCTCATCATAGGAGGTTCTACACAGCCAACCCTTTTTCATGTTGGTTGTAGGCCTAGCCTCCTGTAGGTCTTCATCATCTCTATGAGCTGACCATCTTGTGGAATCTTCAGGACTGATTACGTGTGTCAACAAAACCTCGAAAGAGCATCCCAAGACTTTTATGAGCACACAGCTCAAACTATCGAATCTCCCAAGATATTTTACATGTGACCTTCACAAAACCTTAAAAGAGTGTCTTTCCCAGGAAGATCTCTAAAGAGAATCCGAGGACTTTTACGTGCCTAACACAACCTGTCCGGATCTCTAGGACTGATTACATGTGATCAACACAAAACCTTAAAAGAGTGTCTTGCCCAGCAAGATCTCTAAAGGGCATCCGAGGAGTTTTACTTGCCTAGCACAACTTGTCCGAATCTCCAAGACTGATTACATGTGATCTCCACAAAACCTTAAAAGAGTGTCTTCCCCAGTAAGATCTCTAAAGAGCATCCAAGGACTTTTACGTGCCTAGCACAACCTGTCTGGATCTCCATGTTAGTTTTTCAGAATTTACTTCAATATGCTCTAGGATCTTAACTAAGAGAACAACATGTACAACATATCTACAGCATATCAATCATGGAAATAATAATGCAAGCACACAAGAGACACAGAGTTTACTTGGGGAAAACCATAAAGGTGAAAAACCCCAATAACTTCCTCAGAGATAGATAGAGCAATGATACAACCCAAGCATAAGAGATAGACATCTCCTAGCAGCAGCTTCTCCTCCTCCACAAGTGATCCACTCTCCAAAGAGTGTGAGAGAGAATAGAATGATCAAATAGAGTGCCTCCCTCACTCTATTTATACTTGACTTGAATTGCCTAATAACCTTTACTAGGTTGGCCTTAAATTAAACACATAACATAATGCTGACTGGGCCGACACCCAATAGGGTGGTCTAATAACCCTTTGACCCACATGGCCGACCCCCAATAGGGTGGTCTAATAGCCCTTCGACCCACATGACTTATACAGGGCCAACCCCAACAAGGTGGTCTAATAACCCATCAAGTATAAGTTATGACACTTACAATATAAATGACGACACTTCCGTATAGAGGAATAATAACATATCTATAGGAATACAACACTTACGTATAGAGGAATAATACCATCTCTATAGGAGTACAATATACATATATGAAATACATTCAGAAGTCACATATACATCAACACTCCCTCTTAACTAGGAAGGTATTTCTCGACACAGGAATTCTAGCACAAGTATTCTTCTCTGGATCATTGTCACTGGATAATTGTCATCGAGTCATTGTCATCATCACTGCTGCTACTATCTCAATCAATCTCTGAATCTACTCGTCATAGGAAGTTCTACAGAGCTAGTTCTTTTTCATACTGGATGTAGGCCCACCACCTGTAGGTCTTCATCATCACTGGCCATACTGTGGAATGCTCAGGACTTATTACGTGTGTCACAAAACCTTAAAAGAGTCTATTGAATAGCAAGAACCCTAAAGAGAATCTGAGGCCTTTTTCATCCTATCCAGATCTCCAAGACTTATTACATGAGACTGTCATAAAACCTTAAAAGAGTCTCTTGACTAGCAAGAACCCTAAAGAGCATTTGACGCCTTTTTCATCCTATCCAGATCTCCAGGACTTATTACATGTGATCCCCCCACCACAAAACCTTAAAAGAGTGTCTTTCCAAGCAAGAACCCTAAAGAGCATCTAAGGCCTTTTTCATCATGTCCACATCTCTAGGACTTATTACATGCGGTCACCACAAAACCTTAAAAGAGTGTCTTGCCAAGCAAGAACCCTAAAGAGCATCTGAGGCCTTTTTCATCTTGTCCAAATCTCCAAGACGTATTACATGTGGTCATGGCAATGCCTTGAAAGAGCATCTGAGGCCTTTTTCATCCTGTCCAGATCTCCCAAGTCTACTTAGATGCCATCCCAGAGCAATGCCTTGAAAGAGCATCTGAGGCCTTTTTCATCCTGTCCATATCTCCCAGGTCTACTTACATGCTCATCTGCACAACCTGTCCATGGACAAAGAGTATCAACCTAATACTCACCATACATCATCCTGCTGTACACATGATCATCCTAATCATCAACACTGCATCGTCCTGATGCATGTCATCTGGAGCAACATCCTGAAGCTCATCATCCATGATCATCCTGATCATACAATGAATCTACCTAATGCATACCAAGTATCTACCTAATACATATCATCATACATGATCCACCTGATCATACAATGTATCCACCTGATACATACATAGATACATGATCCACCTGATCACACAAATGTATCTACCTGATACATATCAACATACATGATCTACCTGATCATACAACGTATATACCTGATACATATACATATACATGGTCCAAGCATCCGACATGATGCATATACAAATACATACAAATGATCCATCTGATCATATCCAGCATCCAACATGATGCATACATACATAAATGATCCAATTGATCATATCCAGCATCCAACATGATGCATACATACATAAATGATCCAACTGATCATATCCAACATCCAACATGATGCATAAATACATAAATGATCCAACTAATCATACAGAGCATAAACTAGAACATCATCCTAATGCTCATCATCCAGCGCTTACATCCATAGCCATGTCAAGGATCCTCCTTCCACCATTCTTGGAATGGCTTCAACAAAATGTCTCCATCACTTATTCCTGGAAGTGTCGTTGATCTGAAGAACACCAAGCCTCTCTCTGAAGTACTCAAAATTCACTCTGGCTAGTGGCTTCGTCAGCACATCTGCAATCTGCTCATCCGTCGCAACATACAGGAGCTTCACTACTCCTCTCTGCACCATATCCTTGATATAGTGATATTTGATCTCAATGTGTTTCGACCTGTCGTGGAATACTGGGTTCTCAGACAGCTTCACACAACTCTGGTTGTCACAGAAGATACCAGTAGCCTCCAACGGTAGATCAAATAACTCAGCAGTAGCTTCCTTATCCATATTGCCTCACAAATAGCCGAACAAGTTGTAACATACTCTGCTCCGGCTGTACTCAGTGCTACGCAGGACTGCTTCCTACTAAACCAAGAGATCACACCTGATCCCATACTGAAACAACACCTAGAAGTGCTCTTCCTATCTGCAGCACTTCCTACCCAATCGGAATCAACATAACCCTATAGGTTAAACTTTTGATTCACATCATACTTGAGCCCATAATCAACTGTACCCTTCAGGTACCTCAGAATATGCTTTACAACAACTAGGTGAACACTCCTCGGATCCGTCAGGAACTTGCTCAATGTGTTCACCTCAAAGCAAAAATATGGTCTGGTGTTCTTCAGGTACATCAAGGACCCAATCATCGGACGATGCATTGTGACATCAACCGGATCGGATGAAGCATCACACAGAAGCTTCAGGTTCGATACCATAGGTGTGGCCATGGCCTTGCAGTCCATCATCCCGAATCTCTTCAGGATCTCTACTACAAACTTCCCTTGTCCAAGGAAATTCCATCTGCACTCTGCCACACCTCCATGCCTAGAAAGTAGTGCATCATCCACAAGTTCTTCATCTCGAACTCGGCAGCAAGCTTCCATTGCATGTCGGCAATCAATCTATCCTCACTTGTAACAAATAGGTTATCCGCATACAAAATTAGTATCACTGGATTGCCTTCCTCAACCTTGTAGTAAAGGTTGGAATCCGCTTTACTCTTGGTAAATCCCAAACTGGATAGAAAGCTGTCTATCCTACCATACCAAGTTCTGCACATATATGAATTCCCGTCATGTGTCTCAAAACCAAGTGGCTGTTCCACATACACTTCCTCTTTGACTACACCATTCAAGAACGCTGTTTTGACATCCATCTAGTGTATCTTCCATTTCATCACTGCAACCAGAGCAAGTACTGATCTGATGGAAGTGTGCCTGGCCATAGGTGTAGAAGTCTCTTCATACTCAATCCCTTTTTCTGGGAGAATCCACGAGCTACAAACCTCGTTTTGTATTTCTCCATGCTACCATCTGCAGCATACTTGATCTTATAGATCCATTTGGAAGTCACAGTAGACTTCCCTTTAGGTCTTGGGACTGTATCCCAAACATCATTCTTCATGATCGATTGGTACTCCTTGATCATGGCATTCGTCCCGACTCCTGGGAACTTCAATATATTCAATAGATAACTTTGTTGGTGAAACAAATGTTGTAGTCCTTTTGTAGGTGCTTGATTAGAAACTTCTCATAGTTTTTAGAACAAATTCTTACACATAAATAATTATGTCATACAGTCATGCAATTATTTTAGCCAATGCTTCAATACAACATTCATCCATATCCTGTAACTTTCTAGATGCTTTCCAATCTCTACCAGAACATTGTTAAGAGTTTGTACTACTCCCAACATGTCAGCAAAGAGGTTTCATTCTAGATAAGTAGCAATGGAATGTTGTACAGTTCCATAGGCCACTTACCCATCACAAGCATATTAGTAGTATATTGTTAATTAATGCAATTATTCTAATATGCATAATACACAACCTAAGTCTAGGAACATAAGCATATACATTATTGAACAACATTATTTAAACAAACAAATATGTAAGAAATGACAATTCAAATACTTATCTTTGTTTGGTTGTTGGGTGGACTCCCTCTAAATCTTTGCAACTCCATTCTGATGTGGATTGTGAGAAGTGGTCGAATCCCTCTGAATATATGCATCCTTGCAGAAACTACTGGAGTGTGCTCTCTCTTGATCTTTGCTTCTTGGATTACTTGTCCTTGAACTTATATCCATCCTCGATCACTATGCATGCTTACAAGTATCATTATTGTGATATCCTAGAGATCTCATACATAATCATACATTTATTAGTATATTCTCAATACTATCAAAACACAATAATCTTAAGCATGTATAGTCATGATCATTTCAAACAGAAATAATAAGCATTAGTATTCAAGGACTCTTATGGTTAGTCATATCATAAATTAAGGTAAGAAACATAATATGCCTACACCCATGATTACTCAAACCTATATTTTCATGACTCTTCGGGTTAGTCATATCATCAATTATGCCATGTATACTTATATAAGAGATTCTAACACAAGGTAGGATTCTAACTTGATATAGAAAAAACATACATGGATTAATATGTTAGCTGGTTATTGTCTAACATACCCACATGATGTCTTCTTGTTCTCTTAAGTGATTTGTGCTAGTAACCTGCATATCTCATAGGTTAACCAAGTTATACATACCTCGTAAGTAGATCTTCTATGTGATCCATGGAAATGGATGAACCTTTGTCTTCATGTCACCATGGTCATATGTTCTTGAACTAGAACATGATTTGTCTTTCTTGATGTACCTTTCATGTTAGTGGACAACATCAACCTCATACAACATCACAATGCATTAGTACAATCATAAGTGTCAAACACCGTAATCAATGAATATCTTCTATCATGCATTCATAATTTTATTAAGGTGATACGGCAAGTCTAAAATTAACCAAGATTGTACTAACCGTAATAATATGAAGACAAACATATCATAAACTTAATTATGAACATAATTCGAAACATACTTGTATGAGTCATACCTGTCGAGATTGCTTGTAATCTTCTTATGTAAGGCCTTAGTCTCATCTCCCTCTGAAACAGGAACTTCTTCACTTATGTAGGTGACCAATCCATTCTCTTCTAGGATTAACCCAATCCACTTGATTTGCAGGAATTGTATCTGGAGCTAGATTAGGGTTTTTCAGAGAAACCCTAAAAATTCAAACTTTGAATTTCAAACTTCTGAAAGGATATAAAGATGCGCCTTGATGAGCTGATCAAGCTGGTATATTCAGAATTTGAAAACTGTAAAGTTTCACCCCTCAAATTTGTCTTTGAAACTTCTGGATTCACTGGAAATGACCCCGAACTAGGGTTTGATAAAGCCCACCCTTCTTCCCAATCAAAAGGTTCGATCCAAAGCTCTAAGATTCTATTTTTCTGAGGAGCTTCCAGCCGTGGTCACAGATTTCAAAAGTTCCCATTTTTGCAGAAGCCCTAATTTTCCACTTTTCCAATCAAAGTCCCGAACTAGGGTCTGATCAAGCCCGGCCTTCTACCCAACCAAAAATTATGATCTTGGTATCTAATTTTTATTTTGATGAGTAACATTCAGTTGTGGTCTCCGATTACAAAAATTCCATCTTTCTCCGAAACCCGAAATTCCCGAAGCCATGAATGAAGGTGCTAAAAAATAATTATGTTTTGACAGAAATATGTACCTGATTGTTTCTGGTGTAACTCTGAACTTTCTGATCCACATGGTATGAAAATTCTACCTGTGGTATCCTGAACTGTCAAATTTCCAACCCCACAAGTCTAACCTCAATTGGATTCTCTGAGAGAGATTTATGCCAAGTGTCGCAACGTGACCTGTTTATGGGATAAAACAGGAGAGCGAACTTGTACAGCGTTCCACGTGTCACTGGTTCAGTTTCGGACTTTGAAAATGTTACTTGAGAAAGTAAAGTCCGTGCACTACCTGACACGTTTTACTAAATTTCATTTGGCGCTTCCTAGCCCGAGTTATGACCTTTTTTCCTAGGTCACCTATTTATGACTTAGATCTGGAAGAGGCAAAAACCATATATTGTACAGATCATAAAACACAAAATACAACGAATTAGAAGTTGTACTTTGGACACAAGGTACATGGGGATCTGATCATTGACCTGTAAAGTTTTCATATCCGAATTTTTTTCCAAAATGGATTTATAGCGAAAGTTCTACGATGACTGGTTTTTGCTATATCAAGCCCTAGCATCGTAAGTGCAACAAGTGTCATACATGCCATACCATGCCTTCTTTCAGGCTAGCTCTGATACCATGTTAGTTTTTCAAAATTTACTTCAATCTGATCTAGGATATTAACTGAGAGAACAACATGTACAGCATATCTACAGCATATTAATCATGGACATAATAATGCAAGCACACAAGAGACACAGAGTTTACTTGGGGAAAACCATAAAGGTGAAAAACCCCAATAACTTCCTCAGAGATAGATAGACAATGATACAACCCAAGCATAAGAGATAGACATCTCCTAGCAGCATCTTCTCCTCCTCCACAAGTGCTCCACTCTCCAAAGAGTGTGAGAGAGAATAGAATGATCAAATAGAGTGCCTCCCACACTCTATTTATACTTGACTTGACTTGCCTAATAACCTTTACTAGGTCGGCCTTAACTTAAGCACATAACATAATGTTGACTGGGCCAACACCGAATAGGGTGGTCTAATAACCCATCAAGTATAAGTTAAGACACTTACAATATAAATGACGATACTTCCGTATAGAGGAATAATAACATCTCTATAGGAATACAAACACTTCCGTATAGAGGAATAATACCATCTCTATAGGAGTACAATATACATATATGAAATACATTTCGAAGTTACATATACATCAACACTTTAGGACTTATTACATGTGGTCCCCACAAAACCTTAAAAGAGTGTCCTGCCCAGCAAGATCTCTAAAGAGAATTTGAGGAATTTTACGTGCCTAGCACAACTTGTCTAGATCTCCAGGAATGATTACATGTGGTCTAGCAAAACCTTAAAAGAGTGTCTTGCTCAGCAAGATATCTAATGAGCATCTGAGGAATTTTACGTGCCTAGCACAACCTATCCGGATCTCCAGGACTTATTACATGCTACCCTTGCACAACTTGTCCATGGCCACAGAGTACCATCCTGATACTCAAGATAAACCTAATCATCCTCTCACGAAGCATCATTCTGATGCTCATGATCATACTGATCATCATCATACAGTACATCATCCTGATGCACATCATCACCGCATGATCATCCTGATCATCGTCACAACATCGTCCTGATGCATATCATCATCGCATGATCATCCTAATCATCGTCACAACACTGTCGTGATGCATATCATCACCTATCACTTACATCCATAGCCATGGGAAGGATCCTCCTACCACCATGCTTGGAATGGCTCTTGCAAATGTGTCCCATCACTTCCTCCTCGAAGTACCTTCTATCTGAAGAACACCAAGCCTCTCTTTGAAGTACTCGAACTTCACTCTGGCTAGTGTTTTGGTCAACGCATTTTCAATCTACTCATCTGTCGCAACATACTGGAGTTTCACTGCTCCTCTCTGCACCATATCCTTGATATAGTGATATTTGATCTCGATGTGCTTCGACCTTTCATGGAATGCTGGGTTCTCTAACAACTTCACACAACTATGGTTGTCACAATAGATAGAGGTAGCATTCAACTGTAGATCAAATAAATCAGACAGTATCTTCCTTAGCCATACTACCTCACAACTAGCCGAACGAGATGTGACATACTCTGCTTTAGATGTACTTAGTGCTACGCAGGATTGCTTCCTGCTAAACCAAGAGATCACACCTGATCCCATACTGAGGCAACACGCCAAAGTGCTCTTCCTATTTGCAGCACTGCCTGCCCAATCTGAATCAACATAACCCTCCAGGTTAAACTTTTGATTCGCATCATACTTGAGCCCATAATCAATCGTACCCTTCAGGTACCTCAGAATATGCTTTACACCAATCAGGTGAACATGTTTAGGATTTGTCCGAAACTGCCTCAAGGTGTTCAACACAAAGAAAATATTTGGTCTCGTGTTCGTCAGGTGCATCAAGGACCCAATCATTTGAAAATACACCATAACATCAACCGAATCTGATGAAGCATCACTCAATAGATTATTGCGGAGCTCATTCCAGAGCCAATTTAAGACCCTATAGATGCATAGTCTCTTGTCACATATCCCGTGTGAGATCGAGTTTACCCAATTCCAAGAGCTAAGGAAACATAAGAAGCAGAGGAAGCATAGTTATCTAAGGTATAGGTACCACCAAATTGAAGTAGCATTCGTGCCATTACACCTCGCTCAGAGACAGATCTCAATCCATATGCAGGTCTTACAGTTTAACAACTATTGGGAAAGTTGCATCTTTATCATCACCCATTTCTCAAATTGAAGGGGAAAATAAAAAACAAAATACCATTGATAGGAAAAAGGGTAGACAATGACCCCAAAGCTAGAGCCTCTATACTGTGTCATGACAATGACCATGAACTTTAGGCACTTCTTGTAGTGGTCGTATGCGTTGATAGGAGCCAAGTCGAAGGAACATGAAAACCGTGTTGCATCATTGTAATACCCAATGATGTTTGTACTCTTACAGGTTTGGAAGGCCTCTCCAGTTGCAAAGAGCGAGTCCAGTTTTCCATATATCAAAACATTGGATACACAACACACAAAACCAATCAATAAACATTAAAAAAGAAAACAAGAACAATAAACATAGACTTTTTCTAACATAAATTGAAAGAACAAGAGTATAAATACCTAAAAATAACATATAAAACAAATGATGCATCATATACAAGTTAGAGAGTTGAAACAGGTTGACTGGTAAGATCCTTTAGAGAACCGAAACGAACAAGGAACAAAGAAGGTATCGTCTACTAGAGGCTCCTATTCTAGGGTCCTCTCTAGGATGCATTCTGCTCCACGGTATCCATCCATGTGAGTGACTTCCTGTAAGAATAACCCACTGGAATAGTCCAGAACAATCACTCACTAGAATAGTCCATAACTCATCCATTGGAATAATCCAGAAACCTTACATGAATCCGAGTGAATCAATGGAGGCTAGAAATATTGAATGCAGTAAAACAAGATCAATTAATATGATAATAACTACTATAAGCAGAGTGGATAAAGTAAAGCAATAGAAAATTGTTGTCTGATAAGATAAGATGGATAAAGTTAAGGTCGGATTATCTTTTAACTTTTTTCTTAATTTTTTTAATACCTGACAATGATAAAAATAGTCAATTCAAGACCTCTTATCAATTAAAATGTGAATACGATTTTTAATTTTTTTTTTTATAAATACGAATTTTAATGGAACTTTGACTTAACTTTATAAAGTCTAAAGTATTGATATCAACTAATGGGTAAAAAATGAACATATAGTAACAAAAGGAGAAGACACTTGAGGACAATACGTAAGGGTTGTAAAAGGATATATAATTAAAGAGTGTAGTATAGAGAATCAGGTTTGTTAGCATACTCTAAATAGAACCCGGGTACCAGTAATTGTTTAATGGAATAATTGAAATATATATAATATATATATATATATATATATATATATATATATATATATATTCACCCCTAATATGATATTATACAATTTCAAATATATTTAAATACCCTTTTTTCAAATATATATATATATTTCAATTATTCCATTAAGGGGTACCGTAGTTCTATTTAGAGTATGCTAACAAACCTTTATATATATATATATATATATATTATCTTATATTATAGGGGATGACAATTGTAAAACTGGTGTAATAACCATATAAAATTGCATTGGTGTAACATCCATGCATTTATTTATTTATTTTTGTGTGTATGAGAGAGTGATGGGATAGTTGTACACTATTGCCATAGAAAAAAATAAAATTATCTATCTATCTATCTATCTATCTATATAGTAAACAGATAAATTAAAAAAAATTGTGTAATGGGTTGGCTGTCCATAGGCGGCCCTTGGTCCATGGCCATGGAAAGCATGGCCAGGTTTTGCCATGGTTTCATATAAAATAATTAAAAACATCCGACAATCCATCATACACAATATCACAACAATTACCTACATATGTTTATATAGATTTACATTGTAACTAATAGTAGCATACATGCACAAGATGTGTTTGTGGCAAGCGTACACATGGATTGTGCATGTACCATAGGCAACCATCAGCACCTCAAATTCATAGTCCTAAACTTACAAGACAACTATAACCACACATACAAGACAAGGTAACCACACATGTAAGACAACAATCTGATATCCACAACAACAAGAAATTTTATTAACTAAGACACAACACATCAACACTAAACAATGATATTTGTGGATTTACCTTAATGAGTTAACCTATGTTTTACAAGTGAAAGGAATCAAATAAAACTAAATTGGTGTCTCAAATACCAACCCAAAACATTACTAATCTAATCATCCTTCCTCCCTAACCTACTTCCAACTTCCTCTTCTTATCCATTCCTTAGGCGGAATACCTTGGGGTGTTAACTATATTGACCTAACCCCAGATATAACTCATAAATGGGAGTGTCAACCTAATCGACCTAACTTCCCATCATGAAACCACTAGTCATCGTCACACAACTTGGGGAGCGTGACTCGCACAACCCTCCCACGACTCTAGGTTTTAGAGGACACACAGTGGAAAATACTTCCACCCCTCCTAATAGAATTAGGGTCAACACCCTATTAGTAATCACACTTTGTTTCTATTATGGTTCTTAGAGTTGCATCATCGAATGACTAGTTTGGGTAACCTAGTTTCCTGCATACACTTGCACTAGCCCACACATCATAACAAGTATCTCGCTTTACCTTAGCCCCTCTAACTTGTGGGTTAGTCTTCTCCAAAACATAAGGTCATACATATTCTTTTACTATTTCCATGTCAATTACCAATTTATCAACCATCAGTTAATATAAAAAATTTAACATACCTATCATGTGCATGGTAGCCGTCCATTCATTTAATTGAATGTATAGTGGTATCCACACACCCTATCATTTATTAAATTGTACATACTAAAATAAAATCACATAATGGTCCACATTAATAAGATAAATGATAACTTAAAACATAATCGACGCCTAAAAGTAGGTTCATAAATTCCCACACATAGTTTACTCAGTCTAGCTAAGTTCAATGGATAATAAGCAAATAAATGCAATATAAGTCCAAATATTGTTTAGTGGTTTCATAAAAAAGTGGGGTGTTACACTCTCGATGGTCGAATTTTGTGTTCAGGGAGTTCAATTGAACTAGTCTCATTTCCTTCTTGATGAGCTCCTGCAATCCTATGTGGATGCTCATGCCACCTCTAGTTACTTTATATTCATATATTTATTGGTTGCATTGTGTGGAATTTGATGTTATGAGGTCACCAACATACCCAATTAAGTAGAGATTGGTCCAATAACAAGTTCTGCAGGCTTTACTTGAATCATACAAAAGGAATTCAACCACACTTTAAGGATTGTAGCAATAAAACATATATAAGGGAGAGTAAGAGAGATAAATAAGATATGCACCTTATTTATGAAGGTTGATCCTCGCTGCACCTTCTAACCTTTTCCAATCCGCTCCTTCAAGATATTTCCTAATTTGCAAAACATAAACCAAACACCCTTCCTCAAAGATTTTGGTTACAAAGAAAAACACTAATGATCATAAAAACATATGCATGAGTTTAAATAATTATGAATAATGCTTCTATGAAATATAACTATCGTTCAACAACCAAATACGAAACACTTTAATTTGGGGGAGGGAAAGATGTCAAATATCTATTACGATGAAAAGATACAATACAATTATGTCTTCCACCATTTGACACCTTTCGTACCAAAGACTAGGTTCCTCTGCTCTTATACACCAACAATCCCGCTTCTACATTCTAAATGTATTCAAGGGAGAAATCACGTGCAGATGGTGACTTCAATACTCAGGAAAACAATGATCAATGACAAGGGTCACTGACATGGAATAGGGAATGGATGTAATATGATGCAAGATTCCTCCAGTATGATGATGCAATATGGGTGTCCCCTTCCTTGGTCCATTTCAACTCCTTTTATGATTGATTGAGAGAGTTTTAGATGGTTACCAAATAGTTTAGAGAGTTACAATTGATCCCCAAGTTGTTAGAAACTTCCATAAACTCTTGAATATCAAATTTTTATAATTTTTTCATATTTTTGGAGGCACTCTCACCTTGCTCAAGAGAACCATTGTTTGGCTCACTTGTTGCTAGTGTATAAAGCGTGTGCGGACAATTTTAGGTTGCAACTTCATGGAATCAAGGAAAAATGAGTTGGGATCTTGCTTTTAAGGATTAGGGCTATCATAAGGAGTCAAATCATAGGCTCTTCCATCTTTCAATGTCCCTTTTCTGAACTATCAGTGACACTCAGGTGTCATCTTTTGAACTGTTTTCACGGACAAAGAAGTGACGATTTGGGATAGAATATATGGCCCTTAATGTGTGAGGTTAGAAGGGGATCTGATGGTCGAAGTACATTATAATAATTGGTGGAGTGGGATGTGGTTTTATCGAGGACGAGGTTCCTTATCATTAGCTCAAAAAGTACCCAAAACATAGGAAAAAGTGTTAGACATATGTTTCCCAAGATGGGCATATTCATGCTCAAAGTATGATAGAACATGGTCGCCCGATTGTATACATTATGGATCCATGACATGAAAAGGATATAGAAATCATGGACATGAAAAGAGTACATAGTGAATCCATGTGATATATATGAAAGTAGATCATGGACACAAAGATGATACACAATGGATACATGTCAATCAAGAAATCATAGCCACGAAGATGATACATAGTGGATCTATGCCAATCAAGAGATCATAGCCACAAACAGTTACACAGTGGATCTATGTCTCAACATTCATCAAGAGAACTAGATGTAGCCGAGGTAAGTGATGTCAGTTCTCTCAATCGTACCAATTTCATATGATGCATAGTACAAACTTGTGCAACTCAACAAATAACATGAATGCAAGGATGCTACTGCTGAACCAAGGTCTTCCAACTAAACTATCGAGAGGTACCAGTCCTGCCCATGTGAATATATGAGTTGAAGTTGCACATGGAGGACATCGTTTGATTACTGGTCATTGATGTATACCGTTAAAAAATGCGAGGCAACCCACCGATGATGATAATGGGCCCCAAGGTACCTAGTTCATTATAGCAAGTGTGAATAAATGTCTTGTAGTCGAACACTTGTAGAATCTATCAAGCATGAGACATTGATGTATTCCCACTTCCCAATAGCAAGAAAACTTGCCACCGATGACTGCAATCCCCAAGGTACTATGAAGACTCTAGATTCCATTCCTAGAGCATGATGTGTTGAAGTTGATGGGAAAATATATGTTGGAATGGAGGAATTAGAGCATCCTCCATAAACCAAGACATGGAAATATCAATGACATATTTGACTTGAAAAGGACTGGGACAACATTTTGCAATACAGACCACTAGGTACATCCTTCGCATGCACTCGGTATGAAAAACACATGAAAGAGACCCCTTGAGAAACAACCAATAATGAACACAATTGATAGGGGTGCGGACTTTCACCATTGATGAAAATGGAATCCAAGGTACAACATGAATCCCAATATGTGAATAAATGTTTTTGTGTCGAACATTATGGGAAAACACTCAATCAACGAACACCGATGATTTAACATCTATTAAGTGCAAGGTTACCTGTTAATGATTTAAACATGCCAAGCGCTATCACTTTAGTTCATTGTATCAAATCAAATGAGCTGTTGTCAATGAGGCATGACCCGCCAATGAGACGTCAATGGGGACCTTCCACGCTAGCACAAGTACAAACACTATTTTTAAATGATATATGTTGAGAAAAAATTGACATCAGAGAACGGCTGACATATGAGGTCAAGGACATTACAGAATGGCTGACAAAGGCTAGGACTATCCTTGAACAATGAGCATGACATAATAGTAACTTGGGAAGCTAGGAGGAGTAACAACTTTGAGATCATTGTTTAAATCCTAATGCTAAAACGAGAACATAACTTGTTGAGAGACTAAATCCCGGTGCTTTGTTCAAGGATAGCTAGACTTGCTGCTGGGACACAATAGAAATTTGAGATATTTTCCCCTTATCTCCTTTTTTTAATATTTTTTTATTTTTTTTTAATTTTTTTTTATTTCTGTCTTTTTCATATTTTAAAGCGTGAAAAAGAATAAAAAAAATACTACAATGGAAGAGATGAGTTTCGCATGGCATGCAATTCTGTTCCAAGCGCATGGAACCAAACTATGCAAAACAAAATGCAAAAAAGGTGTTGGGAAGGAGGTGGACACTCATCAACATGTTTCTTCCAGGGATACAGTCCAAAATGCAAATGAAATGGATGCAAGTGACGAGAAACATGATGAACGATGAGGCAATATGAATGATGCAACAAAGCATTAGGGATAGATGTGCAAGTAGCTGTGAGCAAAGGAAAATGCATAATGAACAAAAATGGGAGCGTTATAGGGAATGACCAAAAATAGATGATAAAGAGAGGAATGAAAATTCTTCTCAAAGACATGGTAAAACTAAAAAGGCTCTTGAACCTATGAGAAAAATTTGGCATGGAAACCAAAATAACAAGAGGGTGCTGACTACAGTGTCCCATGCTAGGTAGTCTTTACTGTTGGACTAGTGAAAAATACAGATAGAGATGGATAATGCATCAATATACAATAGGTTTGACCCTATGGAAAATTCAGGTGGCACAAGGTTCAAATGCATCATAACATAGGGTAGGCCTAAACCTATATGAAAGTTTCTGAATATGCCTGACCAAATTGAGAAACGTGCAAGGAAAGATTCCTAAGCATTAACCATGAATCCAACTTAAAATCCTATATCCTAGAAATAAAAATACCATAATAATATATATAAGATACGAAAAGAAATATATGATATTGGTCATTTTGGTAGGTGTTATCAATCAAAATGTCACTTCTCCGTCCGTGACTACAGACTACATTGCCTTGTAAGTCACACAAAAGGACCTTATGGATGGAAGAGCCTATTTGATCATAGATGCTTTGGACTAGACTTTGCAATACTCTCCTAAACAATAACTATTTTTTGTGACATATTCAGAGACATAACCATGACTCTTCTATCAACCAAATCGCGGGTCAATCGCGAAAGTCTATATGGACAACCCATGGGTATTACCTAAAAATTTGCACCTGCATGTTGCTGGACACCATACTCACAAGTCACTCGCTAGTTATCAAGAGATACACTTGCAGGTATCTCTAAATCATGAGAAAAAAAATTAAAAGATGATTGGGGATTAGTTAAGGGTAGTTATTCTAACTACCTTAACCTCCCCAACCAATTCCCTTTCAAGTCTATATTCTTAGCCTTTCTATAAATACAAGGGGAGGGCCTTGAGAAAGAGAGAACCAATTTTGATAAGGAAATGCTGGAGAAAATTCCACTGAAGGAAGAGGAGCATAAACCCAGGGTCAAGTTTCAATTATGCCAGTTGCAGAGCAGGTTTAGTTGGTTGCTTTTAATGCTAATGATATAGATATTTTAATTCCCATAAATATTTGTCCATTGTATGAATTTATGTCTTTGAATATTTCATATTTCTTAATATATGAGTTTCTTATTAAGAATTCATTTCTATTTGGTCAAAAGCTTTGAGAAGGGTATAGTTTTTCTTGCAGGTAATCCATCTGGAGCAGGAGTTTAAAGTTTGAAAGCTTGGATCAAACATCGGTTATTCATGTATTCTTTTTGACTTTATATCTAAGTTCTTTTCCATTGAAAAAGTATTGCATGTTGCACCTATTTTCTATCCTATTTATGTAACTCAATTACACGTATGTTGATGATCTCTTGAATTCCCTATCATAGGTAGTTTTACCGTAGAATAGAATTGGCGACTCCACATGGGAGTTCTTATTGTTGCTCTGGAAATCCTAGGGTATTTTTCTTCAGTTTTTATTGTTCCTGTAGGTCTCTGGGAGATTTTATAGGGTGTCTATACCCATGCTAGTAAATCCAACCTAGTCTTGCTCAAGTTGTCTTTCATTTTCTATTTTTTTATCAAGGCATACCCGTGAGTTGTACATAGTGATAGTCACGGCTTTTACCCTGTACTCGCGAGTTGCTTACTTTCAGACCCATGGGTCACCCGTGTGGTACTTGCACTAACAGTCGCGGTTTTTCCTGTGTTTTTAGGTTTACACCCTAGGGTTTGAGTTTAAGGTCTGTCCTTGATTGATGAAATTCTTCTTTGCTATTTTTTAGACCTTTTAAACTTGTCTGGTGGTTTACACTGAGTTTTCTTTGCTCTTTTTGAGATTTATTTGGTTTTCTTGTTGAACATACCTATGTCTTTCGAATCCATTTTGTGTTTGGTTGACGCTTGGATATTTTCCTTATATGGTCACTGGTTTGTGGAAGGGCAGTCTGATATCTTCTTTGATCCTATGCTTTTTCCTTTATGTCAGTGGTTTGCATAGTGTCTCTTTACCGAACTTAGTTACTTCTTGCTTTCTGGAAGAACTTTTTGGGTTTGTTATCTTCAGATTCTGTTGAGAGTAGGTTTCGGAGTTTGATAGATATAAGTATAGTCATTTATACTTGCATTTTTATAATGTTCTTGTCTTGTTTATGATTATTTGCCAATTCTTTCATTAAAGAGGAAAAACTAAGAGCAAGTACTTTCTTCAAACAAGAGCATTTCTTTTTCTAGATTTTAGTTGTATATGCTAATTCTTTGAAAAAAGTAAAAAAAAAAATTAGGTTTGCTTTGCAAATTGTTGATTTTGAAAGATAAGCGAAAAGGAAATTGTGAAAAGAATTTGCATTTTATACACTTTGCTTTTTCAATTGTAACCATCTTGCACACATCTCACTCCTTTCTGAGTAAGTAAAAGCCTTAAAAAGAATTTTTAAATTAAAATCTAATAGCAACTTTTCTTTTTAGGGAGCACACACCAACTAGCTTAGGCTAGGGTTTTGGATTAGATCATCTTAAACTATCCAAAACCATTTTTAACTCAAAATCGTAGTGAACTGTTTTTAGGTAAATCCACCTTTGTGGAAGGTATGCTGGGAATTTCTACTCAAACCGGAGTTAAGCACGAGGTTGTGTGAGGTTGATCAGTTTTGGATACCCCCCTGCTTTTCAATCGAGCATCTACCATTACTGATACGCATACGAGAATCCATTAGTACCTTTGGTGATTTTGGGTTTCGGGCTTAGTTACCCTTCCCATGCGTGTTGGTTCAACCTACGACTATCCCCCCATACTCTTTTTGCACTGTTGGTAGCCTTAGTATCTTGAACACTAGGACTCTACACAGGTGACGGTGGAAGGTTATTTCCACTGTACCTTGGATAGACGTGGGAGGAAATCCCTTACAGTTATTTGGGAGGGCAGTTGGTGATTCAAATGCTTGCACCCAAATAATTTGTATTATGGACCCTGGGTAACTATGCTTCTTTACTCCACTGTATTGTTCTGGGCCCTAATCATCCCAGACTTCTCTTTGGGAGACTATCCATTTGCTTGGTCTGGATCACTATAGGAAATTTTGTAGTGGTGTGTTGTGTGCTTATTGTTGTTATAGCGACCCTTAGGTTTAACACTTAGAATATTTTTGTTGTAAGTGTGGAGGACCAATATCTTCGTAGATCTAGAAGGTTGAGAAACCTTCCTCCACTCACCATGGATCCTCCACTGCGACCTCAGTGGAACATAACTGATTTAAGAGGTTCTTTTGAACTAGTTGGTACAACTAAAACTCCTAGGGAACTCCACCTCATTTCTCAAACTTCATCGGTCCCAGAGACTATAGAGGTTGAAGATTTTCCAACAAAAGAATTTGCAATACATTTCAAACCTCCCTTAACTAGACTGAACGATCCTTTGTTAGAAAGAGGTGTTCCTTTAGGGTCACCTGAGTTAAGTGTATCTAGATTCACACCTGGACGTAATATGGATAATGTAGGATATGCATCGGGAGTCCCACAGACTCCCACATTGACCATCAGACCTAGAGGTTTGTCTCCTCGACACATTAACACCCCAGTACCAAGCTCGTTGCAGATGTCTTCTGCTCCGAGCACTTCTTTTAGTTTCAATAATGGATATTCAGGGACATCTAATACTCAATTTGTAATGACATCTACTCCTTTTGGATCCACTATTGGTTCGTCCAATATTCCTTTTTCAGGGATACCTACGGTACCATATACATATTCCCCTTTCATCCAACAGTTCCAGGCTAATCCCAACTCAGATCCTTTCAATCAAGGTTTTCCTTGGCATGGAGGGCATATTTCTCCTTCTGCACCTTTTGTGGGCTTAATGCCTACCCCTTCTGTTGTACAAATGTCGAGTTTCAATCCCTTCACATGTTTTAATATACATTCTAAGAATGTTAAAACTTCCAATGTACCTGTCGGTAGTACTCCTTTTTCACTTTTTGGTGGGGGAGGTAGTAATACTTATAATCATACTCCATTCGGAAGCACTTATACTCAGCCGCAATGGACTGGGACACAAGTAAGTAATCCGCTATCTTATGGCTGGAGCAATTTCCAAAACACTTTTTCACTGCAATCAATGGATGGGGGAAACCCTAACCAACCTTATGGGAGTCATGGTTTTGGTAGTTTTCCTTACTAGATTCCTCATAATCAAATGCCATCTGCCAGGCCCCGCTTACCTTTTTTGGAAACTTTGAATTTTCCAGATCTTTCAAAATTAACAAATGACCCAGTGCGACATAATCCTGCTTGGCCTCTGGTCCCAACCAAAATCCATTCAGACATTCCTAAGTTTGAAGGCAAAACGAGTGAAGACCCAAGGGACCATGTACGAAATTTCATTTTTGGTGCTCCTTGAACTCGGTGAATGACGACTCGATTCATTTGAGGCTCTTTCAAAGAACCTTGAATAGTGTTGCATCCAAATGGTATATCGAGTTACTGACTGCAACTTACAACAACTTTTGCAATTTAGCGACGGTTTTCCTGAACCATTTCCAGCTTCCCATTCAGTATGATTCTGGTACAGACCTTCTATCTACCTTTAGATAAAACAAGGCCATTCATATATCTGATCACATTCAAGAGTGGAGAAGATGGAAATAGTTCATTAAAGCTAATATTTCCACAGAGTTTCTTTTGGAGTGGTTTCTGAAATCATTGTTACCTTATATCTCCAAATATGTGTCGACTTCTGGGGTTACTTCTGAGGAAGAAGCCATCTTAAGGACCCAACAACTTGACTCGATTTATGCTCAGTCTCGGATCCTTTATGAAATTATTCCCGACGCACATAGGTCAAACATTGATATTTGTAAACCTAAACCTTGACCACATGCCGATGGAATTGTAGGTTCAGTTGAATCGTTCGCATTAGAAGCCTTGACTAAGAAAGTACATGCAATATCGATAAATAATTCTGTTGTGGAAGAAACTACGATTGCATCCTCCCCTTCAAAAACATAAACTGTACAAAATGTGCAGTCAAATCAAAAGGGTCCTTGACAACCCAACAATAAGAAAAAGGGCAAGAAAGGAGAAGAAAACCAACAAAATCCCAAATCTATTGAAAAATGCCGAGGGAAAAAGAGAAAAGAAGAAGGTGAAGTTTCCTTGCAAAATTTGTAAAGAAGATCACCTCACTCATCAATGTCCTCTAATGGATGAAGCCCAAACGCTGTTAAGTCAAAAGAAACCAGCTATCTTGAAGGATCCTTTTCCCAAAGGACAAACTCCAGCTTCTGGAAACTCTAATACTGGGGGCACTCCTTGTGCCACACAGGCTAATCAATCGTACATCAATATGGTTAGCTCACATGCGTTATTGCAAATGAGAGCCAATAATTATACCCAAGACATGCCACAAAAATATAAATAAATTCTAGAAACAATTGTTCCTTTGCACATAGAGAGACCTACAAATACCATGCCGAAGGTACTGAAAGGTGGTTATAAACAGGCAGTGCGCAACCCTAATGCATGGGCCACTCGAAACTACTCGGTTGTAGACGACATAGCCCAAACGCCATGTGCAATGTCCGCTCTAGAAGTTCTGCAAAGCTTGCCATCGCAACGAAATGCACTTTTAGCGGAAATAGGAAGTATGGATTCTTCGAGTATGTTGGCCATATTTGATATGTAAAATATCAAACCCCGGTTTCCCTATCACATAGCTTTCCAAATCAAAGTAGTCCATGGCTCGAAAACCATTGGACGAACGGTAGCAGATGAAGGCACACCAACGTGCGTAATGTCTATCTCTTGTTGGCAAGTCCTGGGATCTCCTGAGTTAGCCCCTTCAACCACATTACTTACCGCCTTTGATGGGAGATATTTCCGTCCACATGGAATCTTACCATTATTTGAAATTCAGCTAGCGGAAAGGTAGTGTCTGTAGAGGTGGAAGTTGTATATACTTCTCTCGATTACAATTTGTTGTTGGGAAGAAGTTGGATGTATGCAATGCAAGCCATTCCTTCGTCCATTTTTTGGGTGCTTATGTTCCCCCATGAAGGAAATATTGTCATGATTGACCAAATATCCTTTGCCCAGAAAAGCAACACAACTCCTTTGGATTCAAATATCCCTTGGATTGATCAAGACCGTCCGCCTAGTCAGAGATTAGGAGTCGGTATGTACTCATCATTAATGGGCACTTTCGATTTACCTTCTGCTGTCAATTATATTGGTTTGACGAGTACTACTAGCATGTCATATAAGGAGGTGTTCACAGTTGCTCAAACAACCGATCCTTGGATCCTTCCTACTCAATAAGAACTAATCGTACCCCTATCCATCACATAAGTGACCTACCAAGCATCACAAAAGTTTGAGATGGATTATATCTCGACTCCTTTGGTCTCTACGGAGTTAGATATTGATTATGCACCCGCATGGGCAGTGAAATCTACCCATTCGTTCAATCGTTTAGATACTGTGTTTCCATCAGATGAATCTATTCTGGAAGCTATGGTGGGATTGGATCATACTTGGGAACATATGCATCACGGATCCTACTTTCTTCCAGATTTGAACAAAATCGAGAATGATGAGTTTTCATTGAGACTTGGTGGAAATATTGACTTGTCCACTACACCTTTAACAAAATAGGGGATTTTCGCTGAAGGTAATATGGAAAATATATCAACAACAATTCCAATCAATATTTCCATCAAACCTGATGTCGTGGAAAATATTTTCATTGGAGCAAATTGTTCTCCGCAAGAGATCAGTTTGTATACCAACTTATTTAAAGAATTCCGTGATATTTTTGCATGGTCATATGAGGAGATGCCAGGAATCGACCCATCTATTGTCGAACACGAAATTACGACATATCCTAATGTGAAACCAGTTTGGAAAAGGCTTCGTCCAGTTAACCCTAGGAAATATGCGGCCATCAAGGTTGAGGTTGAAAAGCTCCTCAAGGCTGGCTTCATTTATCCTATCGACCTGACGAAATGGGTGTCTAACCCAGTCCCAGTTGATAAAAATCAAGGTACTATCTGTGTATGTATAGATTTTAGGGACCTCAACAAAGCTTGTCCAAAAGACAACTATCCCACACCATCTATTGACCAAATCATTGATGCGTGTGCATGCCATGAAATTTTCTCTTTCATGGATGGTTTTTCAGGATATAATCAAATTCAAATTAAACCCAAAAACCAACATAAAACGACTTTTATTTGTCCCTGGGGTACCTTTTCCTATAGGAAAATGCTGTTACGGATTGAAGGATGCTGGAGCTACTTTCCAGGGAGTTATGAACTTTGCTTTCCATGATATCAAGCACGTGGTTGAACCTTACTTAGATGATCTACCTACGCGATCTCGAAAGAGAAGAGATCATCCTGATCACTTAATAAATATGTATTTTACGTCGAGTCTGGATGACTAATTGGTTTCATCATGTCTAATCGAGGGATTATGGTTGATCTTTTGAAAGTTGAGGCTATTGTAAAACTGCCTTCTCCTCGCACTATTTTGACAACTTCAAAGTTTACAAGGCATGTCTAATTTTCTTAGATGCTTTATTATCAACCATGTTAAGATCACTAGAGGTTTCATGCGATTGCTTAAACATGATATCCATTTTTCTGGGATGAGGCTGCGAAAAACTCATTTAATGCTTGAAAAAGGCACTCTTGTCAGCCCCTTTGTTGAGCCCTCCAGATTCTACTCAATATTTTGTTTTATATCTAGCTGCATTAGTCTCTACCACTGGCATAGTCTTGGTTTAGGAAGATGACAAACTCCAAGAGCATGTCATTTATTATCTCTCTCATGCGCTTGTAACTCCTGAACTTAAGTACTCTCACGTCGAGAAATTGGCATTAGCTGATGTGTATTCCGTTCAGAGGCTGCGTCACTATATTTTATTGTGAACCACCATAGTAATAGTAGATGTTAATCCTTTTCAATATGTTTTAACCTGACGCATCATTGGGGGTAAATTCAGTAAATGGATTGTCATCCCGCAAGAATTTGACCTTACCTTCCAATTTGCTAAGTCAAAAAAGTCTTTGGTATTCACGGAACTAATATCTGAGTTTCCTAGTGAGGTAACACACAGTGAAGAAGATTTGTCATTCCCTGATGAACATATCTTCCTCATTGCGACCTCTGATCCATGGTATGGGGACATTTTAATATATCTCCAGACTTTGAAGTGTCCATCGACTTTCTCTAGAGACGAACGACGAAAGCTTAGGATTCATGCCAAGAACTACCTCATTATTTCTGATATGCTATATAGATGGGGGGTAGATTCGATATTACATCATTATTTGAATCTGGATGAAGCCGAATCAGTATTGAATGATGCTCACAGTGGAGCCTATGGGGGTCATCTTTCAGGGTCGGAAACAACCCAGAAAATACTGTGTGTTGGGTATTTTGGCCCACCATCTTCAAAGATTGTGTGGAAGCCGTGAAACACTATTTCCCATGTCAATTTTTCACAAAGAAAATGTGAGCACACTCGGATCTTCTTCACCCTTTTATCACAGCTAGTCCCTTCACTAAATGGGGGATTGATTATATGACATGCAACCCAGTTTCTGTTGGAGGACATCAGTATATCATTATTGCCATCGACTACTTCATAAAGTGGGATGAGGCAATGCCTACTGTGAAAGCATATGGAGAAACTGCAACATATTTTGTATTCAATCAAATTATCTCTAGGTTCGGTATACCTAGAGAGATCGTCACCAATCATGGTAGACATTTCCTGAACTACATGATGTCCGATTTGACCACTATGATAGGTTTTCGACAAGAACACTTGTCTCCATTTTATCCGATGGAGAATGGTCAAGTTGAAGCAGTAAAAAAAACTTTGAAAACTATTCTTCAATGTACCGTTAATGCTAGTAAGTCAAACTGGCACATCATGTTGTATTCGGATCATTGGGCGTATCGTTCTAATATCAAGACTACTACTGGTTTTTCACCATTTCAACTCGTTCATGGTTGGAGGCAGTCACATCGATTGAATGCGAGATTCCATCATTGAAGTTGCATATCCAACTATTGCCCGAAACTTCTGCTTTAGAAGAACGTTTGCTTCATTTAGAACATTTAGATGAACAATGCCGTGATGCGCTAATTGTGAATGAAGCTCACAAGAATCAAGTCCAACACCAATATGACAAGTCTGTTAAACCTAGGGTTTTCTCTGAAGGAGACCTTGTTTTGGGTTATGATCAGGACAAGGATTCCTTGGGGGCAGGCAAGTTCAAGTCTATGTGGCTCGGACCCTATATCGTTTCTAAGGTCTTGAAGAAAGGTTCATATGAGTTGATGGATTATGATGTTTTTAAGCTGCCTGAACCTAGAAATGGGATCTACTTCAAAAAGTATTACGCTTAGGAAGATATGCTTTTTCTTGTATTATAGGTGTACATTTTTGTAGAGTTAGTTCTTTTTAGACTTTGTTTATGTGTCTTCTGGATTGTGTTTTCGGATGACAACCAAGTGTTATCGAGTATTCGCTGATGGTGCAAGTCGTTACACTCGTAACTTGGCTTTCAACTGCTTGGGTAATCTATTCACCCATAAGCTAACTTGTTTCCTAAGGAGGTGCTTGTTTGGGCCCTACGACGAACAACATAGCTGAGTATAGCGTGGTTATCGAACTACTCCAATATGTTATTCATCATGGAATTTCATATATGGAAGTATGGGTCGATTCATAGTTAGTTGTACTTCAGTTAACGAGTGAGTATAGAGTTAGGGATCCTTCTTTGATACGTTAGTTTTTGCGAGTTAGATTACTTGAGAGACATTTTGATTACATTTCATATCAACATATTTCAAGAAATCACAATACATTAGCTGATGCATACGCAAATTATATACTTGACTGGAATTTGTATCATGCACAATAAAATTAACCATCAAAACACATAAGGAAAACATGTATATAAACCGATACTGTATATATAATCAAGGTCCAAAAATTATATGATTTTAAGTCAACATCTGTCAAAATATAACAATATACAAATGGGCATAACAGCCTCAAAAATAAATTGTCACTCTCTCTATGGAGAGTAAGGAGCCTCATCTTGCTCTGCTAAGGCCTCCCTATAACAAATAACCATCCTGGCCACTTCCCTAAGTAGCTGAATCCATGTAGGGGGCACTCCCACCACATGTTCCTGCATCTCTAGCGGCATTCGCTCAATCCTGTATGTAGCAATATCGTGAGTCAATTGACTCATATTTCCCTTAATACTCCTTAGCATGGAATCAACACCACCTAGCTCAATTGGTCATACACATACGATGGGGTGCCAAACAGGTCTCGATGGCCCCACATCTGCATAATTTGTATATTGTTAGTACTCACACTCATCACAAAAATAATATATATACAATTTTAAAAAAAAAATCAAATAACTTTTAAAACACAATTTTGGTACCTATGTCTCCCTAGGCTGCTTTTGGAGGTAATATGAGCTTGGGATATCCTCGAAAGTCCATGCCGGCATAAGGGAACTGCTCGAAGGTTGGCACCTAGCGGCTCCACCAACCAATATAGTCCTCGTCAGAGTATGCGGCACTAGTCTCACCACCTCCTTGACGAAGGAATATCTCACCCCATCTAGTCACCAGTGGCTCATGGGGGTTCAATGTTGGTAGAGCCATCCCTGGAATAAGGGTAGGGACTCTCTTGAAGAAAAAGGTATAGAGTATGATACGATATCTAAAGTTCTTTTTCTACCCTATTTTACATTCTGTTAGTTGGTTTTTCATGTTCACTAATAGACCAGTGCACCAATCAAATATGACGTTGCACAAACATTCCATGCCTATCTGCATATAGATTCGGGATGCTAAATTTTGTGCTGCACTTCCACCAATCCTATTTATGATGCTCAAGATCACTTTCAACGGAAAGGTTGCTATTTGGCTAATGGTCACTTGACTGCCACTCTTTTCAGTTCCGGCTACGCAGTAGGTATTTATGTAATCCTGTATTGATAGAGGACCAACCCCTCTGAATGTCCCTTTGAGGTTTACAACCTCACCTCTGTGGGATAAATCGGTTATGAAATATGTATCATCAATAGTGATATCTAGCATCTCCCCTTGGATATTGAACATACCATGATCGACATCTCAGTACTGCACGAGCATTTGGAGGAGGTGCGAGTTCGCTCGCATCTTTGAGGTACAAAAAAACATGAGAAGTACACACCTCCTTAGAGCATTTAAAGTAAGTGGATCCCCCATAGCTACTCTATCCATATCCTTGTGGTCTCTTTCCCTCCAGGTGACCACCATCCTACATTGCAAACATCCATTCATGCATTAGTTTTTGAAGCTTTTCTTTTTAAACTGCACCACTCGCAGGTTTTTTTTTTACACAGTGGAGGGTACCCGTGAGTTGCTTTTAAGACAACTCGCGCCTTTTTTCATGTACCTATGAATTTCAAACAGCTAGACCCGCAGGTATGCAGACCTAAAAATTTAAACTTGCCAAAAAACATAAAAAAAAACCACTAAAAAACTTTAAAAATGGATCAAAATTATAAAGCATGGAGAGATGAGTTACCTGCAAGTGATAGATTTTGATTTGGCCTCCTGGATCGATCGCAATCAACGCTTGATGTAATAGGTCCTTTTCCCTTTTCTCCAATGGTAAAATGGTAATTGTGGGTTATGTTTTCAATTTGTCACTATTTATTCAAATCTTTTTGAATTTTTACCCATCCTCTATAGTTTCAAATTCCTTTTTGTCATTTTTTTAATCTTATTGACCTTTTCAAGTTGTTTTGACTAGGTAAGAGTACAAGAAGGCGCTTTTCTCACTACTACGTTCATAATGGTGTTTTATACAAGGTTTGATCTCTTATGACATGTCGGTTAGATCGATACATTAAAGCTATTTTGTCATTTTTATGCCATTTGGATCTCTTTTGTTCACCTTGAGCTGCCGCCATTTACTATCCATTGTAGTTGATTCTTTCTAGAGTCCATGCCGTCACTTGATATCTTTGGGAACTTATACATTATACATTATTTTTTTATATTAATATTAAGTTTCCCTTCCCTATGTAGTTTTTTCATGTTCTTGTTAGACTTCTTTAAAATTAACAAGATTACCGAGCATACTTGTCTTGTTCAGACTCGTTAAAGGAATTGAACAAACATCCACTTAGGTATAAGTTTACCCCTTTTCCGGACTTTTGTGTATTATTTACAAAAAAGGTATACTCTGGTCTTATCAAATAGAAGAGTCCTCTCTCGCATACTTTTACACTTTTTTGGACAATGAGGCTAACTTTATGAAAAAGTAAACTTAGGATTTCTTGTTTAAGTTTTTCAGACTCCCTAAATATGAAAACACCGACGAGCACATACCAACTCGGGCTCGATATTAAATTCCACGAGTAGGTGTGTGGAGTTCTTGTTTAAGTTTTTCAGATTCCTTAAATATGAAAACACCAGTGAGCATGAACAGATCTAGGTTCGATATTAAAATCTATGGATCAGTATCTTATCGAGTATTAGTCTATCTCTTCTTCAAACTTGTTAAAACATGAAGAATATTTTTGAGTTTTCCTCCCACACACTCGTTAAATTACACATGGGAAGACCTATATCAAGCATTCTTCTCCCTGCTCTTCCAGCTTGTTTTAAAAAAAATGCAGACGGATTATTGAGTTGACTTTATTGAACTCATTAAAATTTTCAAGAGAGATAGTATCGAGCTTTCTTTTCCACCTTTTCATGCTCGTTAAATAAAGAAAAGACATTTTTAAAAGAGAGGGAAGGGAAATTTCTGTTATTCGTTCATTATTTGGTAGCCAGTCTCAACCATCCTTGAACACAACACTTTTATGAGTCAATGGGTCTTAGTTTTTGGCTTTAGGATTTAACCTGATTCTAGAGTTTTGTACTCCTCTGATTGGTTACTCTTCCAATCACATGGAGAGTTTGTTATGTCTCCTACATGGTGAACTTATATCATGTTTCCTGTCAGTCCAAAGCTGCCTAATATACTTACTTCCGGTGCTCAATGTTCAAGGATTACCCCTGTGTCGGCCTTTCTGCAGTTCATCTTTAATCCTCATGTCGGCCATCCCTTGTCTCAGTCTTGTTTCAACTAAATCTCTCAGTGTTCCTCATGTGAGATGATGAAGGATACCTTACTGCCTTCCTTCTCACGGGTCTCTTCCTATCGGCATCAAAACATTTTTCTCTAGGAAGTGGACTTAGAGTTCCCAGTTAGTACCTTGAGGTTTGCAGTCATTAGTGGCAGATTATCTCACTGTTTATTTATGGGAATACATCAATGTCCCTTATTCGACATAGTCTTCAAGTGTTCGAGCTCAAGACCTCTTATTAACAATTGCAAGAATGTACTAGGTACCTTGGACCTCATTATCATTATTGGTGAGTGTCCTCGTGTTTGTTAACGGTTTTCATCATTGATCGGTAATAAAAAAAAATCCTCCATGTTCGACTTCAACGCCTTTATTCACTTGGATTAGGATTTGTACTATCGATGGTTGTTTTGAAGACCTTGGGTTTATGATACAGTTCATTCATTATCACCCAAACTGTGCAAGACTGAGCCCTACTTATTTTGGCTCATCATGAGACATAGATCCAGTTTGTTGCTATGGCTATGATCTCTTTTTTGACATGGATCCACGCTGTCATTTCAATGGCCATGCTATATACATCATTTTCAGTTATGTATTGGAGATCATGTTCTAACATTCTGAATATCTCTTGATATCAATATTGTAATTACCTGCTGGCCTTGCTTTTGTTTCAGGTACTGTTTGCGACCTTGTCCCTGTGGTTTCTTTGCTCCTCCACTTCCTAGTTTGTAATGTATTTTGGCCATCGTCTTCCCCTCTGACCTCATACATTAGGGCACATCTATTATCAGTCAAAATGGCACTTCTCCGTCTGTGACTACATTGCCTTGTCAGTCACACAAATGGACCTTATGGATGGAAGAGCCTATTTGATCATAGATGCTTTGGCCTAGAATTTGCAATACTCTCCTAAACAATAACTATTTTTTGTGACATATTCGAAGACATAACCAAGACTCTTCTATCAACAAACTCGCGGGTCAACCGCGATGGTCTATATGGACAACTCGCGGGTATTACCTAAAAAGTTGCACCCGCATGTTGCTGGACACCATACTCGCGAGTCACTCGCTAGGTGTCAAGAGATACACTTGTGGGTATCTGTAAATCATGAGACAAAATATTAAAAGGTGATTAGGCATTAGTTAAGGGAAGTTATTCTTTCTAGCTTAACCTCCCCAACCAATTCCCTTTCGAGTCTATCCTCTCAGCCTTGTTATAAATACAAGGGGAGGGCCTTGAGAAAGAGAGAAGCAATTTTGATAAGGAAATGCTGGAGAAAATTCCATCGAAGGAAGAGGAGCATAAACCCAGGGTCAGGTTTCAACGGTGCCAGTTGCAGAGCAGGTTTAGTTGGTTGCTTTTAATGCTAATAATACAGAGATTTTCCTTCCCATAAATATTTGTCCATTGTATGAATTTATGTCTTTGAATATTTTATATTTCTTAATATATGAGTTTCTTATTAAGAATTCATTTCTATTTGGTCAAAAGCTTTGAGAAGGCTATATGTTTTATTGCAGGTAATCCATCTTGAGCAGTAGAGCAGGAGTTTAAAGTTTGAAAGCTTGGATCAAATGCCGGTTATTCAGGTATTCTTTTTGACTTTATATCTAAGTTCTTTTCCATTGAAAAATTATTGCATGTTGCACCTGTTTTCTATCCTATTTCTGTAACTCAATGACACGTGTGTTGATGATCTCTTGAATTCCCTATCATAGGTAGTTTTAACGCACAACAGTAGGGGTATTTTCAACTTCAATATATTCAACAATATTCATTAGCAAGGAATATTTTACTAGTGAAGACTCAAAATATTCAAGGCTTGAGGACCTATAATCAATAAGATCAAACTCATGAGGAAGATCAAAGTTGGAAGCAATAATGGAGTCTACGGGAATAGACTCATCATTGCAAGAGTCAAGAATCTATTAACATAATCAAATTCATCAGTAACACTAACTTACAACTCAATGATGGAGTCCAAAGACTCAAAAGTTCCATCGCCCGAGGATCCAAAAACAGTAAGATTAGAATCAAAAGGAAAATCAGGACAAGATTTGATTACAACTGGGTCCAATCTAGGGAGATGATATTTGGAAAGGATGTAAGTATCCAAAGGAATTTTAGGATCCTCTTGGAGAGCTTCATATGATGGAAGTATGTCATCTTAGAGAGAAAATATGTCAGAATATTCACTTGGACCAACAAGGTGGAGAGTAGGCTCCAATGCCCCCATTGGATTCATCACTTAGTAATATTCTGAAACCATGTCCCAAGAAGGTGAGCATGAATGCAAAGGATTCTTCTCAATAGTAGTTGGAAACGACGGATACATGTCATATAATTCACACATGGTAGGTTAGTGTTTACCAAAAAACTAGGAAAATAAAGAGTGGATGTTTGGTCCAAAGTTGGGACATGAGGAGGATCAACAAATGAAAGCTAATCAATAGTGATAATGCTTCCATTGTGAGGAAAATTCATCAAACAAAAGAGCATAGACACCACATCATTCATAGAATATACATAATCATGCCCAAGGAACATATTGAAGTCCAATGGGCCCTGTATAACCATAAATTCGACTAAGATAGCCTTTCCACCTAATGTAATAGAGAGTTGAGGGAGAAACCCTAGAGGCTCATTAGGTATTCTATCAAAAGATACCAATTAACTGATAGCCAACACAAGATTGGGAGAACCCACACATTACCAAGCATATTCAGATAAGATATTAACATAAGCTCCTTAATCTACAATATGTTTGAAAACGGTTTGGTTTTTAACTTGAACCTTTATTTAGAAGGGTGTAGAAGAAGGAAGGCAAGGCCAACTAGACTATTCCAATCAAAGGAATAAATCCTAGAGCTTGGTGGGGGTTCATTTAAAGTGAATGAAGTGCCCCCTTGTTCAGAAAGTTCTGAATGGGTAGTGAAGAATACTTGGGTCACATCACTCTCCAAAGGAAGAGTGGGGTTGACAGAAGATTGAATTAGTTCAACCACTTGAATATTTTCACTCTCCAAGGGAAGAGAGGGGTCGAACAAAAATTGCATGTGTTTGGCCACTTGAATGTTTTCACTCTCCAAAGGAAGAGTGGGATCGACTGGAGATTGCATCAGTTCGACCAATTTATCAACCAAAGGTTGAAGGGGCTGTTGGGATACTATATACAACTCTAGAGAAAAATATCCTTCATACATGGACCACACTCTTCATATCTATGGAATAACAGGGCACAAGTGAGCAAGGTGACCTCCCTTGGAAATATTAAAAGGGAAATAAAGACTGCATCTAAATCATTTATGTTTCTCAATAATGTTAATATTCCTAGCATGACTCACAGTGGTTCGTTGTTTTCCCGCAGCATGACCTACAACGACTGGTTACTTTCCCCCAACATGAATTGCAGGGGATGGTTGCTTGTCTCCACTATGAATAGCATTGACTGATGACTTATCATTGACATGAATCACAATGGTTAATGATGTGTCTTCAACATGATTAGCAATGGTAAGTGAATTATTTCTAGTATGACTTGCAATGTTTGAATGTTTTCCCCCAGCATGATTTGCATTGTCTCGTTGCTTGTCTCCAGTATGACATGCAGTGATTGGTGACCTATCCCCAATATAAATTACTAGTGACTTTCCCAAGCATGCCTTGCAATGGTTGAGTAATTTCCCCTAGCATGACTTGTAGCGGGTGGAGACATACCTCCTTATCTTCACGTCTTCTTCTTATGCTTCCTCTTTCTATTCCTTTTAGACTGCTGGTTACTAGTATCTAGACTTTCACCATATAAGGTAGAAGGAGGATGACAAGATGTTACCAACAAAGAAGGTAAAGATTTTTGATTCACTTGACATATAGTGTTTGCTTGAAAAGCATCATGAGCACTCAGAACATTTGGAGTTGAAAACAACCAAACTAGTGGCCTTATAGTGAATCCAGGAAGAATCAAAATGGCCATTAAGGGAGGACCAATGTTTCCAACAAACATAACAACACAAGGATCCACTTGCATAGGGGTCCCTTGGTTGGTCTCCTAATAAACTTTAGTATATGCTCTAATTCAAATAGTAAGAAGTTTGTAAGTCTTTCTATGGAGGTAAAAAATTTGCAATCAACACACTCCTATAATAGACTCTCTAAGATACAACCACGCAAACTTACTCTCCCAAAAATTAAACCAGGGTGGTTATGTCCTGATTTCAATCAATGAAGATATAAACATGGACCTTTTGAAGGTTAGCTTGGGATGATTAGGGCCCAAGTCCAACCAATGAAGGTATGAGAGATAGTTATACTAACCTTCACACACCAATCACCAGGGGTGAAAGCACTCACCTTCAATGAATATTCTCCGAAAGAACCAAGACAGATATTCTACGTCCATATTAGGTACCAAAATATATTCCCTTGCAGTTGCATGGGTGAAACCTTGGAAGATAAACTATGGATACCACTCCATGCTAGGTAGTCGAGTGGAACTGTTGTTGGAAATGGATTCTACGAATGGGTAGGGAACGTAGGACTAAGTCCTAGACCCAAAGCTGTTAGTATAGTAATGGTGTCACCCTGATGACTTGACACTGCTAAGAAACTCCCAGACTCACATAACCCCATTAATCTAAGTGATAGGGGAAAATCTGACTACTTGAACTAGCTTTACCTACCACATGATGGCTATGTTAGAAGTGCTTTTCTGATAAGTACTTCACATTGATTTTACAGTCTTTAGTACTCCTAGTTTTGTTTTATGCAGTATTGGAGAATTTAACTCCCCAATCCTACAACTAAGGCCCTAGAACCTAGACTATGTTGGTTTTCTATCAAATAAAAACAAGTCTAGTTCATTTTAGTGATGTTGCTTTTAGAGGTTGTTGTTTACTCAGAGGGATGTGGAAGTGAGAAAAATGATGATGTTCTCAATTGGATTAGATACCAAATTTGCTACTTGCAATTGGATAACACCACTTAAAATGTTAAAAGAGATACTCGACCATAAACAACTTATAATAAGGATAAGACCAAGTAGAACCTTTCAAAACTTAAGCAAGAAATAACTTGTCATTAATGTTCTTGTTATTACAGGTGGAGTACATCTTATTAAAAGTTAATATGGAAATCCGTGTCTTGTTTTTAACTCAATGCACGTTTCACTGGGAGGAGATTTCACCAGTTTATGGACAACAGGGATCATGGTACGGTGAAATTGTGTCTGCTTGCTTAGAAAACTGGTATGTTCACTATCATTTATCTATTACTCTCCCAATCAGGTTCATTTGGGGCATCTGGAGGCTTAGGAACTCAATTCTCTTTGAACATAAATCTTACTCATTTATGGGATCAGTGGCATTTATTAAACAATATATGATATTTTGTGGAGGGCAGTTCCTTTGAAGGAAAAAACCACGATGCTCTCGTGATGAGTTACAGTCACATTGTGGGCAGTTTTGATGGTGTGGCATAAGGAGGACAGTGCGGCACGGGATGCCTCCTAATCCTGGATAAAGAGCAGTGGGTGGAGTTACACTTTAGTTGTGGACCTAGGAATAACACTAGATCAGAATTAATTGCCTTGTGGGGAACTCTCTTTTTGGCACAGTCCTTGGGGATAAATCGGATTGAAATTTGAAATTTTCGGAGATTCCAGTGCTATCATCGATTGGGCTTTGGGAAAACATAAGTTACAGGTTCCTGCACTTTCTTCCTGGAAAAAGAGGATAAAGACACTTCTTTCATCCATTACTTTTAAGTCTTTCAGCCATGTGAGTAGGATAAATAACCAAAAGGATGACCTTCTATCTAAGAAGGGACTGGATATGGAAGCTGGTAGGGCTATGGTCCGACACTTTTTGAAGAATCAACTATTGGATGAGAGGCTCCTATATATATATACTAATTAGCTTTTTTTTGTTACTTATTTTACTTAGAATCGATATTTATAGACCATAGCAGTATTTTTTTCTTATACTTGTTTATAGGAGACATCGGTGACAAGTTAGTCCTCAGTTTGTATTTTGATATCAAATAGATTGGTGCCCAATGTAATATCCAGTTTTGGACTTACAACAATATTCTGTTTTTGTATGATTGGAGGAAGGTTACTTAGCTTCAGTATTCTGGATTTAGATCCATTGATGTTTTCTTTGAGTATCCAATATGGATTGTAATGTCTTTAAGATACGAGATACAATGTAGTTTCTTTGATTCACCAATGAATTGCAAGAGACTTTTTTTCTTTCTGGAACATAGCTGAGTCCATAGAATTTCTTTCTTGGAATGTGAGGCAGATGTACTCCACCTCTGAAAACAAGAACATTAATGACATCATTATATCCCTCCATGGAAGGGAAACGTTGAAGGATATTCGGCATCTGGAAAGATCGCGACTCAAAATCGCTAGAGGCACATCAATTCTCACGTTCTTGAAGCAATGTAGATCTACCAGAATTACTCCAAAGTTTGCTCTGATAAAACATCATCTAAGCAACCAAAATTCAGATGTTTTCACACGCACAAAGATTATCAAAAGAATGCTACCGCCTGCACAACAGACTTGCGTGCACCATTCAACATAACCTGTGGATTACAGTGAGATCAAACCTAGCAGCGAAAATAGAGGAAACCCTAACGGTAACAAAAACCAAGCAGATTAAGAGATATGAAGAGTTGCGCTCTAGGCCAAAACCACCGGTGATCATTAAAGAAAACAAGATCTCGAACGTCATTAACCTTTCAGACTATATCCTACACGATGATGAAGTTAGCGTTTTGGAAAAGAGATTAACCGTGGCTGTAGCTCCCACCATCATTCCACTCGAAAGGATTCTTTGCTCAATTGAGTACACAGTCTCGAGACTACCAGAAGACGAGGCCAAGGAAGTACGGCGGGACTGTGCATTAATTTTAAGAAAAACCAAACCTCCAAACGTAACCTCAGCAAGAATGAAACCGCAGCTTTGAAAAACCTGAGATTCAACAAGAATATTTACATAATGAGAGTGGATAAGGGCAATGCGACTCTCATGCGGAACACTCGGTCTTATCATGAGAAGATGTATGAGCATCTGAGGAACGGGGGCAACTATAGAAAGTTACAGAAAGATCCAAGGACCAAAATCGTACGAGAAGTCACGAAGGCGATTCAGACATCCTCCTTGGATGAAGCTATGAAGAAAAAACCTTATTCCGAATAACCCTATCATCCCTCGGATCTATGGATTGCCCAAAATCCATAAGGATGGAGTCCCACTAAGACCAATAGTGAACACTATTGGCTCCCCACCTATCAATTGGCTAAATATCTGGCAAAAATTCTCAAACCATTAGTAGGTAAATCGTTTTCAAAAATTAAGGATTCCTCCCACTTTGTGAACAACATCAAAAACCTTAGAATGGAAGAATCATAGATCATAGCAAGCTTTGATGTGGTCTCACTCTATACAAAGGTACCCATTTAGGAAGCCATAAGCATTATTAGAGATATCACCAATATGAAACACCCATATGGGTGAGGATTTGTCTAAAATCAACTTATTTTATCTTTCACGGTGACATTTATGAACATATAGATGGTGTGGCCATGAGATCTCCCTTGTCACAGGTAGTAGTGAATCTCTACATGGAACACTCCGAGAAGAAGGCAATTGAATCCTTTCCTCTAAAACCAAGAATTCGTCGATGACACTTACCTTATCCGGCCACAAGGCAGAGATGATCTAGAATGATTCTTGATCCACCTTAAAAACCAATCACGACACATAAAATTTACAATGGAGACTTAAGAAAACAACTCCCTTCCGTTTCTGGATGTCCTCATTACAAGAAAAGATGATGGATCTCTCGCACACCAAGTTTACCAGAAGAAAACCCATACATATAAATATCTGCATGCTAAATCTCATCATCTTCCTTCTAAAAAATTGGGCATTTTGAAAAATATATGGCCATTAGAGCCTTTAGAATCACAGATAGAGAGCATATGAATATTGAGCTGAGACACCTACACAAAGTTCTTCAAGAAATGGGTACAATATTGTGGACATAAAGAGAGCCTTCAAAAAAGCACAGGACATGAGAGGAAGGAACATGGATAACAATGAAGAATGCAGAGAGAAGATAATCCTACCTTACATTCAAGCCACAACGGACATGATATCTAAAGTTCTCAAGAAAAAACAAATTAAGGATGCTTTCTCTCCTCCAAACTCCTTGAGAAACTTGCTTGACAAGACGAAAGATCCAGTTGATATAAAATTGAAAAAGAGATATACTCCATTCCAAGTTCCTGTGGAAAACTGTATATTGGTGAGACTAGTCGTCCATATAAAGGTGATATTAAATAAGCATTGTGCAGATATCACACACAATAGAACTAAGAATTCAGCCTTGGCTGAGCAATCCCATAGAGATAACCATTACATTTGCATTGAACATGCGAGGAACATTACAACAAACACGCATTCGAGAGGCAATAGAGATTGAAAAGCATCCTGAGAAATTCGACAAGGAAGATGGTCTAGTCTTGAGAGCCACTCATCCGCAATTTAAAGAAATAAAAATCCAACACCGGGGTTGAAGCTCAACCGTCATCACATTGTGTTTATAAACAAAGAGAATATGCCTCACATGCCAAGAAATTCTCCCGAGGATGGACTCAATGATGTAGTCCGAAACGTGCGTTGAGTTAAAAACAAGACACATGTTTCCATATTAACTTTTAATTAGAAGAAATAAGTTATTAAGGAAATTACTACAATCATAACAAGAAATTATTTACAATCATCATGAGAATACATATAACCTTTTCCTTTATATGCAAATACCTAAGAGATTCCTAGATGAACTAGAAGACTATGATTTTGTGGAATATTTAATTTTCCTTTTTATTCAAGGTAAATGAAAAAAACCATTAAATGATGATTTTAAAGGATAAACTATAAGAATTTTGAAAATCCAAGAAAGACCCAGATCCCCACTAGACCCGATTAACCTAAATCTCCATTTTTTTTTTGTTTATTTGATCCTCACTAGGTACACACCCATTTTCCTCAAGAAAGGTGCATGGGGAAAGGTGCATGCACATCTGGTTCCTTTTAAAAAGTGTGTGTACACAGGCTTTTCACTAAGGAAAGGTGTGTGGGAGACCTAGGAAGCTTAAAAACGTAAAAAACTAAAAAACTAAAAAAAAAAAAAGTTTTTGGAGAGTTCTTTTGAGGGATACTAGGGCAACAATATAATGGACCGTATAACACCTATTAAAGTATTGCAACACTAAATGTTGAAATGCCAATTACTTTATGAAACACAACTCCAAACACTCATATTTTCAACCAATATTGCAACATAGATTTGGGAAGAAGTAAATAGTGAGATTTTTTAGACTCAAACAAACACAATTAGGTCTACTAAGAAGGCAATGTTGAGAGTTAATTTCCTGTATGATAGAGTAACAAGAGACACAAGTATCGAGGTTGTACTCTTGGGATTCATGACTAAGGTTTCAACAAAAAAAATCAAAGAAAAAATGAAGCAAAGACACCTCAAAACATTTCACAATTTTCTTCAATCCAAAGGCGAATGCACTTCCAAACACCACCTAGAACACTCCAAATAGAAGACCAAATAATTTACTATGCTCAAAGAATCCAAACAAGATAGGCCTTCTAAGAGAAGGGGGAAAAAGTGAGGAATATCCCTAAGATTTTCCTCACATGTGCCTATGCAACACAGAAAGCGCGAGCACTTGTGCTTGTCTCCAAATAGAAGCACGAGTATACACTATGTGCGAGTAACACTTGAGTTTGAATAGGTTCATTAAAAAGCAAGAAAAAATCAAAATTTTGGAAATTTCAAAAGGTTTTCACTATGACTAAACCTTCCTAAGACCGAAACACCCTAAACACACACATGAAACGAAGCAAAAAACCCTATAGAGACTTGATTCCCCAATATGGTTGTTAGTTCTATTGTGAAGAATTTTATCCTATACTAGGGTGAGGTCACCAACATACTAAATTAAGTAGATATTGGTCTAATGACAAGTTCTACAGGATTTACTTGACTCATACCAAAGTATTCAACCACACTTCAAGGCTTGTAGCAAGCAAACACATATAAGGAAGAGAAAGAGAGAAAAATAAGAGATGCACCTTATTTATGAAGGTTGATCCTCCCTGATCCTTCTGACCTTTTCTAGTTTGCTCCTTCGAGATATTTCCCAACTGTAAAACATAAACCAAACTCCCTTCCTCAAACATTTTGGTTACAAACAAAAACATTGATGATCATAAAAACATATGCATGAGATTAAATAATTATGAACAATGCTTCTATGACATATAATTATCTTTAAACAACCAAATACAAAATACTTTAATTCTGGGGAGGGAAAGATGTCAAATCTCTATACGATGAAAATATACAATACAGTTACCTCTTGCATCGTTCAACACCTTTCGAACTGAAGACCAAGTTCCTTTTCTTTTGTACACCAACAATCATGCTTCCACTCTTTTGAATGTATACAAGGGAGAAATCACTTGTAGATGGTCACTTCAACAATTAGGGAAACACTAAATAGGGTCATGGGTCACTGAGATGGGATATGGAATGGATGTAATATGATGCAAGGTTCCTCTAGTGTGATGATACAATATGGGTGTCCCTTTCCTTGGTCCATCTCATTTCCTTTTATGTTTGATGGAGATAGTTTCAAATAGTTACTAATTAGTTTAGAGAGTTACAACCAAGCCCCAAACAATCTGAAACTTCCATAACCTCTCGAATTTTAAAATTTTATATTTTTTTCACGATTTTTGGAGGCACTCGCACCTTGCTCATGGGAAACACACGTTTGGATTGTTTGTTTCTAGTGTAGAAAGTGTGTGTGGGAAATTTTAGGTTGCAAATTCACAGAATCAAGGGATACTGAGTTGTGATCTTGCTTTTAGGGATTAGGGCCATCGTAAGGAGTCAAATCATAGGCTCTTCCATCTTTTAATGTCCTTTTTGTGAATGGTAAGTTACACTCAGGTTTTTGAACTATCGTCATGGATAGATAAGTGTTGATTTGAACTATAACAAGTTGCCTTCACCATGTGGAAATGGTAGCCCCATGAAGGATGTGAATTGCAGTTGGCCTCTGATAGACTATCTTGGAATTAGTATTTGAGATATGGAAGATCCGTAGTGATTCCCTAAATGTGGCATTGAATGGAAATGCATTTGGGAAGTGGTATGAACACATGATTGTAGTCATAATTTTCATCCCATGAGTTCTTCATGCCCTTCTTGATGCACATGCATGGGAAATATAGTTTGTAATGGATAGGGATAACACATTTGTTCACCCCTATGTACCTAATCTAGAAATATTTAAGATTTCATCCCTCCCGTATTATCTCACATAATAGTTTTTTGATAGAGAATTTTCACAATGGTCAGGGGTGCGCAATTCTAAAACAACACAAGGCACCACCATGTACATTTTTCCAGAGATTACAAAAAGAGTTCCTTGTTAGAAGTGAGTGGTGTCTAAGGAAGATTTCACTAGAAAAGGGAAGGTTGGCAAAGGAGGAGAAAGCTCAAGTTCAAAATGTGATGAGCCTCAACCATACAATGTGCTTGAGCTCCCAATTACCTTCTCCTCCTCCATTTTGGATTCCACTCAGTTCTTAGGTAGATAATTCAAATCTTACATTTGGTTTGTAGCATAGTTTTTGCAAGGTATGACCCCAAATAAGCCATGAGTGGTGTGGGACCTGAACCCGCATCCACCCAATATTATAACAGAAGGTCCATCCTCAACTTCTACACTAGCCACAACAATGACAACCCTTCTTATTGTGGAAACTAAATATGCTCCCTTAGGGGATCTGTCTATGCTTGAATTATAGGGGCTTGGATCCAAGCATGATTTGGGGTTGGTTGTTGAGACTCTCAAATCCTTTTAGGATTTTGAGAAGTCAGTCTACCACTACTTCCCTAATCATTTTTTTTTTGCACGAATATCCCTAACTTGTGGGAGTGGCCCGTGGTCTAAGAAACCGCAACCTAGGGTCATCTAAGCTGTCAAAATCCCTTGGGGATCACGCTCGGTCTAGCCACACCAACCCTTAGCATGGATGGATTTTTTTGGTGTCTACCCCCATTAATGCCGAGTTTCAAACCCTCGGATTCCTAACAAACATAACCCCTCAAATACCAACTACACTAGTGATACTTTATGCTAAATGTGTGAGGGATCACTATAAATCATAAGGATAGGGATTCTAACCAAGCTAGGGAAAATTGGTAAGGTCCAACGACCTCAGATACATATGCATAAGATATTGTGGACAGTGCCACTCCAGAAGAACAAGGCACAAAGTAGCCATTGCATACAGTAGGTGGTAGTGGTGACCCTCCATGGTCTCCTAATATTCTAATGTCTTGCGAGATTACAGTAGGAAACCCTCCTGAGATCACAATGGTGGAAGCGGGAATGGATGAGGTTCCATATCTCATTCCTATAATACCCCTCCCTCTTCCTCCCCATTGGATAGTCTCTCCATCATGGTGGAGTTGCAGAAACTTGCACAAGGTTTGGAACATTGCCGCACAATGTTGCATATTTGCACGGAGTAGACATACATTGTCCCAATTTTTATAGAGGCCACCTAGGACAGGCAGAAATAGAGGTACAAACCACTGATGAATCTAACCTATTTTTTTCTAGTGGAAAATCATTAAATCGAATGTCATTGGCTGGTTCTACCTCTTCATCCACATATATACAGGGATGGTATACTATGCAATTATTTCATATGATGATCACCTCTACCGTAGAAGTGAAGCAGGGGATAGTTAAAGTGGAATTGGACCAAGAAGTTGCACAAGCCGCATATCAACAACCAGAGATCCAACTTGTGGTAGCCATTGTGGAAAGGGATGTTGGGCATCAGACTCACCAAGTGATAGAGTAGGTGGTAGATGAAATTTCCCAAAATATTCCAGAGGTATGGTCGGATATTCATGAGTAGGATCCTGAGCTCCCTAAATAAAGGTCTTGTGCTAGTTTGACAAAAGGTCTTGAGTCACTATGCTCCTCTTGGAAGAATATGTGGGACCAAGTAGTCATTTTGCAACATAAACTAGATAATGTTCAAGGCCAAAGGATGTAGTAGCAGCAAGAGATATGGCTCAACTAACTCCTCTAGTGGCCAAGCTCAACACCACTCATGTTCATCTCATTGAGGCTACATAGTAGAGTAAAACCATATTTTTTGCATTATAAGGTTGGATGGATCTACTAGAGTAGAGACAAAGGCCTATAGATGAGTTGCAAGAGCGAATTAAACAAGTGAATAAGGAGGCCCAATCCATGACCAATCCCTTGGTGAAAAAACAAAAGTATAATGAGATTCAAGCTATAGATTACCAATTCGATGCACTCCATGAAGTCGTAGTCATTGCCAAGAAAACCATCTGTGACTTCCTACCAATAACTCAATCCCATACCTTATGCTATAGCACTAGGAGTCATTTGCTGATTCTAAATGACACACATTCCAGCATCAACAACCTTTAGCATTGGACAATTAGCAAGCCTAGGCATTCATCGCTGGATCCATTTTGTTATTGGGTTAAATGGAAAGTGCAGGTGGAAAAATTTATAGAGTTTTGGAAAAAAAACCCTATTAGTCATCCTTGAGTTGGCCCCTTTGTTTGAATATTTAGCAGAGCAGAAGGGTTGACTCAAGGGAAAATCAAGAATTGTGTCGGGGCTTGTTGTCCCCTTCACTATTAAAGACCTGGTCATGGATAGACAAAAATTCAATGCCTATGTAATTGAGCAGGACGACATGGTGGAAGATAAGATGGACATTAATTACACCCAAGGAAAGAAGTCGAGTTGTAATTATATTGACGCGGTCATAACTAACCACCACAAGTTGTATAAAAGGCGATGAAGAGCAAGGGGATGGGATTAGATAGGGAGAATAAGAGAGAAAGATCAAGGGAGATAAGGTTAGATAAGGCTGATTAATGTATTGGGTGGGATATGGGAGTTGAGATTCATGTTGCAGGATATGTATCCCTGGAAATTGTAATGTTTGAGGAGCACTATGTTTTGTTGAGGAATGAATAATAATATATGATGATTGTTGGTGCCCCCTTAAAATTTCTGTTGTGTTTGATGAATGTATTGTATGTTTTGATTTATATTTGTTTATGCATGCACAATGTATGATATTATTTGGGTTTCATTTGTATTGTGCAACACAATATAAGGTTGAAATGAACTTTGTGATAGCCGCCCCTTCCATTCACTAATATTTCTCTCAGTGTGAGCTAAGATTTGGGGAGACGTTCTTCTCTCTAGGGAAGAATGAAAATGCCAAAGTGTCTAAACTACAATGGAATTTTGTTGACCCCTTTGTATAACCATGGTCTTTAATTTTTGCACCAACACATATCACCTTAATAACTAGGCTATAAGAACTCATAGTGATAGCAAGTGTTGTGCCAATATATGAAATACAATTATTAACAAGGCTACATGGTACTATAAACCTATCGACATAGCATTTGCTGAAAATTATAAAATAAAGAATAAAGTATAGTTACAGCCTTGCGGGTCCAACTTGGGAGCTCTATGATATAAAGGGCATAATCATTTGAGCATTCATATTTTTGTGTGAAACGAATGGTGTAAAATCACAACGAAATGAGAGACCGTACTAGAATGAATTTTAATGAGTTTGAGAGGCAATTTACTCCTAAATTAATTTATACTAAATCAAATCGAAATTAGTTACAGTTTTGTTGTGCAACAATGTTAATTAGTAGAGTTTATTGGCTGCATTAACTACTTGATGCTAACAGGTCATATTTTTGTCTGTTGCTAAAGAAAGGGTGAGAGGGTTAGAAAGGACTTGAATTCTACAAATTTACTTCTGTTCACAATGCCCCGTCTAATTAAAAAGGTGAAACTTGAATTCGATGCTCTTCGAAAATGTTAATGTGATGAAACATTCTCATAACATGAAACACCATTTCCATGGATATAATGCAATAGAACCAAAAGAATTATATGTATGGATCCAATGATTTACTTTAGTTGTCCTTGATGTTTATTTACAATTCAAAAATCATAGACAATGTAGTAGATACAAATTATAAATTAGCCCAGAGATTTTGTTTATGCACTGTAAATCGGAATTCATAATATCACACAATCCACTGTAATGAATACCGAGTGACAACTAAAGTAATCAGCGGTATCTTGACTTCGAGAATGGTCATAATTGGATAATTAATTATTTTGTGAGTAAGTTCATTGTTTATTTCTTGGATGGATTCAATTACAAATTATATAATTGTAATATTTAAATAAAGTTTCCAAATGAATGTGCCCACGTTTCTGGTTGTTCTTCCATTTATGTCTGCCTTTAGAAATCAAATTTAAAAAATGAAAGAAAAACATGGTTCAAATGAATTTGCATTTGGATCCATATTCCAATAAGGAACCACTTACTTTACTTTACCTACTCTTGGATTTGGATCTGCTTTAACTAAGCAAAATACAACGAGCCATAGAATTGAATATTGAATGGAGACAACGTGCTCTTCTATTTATGAAATTGCAGAATCCGTTAATGATGGGGTGCCTCTGTTGTTGAATCAACTACTTCTTCGATTGGATTTTTTATTCTTTCTGAATATGACACTGTAATTAATTATCATTTCAGGACCAAACACCACTCTCATCATTTTTAATGATTTGTTCAGCCTTCTCACTTGCTTTGGGAATTAAGGATGAAGTAAGTTACACTCATACATATATATGTATGCATTTTTTACAAGAACACAAATTTATATAATTTAGAAGAAGAGTGTAAACCCCCTATAATACATGTATGTGATCGGATGATACTTTAAAATTAAAATAAGTCACCCGAGATGCACCTGTATGCAGTAAAGATTGAAATGAGTAAACATTTTGAGGTCTAACCTTGTTCTTCTATATCTCTTCTCCAGCTCTACTGTTTTTAGAGTTCAAAGCTCATACTTTTTTTTTTTTTTGGAAAAATATGTCTTGTAAATCTGCAAACTTCGAACCTTTACATAATTGGCTTGTAGAACATGTGTTGCATAATGACTCTTCACACCAGATAGAAATAACGTGACACTATTTTTAGTCTCAAGCCACTTGAAGGAGAGACATGGGCGTGTTAATGGACTATCAAAGATGAATGAGTACAAAACCTTGCAGAGGTATGGTTTCCACTTGGTATACATAAACTTTGTATACAAAATTCTTTATTTATGTTGCACTCATTCTTACTTTTGTTTGTGTTGTTTTCATCTCTTGGTCACTCATGTATAGCTTCTAATGAAGCTTGTCCAAGGCATCCCTTCCACTTTCATTGATACATATATGCTCAAAGGCAATCATGTAGTAGGATAGGTGGATTTTGTAGCCTATTTCCATCTTTATCAGCTTGTAAGCAATGAAGTGTTTTGGTAGCCTATCCAACTTCTACAATTGGCAGTTATGAGCTCCTCTTTCCCTTCAATGTAATGTTGGTCTATTCTATTTTTAGGTCTTTAGTCCCATTTTCAATTGTTCTAATGCATTGCTGCCAAAAGCATCAAGGCATTGCCTAGCATTGATAATTGGTAGAACTAGATGGCTAACAGAGGCATATGGCATGTAGACTTGCAGTTGGATGATTAATAGAGGAAGATGGCATGTAGACAAACTTGGAGGATGATGGATGAGGTAGTGTTAGGTTAATTAAATGTTCAAGTCAATCCTTAGTGTGAGGACCAAGAATTCAACCACCACAACCAAAATAAGAGGTCAAGTTGAGAGTCAATAAATTTTTTGGTTAACTAGAAGATATAAAATCATGAATTTTGGTTGGTTAAAATGTAAATAGCATACTAGATTTATAACGAGTCAATGTAATTAATAAGAGGTCAAGTTGAGAGTCAATAAAATTTTTGGTTAACTAGAAGATATAAAATCATGAATTTTGAGTTGGTTAAAATGTAAATAGCATACTACATTTATAACGAGTCAATGTAATTAATAGTAAGTCAACGCAATATTACTACAACATATTATGCCTGTCAAGACGAGGGTAGTTTAGATGAGTAGTGTTTCTAATATTTTATGCATGCTGATCTATGCACAACTAAGTCCATTGAAAATCTATTTTTCTTTAAGAATGCCTATGCATCAAACATTCTTGTGTAACATTCTAAATATTTTAGTGTTTTATCATTACACCACTCTTGAGAGTATAAACCCCCTTGTTATAGCTTGAAATGACACCTCTCCGTCCGTGACGACACTTGCTTCCCTTGGTCGCATGACGACACTTCTTGAGATCAAGTTTCAGTCACACAACAGGACATTTGTGGATGGAGGAGTCATTTGGGACACTAAAAATGGTTGAAATTACCTCATTCTTGACCCATTTGATATATATGACCCTTAGGAACATTTTTCCAGACCAAACCATCTCCTGAAAATGAGCAGAAAAGCCTGTTTTTGGCCATTTTTCACTATGAGCGCGACTCTACTGTTATAATAGTAGCGTGTGTACGCGACTTTACCTCATTCAAAGTAGCGCCCATTGCCATATGTACGCGACTTTGTCTACTATAGAGTAGAGTACACACCTGTTTTGGTCAAAATCTCGAAATTCGAGTAAGTTAAGTTGGTTGGGAAATCTCTTGAGCGGTTATAACTTCTTTTCTTCTTCCTCATTGACTATATAAGGAGGGTAGAAGGGTCATGTGATGGGACCAAGCCCAATTGCAAAGTTATGCTGGAGGAATGGAGACTCTCATCCCCCTCTCTTGTGCTTCAGTTTTGGTAAACCCTAGTACAATTGCTTAGAGGCTGGGATCCTTGGAGAACGGAAGCAGGAGACCTTGAATCTAGGTTTCGTGAAGTGCCAAGCTTGAAAGAAGGTATAACTATATGTACTTACTTTCATTCATTAATAAAGATCAGACGTTCTTCTCTTTCCAAATATGACCTATTAATGTGTCTTAAGATTTGATCACTGTTTGATTATAGTTTGATGTCTCTTTCCATTATAGATATCAGTATTATATATGTAGTCAAATGTATTTGAGAAAGGTATCAAGTTGTTTTGCAGGTCTGGGCATTGCGACACTGGATAAACATTGAAGAGCGAGGGAGGCAAAGCTAGGATCAACCTTCTGAATGAGGTTCCTACATCTCTAAACCCTAATCTCTTCATTTATTTGTTGTACTTGCAGAATGCTTGTAAGTCTATCTTTATCACCGTAAGTTGGTAGTTTCTCCCCTGAACTATAGGTGCATTTTCCCCACAACACCCCTTTTTCATGGGAAATTGTAACTAGCTCTACTTTGAATAACTTAAGTGGGTATGCTCTGCTAATTATTAAAGTTGATTAGGTAAGTGTGCCTACCATATAAATGAGAGAGAGGTAGAGGTGTGGTAGGAGCATATATCATCCATTATCACTTGTTCAAATATAGTGCATCTTAATGAAAATCACATAAGGATGAATTAGGATGAGCAGATCTCTAAGGAGTACCACATAGTGTGATATTCACTAATGCATGAAATAAGGTCAGTAGTTCTATCTTCTCAAGTGGGTTTTCTCATGCTAAGGTTTCCATTCGAAATCCTTAGTTTATTGCCCTGAATGCTCCTTTCTTATTGAAATTCACTAATTTTTAAAAGTTGTTCATGTTGCTATAACAAAGAGGTTTAATTATTAATCTTTAATCAATATTGTTGTATTCCCTACCAGGTAGGCTATAAGTAAAATTAATGAATGATTGATTATTGATGTAGGTTGATAATCTGTCATAACCTCATGTTAAGCTTATGTATGTGTTAGATTTAGTGTTTAAAAATAGGTTTCACTTATATGCATCCAAAATTGGGGGGAATTCCCATTAAACTTAGAAATCCTCTTACAACTAATGGATTCATATCGCTAGACAATTTATTTCGTAAACTCCGAGTTAGTTTTCAGCACACAAGCTCAACAAGAAAAGGTTTTAAAGCTAGAAAAACCTACGTTGGATAGTTTATATAATGACCTCATTTTTTCCATACTTTTTTGGGAATATTTATTGAATTTATGTGTGTTCTTTCATGATGATTTGTAGGTTCGTAGGTTAAATAATTAAATTTGATATAATATTTGAGTAACTATTTGGGGGGATTTCTAAACTAGTACATGTAATAAGATTCTATTTTTATATAAAGAATGGGATGATACAATGGTTCAGGGATGATTCTATTTTAAGGTAAAGGGCCTCTACAACTGATCTAAAAAATGGTTCATGCATATCCTTTGCAGCTTCTAGCCAAGTGCCTGATGGGAATTCCCGTGACGGTGAAAGTGGAAAGGAAGAGGTGGCTTCTTTCATTCTATCTGGTTAAATTCCAACAAGAGAACAACATTTTTAGCATATGGAGATGATGATGTGAAATGGGACCATGAGGTTTTTTTTTTATAGGAACAATAGTGGTAAAAAATGAGATATGGTTCCAATGTGGATGCTCTCCATTTGATTGATGACTTAGTGGAGAGGTTAGGGTTTTGAAAGATTAGGCCAGTTGTTATTTTCGACATTTTCATTTTTTTTTTACTTTCAACCACTACTTTGCTTGTTGAAGTGTGAAATAATAAATGATAAACAAAAAATTGCTTTTTGGATGAGGTTGCGGGTTTTTACAAAAGGTGCAACCTTGAGTCACAACTTTCGAAGAAAAAGGTGAAAACTACTAATTAGGGTCAATTTTTGGAGTTGAACTTTGTTTTATTGTCATTTACTCAGGTTATGTGGATGAAATGAGGTGGAAATGTTGCTAATACTGCCAATAATGATGCATAATGGTGATGAAACTCATGATTAGGTAAGCGAGCAAAGTTTTGTTGTTAACATATTGCTCCTTGATGTGTGAGGTCATGAGCTCATTTTATGGGTGATATACATCATAATTATTTCATACTTTTAATAAGGAATTGAAGGATACAAAGGACAAGATACTAGGTACTCCGTAAAAGGACTCCCCTTCCTAGGGGACAGTAGAGGCCCATACCTACAGACGAAACTGCTCAAAGAGGTGAGGTGAATATAATCTCAAATATAAATGAGACAAGCATCCCCATGATGATATCAAGGTCTTGATATAATCCGGTATCCATACCAAAAGGGTTCTAATCAATAAATGAAGAATTGCATGGTACAATACATCATAAGGGTCAAAGAGGGACCCAGTCCAAGTACATAATCATGGTCCAACCATGGCTGATATGAAGTACATGAGTAGGAACAATAACATTCCCATCGAGATTACAAATCACATCAATTGAATCCCTACTTAAACTTGAGGAGCATAAGATCTGGAAGGAGCAAAGAGTGATGCAACTCCTCATAGGTGACTCATACTACTCAAATATTGAGTCAAACATGTCTAGGGAATGAAAACTAAAGTTGGATGATTGTTTCCAACTATCATGAACACCATAAGAAGCATATGAATGGGGTATTCCAAAATAGACACAAGGATTGGAGGGAGTCAAGGATGTTTGTGGTATTCAACCAAACTAGATAAGGGAACATGTTGGGTCCTTTGTTTTTGGAAAGGACCCTAAAAGGTGGAAGGAAGCACGGGGTAAAGGAGAGGGAGTTGCAGAAGCCCCTAATGGCCACAACAGTTTTGGAACTGCCCCCTGCAACTATATAAAAAAGTATGAGGAAAGCGAAAGAGGAGAGTAAGGAAGAAATAATCATAAGACATATAGAAAGACGAAGAGAAGACAGAGCCAAATCGAAGACCGAGGCGCATAAGAGTAACAAGGATGCTTAGTCTTATGTATTTGGGTTTTTGGGGAATGTAAATTAGATATGGGATCTCTATGTACTGTGGTACCACAACGGGTAATTCCAAACATGGCGTAAGTCCACAAAGCCATGAATATGATATGTAACAAAAGTTATCAGTAATACAAATGAAGGAATTGTGGTCCCCTATAATTTTCTTTGCATGGTTAAGCTATCTCCTATTTATTGTCTAATGAATATATCATGTTTCTCCTTCACATATACATGTTATAATTAATGGAAATTTGTTTTGATAGTATAGAGATGTATGTTGTTGCAACATGAAGAGCGACAACCCTTCATGACCTATCCTTGTAGTTAAACTGCCTTGTCTCACATAGATCTTTGTTGTGCTTCGAGTGAAACCTTCTCCTTTGGGGGATTGAAAATTCCATCACACTAAACTACAATGGTGCCCTTTGTTGGCCCATGTGCAAGAACCCAGTCTCTAATTTTGCACCAACAAATGGTTCCATTACTGGGGCATGGTTTTTAATAGGATTTCATTAATTGCATTGATACATAGGTGACGACGAGCAAAATTCAACTATGGTGGGACAAGAAGCTTGAATATTTGATAACATAGGAAGATGAATTATGAGGGTGAATGACATTAAGAATTAGATAATATATTCTCTACGAAGGACTGCCACTATATCAATATGAAATTCTATGGATTGAATTTCCTATAGTACTAACAGAGTGGTTACAAAGACTTGTGGAAGATAAATATCGCAACAGATAAAGAAGGCTTTTCTAGTGGATTCAAAGAAACCTGACAACGTTGAACCATCTAGATTCAGCGTTAACTAGAGCTATTGATTTCTGTGTAGAAATCACCCTCACTGGTTACATTTTGGAATTTGTAGCTGAAAATAATTAATCGGCATCCAAGGCCGAATTAGAGCTCAAAAGGGAAGCTAGGGGTAGATTACTAAAGGAATTTCCACTATGGATCAAGACCTGGATGGTTGATTTCAGATTTCTTCCATTGAAGTGGATTACAGTGGAGGATTAAAAACCCTTACACCCTAGGGGAATGGTTAAGGTGATACTACTGCATTAAAGAAGGTAGAAACTACAGTCAATGGAGGGGGAATCTAGTAATGATTCCATGGATGCATGAGCTGAAAGAAGATAGGAAATTCTTGAATAGTGGTGGAAAGTGCAGATGAGAAAGGAAAAAAGATGAAGTGTGCAACTAGAAGGAGAGTTGCGGAATGGAGAAAAAAATGAACAAAGTAAAAATGAGCTATGCTAGATGAAGTGAAGAGATAAAATGACTAGATCATGGCTCAAAGAAAGAGGAATAGAGGTGAAGGATGGCCCAGTAAGTGGAAGCTGAGGGGAGAAGGCTTAAGCAAGAAACATGATTGAAAACTTCAGTCGCTAAGGAGCAGTTTTCCGGATTAGTCACCTGAACTAGCACTGGACCCACTTGTAGATCAATTAGAACTATCAATACCTGCGGAAAATGGAATCACCCGAGAAAGTGACCCCCCCATTGTCACATAAGTAGATATATAAAGCAACATAAGTAGCACACCTTTGACCCCCAGACATCCTCACATAATTTGGTAACATTCTCTCAACACTCTGTTTTACAACTACCTTGGTATAGTCAGATGAACATTAGTACAAACAATTTACAGAACAGTTCATTAGAAGGAAGACGTAGTAGTAGTTATCAACAGACTGACAATAATATCGTAACTCAATTGGGGCCTCAAGGATTCATATTGGTAGGAACTCCAACGATCACAATGGCTGGGGTACAAACAAGACTGACTCTAAAATGTCTAGATTTTTGGGGAAAGGGAGGAGAAGCTAATGCAGAGCAACATTGGTTCCTATCCGAAGCAATATGGAATGCAAGAGGAACCCCAACGACGTCCAAATTGGTTGAATTCTAGACCGCATTACATGGAAGAGATTTACAATGGTATATGAAGTTGATCGAGCGTCACAATCCAAATGTGCTAGCATTAGCCTTGGAAAACATAAATAAACTATTTTTAGATGATTTCTCACAACCTAAGTCTGAACAACAAGGCATTGAAAAAGTAAGAGAAATTTGGCAGGTATTGGGAGAATCTATCTAGGATTATATGCAATGGTTCAAGGATGTACTATCCAAGATTTTGTTTCTTGTACATGATGCACACCACAATGAATGGTTTATCTACGGATTACTACCCTTAACTAGAATTCCCTAGTTACAACAGTTTGCGGGATCACCTCATAGTGCACTAGAACAAGCTATGAAGATTGAAGCCATGGATAATTATTTGATCACTATAGCAGTAGGGACCATTTCATCTACCAAATATTTGGAATAGGTACACAAAAATATTACAAAACTAACTAAGAGACAACAAGAGTTGATTATACCAAATCCAAGTTGACTGCAAGTCTGGTGTATAGATGTATGACATAAGGCCATCATGTATCAAAATGTGCCATAATGAGGGGAGGATCGATTCTACTAGGAGGATTGTTTGGAAATGGACTAAGTGTGATTGTTGCACAAGTCACCGTGACAAATCCTTTTCAATCAGTAGGTCGATCAACGTATCCAGACCCACCAAGCTACTCTCTAAATGATTACTATGAGATCTACAAAGCATACAACGATCCTCCATGACTCTTCCCAATTCTATACAAGTATTCCTCAATGCCAAATATGGTATACTGTGAATTTTGCAGATCTACTATACATAGTATTGAGAAATGTAGAGTGTTGTATGCATTAACAAAATGATTGGACTGCTCCATATACCGAGTAGAACACCAACCCCTAGAAAGTGGAGGCGATGGAGGATGCATAAGAGGTTTTTGGGATGGACGAAGAGGAGGTCGCATAGGCCCGGTTCAATTTTATAACTACAATGAAATTGGGAACTTCACATGATATTTCCCATTACCTAAGAGACCATGGTGTACCTATTTCCGTACAAACACCTATACTATTGAAGAGTGCTCAAAGTTAATTGCAAAGTGTGAAGATCCTGCAAGATGACCAACTAATTTTATTACCTTAAAATCTTAAGAGAACTGCAGTGTAGAAGGATTTGTTATTACCTAAGGAGGAGTAGGAACCATGGTAGACCACCATAGACCAGACTCACCAATAATAATAAAAACATCCCCAAGAATGACTAAGTATGTCTCGGTTAATAAAAACTAAATCTACTGTGATGCTACTACTATGTTAAGACGAATACCCACTCTACTAGCTAGGGATGAGGCATGACCATCCCAATAGTACAGAAGGGATTACATGACGAGAAATGAGGGGAGAGGAAGATGCACTGACAAGGTAAGAGACTCTGTTTCTTTGTTTTTTAATTTTATAAAAGACATCCTGGAAGATGAAAGTGCTACCTATAAATTGCGCAAAATGATTCACGAAATACATGGTGTTGCAGTGATGAAGAAATCAATGCCCCACTACCAAAAATATTAATTCAGCTGGTATAAAAGAGGAGAAAGAAAATAATTGGTAGATAAATCATGCTAGACGAACAAGGTCATGGCTATGATATTAGAAATGTAAAGCTCGATCTAGGGTATCATGTGAATATACTCCCAAAGAAGTCCTAGCAAGCGATGGGTTACTCCCCCTTGTTCACTCCCCTATTGAATTTTGAATGGAAAACCAATATTTCATATTCTCGATTGGTCGACTGGAGAATGTTGAATTTGATTTAGCAGGCGTCAAAACCTTCATGGATTTCAAAGTAATTGAGGTTATGGGTGGAACTAATCCTTATCCAGCATTGCTATGCATCGAATGGGCTTATGATAACTATGGAATGATCTAATTAAAGAACATTACAATGAACTACGAAGCTAATGGTATGAAGGTTACACAACCTATAGATCTGTATGAAAGACCCCGATACACTGAGCCAATACATGAGAACATGGAAAAAAATGTTTTGGATCACTTGTATTCCTTAACAACAAGAAAAAGGGAATATTATGTGAACCCGACATAAGAAGGCCCAGTAATCTAGAGAAGCATCCACTCTTTCGATAGTGATTATGAAGAAGCTTGGGATAATTGAAAAAATGGACGACGTGAACTCTCTTACAAATACTATGCAATGATTAAATCAGTTCGATGCATTCAAGTTGAAGTACAAGATCCACTGGTATATGGTGGCACTTCCAATTTATACAAGTTCCTTCAAAAGATATATTCCTGCGTTGCAGAGGAATATTTCATGGATGCTTTGGATACAACACTTAGAGGAAATCCCACAAGATGGTGGTTGATGCACAAGTATGATGTTCTTGATTGGGGCATCACTCAACTAGCGTTAATGATCATGTTTAAGCATTCCAAACATGCTAATAGATTTGCATAAATTTACATGGGGGAGACAAGCCCCTATGCTTAGATTGATCAGTGTAAACACCAGTGGGAATTAGATGGATTGCGGCCAGAGTTTTATGAGCTATGACCTATTCTTAAGGCTTGGTACTTGCATGAGGAAACAATATGACAAACCGTGTGCTAGAAGAAGATGCATGCATGATTTTGCCAATATTTTTCCTTTTCTGCAACTAGCAATTTGGTGAAGGAATCACTAACTGTAATAAGAGGAGCATTATTCACAAATAATTTGCAGAACATGGGAAATTTGTATATCTGTCTTACCCACCAAGCAATGCTAGAGACGACCTTCTCAATTTTGGAAGTGTCAATTCCTCTATGTTTCGCAAAGGTAGCCCAAGACAATTTTGACCTGGATGAACTAGAACACTTATGGCATTTAACCTTCAAGGATTCGGAGGGATATTGGGGAGTACAATAGACGGAACCGTGAGAAACTATAGTGCTTTATACACAATCTCCGAAACTGCAGAAAGTCAATATTGGCACAAAATCTAACCCAAATATGGCAGCTACAGGATATTATTGGGATGAACAAACAGTTTATGAGATAGCATCATTATTGAGGGAATGTGAAGACCCGTTTCCGCAAAAATTTACATTACTCAAGGGGATCCAAGGATATTTGGGAGAAATGAAGATCGTGCTTAAGATGGATGCCAAACCAGTCAAACATCGTCCATATAGATTGAATTCTTGAGTGAAACAAAAGTTAAAAAGGAAATTGATTGTATGTTAAGTGCTAGCTTGATTTTTCCAGTGGATGAATCATATTGAATCAGCCCTATAGTAATCTAAAGGAAGAAAGATATAGACGATATTTGAGTCTGTGTTGATTACAGTGGCTTGAATGCTGCATGTATTCATGACCCATTCCCAACACCCTTCAATTATGAAGTATTAGACCAAGTGGCCGAGAATGAAGCATACTCTTTCACAGATGGATTCTTGGGTTATCATTGGGTTAGAATTGTGAAAGAGGATAAGAAGAATACAACATTTACAATATAATGGGGTTCATTCGATATAATATCATGCCATTTGGATTAAATAATGCACCCACCATTTTCTCAAGGCTTGTAATCACAACTTTTAGGGAGTTTCTTTATAATGTTTTGGAGGTTTACTTGGATGACTGGATAGTTTACAGCTTGCTTAATGATCATGTTGCACTACTCCTCCTGATGCTAGAATGCTACTGGTGTGGATATATTTGAACTTGTGGAAATGCATTTTGTATGTTTTCTTTGGAAATTTATTGGGACACGTTGTCTGGTGGTTTTCTGCTGTGATGGAGTTCTAGGAGACCCTGTGAATATTGTGGCAATTGTAAATATGGAGGTGCCTACATCAATAAAGCAATTGTGATCTACCTTAGGACATATATGATACTATGGAAGGCTTATTTGTAACTATGATTCGATTACTGCTCCGTTGGAACAATTGTTAAAGAAAGATGAAGCTTTTAAGTGGAATGAAGATTGTGAACAATCCTTCACAACAAAAAATGGTCAACGCTTCGATCCAAGCATTACTTGATTAGAAAAAATAATTTCATGTACATGTTTATGCATCAAGAATTACCATCGGTGTTGTATGAGCTCAGCCAAGAGAAGGCGAAATGGATTACCCGATGTATTTCACTAGTTGAAAACTATCTCAATCAGAGCACAACACAACAACCATAGAACATGAAGGATTAACAATGGTTTACGCCGTACACAAATTTTGCCAATGTTTGTTGGGAGGAAACTTCAAGTTTTTCACCGATCCTTCACCTCTCAAGTACTTGGTAAACAAGATTGTCTTAGAATTCCGCATCTGTAGATGGTTACTCTTATTATATGAATTCTCTTTGAAGTCATAGTCAAACCAAGGAATCATAATTATGGACCATATCACTTGTCATGAATAGAAACAGGGGAAGTTGACGAACCTGTTGATGATTAGTTACCAGATGTAGCATTTTTCAGGGTAGAAGCTACATGCTTGATAATTTAGAAGAGATCACACTATTACTCATAATCGGGAAAGCACCCAATGATTATTCAACAACTCAGAAATTCCATTTAGTTGTGTAGGATGCAGAGTACCTACTGATTGCATGACAACTCTAGAAATTGGGAACTGATGGAATTTTGCACCGATATGTGTTGGATCATGAACGCCAAATTATTATGTGGGAATTCCATACCAGAGTTGTGGGTGGACACGTTAGAGGAAAGACCACATGAAGGAAGATACTTCAAGCTGGGTTGTGGTGGACCATTGTGTTCAAAGATGTTAACGAGTACGATCGAATGTGACATTTTCCAACGAGTTGGTAAACCATCACATCGAGATGAAATTCCACTCAGACTAGTATGAGCATTACAACCATTTGAAAAATGGGCAGTTTATTTTGTGGGACCTATCAATCCACTATTGAAACATTCTAAAGCCTGCTATATCATTACCACAATAGACTATTTGACTAGATGGGCCGAAGTAGCATCGGTACGAGATTGATTTGTAGAGACAACATCTCAGTACATCTATGAAAAAATCATTACTTAGTTTGGGTGTCCCAATAGCTTTACAAGTGACCAAGGTAAGCACTTCTTGAATATCACTATTGAGGCACCGATGAAGGAATTTTTGATACAACACCACAAAAGTAGTCTGTATCACCCACATGAAAATGACATAGTAGAAACCTTAAAAACAAATCTAGAAATCGAATTGATGCAAGTATGTTGCACAAACTAGGATGATTGGGATGATCAAATACTAGTTGTGTTATGGGAATACAAGACCACTGCAAATAAACTTCATTCTAGTTGGTATATGGGAGAGAATCAATAGTTCCAATAGAGTTTATGGTTCCAAACCTTTACATTGTGCATGCGATATACATGAAAAGGAATATTTAGTTGCGAAACATCTTGTAGAACTGATGTAACTATAAGAATCCCACTTTTTAGTTGATTATCGCGTCATAGTTGAAAAGAAACGACAAAAGGCATGGCATGATAGACACATCAATCATAAACAATTTAACCAAGGTGACCATTTTTTACTCTATGACAACAAGTTCATGAAGCACCCAGTCAAGCTTTAGATGCATTGGTTGGTACCCTTCATTGTTGTGGAAATCAAATATCCAGGATCTGTTAAGTTAACGCAACTCAATGGTATTCTTCATCCAGGATGGGTGAATGGCACACGCCTGAAGCCCTATGTTTCTACTCAGTAATTCCACAAGATGTCAATCCTGTAACTAGGTGTGAGGTAGTTAGGAGTTAGGTTTTTTAGTATTGTTATTTTCTCAGCTCTATCCGTTCAATTCAGTCCAGTTGTTTGTTACTTAGTTCACACCATTGTGGTCGGGTGGACCCACCAATGCCATGTAGCTTCATTTCAACCTATATTTTTATCATTATAGATCCATTAATGACCAAATCACCATATCCAAGCTCGCCCATGTGAAACAGCCATTCAATTCCAACATTTAAGAAAGTAATTATTTTGATCCTCCACTACGTCTCAACCTTAATGACCCATCTCTATTGATTGAACTACCTATTAGAGGTTAGGTACTTCTAATGTATTCAACCTTGTGATTGCAAGTATTCGATGTATTCAGACAACATGCATTCACAAAAGTACCAGAGTTGGATCCTTTTTTTGTAGAACTTGCACCAAATGATGCACAAGCTTAAGGAGTGCAATTGAGTTGACTCAAAGGTGAGTCAACAGTTGTGGCCAGAGTCTGTTGGCTCCTTCAATTTCTGAAAGGACCCTAAAAGGTAGGAGGAAGCGTAGGGTAAAAGATCGGGAGTTTCAGAAGCCTTTAACAACATCAATGGCTTTGGACCCATCCCTGTTACCATATAAAGAAGTATGGGGCAAGCGGAAGAGGAGAGTAATGAAGACATAAGTGGAATACATATATAAATATTGAAGAGAAGAACGAGGAAAATCAAATATCGAGTCGTAGAAGAGTAATAAGTATGCTTAGTCAAATTGAGCACTGATAGAAAATTAGAGCGTTGAAAAAGTGTCCACTTCTCCTAATAACATCGCCACCAAAAGTGTTCATTTCCCCTAATAAGTTCACTACCAATTAAATTTCAACTAATGATATTTTCCCCTTAATCATCAAATACAAAAAAACACACCCTTAAAAGCATACAACCTATCAGAGGTACGACCCTCTATCTAAAAGTATGGGTCGAAAACCTCTAAGTAAGGAGGGGTAGTTGAGTAAAACATTTATTTAGCGGCTAAGTTACATCTTTCCAAAGTATTACTAAATAGCTTACCGAGACCACTTCTTTCCTTCTTTGAACATACATTAACAAGATACACCCCTACTTCCTTATATTCCCTCAGGTAGGGAACTTATTTTAGGCGGGATTAAGGATGCTTCCCTATCCTTATCTGCCGATAGCTCATACTTAAATACCAAATCCCTTGTAATAAGGTAGACATGCCCATATATAATTAATATATATGCTAATGCCTTATGTATTTGGGTTTTGGGGAATGTAATTGGGATATGGGTTCTCTGTTTTTTTGGTACTACGACGAGTAATTCCACAGATGATGTAAGGCCACATAGCCATGAATATGATATGTAATAGAAGTTATCAGTAATATAAATGAAGGAATTGTGGCCTCCTATAATTTTCTTTGTATGGTTAAATTATCTTCTGTTTATTGTCTAATGAATAAACTGCGTTTCTCCTTCACATATGCATGTTATAATTAATGGAACACTATTGCGATAGTATATATATGTATGTTGTTGCGACATGAAGAACGTCAACCCTTCCAGGCCTATTCTTGTAGTTAACTTTCCTTATCTCACACAGGTCTTGGTTGTGCTTCGGGTAAGACCTTCTCCTTCAACGGATTGAAAATGATAGCACACTAGACTACAACAATGACCTTTGTTGGTCTTTGCACAAGAGCCTAGTCTCTAATTTTGCTCCAACATAACCACCATATTGTATGATTCTCAATGGTGTGATAATTAGTTGGAGTCAAGCATGTGAGAACCAACCAATCCAAGGGGCAATGAGATCTATCCTCGATTGGTCTAAGGGAACCCAATGATGATGGTTATGGGGCTAAGGTACATAATCAATCTATGTCTATCCTCTATAATACATGTGTTAATGTTGATAGAGGGAAACCCACTGTCAATGAAGCAATGGGGTTTCTCTATTGAACAAGATGAGGGATGTCAAAGGATAATGAAGAGAGGGGGTACTAAAACACCAAATGAGGGATACAGTGTCATTGATTGGGGGACAAAAACTTACTTTATTCAAATCATGAAGGCATGGATGAACTAGAAGCATGTGTAAAACTCATGATAATATTTGAGTAGTGACACAATGGGGATAATCAGGGGACATAACTACAATGGGGATATCACCAAGGGGAATTAAAGGTATTGAGGTTTAATCAGAGAGAGGACTATATTAGTGAGACTCCATGGGTGATAAATAACATAATTCTCTAAATAAAATCGACCAGGGACACTTCCATAAGATATCATATATAGTCTACAATAATGTTAAAGTGCATTATTTTAAATGATTTGATTAGTACATGGGTACCTTAGAAAAAAAAATGGGGTGCAAGATGATAAGTGTCCAGTGTACAACTAAGTGAATCAAGGGATCATGTGATAAAAAATGGAATAGACCGGGTGTAGGGCATCAATCATAATCTCCTTTCAGGAATATGAATGCTAGAAAAATAATGTAACTTTATAGTATGGATGAAGCAATGGGATTATGAAATGTAACATGGAACATCAAAACACCATAATTTTGGGAGTACATGTGTTGGTCAACGAGTAAAACTAAAGAACCATATGCGGAAAAACTCAATATCACAAAATAAACAGACTCACAATCATAGGGGGAAATATTGGCATGGGTACCATAGGAATGGGGATACTAATAAATGACACCCATGTAGGGGAGTCTCTATTGTTGGGAAAGGGTGAATGCAAAGGTGGCTAGGCTGGGCCACTTACCTGAAAAAAGGGGGTCCCACTAGATACAATGGTATCAAACATGATTAGAAATGGAGGAAACAAGGGCTTCACAGGAATTTTTTTTGTAACACCTCCCTTTGACCCCATTATGTAAATATGTATGTAATGAGGTGAAGGTGATATTCCATAGTTATATGGTCTAGGAGACAATGATTGCTGTAAATGATGTACATACAAGTTAGTATAAAAATCCTTGACAAATGGAAAAGAAGAGGGACATAAAAGAGGTGAGGGGATATGATTCCATAAGGGGGGGTAGTGAGAGGGGGCTAAGAGTGATGGCCCTAGTTGACAGTAGTTGATACCTTAGCATTCATTGACCTTTTTAATACAAATCCCTTAGTGATTGTTATGAGAGTCACTTTAATTAATCAAGGGTTAATTACCCTAATATGGTATTAAGATGTGAAAGTGGTTACTTCTAAGGAAGCCACTTGTCAAGAGAAAACCATACATATATCTTGCTAGAATATCATTTAGTAATCATTCATTAATTATTAATTAAGTAGAGATCCTCTCCATCGTGAATCTACCTGGGTTCTAGTTTGATACAAATGAAGAAAAAGTGTTTCAGAATCTCTCACAAGTACCTTGAGAAACAAGTGTGAATGGGCTTGGTGCCTATGAGAGACAAATCTAACTTGTAGCTGAACTACTTGGGACATTGACACAGAGAATCCCTAGCCAGCATGTGCTAGAATAATAGAAGGGGATGGGGATATCCCGAGGGATTGTAGAGTAGAGAATGGGGTTCCATCCCTTGTGTCGTGTAGGATGATGGGGGATGAGTACAAGGGTGAGGACAACTGTGGAGTGGGTTTCTGCACCTTTGGGTTGTGAGTATGGGATTGAGTAAAATAAGTGGGAATTCACCCCTCGTGGACTGATATCCCCACCTTGGGGATGGCCTTATCAAAGAAATAGAAGGCTTAATAGAGTGCCTATGACTGGGAGGAACATATTTTGCTTGTATCTAGTTGGAGGGAATTTATAAATATAAGTGTTAATTGTGTTGAATACCATGGATATTAATTATGTTATCTACATATATATTTATAATACAACTTGCATGAATTGCATTTTGACATTTTAACATGCAGCTTGTGCTAGAGCATTGGGAGAGGATGGATACATCCTGAGGGACTGTAGATCAGAGAAGGGGGTCCCATCCCTTGTGTTTGTGAAAATCTTCACAGCAAATCTAAGAGATGATGTATACCTAACAAGAGAATAATTATAATTAAGCAAGAAAATAGAAGAAGAGTGGTTAATGCAGTATAATGAGCAACATAATAATAATATAGTAGAACTCATATAGAAGCAAAAATACTTCACACACCATAAATTATTAATCACAAATGGACATATAAATAATACAATGCATGAGGATTTGAATGCCTAAGGTGGCAACTCGAATTAGCCTTCATGGAGTGATCAAAGGATCACTAGAGTGTCATTGGAGCACAACTAGTAGTCTATCTCATCATCGGTGGAGTCATCAATGCACAAGTAATTGTCAAACTGAGTCTAACTGAGTGTGGTAGGTGTAGCTGAATGTAACTGGCACATGGAGACACTAACTGAATGAAGGAGGCTCAGTGGAGGGCGCATGAGGAGCTAACTGGAGTTAGAATAGGTATTCATGTCTCATCAGAGGTCAATCGAAGTGATAACATCAGTGAGGAGTTAGTCTGGCCTAAAATCAAGGAGAGAACTGAAGATAACTGAAGTAAACTGGATTGGTAGGTGAGAAAGGCGCCCTTCTTCAGTGGAAGGTGAGAACTGGATGCATGACATGCTAGGAAGGCTTAATCTGAGTGGAAGGTAGCTCTTGAGTGCTGGGATACTAAGGACTAGGTGCTGGAGGTGTCAACCTGATGACTGGGCAGCATGCGGATGCATGCAATGCATGCATGGCTGAAAAATGTAAATGATCAAAACACAAGTGGGACTAGGATGGAGTATAGGAATATACTAACACCCCCCCTTAATCCATCTTGGGCCCTGGTAACTAAGACCAAAGGTCACCCAATACAATGAATAATAACAGTCAATAAACCAAGGAAATGGGAAAATTTTCATGGGAAAAATACCCCCCCCTCAAAACAGACTGTAAGGCACACACAAAAATAAATACTCCAAACTCAAGCAGGTGTGATGCTTGGTCATATGTCTGGAGGTATCTTCTTCTTGTGAAGAAGTGGATCGTGCTAAAAAAGCATGTGCTTGTACTTGCTCTTCAGATCGAATGTGATGAGAACAAATCCAAAAGTATGAGGATGATCCTTGAACCTGTGATTCGAATCAGTTGAGGTAGGATAAAAAACATGAATATGCAGATAGTCTTTTGTCTTCTTGTTCGAACCATCATGGGTGAGATTATTCCAAAAAGAACCATCAAATAATAATGATTGCTTGGAATCCAAATCAGCTCCAAGACTTGATAAATGGTTTCTTAAGATCTCCTTTGAACAATAAGAGGCGAGATCAAAACCAGTAGATGCATGAGAGATTATCCCAAGCGAATGGCAATGGTTTCTTGAGATCTCCTTTGAACCATAAGAGGTGAGATCAAAACCATAATGTGCATGAGAAATTATCCCAAGCGGGTGGAAATGGCCATATTCTTCAATAACCTTCTGAAAGCATGGAATAATGATCATATAGTAGTAAATAAGAGGTGATTGGTTGAGGAGAGCGAATGCATTACCTCCAATAGCTGATTTTACCTCCAAAATAATCATATGATCATGATGCAAACCAATAGACTCTGGTGCAAGAGAGGATTTAGGATCTTCTGCAATATCTAGAGTGTGAACTGGCATAGAAAGAGAAGAAATTTGGAGCATGAGTGTGGAATCTTCAAGTTATTCTTCTTTGTGGACAAATTCAATATGAGATGTGTTTGATACTGGTTCATGATCAATGAGATCATCAAGGAGGTAAAATGCATCACTTTGCTTGCTCTTGAAGGGGTTTGGACCAAATCCTTCATTCTGTTTGACAAACCTTTCATCCAGATGAGCCCATAGCTCTTTTGGAGTTTCAATATCAATAATGATTGGGTACAATATGTAATCAGGCATAGTAACCATCATTCTTCCAAGGGCCATGTCACATTTATTCAACCAGTCAATCTTCTCTTCAGAGGATTCGAACTCTCTTTCAAAATAACAATCAAAGAGATTATGGCTCTTCAAATATGCTATCATTTTTGGTTTCCATTCATCATAGTTGAATGAAGAAAGAGGAGGGATTCCTTCTGAATACATTGAAGCTGTAGAAGACCTGCAAAAACAATAGAGAATATTTGCAACTGCTATTGCTGCAAAAATGCAGAAACTGCTGCAATCGAAATCTTGGTAATAACCTGCAAAAAAATATTAGGAATGGAGATAAACAATACTCTCAACATGCTCTGATACCATGTGAAAATCCTCATAGCATATCTAAGAGATGATGTATACCTCACAAGAGAATAATTATGATTAAGAAGGAAAATAGAAGAAGAGTGGTCAATGCAATATAATGAGAAACAAAATAATAATACAATAGAACTCGGATAGAAGCAAAAATACTTCACACACCCTAAATTATTAATCACAAATGGACATATAAATAATACAATGCATGAGGATTCGAATGACTAAGGTGGCAATTCGAATTAGCCTTCATGGAGTGATCAAAGGATCACTGGAGTGTCATCGGAGCACAACTAGTAGTCAATCTCATCATCGGTGGAGTCATCAATGCAAAGTAACTGTCATCCGTCAGTCAAACTGAGTCTAACGGAGTGTGGTAGGTGTAACTGAATGTAACTGGAGCATGGAGACATTAATTGAATGAGGGAGGCTCAGTGGAGGGCACATGAGGATCTAAGTGGAGTCAGAACAAGTATTCATGTCTCATCGGAGGTCAATCTGAGTGATAACAACAGTGAGGAGTCAGTCTGGCCTAAAATCAAGGAGAGAATTGAAGATAAATGGAGTAAACTGGACTGGTAGGTGAGAAAGGTTCCCTTCTTCAGTGGAAGGTGAGAAGTGAGAACTGGGTGCATTTCAGGCTAGGAGGGTTTAATATGAGTGGAAGGTAGCTCTCGAGTGCTGGGAGACTAAGGACTAGGTGCTGGAGGTGTCAACCTGATGACTAGGCAGCATGCGGATGCATGCAATGCACGCATGGTTGAAAAATGTAAATGATCAAAATACTGGTGGGACTAGGATGGAGTATAGGAATATCCTAACAGTGTTGTGCAGGATGATAGGGGATGAGTGCAGGGGCAAGGAAAACTGTGAAGGGGGTTTCTACATCTTAGGTTGTGAGTGTAGGATTGAGTAAAAGATGTGGGAACTCATCCCTTATGGACTAATATCCCCAACTTAGGATGGCCTCTATAAAAAAAAGAGAAGAATTGATAGAGTGCCTATGAATGGGAGGACGTCCTTTGCTTGTAGTTGGTTGGAGTACATTTTTAAATATAAGTGCTAATAGTGTTGTCTACCATGCCGGATATTAATTCTGTTATATGCATATCTATTTATATTACAACTTGCATGATTTACATTTTGGCATTTTGACATGGAGACTTTTCTACCAACCTATGTTAAAGCACTAGAAAGGGATGGGGAAAACCCGAGGGACTACAGAACAGAGAAAGGGTTCCCATCCCTTGTGTTGTGTAGGCCGCTAGGGGACGAGTGTAGGGGCAAAGACAACTATGGAATGGTTTTTGCACCTTTGGGTTGTGAGTTTGGGATTTAGTAAAATAAGTGGGAATTCACCGTTGTGGACTGATAGCCCTAGCTCGAAGGTGTCCTGTATCAAAGAAAGGTAAGGCTTAATCAAGTGCCTACGACTGGGAGGAATTTCCTTTGCTTGTAGCTAGTTGGATGAATTTATAAAGATAAGTGTTAATAGTGCTGAATACCATTTATATTAATTTGTTATATATATATATATATATATTTATATTTATATTAAAGCTTGCATGATTTACATATTGGCATTCCTTTGTCTACTCATGTTTAGTTATAATTCTTGTAGTTTTATGCATGTTGGGTATGCATTCATGGTTAACTATTGTAACATGCTTTTTCTATCAATGTAGAAACTAATGGGTTAAAAGAAGAATTATAAGACCCAATCACCTCAACAGTTTCATAGAGGTGGTTGGGTACATTACAAATTGATATCAAAGCTTTATTTAATTACAAGAGTAGAACAAAATGTGTTTGGTTATGTGATAGAGGCTAATATGGGTACCTCGTGGTATCAAAGTGTTAAGGAGGCTAATGGGTATGTGATAGATTGGTATTAGAGAAAAGGTTGGAGAATCAGGATTGCATGGGCCATAATCTATATGAATAAAGAGAAGTTACAAGGTGAAAAAATGCAGTTTGCATGCCAATTGTTTGATAGAACACTAGTACCAAAAATTGCTAATTCTATCCATTGACATAAGACTTAAGGTTGGATGCCAAGTGTAATTCCCTATAATCAACCTATCGAAAAAATAATAGTTTTTATATAATTATGAAAAATTCGATCTTTTTGGGAAATATGATGTCAATCCCATAGATTCGACATGGAGAGGGGGTGTGACATGGAGGATCCATGTGTATTTGAGGTATACATGGCAATGTTAGCATGGTCACATGCGTGGGTGGTATCCATGTTAGAAAAATAGTTTATGAAAGGTTGAGGAAGTGTTATTAAATTTGGTTTTCCAAGTCCCATAGTGCGCGTGAAGTCCCCAATGTGGTTTTTAGTTAATGAAACTTTGGGGATAAATTAAGTAGTCTGCAAGTTGAACCCCGTGCATGTTCAACCCCCATAGAATATTTGGGCCATTGATCTTGATAGAGCATGGAAAACATGTGCACTAGAGTTGGGAGGACAGTGATGGGACCCCTCATCACATCAAGAAATAAGGTTGTGCCAAGTTTCAACTTTGTAGAGGATACAAGTCACAAAGGTAGGACTCGAGGGCCATGTCAAATAAGTGGTTTATGGTAGTTGGGGAAGTGGTAGTGAAAAGTGGTTTGCAATGTTCCATAGAGCACTAGAGCATGATGTGTGTCCCTCGGGTGCTTTCGGTTTGTATAAATTTGGAGATAAATTAAACTTGACATAAGTTATATGCCTATAGTGACTCGGAACCATAGATCTTAGTAGCACCAGGATGAACATGTGAATTGACGATCGAATGGTGGAGAACAAACAAGATCAATGGTTCAAAATAATTTTGGGGTTCCTAGTTGTTCAAACCTTAATTTTTCCTCGTAAAAAACTAGCTTGCCACATGCTTGGCCCAGAGGCATTTCAGGTCCAATGAGTGGTGTTAGAAAACCACCCTCCCATTTAAAAAAAACTGCCTATTGTAAAAATGGAATAGGGTGACATAGAGGATGTCATGGCCATAGTAGGTTTTGACATGTAGGACCCCACTACCATATCAAAAGACATGTGTCATTCCACATCAACACTCGACCACATTAGCATTGTGCCATATATATATATATATATATATATATATATATATATATATATATATATATATATATATATATATATATATATGGAATCAAAATGTGTTCGAGCAATCAGATTCATATGGGCTATTAGCCCCAATGGAAAATATTGTAAGGTTCCTTCCAGATTGTCCTCTACAAGTCTCCAAATTTGGTCTTTGAGGTTGAGTGCATCTACAAGGAAATGTAGATTTTTGGGTAAAAGTGTGAATTATAGTTGGAAGCTTAGAATTAAGTGTGGGAAAAATGATGAATAGTTTGATTGGAGTATTAAAGGTCTTTCTATAATTGAGCAGAGAAACCAATAGATTTTTAAGATTTTTTTTCAAATGGGTATCTTCTAGAATATTTGCATAGATGTGAAATTTTTTACTTCGATCTTGGAAGGAAAGACTATCTAAAAATTCATTTGTATGAACACATTGCATATACAAGTTACAACAATCTACTACAAGTTACATGTTACATGTGTGAATTGGGTCTAGACACAACACTGAGTTTACAACAATACCGAGGGAGCAAACTAGAAGGAAGGGGAATTTCATATAGCCTCAAAGAAGAAGCTAGAGGTCAAAATATTAGTGCGGGAAAAGAAGAAACAAAGTACAATGGACATAGAAACAATATTGAAACATTAGAGTTGGTGGAACCCATGAAAAGCTTGAGGATGGATGTGTATAGAGGTAGGGTAGATAATGAAAGAATATTGAGGGCACATGAGTAGAAAAATTAGTTGAATAATCAATTGATTCATATTTTGAACATGTTACAAAGGAAAGTGTAGGTTGGATCAACCTCATTCCATTATAAATAAGGCATGTAATGTTCAAGGAATATATCACATGAAATATGTAGGCATTCCAAGAGTGCTACTAGGACTCATAAACATTACTATGCACCACCTCATGTAGATAGGAAGTCTTACTCGTTTGAAGAGTCTAGGAGTAGCCCTTAAATGTCCCTTGTCAGACTTCATAAAATAAGACATGTGGAATATGAACTGCAAGGACATATAAGAAAGATCAAGCCACAAAATTTTGATGGTGATAATGCGAAATGAGAATATGTTGAAGCTTGGTTATTGGGGATGAGGAAATATCTCCAATTACATATATATTCTTCAAATATGGAGGCTATGGTTTCCATTTATAATTTACAAGGAAAGGCTTCCATTTGGTGGGATGAACTAGTTGAAGTGAAGCATATTAGTGAAAAGAGGATGACTTGGAAGCAATTCAAAAGGTACATTTAGTAGAAGTATTTATCTGAGCATTATTATGAGAAGAAGATGTAGGATTTATTTGAGCTCAAGCTTGGAAATATAACTATGGAGGAGTATGAAAGGAAACTTCTAGAATTGCTTATGTATCTTGGATTTCTTAAAGAAGAGAAGGTAAAGATACACAAGTTTTTGAGTGGTTTACCTTCATTCTACAATTATAGACTTCAATTTGATGAACCCAATGCTCTTAAATAAGCAATCCAAAAGGCCAAATGCATGTATGACTAGAACAAAGGCAAGGCTAAATTTCAAAAGTCTTGGAGAGATAAGAGGAAGGATAAGTAGGATCAAAGGAAGAAAGGGTTTAAACCACCTTTCTTCAGAAATCAATCAAATTCATACCAACATTAGAATCCAACTAAACACAGAGTTGGGATGGTTGATTCACAAAGAAGTGAAGCAAGGAAACAACTCAAATGTTGGGAATGTGAAGGAAATCACTTGTACATAGATTCTCCTCATAGGGGATATAGAATGAAGACCATGCACAACGTTCAATAAGTAAGTATGGTATGGTATGTGGAAAAAAAAATTCCCATAATTTATGTATCCTTGGATAATAGAAAAGCATAACATCGATCCAATATGATTGAGTTGAAGGTAAGATTTCCAATCACCCTATTTCCATTTTGATTGATTTAGGAGCAATTCAGAGTTATAATGCTCCTAATATGGTTATCAGATTTTAGCTAAGGAGGAGTAAGCATGATAAATCATGGATGGTTCAATTAGATACTAGAACAAGAAGGAAAATCAATGAGTTGGTAAAGGGTTGTTGATTAGATATGAAGGGAATCCATACTTTTGCAGGTCTAAACATCATTCCGCTTGGTTCTTATGATGTGATTATTGGAATTGATTGGTTGGATGTTCATCATGTTATAATGAATTTCCAAAGCAAGATTCTCACTTGTCTTGATGAAGAAGGCGAGCATAATATAATGCAAGGAATTCCAAGGCCTATTTCCATAAGGAAAATATTTGTTGTGCAGTTGAAAAGATGTTTACAAAATGGTGTTAGTTGTATGCAATTCATGTCGAATATTTTAAAAAGTGTAAACTTCCAAGCTTGGAAGAATTTCCAGTTTGCAGGAATTTGTAGATGTGTTTGAAGAAAAACTAAGATTGCCACCAAAAAGGGACATTGATTTCTGTATTGGATTGGTGCCTAGAGCTGCCCTAGTTTCCAAAGTTCCATACATAATTAGTACACCCGAGTTGAATGAGTTAGAAAACCAACTGTAAGAAATTTTGAAGAATGTACATATGCCCAAGTGTGTCCCCTAAGGGAGCACCGATACTCTTTGCAAAGAAGAAGGATGAGATTCCAAGGTTGTGCATTGACTTCAGGGAATTGAACCAGGTCACCATGAGGAATAAATATTCTTTTCCTTGAATTGATGATTTGTTTCGTCAACTAAAAGAAGCAAGTATTTTAACAAAAATAGATTTGAGATCATGTTACCATCAAGTGAGGATAAAAGAAGAAGCCATTAGCAAGACATATTTCAGAATGATATATGGTCAATATGATCTTGTAGTGGCATCATTTGGGTTAACAAATGCAGCAACTATCTTTATGTGCTTGATGAATGGAATATTTAGGTAGTGTTTGGATAAGTTTGTCATTGTATTCTTAGATGACATTCATATTTATTCAAATTCAGAGGAGGAGCATAAAGAGCGCTTAAGGTTAGTAATATAGGTGATAAGAGAGAATCAAATTTATGTTAAGTTGAGTAAATGTTCTTTTTATCATAAGCAAATTCAGTATTTGGGACACATCATATATGAGGAAGGGATAGTAGTAGATCCATAGAAGATTGAAGCTATCATGGGATGGCATGAACCCATAAAATGTATCATAGGTAAGGTATTTTATGGTATGCACAGATGCTTGCAAGGAAGGAATGGGTGGAGTGCTTATGAAAAATGGGCATGCGATTTGTTATGGATCCAAAAAGCGAAAGGAGTATCATAAAGATTATGTCACATGCGACTTAGAGCTTGTTGCTATTGTACATGCATTAAAGATGTGTAGACATTATCTCATGGGTAGGAAATTCAAGTTATGAACATATCATAGTGGTTTGAAGTTTTTATTTGAAAAATCGAACTTTGAATGCCATGAAAACAAGATGGTTGTAATTCATTTATGAGATTGCTTTTGATATCAAGCATATAAAAAGGAAAGAGAAAAAGGTTGTTGTTGCAATCATTAGAAAAGTACATGCAATGCATGATACAACCATTAGCATGTGCAAATAATATTTAAAAATCAGTATTCTTGAAGCAATCATCTCAAATGAGCATTACCTTCAAGTAAAAGATGGATTACAACTAGACAAATGTACAAAATAAATATGAATACTGTTGGAGGATCTTGGTCCGCTAAGCTGAAAAGGTCCTCCGACCGACTACTTGTCGAGACCTACTTGTCGTCTTGAACTTGTCGGTCGATTGAACCGACAAGCCTGTAATCCATATAAATATAGGTTGGAGAGTCGGATAAGATATGAATGTATTATTGTTCTCTGTATATACTTTGTACAGTCTCCGCTGAGTAATTGAATACTTGTTGCTTCTATATCCATTAATTTGTCCTACTTCTTATCATGTGACTGCTTGCTTAATATTACATGATGTATTACTGGTAACTATACAACTTGATTGATTACAACATTGATTCTGTTGCCGGTAGTACATCCATGAGATGACAATAAGTATGAACAGATGATAACTGAGCAAGAAATCAGAGAGTGGTGGGATAGAAAATAGTGAATTACTTGCAGAATTATGCTAGAAGAAACAAGTTAACTATCACTCAGGAAATATATAAGTTATTCTTTGAAACACATGATAAGTTTGTCGAGGCCGTCCCATGTGCACTAAAGAAGCTCATTGATGAGAAGACCAGAGAATGAAATAGATCAAAAATTGCTTACAAAAATAATCAACGGAGGATGCAAAAAGATCTCTGAATGGTGCGAAAATCTTGCTGACGATTTCTGCCAAGAACGTGCGATTGAAGAGCAAGTCTCTGTGGCCGATGTCGAGAATATATTTTACACTAACCTAACAGACCAATTTCTGTGTGCGCTGCCGACACTTCTGTTCAAATTCCTGATTGACAAAGGCGTAGGACACATCGCTGAGCCACGACCGCTCTTTCTACCACCTCTTCCAAATTCAAATTGGTATGCGAAGCAAAAAGAGTTGAAATCCATGCAAGAACAAGAGTGGGATCACTTCTTGCACAAATGAATTGTCCTACCACCATAATTGCTTAAAATATTTTGGGTCAACAATGAGGGGGTTGTCGACCACGTGATGGGTATAATAGATGTCTGATAGTCGACATATGAAGTAAAATATAACCAACATCGGAAAGTCACAAAAATTCGACAAAGAAAGAATGGAAACCCATAAGAGCACTCTAGATATTCAGAAAATTGAACGCGAAAAGCAAAGAAAACGACGAGAAGAGATAAAGGATCAAACTAGTGTGCTCTAGAGAAAATGGAAATCGGGTACGATGACAGATGAGGTAGGAAATCTTCCTGAGTCGAGCCTGACCCAACAAGTTGGGGGTGTGGATGAGTCTCTGTCACCTATGGATGATTATCAGTGGATTGAGCATGTTGCAACTCTCCAAGTGAGGATACATGAGTTCATAACTCCGAATTCACTGTTGCAGTTAACTCATGGCGTTAGAGTGCAAGAAATTGTCGAACAAGACTTGGGACTTCGTGCTGGTCAATGTGGTATATGGAGTCAACGAGATCGAGAAAGAAATGAATCAGAATGACTATTGATTCAATGTCCAACAGAAGGGAACTGGATCACCTTTCATCGTGAGTTATCTAACATAAGTTTCCATCTATTCTATTCAGACCATGAGCGAGCACCCCCCCAACCACTTCCAACACTAAGTGAATCGTTGAGCCAGTTGGAAAGTTTGACAAGAAACATAACACCATTAGAATAAGCAAATTTTTTTTGCTATCCACATAATTTGTAGCATATCACGGACATTCGACCAACGACGAAAGACCTGACGATTTCCACTACGAAGATCAAGGAAACGAAGAGCGTGTGTTAGTTCTTGTTAATGCACATCGAGAGATAGTAGTAGTACCTGTCGACGATCGAATAGTCTACATATCCAACAGATGAAGTAGACCACCATCACCACCAATTTTCCTAGAAATCACACTAGATATGGCAAACCTGACAGGACACATCCCCTTTTACAAAGGAAACGAAGATCCTCGAAGACATTGGTTTGTATGTGAATCAATATGGAAAGAAAATGTTGTGGTCAATGAGGATCATCAAATGGAATAGTTTATAGGTTCTCTGTGTAAAATATCCCTCACTTTGTACTTGAACTACGACGATAGAACACCAAATGAAAGTATCAAGCAACAATTTTTGTCGTTCTTTAAAACTGACGATGGAAAACAATCAGCAGCGAAAAAATTGAAAACCATCACCCAAAAGCCGATAGAATCTGTTCATAAATACGACAAGAGATTTAAATATTTGCTGAGCTAGATCGATTACCAAATTGAGGAGCCTCTACTAATACAATCATTCGTAGAGGGACTACTACAAAGAATATTAAAGGATATTCGGTTGCATGACTTTACACTATGTGAAGAAGCACTAAAGAAGGCACTACAAATAGATATGGACTACGAATACTCGACCATCTATTGATTCGGGCACAAAATAATAATTTGAAAGCATGGAACGATGCATTTGTGGATTCAGCCTACGAGGAGTGGAAATGTGGTGTTCAAACTATTCGAAAGAAGGACATACAAAAGACACTTGTCGGTACGATGAATGTCGACAATATGTACATATCTTACATACAAAATGTTTTTGTGAGATATTCCAAGAATACGACCTGCACCCAATGAATTAATGTCCATAAAACATGAAGAATGCATAGAATAAATGGTGTGCCATCTGTGAATCAAAATCACACACCACATCAGAATCCGCCTTGAATATGAAAAACAAGCAAAATTATCATACTATCTCTCAAACAAATACTGTTGACCAGAGAAATCATAATGATAGAAATGATCGATACCAAAGAAATGATGGACGACGAAATAATAAGAGAGGTGACAACTACAACCGACGAGGAGGATTCAATGTTTGAATGCAGAACAACAGAATTCGAGGACCTTGACCACATTGACGACTTTAGTGCTTTACATGCCTTAGCGAGGAACACCTATTTGCAGACTGTCATTGGAAAGATATGACATATATGAAATTTTGTACAAAGTTTAGGGTTGGTGATCACTTCTTCAAGGATTTCCCAACCATACTTGAGAAGATTATAAATAAAATGAATGCTAATGTCTTGTCTAGAGTTCCCAAATGTGATGTTGTTAAAACTAAGAATTTGCAGATCATAACTCGACAAGGCACAAAAATTGGCACTGACAATCCACAAATTACAAAATTGAAAAGAAAAGATGATTATCCCAATCTGATTGAGCAGAAAAAATTATATAACAATGCCACAAAAATATTCCAAGAACTTGCCTCACAATAAGATAATGATGAAGCTCAATGAAAGTATATTAATAAATTGCTCCAATTAATAATTAAAGAAGGAGCAGTCACAAAGCTAATAGACATAATGTATGAACTTAAAAGCAAAAATGATGAGGAAAAGCACACCAAAAACATTTTTCGTCTGAGCCAAAGGGATAAAAATGATGCTGACCCATTGGTTGATCTAGAATTTGAAGGATACTTTGTCCGACAAGTTGTCCTTGATTTCAGATCAAAATCCAACATCATGACTCGTACAACTTGGGAACGTTTGGGATGCCCAAAATTGCATGAATCAGGCATATACTTCAAAATTTCCGACCAAGGTCTGATTGAGCCAACTAGAGTCTGGAGAGATGTCAAAACAACTATCATGGGAATATCAACAAAAGTTGATTTTGAAATCATTGACCCTAAAGAAGGATCAAATTCCTTCCCTGCATTAGTTGGTTGACCTTGGGGAAGAAAAATGAAAGCGTCAATTTCACTCGACAAAGATAGGATAAAACTTAAAAGCGACAGAAATAAAGTCATTGTACCCATCCATCCATCCCAAGGAAAACCTTGGGAATACATTCGACTATTATACATCGACATCCAACGATTATACCAAGTGATGCAAAATAATGAGGATTATGTCAAGCTTAATAGTCAAGGGGAAATCCACATTGGGAACTCCTCATCTATTGGATTAAATTCAGATATTGAACTCTATGACTAGCAGATGGAAAATTATGAATCTCAAGCATGAGATTATTGGACAATCGAAGTCGTTCCAAAGAAAAAAGTACAACAATGTTACACATTTCCATCATTCCAAATATTTTTGAAAGGAAAATTGGAGAGTATCCGACACCTACACCTGTAAAAAATGAGTCATCGGGTACCCACCACTGAGATATAAAGAACGTGAATCTCTCGCATCGCATGTCGATGAAGTATCAAAAAGTGTAGGAGAGCAAGGTTGACTTCAAAGCTTAGTCTAAACCTTCACCGGACAAGCTGCACGTTGGTGGGATACACACAAGTCACAACTTCAGACATGGACCACAACATCGACATATTTTGTCGAAATTTTTGGTGAAGGAAAACTCATCGCCCAGGCAAAAATACCGACATTCACCCAAGGATAAGATCCCCAAAAACAAATTGACATCCACGAAAAGGAATGGAACCGATTGGGATATAGAGATGAAAGAATCTGGCCGCACTTATTCCCTAGCAAACTTGATGATTTTCCTAATAAATGGTATAAAATGGAAGAGGCCAAGGGAGAAACTTTCATTCGAAAGGAACTTAGAGATAATTTTATTAAATATTTTGATTTTACTCCAGAGGATGACACGTTGAAAGATGTGAGTAATCAAATCAGAAGTTTCCTACAACTGACAACCAACAAAATCCCGACAAATAATCGACAGACATAAAGCCGACAGATTTCCACATGTAACAACATTCGCTCGACATAAATTCAACATTCAACAAGATTGAAGATGGAAACCGATAAAACCAAAGGGAGAAGTTTGAGATGGAAGAAGGAACATCCAACCACTTCAAAACCTATCAAAACAATCTTCATGGTAGAATTGACAAAGAAGTATGAGCTAGAAAGATTAACTGAAGAAGACTTTCCACTGACATTCTCAGAGTTTAAAGAAGGAGAACGATAGATTAATGAAACAAGAGCACCAGAGTGGATGGACGCACAACTTAAATTGAAAGAAGTCAACATATCTAATGACGATAGACCAAAAATGGAAAAGATTGGAGATTATTGGACCGAGGAACAAATAGTGGAAATAACAATCTTGTTGAAATAATTTCAAGATGTCTTCGCCATATATTATAAAGAATTGAAGGGATTAGTACAGGAGATGGGAGAAATGAAAATTGACATCAAACCTAATGCCAAAGCTATCAAGAAAACATCGTATAAGCTAGCACACAAATATAAATATATCGTCAAGAAAGAATCGACAATATGCTCGCTACCAGAATTATCTATCCTGTTGATCAAGACGAGTGGATGAGCCTAATGATCGTACAACCCAACGAGCACGATCCATCACGACTCCAAATCTATGTCGAATTTAGACGACTTAATAAATTAAGGATGACATATCCATTCCAAACTCCTTTCACCGACAAAATCATTAATGAAGTCGCTAGACATGAATGCTATTCATTCACCGACAGATTTTATGGTTATAACCATGTCCCTATTGAAAAAGAAGACTAGCAGAAGACAATGTTTGTCGGTGAATTCAGATCGTTTGCATACCAAGTAATGTCATTCGTATTGAAAAATGCACCAGTTGTTTTTTCGAGAATCGTAGTTAAAGCATTCCAAGACACATACACAAAACAATGGCTGTCTATTTTGACTATTGGACAATTTATTCTATGCTAAGAGACCATTGTAAATGGATAAGGCTAATGTTGGAGAGATTTCATCAAATACAATTATCGTTGAACATCAAGAAGTGTATATTCACAATACCAATTAGAATTTTGCTTGGACATGTCGTTTGCAAAGAAGGTATAAAAGTCGATTTCACAAAAATTAAAGTTATTCTTGACTTGAAACCACCAGTCAATTCAAAACAAGTTAGAAACTTATTGGGACATACAGTTTATTATCGAAAGTTTATTCACCATTATCCTAACATGACATATCCACTTGAAGAATTCCTGAAAGAAAATCAAGAATTCAGATGGACAAATGAATGTGGCGCATCCTTCGATATGTTGAAAATAAAACTTGTCGAAGATCCTATACTCAGGTTTCCTAATTGGTCTATAAAGTTTCATGTCCACATCTATGCATATAACATAGAAATCGGGGCTATTTTGACGCAACCCAGGGAAGATGGTATGGATTACCCAAATGCATACAACAACAGAAAAGTGAATAAGGAAGAAAGGAATGATTCAACAACATAAATAGAGGCACTTGCGATGATATTTTCTCTACAAAAACACTATCATTATCTGCTATCTAACCCATTTGTTTTATATATGGATCATCAGGCACTAAATTATTTAGTTAAGAAACCCTTGCACCGTGGTCGAATCTGTCGATGGCTATTACTATTCCAAGAATTCAAATTTGAAGTGATCGTCCGACCTGGGAAGAAAAATGTTGGTCCCTACCATTTGTCGAGAATAGAAACTGGAGAATAAGCAACATGGATTGGCGATGAGCTACCAGATGCACATCTATTCAGAGTTGAAGTAGTACCAATGAAATTGGAGGAAATTGCACAATTTCTAGAAGACGAACAAGCACCAGAAGGAAATTCATAAAAGAAAAAGAAAATATTAGCCATGAAGGATGCACCATATACCTTGATGAACGGATTCTTATATAAGATGGGACTATATGAAGTGTTGCATCGTTGTGTCTTGGAGCAGGAGAGACAAAAAATCATGGATGAAGCTCACAATGGACCTGCAGGAGGACACTATCAAGCTGATACAATTGTGAGAAAAATTCAATAGTCTGGAATTTGGTGGTCGACAATCCACAAAGATTGTCAAAATTTTGTAAACAAATGCGACAAGTGTCAAAGACCGGGACGACCTCTACCAAGTAAAGAAATTCCCTTAATATCTGTAAATCCAAGTTTAAATTTCAAAATTTGGGTGATTGACTGTGTCGGACATTCCTAGTTCCGGGTCGATGAACAAGAGCGAGATATATTATCACAACTGTTGAGTATGTCACAAAATGGGAAGAGGCCAAACATATCAAAGTTCGCACAAGTGAATTAACAGCCAAATTTATCTATGAAAATATTATTACACAATTTAACTTCCCATTAACTTTAATTAGTGACCAAGGTTCTCACTTTGTCAATAAGACAATATCAGTATTGATGAAAGAGTTTCTGATTGACCATTGAAAAAGTACAACATATTACCCACAGTCCAACGATGCGATAGAATCCTTTGACAAAACCTTAACTAAAGGATTGACAGAAATATGCAATATCGACAAAGATGATTGGGATGACAAAATACCAGTGATACTTTGGGCATATCGGACAACGTACAAAATCGACAGGACACACCCCATTTAAATTTGTCTATGGACAAGAAGCTGTTGTTCCCCTAAATTTACGACATCAAGCTCCGGTAATAGCAGAAGTACTACACCTTGACATCGGTCAAGCCAAGAAAGACAAATTATTCCAACTGTCGAAATTGGAAGAATGACGTCAAATAGAAATTCATCATCAAGAATCCCAAATGCAACAACAAAAGGCATGGCATGATAGAAACATAAAAAACAAGGATATATCAGTGGTAGACCTCATCTTTCTCTATGATAGTAAGATTAGAGGAAAACCAAATAAGCCGCACACTGCATGGCTAGGCCCATATATAACAGAATAAATCAATGGTAATGGATCAGTTCGACTAAAAAAACTGCAAGGAAGTGTGTTAAAAAAACTTATAAATGGCGCGCGGCTAAAGAGCTACATAGTATAATAAAAGGCAAGCTGTCAACCAATGGACGTATCACCATTAGCCAACTGACGTTCCTAGGTTTGAATATTTCTTTAAGAATGATTATTTTTATTACTATGTAATTATGATTTTGAATATTTAAACAAAAAGAAGTTATAACCGACTTAGATGGAAATAAATAGTATAAAAAGGAGACTAAAATATGGGTAGTGGTAGGTTCAACATGAAGATAGATTGGGGCGTCTTTCAGCCATAAATTGATGACCCAAGTCCAACCATGGTAGTAGTTCGTATCAATTCAGATTCAACCACTGTCTATACTCAGTTTGTGCACCGACAACCAACAACGAGTTTCCACTTACTTCATGCTCTCTTCGGGACAAAGAAGTGTGTTGTTAGTGGGGGAGATGTTTGAGGATACCAGTCCGCTAAGACGACTAGGTACTTCAATCGACTACTTGTCGGTACCGACTTGCCGACCTGAACTTGTCGATCGGTTGAACTAACAAGACCGTTATGTAACTGTCTCTAATCCATATAAATATAGGATGAAGAGCTAGATAAGATATGAATGTATTATTGTTCTCTGTATATACTTTGTACAGTATCTGCTAAGTAATAGAATACTTGTTTCTTCTATCTCTATTAATTTGTCTTGCTTCTTATCATGTGAATGCTTGCTTAATCTTACATGATGTATTACTAGTAACTATACAACTTGATTGACTGCAACAAAGACTACACGTTGGAAGAGGATGAGATTCTTATGCATAATAATAAAAACTATGTTCTTGATTTGGTTGAATTAAGGAAAATTGTGATGAATGAGATGCATAAGGTTCCATATTCAGGGCATCCTAGATACCAAAAGACAATTGCAGTAGTAATAAGTTAATACTTTTGGCCATGAATGAAGAAATACATCGTTGAGTATATAGGTAGGTGCATAGAATGTCAGAGGGTAAAGGTAGAGCACATACATCCAACATGGTTTCTACAACCACTACCAATACTAGAGTGGAAGTGGGATGTGGTGACATGATTTAATCACTTAGATGCCTAGGATAACAAAGCAACTTGATTCAATCATGGTAGCGGTGGACAAGTTGATAAAAGCTACTCACTTTTTTCCAATATAACCAACTCATAAGGAAACTAATATAGAAGAAATTTATATGAAAGAGATTTACATGTTTCATGTGACATGCCTTGAATATGGAATTCCTAAATACCCTTTTTGACACCATAACCATCCTTTTTGCTACCTTATGAAGCCTTTCTTTATCCCTTTTATGCTTAGATTGCATATTTTTTGCATAAGGTATGAAGTGGTTGTATTTATTTGTATTTCATTAGTTATTTGATGCACACATGTATTTACACATTCTTACAACTACTTGAAAGGGATTTTATGCTGCAAGTGTATAAAGGTGACTGTTCTTCAGCAACTGCAGAACTGTTATAGGTAGTTGTGGAACCTTTATGACAATTTTATGGAAGTTGCGAAACGATCAGAAAAGTTGCAGAACCTTTATGTGAGTTTCATAACAGTTACAAATCCTCCATAAACATATTACAGGTAGATACAAAACCATTACATGCAACTATAGAATCGTTGAAGGAAACTTCAGAAACTCTACAGGAAAGTTCCACAGCTTGGCATAAACAGTCCCATGTGTATGTAAAGATGCCAGTTGGGAGATAGATCCAGTTTTCTTATAAGGAAGACTTCTTGTTATCATTTCTCTAATTTTAGCCATGGTTGTAACAAACCTTCCATTCTTTTGAAATGATTTTGGAAGGTCGATTCGACCAAATTTATTGCTATTTAATTTATGTTTGGTTTGTTTTGAAACTGTGAGGATGGATGATATCCCTTGGATCCCAAGATTGTCTAACTATTTGATAATAATACATTTGGATGGGTATTGTTATAAAAAAGGGTAGTCTCCCAGCGAAAGGACTAGCTGATATTTTTGAGAAGAATACACAAAATTCGGTATTGTTAGTTTGCTTAATTAATTTGGTGGAGTTGGTTCATGTTCTTCTATGTGTGGTTGAGCTGATTTTTATCTTACTATAGGCTACCCTCAACATCCTGTCTCTTGAGGCAAGGAACCCTCACTGGACAGCTGCTGACTATATCTTTTTATTTCGTATATTAGATAGTGAGTTATTTTCATTTCATTACAGATTCATGCAAGCATGTGAGTGATTTATTCTTCTATACTTTTAGCTTGTGTTTAACATAGTTTATTTAGGTTCATACTTATAGTTATCATTCGCTTTTCAGTAATTAATGTTTTTTATTTATAATTTGTATCCATTGCATGATTGATTAATTGGATATTAAAAAAAAGGATTTTAATTCTTAGAATGGAGTTGTGGGTTAATGAGATAAATGTTTAAGTGACACCAATATTTCAAAGAATGGCAAGGGTTAGCTATTTTTTGTATTTTATTTGTTAGAGTTTGGTGATGTGTGATCATTCCATCTTAAGTGCGAATTTCTTTTCTAGTTAGACTGATTTCAATTCCATATCATTCCTTTTCTAGTTTTGATTAATTTCAATTTTTGTAGTAGGTAAAATTTCCATCTTGTAATTTCCTTTAAATGCATAGTGTGGATTAAATCGATATTTCCATTCAAGAGTATGTTGGTTTGAATCCACTCTTAACAATTCGTTGATTTTGTGAGTATGTTACTTTCTTGTTAATTACTTTGAATGTTTCCTTTCCTATCTACTATTTACTATTGTTACTATTTTCCTGAGAAAAACTACAACTTCATAGTGTGAAAATAAATATAAAATCACAGCGATTGACATACAACTTCATAGTGTGAAAATCAATATAAAATCACAGCGATTGACATATACATTGTTCGGTAACTTGCAAGTTTCTCATGAACCCCGGGTTGACAATTAATGCATATACTTAGTTGTTTTTTGAAAAATTAGAAGAATATTAAAAGGCTCATCATTTTGGCACCATTGTTACGGAGTTTCCACGACCACTATAATACTTTACATTGGTTTGCATGCTAAATTGTCATTTTGATTTTGTAATTTCTTTCCATTCTTTGTCTACAGTGTGAGATTTTCCCATTTTGTTTAAATACATTAGATTATTTTTTTAAATCAGAACATTGATAGTTGTTGTTTCTTTTTCTTCGAATTCTTTTTTTTTGCTTGCACTTGGTCTTTTTAAATGCTATTATTTTAGGGGACAGAGGTGTAAAGATAGTAATGCACCACAAATACAACCTCACTTTATATTTTCTATAGTGTAAAATCGTAACTCATTCACCTTAAGTGAGTCTTTACAAATCCGAACCATGCTAATAATTCACGAACAAATTTAGAGATAATAAAGGTATATTTAGCAACACCATCAAGAACATCCAAGAGAATAACTGTCCATGAAAATAAACTAAAGGAGACTGTTTGGGGAGTGCTAGCTCTCATAAAAAGACATCACCGATCAATATTGTAGCAAAAAGAAAACTAGTGGAGATAGCCGAAGAATCTATGCATTTTGCTAATCCTGTAGCTAAAACTGATTCATTAGTTCAGGTAGATATTTTACTGCAAATTGTAGATTCTATTGATATAGAGGACCTCCATGGAGGAAATCTTGATACTGAATCAAATCCAGTTCAAGAACCATCAAATATTCACTCCTTTGTATAATCTACAACACTACAAGGATTCAAAGACTTCTAGAGAAATATGGCCAGTGAAGAAAAAAATGCTCCTACCAGAGATGAAACTGTTAACTTTGAATTCTCAATTAGTAATCTAGGGACTAGACTTGTAGCTCAACTGAAAAATATTCCATCATCAACATTACCAAATTTTCATGGGATGGAAAATGAATATCTGGATACATTCCTGTTTGAATTCGATGTTCTCTGCAAAAGTTATGATTATACTTTAGACGCCCAAAAATTAAAATTGTTTCTTTCCACCTTAAAGAATGAAACACTTCATTGGTTTATGGGGCTCAGAGGGGAAAGCATTACTACATGGACATAGATGAATATATCCTTCCTTTTAAAATACCAGGAATACTACAAGGACAAGGATCAGAAGGATGCATTTTTTAGAATGTCATAACTGGAAGATGAAAGATTAGAAGATTATGTGGAAAGGTTCCAATATAATTTATAGTGGTCTAGGAAAAATGCATTGGATGATGACACCTTGAATATTCTTTTGCTACGAGGAATCAAAGAACACTGTATCAAAATATTGAACTTGATGGGATCTGTTTGTGCTATAAATTGCACCTAGACTACAAAGTTACAAGCTATAACAATCTAGTATGAAAGACTAAACATTGAAAAGCATACTGTCCAAAGAAACTGAAAGTAAAAGGTTTTAAAATTTGTGATTTTTGGAGGTATCATTCATGGAAAGAATAATGAAATCTGAATTACATATAAACAATAAATCATAAGAAATATGAATACTAAGATGTAAGAATTATAAAACATAAGCATAAACCATAAAAATACAACAAAAATTCCAGCTATGTCCACATGCTTAAAAGCATCAACAGGATAAAAACCTTTATCAAGCTATGAAATAGTAAGTAGAGTGATCAAACAGATCATAAAAATCACCCAGAAAAATAATAACATATGGCTTATGTATTATACTTCAATCCATACACGAGTCTTCAAAACTTACAGGTGAGTATATCATATGTACTTCATAGAAATTGATCCCATAGTCCTAATTGTCTTTCCAGAACAGAAACCAACCCAAAGACCAACCCATAGCACCACTACTATTCTCCTTTTTATAATTACATAAGAGTTACAAAAACTGTTATCAGATCCAGAACTCTAGGGTCGAATATGCGCAAAATAGAAAAATCTGGCAAATTTATGAAAAATTGAGTCTCAAAGAACCCTCCATATATCTCTATCCAGGACACATGTGTGAAAACCGAGAGAGAATTTTGTGTGTGAGACCGTTATGAACAAAAACCTCTCTTGTTTTTTAAAAATTATTCTCCAATCGATCAAAATATGCGCCGAAAAATGATGACTAAAATAGGAAATCATTAAATGAAACTTGAAAAATAGGCTATAAAGATTCATTCAAATCTTCCAAACTATGACACATGTTACAAAAATAGGGAGGATTTTGTGAATGAGTCTGTTTTGGAAAAAAACCTCTTTTGGTTTTCTAAAATTAATTTCCATCACCTCGTAATCTAGGTCCAATGACAGTGACTAAAAAAGAGGATAGACAACGTTCCTGCTTATGAACCCCAGTGATTGCACTGCCAAAATATCTCAAGTATGAAAAATTTGCATAATCTTCAACATAAAGGTTAGAAATTTGCATAATATTCACTCATGTTTTGAAGATCAATAAGAAGGGAAATTTTTAATAATCCAATGTCTAAATCATAAATAAAAAGTAAATAATAAACTAAAATAATAAACCAACATTCATGTAATAAAACTCAAATCAACAAAAATAAAAACAATAAGAAATAGGAAACCAAGAAAAAGAGTAAAATGAACTAGGTACAATACCAGTTCCAACATCTGGCTCCGGTTGGGGGATGAAAGCCTCCCTGTGAGGTTTCAAGATCATGTAGACCAGTGCCTTATCCATTGGGATGGAGTCTTTTATTTCATTCCCAACCTGTTCCAAAACGTATAACCCTGCTCTTCTGACTGTCAAACAAGCTGAAATTGCTCACTCCAAACCATACTTGTTGAAAACAAACCTCACACCGCAAACTGAAAGAAATGCTTGAAACATCAAGCTTATTTATGTACAATTCCCACTCCTATCTTATAGACATCAAGTTGATCATGTGTAATCATACTTCCAATGAAGCCAAGAAACCATTTGACTGAGAATCATAATTCCATGCATGCCACTGTTTGAGAAGACCCACGAAAGATGTGATAGATGCAATAAAGAGTCTATATGCAGTTGATACTTACAACTGGAAATAAGAAGTATTCCCAAAGCTGGGGCATTAGAATCCTTTGAAAAATGCAACTCCATCCAATCAACAACAGGATCCTGAAATTCATGTTTTATTTCTAGCTGATGCAAAAAATATAATTGCTTCTCCATGGAATCTACTGCACTGTTTAAGCTGTGCTCCACTACTTGTTTATGGTCTCTTATAAATTCTGATTCAAACATGACAGAGATAGGCTCGTTATTTTCTAGAAGTTGTAGCTCAAAAATAATCAATGTGGACTGTTCCAATACCTTGGTGGCATCCTTCTCATCTTTTTCAGATTCATAACTGTCATGAACTGGATCATTGTTTTTCAGGCCAACAAAGAGTGATGTGAAAATATGCCTTTTTCTGTATGTTGGATGATCTTTATGATGGAAACATAACTAACTATCCTTTTGAAAAACTCCTCCATATAGTCGGCTACCGTGTCATAACAACCCTTAAGATATTCTAGCATCTGATTATTATGATTAAACTATCCATGTGTACAATTTTTGCCATACCACTGTTTCAGTTTTGAATAATCATACTTGTCTTTATTCTCAGAAAACTTCTCAATCTTGATATCAAAAGACAACTGAAATGGATTTTGAAAAGACAAGCTTTGATAATGTGAGTCTTGAGACTGTATTTTGACCTCTAAAGCTTCAATCTCTTTCTCAATATACTTGGCAAATTCTTCTAAAACGATGACTTTAGATTCTGAGTCACATGAGCTTGACTTTAAATAAGAAGACAAAAAAGAACAAAAATTCTCATCTACTTCCTCATCGGTGCACATATCATTCCATTCTATGAAATATTGAATGGAAAGAGAGTCTGCCATAAAATCTGTCTTCTCCATCCATATCTTCAAAAAGACAATCCAAAAATCTGTTATAGATCTAATTGACCTAACAGACAAATCTTCAACCCAACTTTTACACTTCCCTTGTAATGAATCATAGAATAGTCTAGTGAAAACATCTTCATGTTTAACTCTAAGTAGCTCCGTAAATTCACAGAAATTAGATATATGCTTCAAAGTTAAACTCAGATCTTCTCCATTGAATTTTGGACCATTTCTCAACAAATATTCATCTGTAAGAAGAAGATTCGAAAAACCAGAAAGTTTTGTAAAATCTAGACATGCATACCTTGAAACAATAGAAGCAACATCTAAAGTCCTCATTAGTCCAATGAAATCATCAGTGAATCTTTGAAATTTGGATTCGCAGAAGTTGGAGTCGCCAGGTGAATAATTTGCAGCCAATATTTTGTATCTATCTTCTGTTCACCATCAAAGGACATAATTTTTTTTTTTTACAAATTGGTGAAAATGTAGTCTATAAAAAATTTCTGATCTGGTTCATCTTCCAAAATCAGATCATTAAAAATTGTAATACCCAAGGAATATCTTCTTCACTTCCATCCCCCGGCAACGACGCCAAAGATGTTTGTGCTAGAAATTGTACCTAGACTACAAAGGTACAAGCTAGAACAATCCAGTATGAAAGACTAAACATTGAAAAGCATAATGTCCAAAGAAACTGAAAGTAAAAGGTTTTAAAATTTGTGATTTTTGGAGGTATCATTCATGGAAAGAATAATGAAATATGAATTACATATAAACAATAAATCATAAGAAATCTGAATACTAAGATGTAAGAATTATAAAACATAAGCATAAACCATAAAAATACAGCAAAAGTTCCAGCGATGTCCACAGGCTTAAAAGCATCAATAGGATAAAAACCTTTATCAAGCAATGAAATGGTAAGCAGGGTGATCAAACAGATCATAAACATCAACTAGAAAATAATAATAACATATGTCTTATGTATTATACTTCAATCCATACATGAGTCTTCAAAACTTACAAGTGAGTATATCATATGTACTTCATAGCAATTGATCCTACAGTCCTAACTGTCTTTCTAGAACAGAAACCAACCCAAAGACCAACCCCTAGCACCACTACTATTCTCCTTTTTATAATTACATAAGAGTTACAAAGACACTTATCAGATCTAGAACTCTAGGGTCGAATATGCCCAAAATAACAAAATTTGGCGAATTTATGAAAAATTGAGTCTCAAAGAACCCTCCATATATCTAGATCTGGGACACCTATGTGAAAAATGTGAGAGTTTTTGTGTTTGATTCCGTTATGAACAAAAAAATATCTTGTTTTTTAAAAATTATTCTCCAATCGATCAGAATATGCGCCGAAAAATGATGCCTAAAACAAGAAATCGTTAAATGAAACCTGAAAAATAGGATGTAAAGATTCATTCGAATCTTCCAAACTGTGACACCTGTTGCAAAACTGAGGGAGGTTTTTGTGAATGAGTATGTTGTGGACAAAAACCTCTTTTGGTTTTCTAAATTTCGTTTCCATCACCTTGTTATTTGTGCCCAATGACAATGACTAAAACAAAGGACAAACAACGTTCATGCTTATGAACCCTAGTGATTGCGCTGCCGGAATATCTCAAGTATGAAAAATTTGCATAATCTTCATTATAAAGGTTAGAAATTTGCATAATATTCACTCATGTTTGTTTGGTAGAATTTTTCCCTACAGATAAGTCAAAATTCTCTTAACTTTAAAGCAGATTCTTAACTGACTCTAAGGCAAGAAACAAGACAAAACAAATGCTACCTTGAAATTCCTGAACTAACTTTCACAACAAGATTATATGCATTCAGAAACAATGAGAGATATGACACACCTTTCAATTTGACATTTGTCCCGCTTCTAACTCTTGATCCAAAGCTCCAATGTAGAACCTATTGAGATCAAACAAAGAACAAACATACAAGCTTCCAAATACCTTGAAGTAAAGATTAGATTCAAATCTAGATTAGATACATTCCATGCTAAAGACTTGTACAATACACATGAAATGGGAAAAACAAGACAAGTTATCTTATTACAAACTTGAAGAATGCTTACAAAGGTTGCTTGATGTCCAATCCAATCTTCTAGCTCCAAGTGCTTCCTCCTCTAGCTATCTCCACAATGGTGCGAGATCATAAGTTTGGTACTTCAAGAGTCCTGCCCTTTCCCATGGAATACCTCTCCTTTATAGTGTATGGTAGGGTTAACCAACAAGAGAGATGGGTGGATCTAGGGAGAGATAAGTGGATCAAGGTTTCTAATCACAGAAAAATGAGTTGAGATTGAATTAGGGATCCCAATCCTCCAATATCTCTCGAAAATCCAAAATCCCAAAAGCCATGGAAAAAAGACTATAAAAAGAGTACCGCGCCCTGTGGTCTGAGCATAACGCGGTAGTACCACATGTCTGGGAAAAAGCATAGCGCGGTAGTGTGGACTACCGCGCACCTATAACTGAGCAAGGCACGGTAGTGTGGGTAAATAAAGTCTCAACTGGGTGAAAACTTGTCAGGGTAAGTTTAATTTCAAGGTTCACTCATCAAATTTCTCTTCTGAGTGGTTTAAAGCAGTAGGGGGAGTGTCGTCAGCTCTTTTTGTGATGGAGATGCGACACTGTGGAATATAGAGGTATAACAGATGCCCCCTAAAGTGTGAGGTCAGAAGGGACTGATGGCCGAAAGACTTTACGAATATAATGTGCAGAGATAGCATCGAGGAGAGCGACAAGGAGCTGAAACAGAAACAAAGTGTTAGATATACCACCGAGGTGGGCATCCCCATGCTCGAAAACAAATGACTCAAAGCATGGTTGCTGACCAATACTATGCAGATCCATGAGTACTAAGATGATATAGACCGTGGACAGATCATGGCTACTATGAACAAGCGTAGATCCATGAGACAATAATGACACAGCCACGACCAATACAATAAGTGGATCTGTGTGACAATACAAAGGACATCTCCATCGCAACCTGGATGTAATCAAGATACTGAGGTACGCCCAGGGTCTTCTACCCGATCGCAATAATGATACGAATCTAGCCATGTGATTACAAAGTGTTGGAGTCGAACATGGTAGAAACCATTTGATTACCGGTCAATGATGTGAACCGTTAACAAATGCGAGGGAAATCACCAATGATGAAGATGATCCCCAAGGTATCTGAAGTACATCTCAACGAAATGCGAATAGATGAGTTGATGTCGAGCATTCGAGAGATTGTTCGATCAGAGGTCAATGATGTGAACCTACTGTCGAACACGAGGAAACCTACCATTGAGGCATGTAGATACCAAGGTACTAATGGTTGATCTCTAAGTCCAATTCCTGGATAGTGATTTGGTGTCGACGGGAATAGACTCGTCGAAGGTGGGCCATAATGATTCCCACATCATCGACACGAAATCGGCACGAACGATAAGATGATGAAACAATGGAGTATGTATTGACATAGCAGAGGCCTGACACAATGAACGAATCTGAACAATGCAACCCTTTGAACATATAACGGCATGAAACAGGACTTGGCAGCGGGGATTATTGATAACAGAGGATAGACATCGGATGAGTAGGCTCGTGGCCAGGGAGATGACTTAGAATGATGACCATAACTCAGTGAAACATGGATACCCAATATAGACAAGAGATAGACACATGCCATGTCAAAAGGTAACGACTGACAAGCTGCCAAAAATAAACTTGACTTGTTCCCCATATTCCCTCGACATGATAGACGAGTACCTCTTTGTTGTTTTTCGAGCTTGAAGAGGATAACAAATGCTCGGTGTAGCTCATCTCATAAATGAGTCCAATCTCACATGTTTTACGAACCTGAGAAAGGAGGGGTTCGTCCCAAAGTGGGTCCTTCGATGTTAAATTTTAACGAGCCCAAGGAAGGAAAGCTCGGTAGTTTTTCGCATTTAGAGAGCCTAAAAAACTTAAAGGAAGCTCTGCAATGTACTTTTTCGTAAATTTAGTCCCTCGATCCCGAAAAAGTGTAAAACAATTCCCGAGAGAACTCTCCCAGCCGAGGTTGACTGAGGTATACCTTTCTCGTAAATAGTCTAGACAGGCCGAAAAAGGGGTAACCTATCACCGAATAGACGACCTTTCAAATACTTTTACAAGTGTGAAAGAGTCAAGATCACTTGGCAATCTTTTCAATTTTAGGGAGTCTGAAAAGAGCTTAACTATGGACTCCTATGGTATTTTTCGTAATTTTTAATTATTCTGGTCCGAAAAAAGAATAAAATACAACCAGGATAATACTTTCCTCATCGTTTTAACGAGCACGAGTAAAGCTGACCGAACTCGACACCATTTACTTGAGTTTGACAAGCACGACATGGGTGTGAAAAGCGCTTGGAATCTTTTTCAAGTTTTAAATCCAGAGCATGAAAAAGATAAAGTAGGCTCAAAATGAAGGTCAAACAATGAAAAAACGCCAGTGTGAATATATTGCTTTTTACATAGGATCCTGTCAATAAGTGCTCATAAAACTGGATATTAGCAATGTGAAATGGATTTTATTTTAACCATATAAAATAATAATTAAAAAATAGATGAAAAAACTATAAAAGGGTGGTTAAAAATAGAAATTTACCATTTCATTTGTGTTTTTACCCAAAGAGGAGATTTTATCCATTTGAGGAACAAGAACTTCAAGGATCCATATCGGGAGTTTCAGGACACCGTTTCAACAACTGTCTGCACCAGGTAAGAGCTCTTAAGCTTCTCTTTCATTTGATGTAGGAATCATTTGCTTTCAGTAGGAAAAATTGATTTTTTGGGGGAGCCCTACTGGGAAAAAATTGCCCTTCACAGTACCACGTGGGGCCCATATCGGGAAACGCGGTACTGTTCGACAGTACCGCGCTGTGTATTTAAACCGAAACATGGTACTGTGCAGTACCGCACGATAAGGTCTTCCCCAGGCGCGATGAAGGCAAATTTTAGGATGAAAAAATCAAATTTTCTCAAATGTTTTGCCGAAACTAAGTTGTTAAATGATTACTAAATGTTTTCCTTGACCTTTTGCAGGAGTTTGCAATTTGTTTGGATCAAAATGGTCAGTTGGAAAGAAAGAGAGCATGAAGTAGATGATTTGGCGGCCGAAAATGACCTACCTACCGTGACTGCATTACGGGAGTGTGGTTTGTTGAAGTTCTTTAAGACCAAAGGCATTCGTTAGCAAGCCAAACTTCTTACCCATCTTATCCAATTGTGGGATCCTGACATTCAAGCTTTCTGAGTGGGAGAGCATGTTCTCAAAATTCAACTCGAGGACATTTATTTCCTCACGGTCCTCTCGAAAAGAAAAGAGGGGCGTGGGTGAAATTTACTGGATACACAGCCTCAGAGACGAGCACAGATGCTCTCATTGCTCGATATTGCCGTCAGTGTTCGAGTAAGAAAAGCGACAAAGTGGTCATAAAAGATGTTATAGAACTCCCTGTAAAAACCATACTGTTCACCATCACACGTGCAGCAGGGAGTGTGGGTCCGCATCAGGCATCCCGTACACAAATGAATCTCGCAGCGGAGTGTATGGAGGGAACAGTATTTAACTGGTGTGAAGCGGTGTTGGCCAATCTCAAAGAACAAGTGCACAAGTGTAGGGTTGGAGAGAACTCCCAATTTGGCTATGGGAGTATCCTAGTCACCTTCTTTCTGGCGAGGGCGCCATTGCTGCGTCCACAGATATCTATGCCCCGTCGTCCACCTGCCGAGCCATGGATGGCTCGATGGAGTGATTATGCAGGGCGTCTTGGGGGACCTCAGCGCTTGGTGTTTGGTGAGGATTTCTTCTCCTGGCTCGAGGAGCAGATAGTCATGATCGATGACTACCCCTATGCAGGGGTGGACTTCCGCGAGGACATCGACTTGGCACTGCCAGAGGATGAAGATTGGGACAACTCAGGTATGACCTTCATGGATATATATTTTTTCCTTTTTGAATATATAATTTTTATTGCTTTTTTTGAATGTGTAAAAGACTTCTAATGTATGTTGGCATGCATGTTGCAGATCGTGGACCACAGAGACCAGCTGGGTATTCGCCTTTACGTCATGGTGGTGTTGATCACCAAGCTGTTCCTGAAGAGGAGGAGGATGAAGACGAAGCAGGAGGCATTCGGGACATAGAGAGGAACTTACAGGGGTTGACTCATGGTATCCCTTCTATGAGGATGGATGATGTCCCTTTACATCTCCAGCGGCATACTGTAGGTGTGCCTAGTCGTATTGGTCGACTTCTTCGTAGGGTGGCTCGAGCTGTAGTATGTTACCACCAGCAGCGGGAGGAGTCTGACGAGGGACATGATAGATCTCCCAGATCTCCATAGATGGTATTTTTGTCTTTTGCGGCATGTATACGATATGTAGGCTTTGAGAGCCAAATTTTTGTATGGGATTTGGTCCCAAATTTTTCTTTGACACAAACTTTATGTATTTTGGAAAAAACACTCTTATATACAGTGATATGGACCTATTTTCACGATCTAATTTATTTACAATGACTTATGCATTTTATCTTTTATGATGTGTTTATGTATGGGCAAGATGCCAATCCAAAATGTAATTAGCCAATGAATTAGCTATACAATTGAATTCTCTCGGTATGTGTTGATATGTAATGAAATTAAATCATCGTTCCAAGAGGCGTACTCTCCGAAATAAATGAAGTAGTATAGGATCGCGAACTGTGTAAACACGGTTTAGATGAGAAACCACGAGTTGGGAGTCTAAAAAGACTGATATGGAGTCAATTCCGAGTGAAGCAACCTCCGTCAAGAGACCAATGACTGCATGGTACTCCGCGATATTGTTGGTTGTAGGTCCTAAACAATTGGCTCCTGAGGAAATCAACTCGCCTGTGGGGGAATAGATTACCCATGCTATGGAAGCGAGATTCTGGGTATGTCAGCTTGCACCGTCGGCGAATCCGAAGTAGGCAGACATCTGCGCATGAAAACATGAGCCAAAGTAAGAGTGGATACATGAGGTCCACGCGCACAGCAAAAAATGAGTAAAAGCAAACTAAGTACATTATGTACAACAAGTAACCCACGTAGGGTAACCTTACGCGTAGAAGCGTTTGAGGTATAGCCTATTGCGGGGCCGTGCCAATGGCATACCATCACAGACAATTAGTTCATAGGTTCCTTTTTCCAAGACACGTTTTACAACAAAGGGGTTGTACCACATAGATTCAAGTTTTCCTTTTCCAAGCTTATCATGCATTTGATCATATGTAAGTACGAGATCACCTTCATTGAAGATCCGAGTGGAACAGATTTGTCATATTGAGCTTTGACGCATTTTTTGTGAGCTTCATTAGCTAAAGCAGCGTCGCGGCGGGTTTCATCTAGCTTAGCTAGGTATAGAAACCGTTCCTCTTCGGAAGTGGTGTGTGGAAGTAGCTCTATGGCTATCTTGAGTGATGGAATTTCACATTCAATCGGCAAAATGGATTCTAGGCCATACACCAGTTGGAATGGTGTAAACCCAGTAGCACTTTCCACTGAGGTTCGGTATACCCATAGTGCTGAGAATAGAGCTGAGTGCCAGTTGGATTTCTGGGTACCCACAATACGCTGAATCATTCGTTTCAGGACTTTGTTAATGGATTCAACTTGGCTATTAGCTTGTGGGTAATACGGGGTTGAGTTTTCATGGCGAAAACCTAGCTTGGCACTTAGTTCTTCGATCATATGGTTCCTGAAATGGGATCCATGATCGGTCACAATGGATTGTGGGACACTGAATCTAGCTATAATATGGTTGAATATGAATTGCGCTGCTGTTTTTTCGTCCTCAACATACGTAGGCATCGCTTCAGCCCATTTTGTGAAATAGTCGACAGCTACTATGACATAGCTATGCCCCCCGGCTGAAGTGGGATTAAAGTGCATGAAATCTACGCCCCATTTGGAAAAAGGGCCGACGGCAATAACAGGATGGAGTGGAGCAGGGTGCGAGCGTGCTTTACTATGAAAGAATTGACATGGTGGACACTTCTTGACTGTTTCAATGCAGTCTTTGAAAAATGAGGGCCAGAAGTATCCTGCTCGCAGTATTTTCTGGGTCGTAGCCATCCCAGAAAGATGACCACCACATGCTCCTGCGTGGAAGTCATTAAGAACGCGTTCCGCCTCATCTAAGGTCAAACAACGTCGAAGAACGGTGTCGACACCACGTCGATAAAGAGTATCATTGACTATGAGGTAGTATTTTGCATGATGTCGGATGCGTCGCCGTTCATCGCGAGTGAGGTTGGGACGGAAGCATTGGGTTTGGAGATATAAAAGAATATCCACATACCATGGATCAGACGTGCTAATGAGGAACACCGATTCATTAGGAAGAGAATCGATGGGCTCGGGTTGCTCAGTAGCATGGGTCAAGTTACAAATCAACTCCGCAAAGACCAGAGACTTCTTGGATTTGGCTTTGACAAACTCCAAGTCAAACTCTTGAAGGATGACAATCCAACGAGAGTATTTACCCCCAAGCACCTGACGTGTGAGGATATAATACATTGGATTGAAGTCGGCTATAACAGTGGTCCGACGGAGTAAGATGTAATGACGGAATCTCTAGACAGCAAATACTGTTGCCAGAGCCAGTTTTTCAACATGTGAATAACGAGTTTCGGAGTCGAGAAGACTCTTACTAAGATAGTATACCACATGTTCTATGCCATTTTGGTCTTCCTGGACTAGCACCATACCGATGGTGGAAGTCGAGGCTGCGAGATAAAGAATGTAGTGCCGTGTGTAATCGGGGGATTGAATCACAGGATCTTTGGTTAAGGCTGCCTTTAGATTGTCAAAGGAGCGTTGGGCTTCGTCATCCCAAATAAAGGGAACATTCTTCTTGAGAAGCCACATGTATCCTTTTGTTATCTTGGACAGATTATAGATGAAACGGTGTAGAAAGTTTGCGTTCCCTTGCAAACATTGAAGTTCTGGAATGTTGGTGGGTGAAGGCAGGGCTAAGATAGCTGCTACCTTTGCAGGATCTAAACGTATCCCGCTTTTGGAGACTATGAATCCCAACAGTTTTCCGGCTTCTACACAGAAGATGCACTTATGCGGGTTCAAACGTATATTGTAGCGACGACACCTTTCGAAAATGGCACTTAAGTGGTCTGGATGGTCTTCCCGGGTTCGAGAGTGAGTGGGAAGGTCATCAAGATATGGTTCTACAATATGTTTGATGTCGTGAAATGCGTATGACATCGCCCGTTGTAAAGTTTCCCCGGCATTTTTAAGGCCAAAAGGTAACTTTCGATATGCAAAAATCCCCCAAGGGCAGATAAATTCCGTTTTGTGCTGGTCGGCTAGGAGGATATCGATCTGATTATAGCCGGAAAATCCATCCATGAATGAGAAGATGACACTCTCGGCACAGTTATCGATAATCTGGTCGATGAATGGAGTTGGGTAGTTATCCTTTGGACAAGCTTTGTTCAAATCACGGTAATCAACACAGACTCTAATCATTCCCTGTTTCTTGGCTACGGGAACGATGTTGGATACCCATTCTGTCAATGGGACAGGATAGATAAAACCAGAACGCAAAAGCTTTTCAACTTCTGCTTTAATAGCGGCTGCCTTACGAGGGTGGACGGGTTGAAGTTTTTGCCGAACAGGTCGGGTGCCAGAGAAAGTTGGAATTTCGTGGACCACGATCGAGGGGTCTATTCCTGGCATTTCTTCATAACTCCATGCAAAAACATCGCAGAAAGTTTTGAAGTAGGCACTATAGAACTCCATTTCAAGGGGAGTACATGTTTTTCCGATATGTACGTTTTCCACGATACCAGGCTTCACTGAAATATCGATGGGAGTGGTTGCCATTAGATTAGCCAAGTTTCCTTCAGAAAATACCTCATCAAGGGAAGTGGGGAACTTGGTTTGAACCATCCCAAGTGAAGTACTGGGTTTTGTATCAGGCTCAAGTGGCTGGATGGTGGGGAATGAAGATCGATGATGAAAATCTCCCCATGGTGGCTCATCACCGCACATAACCTCCATAATTGATTCGTCAGTGGGAAAAATCAAATTGAGAGGATCGAAAAGTGGTGGGTATGGATGAGTCTCAGCCGAGAGCTGTGCCATGGAATGATGAGTAGAACAGTCGACCCAATCGGTGGCTGATTGGATCGCGTTATACGCTGCGAGGTTTCTGTTCAGAGGCATAGAATTGCCGTAGTCTTCAATCTGAGAGGGACTCAGAATCACCCATGAATCATTGGAAGGGGTGACATTCGATGAAATCATGTTAACTGGTTGAACATGGGTTCCCAGCTCTGGAAATACTCCAATAAGGGATGAATCCTTCATGAGACCAACACCAATGTCTTGGAACCGGTACCGAGGTTGATCCAATAACGGGATAGTGTTGGCGGAGTTTGGATGGGAGTCTGGGATACAGTAATCCAGTTGATCAATAGTGACAATTTTCCCTTCATGAGGAAATTGCACGATCCGGAAGACTATAGATGCTATGGCGGTCATGGCATAAAACCAGTTCCGGCCAAGGAGGAGATTGTAATCCAATGGTGCATCTACGACTTCAATGTGTACGGATACTGTTTTGCCCCCCAGTTCAACAACAATTGAGGGAATGAGTCCATAAGGTTGAAAACCGTGTCCATCAAATGCCCTGAGAGTAGTGGGAGAAGTTGTGACTTTGGGTGAGCCTAAGGCTCTCCAGCAGTTCAAAGACATGATCGACGTGGAAGCACCTTCGTCTAACACAATGCAGTGGATGATATTTCCACGGATTTTTGTGTGAACCTAGAAGGTTAACTGGTGAGAAAGTCGAGGTTTGGTGTGCTCCAAGTTAAACATGATGGAGTTTGAAGTATCTGGGTCCATTGCACCTAGTGCTGAAAGTAAGGTTCTACGATGCATGGGGCAGTGTTGAAGAACCTCGAGAGTCGACATGGCGCAAGGTGCTTGAGCCAAATCCTCAACAATGTTGTTGTTTTGGGAAGCTCGCGCATTGGGATTGAATGTCGCCTTTCATATGGTGCCCTTGGGTGGGCGTAGCACTATATCCGCAAGCGGTCTCTCGATATGGAGATGGCCGGTAGGGGGGGGAATAGGAATTGGATCTTGAAAGGGAGATTTGTCTTTGGCTATCTCTGATTGTTTGTTTGAACTTGGAGGATTGTCATACGTCTTTGAACGAGTGGTTATATGAATTTATTCATTACTCGTCATCAGGATTTCGCGGTTTGTGGACGTCTCTCCGCGGGTGGGATTGGTCGAGTTGCCCCCTTGTGGGGTTTCTTGGGAAACCATTTGCTATTGCTGTTGGGGGAAAGGGTCAGTTAACACTGCCGGGAGAGAGGATCCTTTAACGAACTTGTTGACCTCATCCTTGTAGGGACATTCACGCGTGTAATGATCATCTTGACAAATTAGGCAGGGAAACTTAGCCTTTCGATGTGGTTTCTGGTCATTCTGGGTGGGTTGTGGCTTGGGGTTCTCCTGCTGGTTTTTCTTGGGTTTACCACGATTTTTTTTCTTCTTTCCCCCAGATGGTTGTGACGTAGATGGAACTGCATTCACTTCGGAGGAAATACCAGGAGAAGTAGTTGTTTTTGAAGCAGCCTGGGGTAAAGCGGGGGAAGCAGAAGCTTGTTGTCCCGTCGAGTTGGTAGTAGGCTAGGTCTTGACTGAACCGACGATACCATCAATGGGAGGTTTAGTGGTCAGTTTGGTTGGATCAGTGTTAACACGGGATGCATGAGGAAGAAGTTCATGTAAAGTACCGGATTGAGTGTATACCAAATCCATGTACTGGGCTGCCGAGATGGCTTGTACTTCTGTAACCGGCCCGCGCATAGCGATATATCTGGCTATGGGAGGAAAAAAAGATTTCGTGAACCAATTAGCGAGTAGCTGATCCGGAATGGGTGCCTTAATTAGCCTATGGCATCGTTGCCACTCATGGATGTGATCCAAAATGTGTGTAGAAGTGGTTTGACGCAGTGAGGTTAACAGTTCTGTTCCAGTCTCATACCAGATGGGGAGCTGGAAATGAGTCAGAAACTACATAGCCAAGGTGTTGAAATCATAGAAAGAGTGCTGTGGCAGCTCGATGTACCATTTTGCTGCCGTGCCAGTAAGCGTACGTTGGAAGAGCCGAAGTCGAATGGAATCATCCATCAAGGAGTTGGATGAACACCAAAGATGGAAGGTCATCACATGGTTCTTGGGGTCTTCCCCGGGCTTAGCATCAAACTTAGGAATGTCTGATGGAAGTTTGGCTGGGATAGGTGGCCAGTGAGGTTCATGCCATATAGGATTGTTAATAAGCCTTGACAAATCAGGTAAGTCAAGTGTGGCCAAAAAGGGAAGTTGACGGTTAGTCTGCGGGTATGAGTAATAACCATGTGGTGCAGAGAAACCTGGAGGGCCCTGCATAGCATACTGCTGTGTGTTAAACCCATATGTGTTTCCCGGGGGATATTGCTGGAAGTTCTGTGGGTAGTAAGCCATCTGGTTAACCGATTGGTTGTAAGTAACTGGTTGGTGGGTGTTCTGCTGAGTGGGTATAGTACCCTGGGGTTGCTGAAACCCAGGGATGGTTGCTGCTCCTTGTTGGGGAAAATTTCCTTGGAATTGTTGTGTTCCAGGAATGTTACCACCGTATTGAGTAAGTGGGGTGTTTCCCATAGCAGGGTTGGGGGGTGGCTGCGACGGTGGTGTCCATGGAAGGCTCGTTCCTCCTTGGGGAGCGAGTGGAAATTGAAGTGATGGGTTCCATGGAGTTGTAGCAGCTGAAGGGTAAGGGAAGCCAAAATTCAAGTTGGGGGGAATCTGAGATTGCCCCCCAGCTTGGTTCCAGTTTCCAAAAAGTGAGTACCCCCCACTCTGTGGGATTTGAGGGTCCCAAGAAGGAAGCATACCTGACGGGGGAGGTTGAGAATAAGGTCCGGTTGGAACACCAGAATAAGGTTGCCCGCTTCCAGGTGTATTGTACATACCATACTGAGCAGATGCTGCTGGTTGGGAGAGTTGTTGGATGGAACCAATGGGTTGTCCGCTAGCAGATGGGTTGGATGGCCCTATAGGAGGAGGTTGTTGACTAGGAACGGGGTTCCCAACAAAAGGTTGTCCTCCAACTAGTTAGGTTGATGACCCTATAGGAGGCGGTTGTTGACTAACAATGGGGTTCCCAACAAAGGGTTGTCCCCCAGCTGGTTGGGTTGATGGCCCACTAGGGGGGGTTTGCATGTTGGAGTTAGGGACCACTGCATTCGGTTGTCCACCTCCTGAGATAGTGTAAATGGTGTCTGAAGGTGATCCTCCGGTCAAAACGAAATATCCAGCACTATGACTAGGTGTTCTTCCGCCGCTAGCCAAATATGATAGTGTGGATTGGCCAACGGCGCCAAAAGTACCGATTTGTGGAGGGGATCGTCCATATCTCACAGTCGAGGACGGAGAAAAAACTGGGTTATCCCTCATAGAATGTGCGCCAAAAATGGGTGATGGCAGCAAATGTGGGGAATTTAGCCCAGGGGTATCGGCGTCGTCCATAACGTGTTCAATGATAGGAGGACCATCGAAAACTGGGTCCAAGTTCATGTCCTGAAAAGGATTTTGGGGATCCGGCGGGAACCTAGGTATAGTAACGTCCGAAGGTCCGGAGCCGTCTGCAAAGGAGTGACGAAACTCTGTGCTAGACGGGATGTTGGGATCCCTATAGTCAGAAGGACTAGTAACGGGGGGATATCTAGACGCTGTCGAGAGCATTTGCTCCGTGTCGTGTCTAAACCGTGCCGATGCTAATGGGGAGTTCGCTATACTAACCATACTAGACTGGATGGAAGTCATGATTTCGTGTCCTGGAGGGAGGTTGGGTAGAGATATAGTACGAGGTACGTTTCTAGAAGAACTTGTTTCCTGCAGATGAACACTGGGTGACGTAGTGATAACAGGCGGAAGCTCCGCCTGGGAAGTGATGAAGCCACAATCAGGTTCAAAAGGTGTGTCAGGAAGTCGAGTATCTTCAACGATTTCAACGTACCTGCCTAGGACTGAAATCAAGCCAGGTATGTCCTGGTCGAACCCTTCGGTGGTTCCAACAGATCCGTCTGTGTCATCGTGAAAAGTGTCTGATGGATGGGAAGTGCTGACATCAGGTAGAAGGATGACCTCTGGTCTAGTACTTTGGGTTGTACTAGGTTCAGTCGCTGTAATGGTGTCCACTGTGGCAGATATATCTGGAATAACAGTGGGTGAAGTGACAATGGAAGTCTCATATATGCTAGTGGTTACAGAAGCTGCAATAGATTCTGAGACTGTGCTGTGAGTAGCAGTTACAGGAGGAATTGAATATGTTGTACGTATCGGCGGTGGAATGTTCCCTTGACCAGCACCGCGGCCAGGAGGAGCGGGAATGCGTGATGCAGGTGGACCGGAAATCCGTGGCGGTGGTGGTGGTGGAGGGCTTTGGCCCTGTATTCTTCGTGATCTTCGTGGTTGTTCTGACATGATGACAAAAAAATGAAAATCGAGGGCAGTTTCATAACAAAGAACTCAAAAACTCTAATGCAACCGAGTGTGCAGAAGAGGAGCTAGAAAAAATCAAGGCTCGCAGGCCAAAAAAGAAAGCTCTAAAATCTATACTGAGACCAGTGTCTCAATAAGCGAGTTGATACAAAAAATGGCCAGAATGCCAACAAGCAGTCCCTAAAAAGAAAAATGACCCTCTACAAAGATGAGATAACAAGCAAACTCCTAACTAAGAGTTGGAGACCTCAACAAGTTGCATCCTTCACAAGGTGATGAAATCCAAGTTGAACAATACAACATGAAAGACGAATATAAGAAGGATATCCCTCTACCGAAAGGGATCCTGGGTAAAAGAGCCCTAGTAGAATAGTTACTAAGCTACCTCGTTGATGACACGTTGGAAAAGGTTTTGGGCACTTCAGCCTTCCGAAGAAGACAATGATCGACGTTTCCTTAGGGCTAAGTGGAGTGCGGCATTCCACAAAGTCCATCCGGTTCTCAATCTCGCGGCCGTTTAACCCCTGAAAGTTAGAAACGGTCAAGAGGCCCCTCCACAAACTGGTTGTGATCGTGTCAATAAATACTAGAGGATTTTAGTTCCCTAAAGACAACGACTATGTCTCAGATGAAAATGACAAGGGGGAATTATTTTGATTCCTATCCCCGGTGTCATACCTAACTACCAAATTCTTTTGATTTCCTCAAGTGAGGTTAATGTTGGTTTAATTAGGGAGATTAATTTTAGTGGCTGTCTTACTCAATCAGGTAGTGGACGTGAAATTTGATGGTGTTATGATGACTCAAACCATGCAAATGAGAATGAATCAAAAATAAGCCTTTGTCTTCGATGAAATCTAGCTAAGGAAAAGAGAGAGTTCTTCGATCAAACATGCATGAAATTTTTCACAAGCAAAAATCAAAGCAAAAGATTTTTCTTTTCTTTTTGTAAACAGAGCCAAACTGAAATAAACACTATTTTTAATGCACTGATTCTGCAACTAAGATCCTTCAAATATAAGAATTTATGTGGCAAATTCAATGGTTCATTTCCTAATGCAAAATAATGCTACTAGATTTTTTCAATTCAAACAACAGGATTGCTCTCAAATGATAATTTTTTAATTACTGAAAATGATGAACACAATGTGACTGTAAAAGTTACAGAGTTCAGTAAAAGAGAACAGTGGTGTTGGGTTGTTTGTGGTGAAAAAATCAAGTCAAGGCAATCAAACTGGAAAAATGACCCAATATGTCAAAAATGCCACCAATTCAAACAAATCAAGCTCACAACAAGGAAATAATCACACCACACAGACTGTAAAATGACCAAGATGCTAACAGGAAACAGCAAAACACTACCTAAGGTAGAGAAAGACTCAGGAAACCAAGCAAGGATAAAAAATTTAAAAAATTGCAGACACTACCGCGTGTCAGGGTCAGGCTAGAGCGCGGTACTGTTACAATACCGCTCTGGTACTAATGCAGAGAACACGGTACTACCGCACTGTAAGCAGTTCAGAGGGCGTGGTACTGTGGCAAGGTAAGAAAAAGGCGCAACTTGAGAAAAGAAAATGGAGTTTTTAGGGTTGTTGCTAACCCAGGGGACTCAGTGATCATACAGGGAGAAAAAATACAGCGAGGAGGGATGAATAAAGGTCAAAAAAGACCAAGATTAAAACTGGTTTGAAGTGCAATAAAAAATCACAATCAAAATATGGATGACAGTGAACTGAATCAATCAAGCAGAAATCAAAACCAGCGGAGTCTCCATTCTTGTTTGGTAGAATTTTTCCCTACGGATAAGTCAAAATTCTCTTAACTTTAAAGCAGATTCTTAACTGACTCTAAGGCAAGAAACAAGACAAAACAAATGCTACCTTGAAATTCCTGAACTAACTTTCACAACAAGATTATATGCATTCAGAAACAATGAGAGATATGACACACCTTTCAATCTGACGTGTGTCCCGCTTCTAACTCTTGATCCAAAGCTCCAATGTAGAACCTGTTGAGATCAAACAAAGAACAAACATACAAGCTTCCAAATACCTTGAAGTAAAGATTATATTCAAATCTAGATTAGATACATTCCATGCTAAAGACTTGTACAATACACATGAAATGGGAAAAACAAGACAAGTTATCTTATTACAAACTTGAAGAATGCTTACAAAGGTTGCTTGATGTCCAAGCCAATCTTCTAGCTCCAAGTGCTTCCTCCTATAGCTATCTCCACAATGCTGCAAGATCATAAGTTTGGTACTTCAAGAGTCCTCCCCTTTCCCATGGAATACCTCTCCTTTATAGTGTATGGTAGGGTTAACCAACAAGAGAGATGGGTGGATCTAGGGAGAGATAAGTGGATCAAGGTTTCTAATCACAGAAAAATGAGTTGAGATCGAATCAGGGATCCCAATCCTCCAATATCTCTCGAAAATCCAAAATCCCAAAAACCATGGAAAAAAGACTATAAAAAGAGTACCGCACCCTATGGTCTGAGCATAACGCGGTAGTACCGCGTGTCTGGGAAAAAGCATAGCGCGGTAGTGTGGACTACCGGGCACCTATAACTAAGCAAGGCGCAGTAGTGTGGGTAAATAAAGTCTCAGCTGGGTGAAAACTTGTCAGGGTAAGTTTACTTTCAAGGTTCACTCATCAAATTTCTCTTCTGAGTGGTTTAAAGCAGTAGGGGGAGTGTCGTTAGCTCTTTTTGTGATGGAGATGCGACACTGTGGAATATAGAGGTATAGCAATGTTTTGAAGATCAATAAGAAGGGAAATTTTTAATAAGCCAATGCCTAAATCATAAATAAAAAGTAAATAATAAACTAAAATAATAAACCAACATTCATGTAATAAAACTCAAATCAACAAAAATAAAAACAATAAGAAATAGGAAACCAAGAAAAAGAGTAAAATGAACTAGGTACAATTCCAATTCCAACAAGATGCATACATGTATCCCACCTCAATTACTGTGAAATTTGTGTACTCTTCAAAAGTTATTCAAGAAGCACTTCTAGGCCAGGAAAAGGGGCACAAGACACATTATAGAGGATCATACAGACACCTAAAGAAGGCATTATGAGAGTAGAGATTGGTAAACTTATGGAGGATTTAAAAACTAATATACTTAGTTCTTTGAGATCTCAGCTGGATACCTTGCAGACTAAAAAGTAACAAAATAAGGTTGAATTGGCTCTATCAATATTCTGCCCCAAATGAAAAATGAAGCATTCGTTAAAGGACTGTTCATTGGATAGGATGGAGTTTTTCCAGATTTGCAAACAAGGACATGATACCAGAAATTTCCCTTCATTATCGGAACTGAAGCTAGCCTATGCAGATGAACGTGCAGAAGGTGAACAAGTTTTCTTTATATTGCAAAAAATCCCATGGAAACCACATCCTCCAGGTATGGTACTAGACCCTATGTAATCATATGATTCTTATTGGAATATTTCACATATGTCACAATCATATCAGACATGGTTTCCTCTTATGCCGCAACAACAATGGATTCCTCCATACACTCAAAACTTCCCATGGCAACAACGTTGGAGGAATCCTAATTTTGGGAACCAACAACAATTTCCCTAGCATCCCCCTTAGTAGCTTCAATTTCCTCTTGTAAAACTACCACCACAACCACAAATAACATTGCCTCCATGTAATCCACCTCCTAAGACACAACTTCCTACACAACCCACCCCTAATCCAAATAATAAGGTTACACAACCTGCATTTTATGTGGAACCAATGAATTATACAACCTACTCCATCAACTCCATGGAATGGCACAACATTCAATTACAAACATGGAGGGCCATCAATACAACAACCTCTCATGTAATTACAGAAGAAGGCACAAAACAAACACCATAAATCACTTCAGATCACTCTGATGATCAGTTTCCTATTCCTCATTCAAGCAGGTTGCAACCTTTAGAGAAAGAACAACCCCCTCCATATCTAGAAAGATTGAACGTATATGAACCCCTAGTTCAACCAGAGTTTGAATTTTTGGGGTAATTATGAAATGTGTGTGTGAATATTTCGCGTTCCAAGCATTTAGGGATGTACCTATCTATTCTAAGGCTGTTAGGGAATTATGTTAAAGGAAACCAAGAAGAAAAAGAAATACCCTTAGAATGTGCATGTAATTGGTGATTTGGAATATTTATGATAGGAAAAATCCTTAGTGCCAAGTATTGAGATCCACGTAGCCCCATATTGAAATTCCAAAAAATAATGTTCTTATCCTCAATACCATTATTGACCTAGGGGATGCTATTAACGTAATGAAAAAAATAATAATGGAAATGACGGGACTATCAAACCTTAGAGAAACCCCTATAATAATTTCGATGGTAGATCGATCCACAATCAAAACTGAAGGCATCATGGAGGATGTTTTGATTTCCATGGATTCTTAGGAATATCCCGTAGATTTCATGATTTTGCAAACTAAATCCAGTTTAAGTGGATATCCTTTGATTTTAGGGAGGCCTTGGTTGGCTACCGTTGATGCTTACATCAGATGCAGATCCGAGAATATGACTATCTCCCATGGAATTTCCATTAAGGACCTCACATTGTATCCCCTTGCTAAGCTGAGTATAGGGAAAACATTACCAATGTGGGAAGAAGGGGAAGAAATTGATAATGAGGAAAATGCCCAACAATTGTTTTCAATTGAACAATACATTTTAGGGAAAGGGTAGACTAAAAATGATGCAATTAATTTTTTTTGGCTAATTCCTTTTCTTCATCACAAGAAACTTCTGATACCATCAATCCGATTTTAAAACCCGTTGTTCAAGAGAGTTGTTCACTGGCTAGCTCATCAACATCAACTGAAATTATACCTAGATCTTCATGCAGTATAACAAGCTCCACTGCATGAAAATATAAATTGAGGTAGGGACCATGCTTAATATTAAATCTAAACTCTCATCCCAAAAAATAGAAAAATTAATCAAGGTATTATGAATACCCAATGATGCATTTTCCTGGGACTATACAAACATGAAGGGAATCCACTCAAACTTGTGTACTCATTATATATCCGTCAAGGATGATTCACGACCTATCTAATAGCTCCAACGTAGGATTTATCCTTCCCTACGTGAAATATTTAAAGAAGAGCTGCAAAATTTACTTGCAGTGAAATTTATATATCCTATATCCGATAGTTAGTGGGTGTCACGACTTGTCGTCGTTCCAAAGAAAAACAAGAAATGGTGGATATGTGTGGACTATAGAGAGTTAAATAAGGGAACTCATAAATATCACTTCCCTCTACATTTTATCGATCGGTTTCTTGATATACTTTGAGGGAATACATACTTCACTTTCCTTGATAGATTTGGTGGGTACAATCAAATTAAAATTGCTCTCGGGGACCAAGATAAGACCACTTTCACATGCCCATGGGGAACTTATGCTTATTGGGTGCTTCCTTTTGGGATGTGTAACGCACTTGAAACATTTCAGTGAGAAATATTTTGCATATTTTCAAACCTGATTCATGACTATATAGAATTTTACATGGACGATTTTACTACATATGTAGATGAGTTCGAAGAAGCATTGATGGATATGGAGAAAGTACTTAGAATATGCAAGGAGGTAAATTTGTCTCTCAGTAATGATTTTTTTTTTATCTTATTAACTGAGGGAACTGTGTTGGGACACCAGATTTCATCTGCAGGTATCAAAGTGGATCCAGGAAAATTTTAGGTAATAGTTAATTTTCCAATCCCATGAACTCAGAAGGAGGTACACAGTTTCTTAGGGTATGCTGGTTATTATTGGAATTTTGTTCAATTTTTTTCAAAGATGGCATCCCGTATTTTCTTTGTTGTCTAAAAACATAGAATTTATGTGGACTGAACCATGTCAATAGGACTTTGAAGCATTTAAAGAAAAATTGTCTACAACCCCAGTATTGAGAGGACCTAACTGGTCTTTACCTTTCCTTATATTAACGGATGTTGTTGTGAGCTAAATTAGTTCACAGGCCAACTATCCAATGAATAGGTCAAATAAGTAAAATTTATAATGGAGTAAATGTAAAATGAGTAAAATGTGAATGATTTACAATTATAAAAGGCTCGTATATATAAATTTCATTGGGTTGTCTTGGCACCTTTACAACAAGTCACGACTTTTCGGTTTTAGATAATTTATTTATTTGATCACTTTTATTATTTTAATTTATTTATTTTATTGCTTTCTTAATGTTATTTTATATTTATATATATTTTTGTTATATATATATTTTTATATAACATTTCCTTCCCCTTAAACATGCTTTGTCCTCAAAGCATAGTTTATTATAAGACTTTGTCCTCTTGCTCGTAACGAATTTCAATGATGTTGTGAACTTGGAATTGCGATACTCGATACAACTAGCTGGTATAATATTCAGATTCCTAGAGTAATGTGTTGCATTTTTTGGGAAGTGATCCACCCCAAATCTACCTTCATTGGAATTATTTGATGATCTTGAATTTGACGTTGGTCGTAACAACTTTTGCGATTTGGGTGACTATAAGGCATTCAATTTGTTTGTGGAACCCTTGCAGAAACTTCAATTGTTTGTGCTTCATGTGATTTATTGGTTGATAATAACTCTGAGGATTTTTCTAGCTACTCAACTTTTAAGTTTTTTATGTGGTCAATCAACCCTTGATTCAAAAATTTTAAGCGAGTATTTTCTTCCTCTTTTTTCTGATAGATTCTTATTGAATTCTTTTTGGAGATCTACTTCTTTTTTGTGGAATTTATCTTTTACTTCTTCTTGTGATTTTTCTCTCTCTTTTTTTTAATTTCATGATTTGTGTGATCAAGTCTTGACTATGATTCTTCAAATGGGTAATTTCTTTATCCTTACTGGCGACAACCTTTTCAACTTCATTTTGCTTCTTTTGGTTTGACTTTTGATTGTCCTATGAAATCACCTTTGATATATCCTTGAAGTCTTTAGCTGTTGGAGAAGGCTTCATTGTAACGTCCTACAATGTGATTTTCTTCTTCTTATAGGAAAATAACATAATCTTCTTTTTGGCATTTAAGATGAAAGTACCCAATGTTTTTATCCACGGTAACCCCAAAATTATCTCACCGTCGAAGCTCCATTAGGAATTAACAATGAATTGCGATATGACCATATAATATCCAACATTCAATTGTAAGCCACTTATTTCAAATTGTTTCCTACCCAAAAGTCTATCCCTTCACCTATATTTGACTGGGGAATCACTAAATGGTTACCAAATTCAACACTAATATAATTATTTCTTTCAGCAGGGGCAATATAAATGGTGATATCCTTCCTTGCAAGTGTCCCTTTAATTCTAAATAGAATTGAAACATTTAATTTTGAGGTGCTAGAAAAATTTTCCTTTTTTTCAACATTAAAATCCATACTCTTTATTTTTTTGAAATTTTTGTCAATATCTTTTTTTTTTGGTCCAATAATTATTATTACTCTTATTAAAATTAATAATAATATTATACCAATATGGAATACACTGAACTTTGTAAACCAAATAATAATAACATTTGATAAAGAATATATTCCAATAAACTCGACAATATATATATATATATATATATATATATATAATTGCACTTTGGAAAAACTACATTTGGTTTTATAAAACCATATCTTTTTTCTTTTTCTTTTTAACTTTTTTTTCTTTCTTTCCCCACTTCTTCTTATTTGGAATAATTAATTACTTCGAATTGATGGCTAAAATCCAAATTAGACAAGGTCTAAATAATGGCCAAGGGCCAGATTGCTCTGATACCAATGTTGTCAGCTAAATTAGTTTACATGCCAACTATCTAACATATAGGTCAAATAAGTAAAATCTAGAATGGAGTAAATGTAAAATGAGTAAAATGTGAATTATTTACAATTATAAAAAGGTCTGTATATATACATTTCATCGGGTTGTCTTGGCACCTTTACAAAATGAATGATTTTTTGGTTTTAGATAATTTATTTATTTGATCACTTTTATTATTTTATTGCTTTCTTAATGTTATATATATATATATATATATATATATATATATATATATATATATTTATATTTATATTTATATAACAGATGCATCGAATACCTCCATTGGAGCAATGTTGTGGTAGTGGGAGGATCAAAAGCGTTATTCTATATATTTTATTTGTAAAAATTTGGATATTGCAGATCTAAAATATACAGTAACGAAAAATGAATTTCTCAATGTCATTTACGCTGTAAATAAATTTCATCATTATATAATAGAATATTCTTTAACTTTGCACATTGATCACTCAACCATTCAGTATTTGATGAATAAACCTATCACCAAAGGCCGAGTGACTAGGTGGTTGCTATTATTGCAGGAGTTTGACATTACCATCTTAGATAGGCATGGTAAGGACAATCTTGTAGCAGGTTTCCTTTCCAAGCTTACTAAGGATGATGAGACACCTCCTGTTATGATACTTTCCCCGATGAGCATTTTTCTTCAATGTATACTAACATTACGTGGTTTTCAGATATTGCTAACTGTCTAGCTGCAGGGAAACTTCCAACACACCTTTCACCTAAGGAATGGCATAGAATTATCAAGCAAAGAAACATGCACTATTGGATAGAAAGTTATATTTTCTACATCGGGACAAATTTGATGATCTGATGCTATGTTAGGAAATATGAAATCTATAATATCCCGAGGGCTTGTCACAATGGGCCTTGCGGGGTAAATTTTGTAGAAAAGAGAACCACTCACAAATTGCTGCATCTGGGATACTATTGGCCTCCTATTTTTAAATATGCATGAGAATATGTGAAAAGTTGTGACATCTCCTAGAGAACAGGGAGACCCATCCAATTTGATGAGATGTCGCTCCAAAATCAACTTATGGTGGAACCCTTTGAAAAATGGGTTATGTATTTTACAAGGTCCATTAATCCCCCATATAAAAATAAAGTATGCACATTCTAGTTTGCATAGATTATGTTACGAAATGGGTGGAATCCAAGGCACTTCCAAAAGAACTACAAAACATGCAATTTCAGATTTCCTCTTTGTAGATATTTTTGTCAAAATTGGAGTCCCATGAGAAATAGTTGCTAATGGTGGAACATTGCTAGTGGTGGAACATAGTTTACTTCCAAAATTTTCAAGTCCCTTACAGAGAAATATCACATCAAGAATAGGGTGACCTCACCTTATCACCTACAAGATTATGGGAAGGTCGAAGGCACTAATAAGATTTTGAAATTCGTACTCACAAAGACAGTTCAGATCCAACTTAGAGATTGGGATGATAGACTTCCAGAGGCTCAATGGGATTACCAGATAGCATGGAGGAGTACCATAGGCATTACCCCTTATGATTTTGTATACAACAAATAGGTTACCTTACCAATTGAGATGGAAGTGAAGACATTAAGAAATGCACTTCGGTTGGGAATGGATTTGTCAGAGGCTCAACAAAATATCTTGAATCAAATCAATGAGTTAGACAAGCTCTGCCATGCTACTTTACACCATACTATTGTTGATCAAAAACAAAGAGCCAAATGGAATTAAGGATTCATTAAACCAAGAAGTTTTGGGTAGGGTATTGGGCATTAATTTATGATTCTAGGTTTAAGGACTTCAAAGGAAAGCTTCATAATCATTGGATGGGGCCATATGAGATAACGACAATATATGACAATGGGGTAGTGAAACTTTGTACCATTGATGAAGATTGGATTTCATTGATGGCCAATGGTCATCGTACGAGACCATACAAAATACCCTTGTCAAAAGACACATTCGTACAAAACTTTTATCTTTTTTGTGCACTAAGACTTGGAGATAATGGCATCAAATTCAAAGATAAAATAATTTCTTAAAAAACCAAAAAATAGTTTGACTATGAAAACCTCTTTTAGGGGCACAACTACCTACACAAAAAAATAAAAATAAAAGCTCATTGTGAAAAACTCAACAAAGGCACAATTGGACATATGATTTTTTTATCCTAATATAAATCTTAATTATTACAACATACATGTACCACATAACATTTTGGATCATGTTATAGAACCTCTACAGATCATCTTCATTGTTTCATACTATTCTTCCATCAACGTGTTTTCACTACAGAACCATTACAGATAATCTTTCACTGTTTCTGGATGTTCTTTCATGCATATTTATCCAGTACAAAACCTTTGAGATAATTTTATGCTACAATATTATTTGTAATTGGAATTTCTAGAAAAATACTATCATCACTCAAGACAAAGTCACTGGATACAAAATCATCCACAACATCAATTCCTTCATAGCTTAGGTCTAACTTCCATTACAGAACCTATGTAGATCCGTGACATCATCATTCTAGCACACCAATTCTACTAAATTTCTATATCATTTCAGGAATCAAGCATACCTCCCTTGTTGTTGATGACAAGCTCTACATGCAACTCTAGCTAACGATACAACATGCCATAGTATTCATATCCATTATAGGTAAAGTGAGGTATGCATAATCCACTTGTTAATCAGTAATTAGTGAATACAAAAATACTACGGATCCTACGAAACGATGTGATGTCACTACATGAGCTTGCTAGGAATATGATTAAAAACTGTGTCACATGAATCCCTTCAAATAAACAAACTCGCCATTTTAAGCCCATATACATTACTTGCCTCTTGGAAATCTATAGTTCTGTGATTTCACTGGTCTGTCCATTATTCCATCTGCGTAATGGGATTACCATCCTGAAGTGAACGAGAAGATATCAACTTAATCAGAAGAAATCTTTAAGTAAGAAAAATATTTGAAGGGGTGGTATGGATGACATATTTTGAAAAGCTACGCATAAGTAACAAAGAAGTAGCCATGGAGTTTGCATTGTCATATAACCAATCTATTGTGGAAGTTAGAGGTTTGAATATTCAAGTAGATGAAGTATCCATTCCTAGAATAATGGGTCTTCCCTAAACTAGAGATAGATGGTTTAAGCATATATTGTTGATGAAGATGCTAAGTGAATAATTTTTCAAAATGGGTGAGATAGTTAAAGGATTGGAGAAAGGCACACAAAGGAGCTTTCTTCCACTACCATGGTTTGAGGTAGCTTTGTGCATTCTAAAATTAGTGACACGTGAATATTCCATACTTTATTTTGAAATCTATAGATTTTATGTGTAAAATGATAAAGGAGAGTAGAAATCTAGAGATGAGCTTGGGTCATCATGGGTTGATCAGGATTTTTGTTGAGGACACACTACAAGAAATTAACCAAACCTGGGAAGTCTTTGTAATAGCCCCTTTCCCTCCAGGATTTTTGAGAATATTGGGAGCCACAAAAGAGGAAGAACCATTACAAACAATTATTCCAACAAGCACAAAAACCTCAGAACCCAAGAGAAGGATTTTTTGGATGGAAGCTCCCACTGAAGCATTTGGATGGCTAGGGACCAGATTTAGGGATACATTAGAACATACCCAAAAGAGGTAGAATTCGTCAAGGTGACTAGTTTGATGGATAGTTAGGTTAAATATATAAAGGATAAAGATGAAAGAAAGTCTCAATAATAGGTTGAAAACACATAAATGATTGGGAAATATGAGGAAAAGAGCATGGAAATCGACTCACGAGTAGAATATCCATGGATGCAGGTAGAGGTTGTAGGGTACGAGAAGAAGAAATAGTCAAAAGTATCTAGATGAAAGAAAATTAAATGTATGTTGATACGAAAATTTATCCCCTGATATTAACAAAATACAGAAATGCCTACTAGAGAATAAATAGGTCTTATTAGATATTGAAACTCTCCTATCAGGTGTAATCAAAGGAAATGGAAATCTTAAAAGAAATTTTTATAGATCCACGGGGCTAAAAGAATCTTATATTCCCTAGTAATATTTGTTGAAATAGAATATAGTTGGCCATATCAATTAGAAATTACTCCTGTGGGTTATGGCATCATAAATGAGGATCATACCGATCAAGGCAAAAAAGATAAAGAACTTGAGCAGGATGAACCTTACAAGGATTTATTAGAATAGGAAGAAGAAGTAAAAGTACAAGGGGGCCAATTGAGTGATTTAATTAGAATTCATGACTTGAAAAGAGATCTAGAAAAATGGAAGGAAAAAAAGAATTTGGAAGACGAATTCATAACTATAATGGAGAAACATGAAATAACAATTCATGAAGTTGAGGAAGATAAATCAAGAGAGCAGGAGACAGCCATGACTGTGTGAAGGATGAATATGGATATTGAGCGATTACAACATGGAAAATGATACCTAAATCATATAGCACATGTTATCAGAAATTATCACCCCCCTTCATATCTGTACTATGTTTATATGAAAGAACAACTAACATCGCTTTGAATAAGAATTGTGGTGGTAGGGAATGAAGATAAAATTGAGACACCATAACAATTCATACGATCATTTTCGAGGAGTAATGTGGAGGATCATGATTTATTATGTGAAATTTACTTGCATAACCTCATCATGATTGACTTTAATGACTGAGATCCTAACCCCCATGCAAAGGATGCATAATTACGAGAATTTGTATCTTTTATGAGAACCCAATTGAAATGGAACAACTCACTGTCATATTTGGAAGTCATAGAGCGGGAAGATATCTTGTGGGTCAGAGGTTTCTCCAACACTAGGAAAATTACTTTTAGAATGAGAAGAAGTTATGAAAGACTAGGCATTTACCACTTTGATTAAAGAAGCTCAGAATTCGGCCATGAACTCCTGCAAAGATTGGGTTACCTATCCAAAGACTAGAGGTAATCTTATGCCTAAGGAGGGTTAAATCCCTTGACCCATAATTGAAGAAGAAAGAGCCATTCACCTATGGAAGGTGTGTGTTATCATTTGAGCATCTTCAGGTATATTTGGATTGCCTCAAAATACATGGTGCTAATTGGATTAGGTTGAGGTTTCATTTCCCTCTGTTACGGAGCCCTGTTTAGGAGAAGGAGGATGACTTTTGGAACATCATCAACCAATAGATGGGATTTTACATAATAGAGGAGGAAGTTCATCCCTCCTACAAATGGAGTACTAGTTGTTTGAATTCTGCACCCACTAATTCTCTTAGTTTAGAAGAATGATATGATTTTTTCATGAGGAAATGTAATGTCCTTCGTTGGGGGGAGATGACATGCCTTGAATATGGAATTCCTAAATACTCTTTTTGAAACCATCCCCATCCTTATTTATACCTTCTAAAGCCTTTGCTTATCCCTTTTGTGCTTAGATTGCATATTTTTGGCATAAGGTATGAAGTGGTCGTATTTATTTGTATTTAATCATTTATTTGATGCATATGTGTATATATGCATGATCACAACTGATTGCAAGGATTGCTATGCTGCTGGTGTATAAAGGTGATTGTTCTTCAGTAGCTACAGAATTGTTATAGGTAGCTGCAGAAACTTTATGACAATTTTATGGAAGCTATAGAACCATCAAATAAGTTGTATAACCTTTATGAGATAATAGTTCCATATCTTCCATAGACATATTATGGGTAGTTGCAGAACCATTACAGGAAACTACATAATCGTTGAAGGAAGCCATGGAAACTCTCAGCTATAAAAAATCTACAGGAAGGTTCCATAGATTAGTATAAATGGTCCCGCACATAAGAAAAGGAACCAAGAAGTCCTTTCCTTCAACCATTCATATTCCTAAGCATTTCACCTATCCTATTTTGTCAGCTTCATGCTTTGGGGGGCATTTTGTTACACCAAAATCTCGTCATCATGAGTCATGTATCAACTCCATGCCTTAATCCATAAAGTTCCCTGGATAAATCATTAAGAGAAAGGTTGTTGTCCTTCCCTTTCCACCTTTTGTAGTCACCCCGATGCACCCTGCTTTCCAACAAGGAGCATCGAACCTAAGGTGACACACTCTGCACCTTAGCAGAGCGCGTCGGTGACTATGTCTGCTTTTATACAAGGGGCATTGATCCAATTATGGCACAGGTTGTCTTCATGCAAGGTGAATCGGAGTTGGTTAAAGTGGATAAAAGGAAGCATTGAGCGACTTCTCAAATCTTGGTGGCATGGAGGTCTATCCCTAGATGCTAGGAAACCTGACACTCGATCCCCTAACCTAGTGGGATGATCCCTTAGACCTCTCCCCTAAATCCTCAGCCTATCCTATCCATTTATCCTTATAAATATGGAACCTCTCTCCATTGTAAAGGGAGGAAGGATTATAGTACTCTTATGCTGATGAAATTTCTCTAGGTGATCCTCACTCATCCTTAGGGAGGTAAGCATTGTACTTTGGAGGCTAGGATTGTTGGATGGAAGTTACAACGTTAAGGCTTCTATTGTGACATTTATTCCCTATTTACTTTCTCTTATTTCCATTAATACAAGTTCTTTCCATAAGTTTTGTTGTATTGATAATGCTTAGGATTCCCCCCCTTAACTGTTAATCTAGATCAGTTAGTGTTTATATATGCTTTTGTTACTTGTATGTTTCCACTTACTTGACATAGTTTTGCAGCAAAATATTTGAAGGCCTCAAATCTTGGAGCAACAAGGAGAAAGGGACCGTGGATTGGAGGTAAGCCATATATCTACCTATTCTACATTTATTTTGATCTAGGAAAGCACTAGTGTTGTGTATCTATTTGTTCTAGATCCACTTGGACTAGGGATATCTTGTTTGAGACCTCTCACGTAGATTGTCTGTAAACAAATTTGGTGACCATACTGGGGAAATAATTAATCCATAGCTTTAATTGTGTTTTCTTTGGTTTCATTAATTCCATCTTAATCAATTTTTTATCCTCTTAAGTGCCTCCCACCTTTGGATCTGACCATCAGAGGATTTATGGGTTATCCAGACTCTGTTTGGGATCAATATTGAACCTATTTCCCTTTTTGTTTGTGGATAATTTTTAATTTTTTTTGCTCGATCTTCGCCCCATGCACCTGGGATGTAAATCACCTCTGTCACTGTGTTTTTGATGCATTTAACCTTTGAACAGACTACGTCGCTGACACTTTCTGGATTTTGGCAGCCTGTATATTTGACACACTTACCCAATGTACAGAGTGCATCGTTGGACCTTCCAACGCTCTAGTGCACCATAGCAGGACGTGTCACATTATATCCCTTGGTACCTAGCCTCATTTTTTCTCAATTTTTTAGTTTTTGGTCTGATTTTTAGAGCTCTGTGTACTGCACTTTACAGTCACAGAACCCCTAGACCCAGCTTTCCTGTATTCTTGGTTTGATTGCATTGATTAGGGTCCTTAGTTAGTCGAGCAAGTAGTTTGGTTGTGGCGGGAAATTTCAATCCCCCATAGATCCACCCAGTCTTGTGACCCCTAATCTCCTTACTAGATCTATATGACTTGTCGGATCTGACTCTCGAACCTTCCTACTCTTAGTTGTTATGACTTTATTTGGTTTTGAATGAGTTTGAGTGTTTTTCATGGTTTTTCGGGTGATTGTTTTTCTTTGAGAATTCCTCTCTGATTGGAGTGTCGTAGCAGGTTCTCTTGTTTCTCTGCGCATAGATATGGAAAGTATCATGGTTATCATATTTTTCTTGATATATTTATTTGAAAATTGAAGTGATTCATTATCCTCATTTTGAGTTGGTTTCTTGAAATCGTTGTAGAAGTTTTTCGTACTTTGAAGTTTGTCATTTGTAGATCTTTGGAAAATTTGAAAAGATAAAAATTAGCTTGTGTTTTCTTAGTTTTTGAAAATATATCCATCATTTCTTTGAAAATTTCGAGTGAATCAAAACTTTTACAAAGCATTCCGAAAAATTGAAAAAATCTTCCATTTTGATTTCCTTCTTTCTTTTTGGATCATTAGTGCATAAAAGTTAGAGTGATTGCATTCTAGAGAGAAATTATCCTTTTCAGTATTACATAGATCTGTTTGAGTTTGAAAAGAAAAATAAAAAGAAAAAATACTTAGATTTGGTGTGTTAATTATTACTTTTGTTGGATTAGCTAAAGAGTGCTTCATTGAAAATTTCTTCTTACCTTTGATAGTTTTCATCAAAAGAAAAAAGAAAATATGTGCATCTTCATGTAGTTAAGACTTGCATTCTTTTTAAATTCCTGTCTACACCCCATGCATTCACCTAACCACTCATATAAAATTTACTAGTAGAATTAGGTTAAAACTATGTAGGAACTTGTGTGATGAGTTAGTGACGTGTTCTGACGTTGTTAAGCGTGGAAGTTGTCGTTGTTTTCCTGCACTGCATACCAAGGGCTTGTAGTTCTTCCACGTACCAACTGGTATATCGAACGACCTTTCACATACCCTTGTGAATATACAAAGGTACTTCACGTACTCGGTAATATATTGGAAGGCTCCTATCGTACAGTTGTGCATTCGACAACACCACTACGGATTTGAGCTCCCATGTACCTTGCGTATATCGGGAGACCCTTCTAGGATTCCTGTAACCAATTGAGTTAACTATTTGGTCATCTTGGCAGAGAAATACACCAAGAAAAGCACTTGGGGATCTACTATGCACGTGATACTATGTAGTTGGGTTATATGGTCAGGGGTACTATCCTAATCCTCCCTGGTTAGTGCTCTGAAAAATTGGGCTGAGTATAACTCTTGGAACTTTTGGTATATCCCGAGTTGCAAAGCCTTGACAATCCTGTGAGGTTCCATACCATTGAATCCACACCTATCACATAGGTCTGCTTACGGCTTTAGCTTGTGTAGATTTTGGATTGCATTTTTATTTTTGTATAGAAAAAACTTAGGAGAAGTTTTGCTTCAGTCACTTTGGCTGAGCGACCTTTGAGAAGATCTCGCAAGATCTTGAACTTGCCACCCGAATATTCCCTTTATCTAGAGGAGAACGCGAGTGCAAACATGAATCAACCTACTACGTCAGTGTCACATGAAGAAGAAACTCCACCATGGAGTCGGGAATGAACTATTCACGTCTCGTATGTTCACCAGTCACCGATCCCCCAAGATATTTGACCATGGAACCACCTGCTTCACATGACACATCCTTCCATCATTCGTTGGAAGGAAATACTGGGGCTACGGAATGGGTTTTCAACCAACCCCAGGATAAACCTGTATCAACAAGATTTGGTCCAACTACATCCTTATGGGACACCTCTCTAAGTCAATATGTCGTCGATTTTGGGTCATTTCCCATGGCAGAAACTACACCCCCTCAATGGGTTCACAACGATGGGTTTCTCGCACCACTCTATGAGCACATTGTCCATTTGCATACGCCTAGAGAAAAACTTAGGCTTCAGAGTCTCTGTCGTAGAGAAAGTTCGGAAGTACCCATTTTTTGATATTCCCCTGTACGTTCTTCATCATTTTCTTCAACGTAAACATCCTTACCCAACATGACCACTTATGAACCACGTCAACCCTCATTTCCTATGAGTACACCTCACAATCAGGAGACTGGTTCTACACCCCATTTGACTCCAAACGTTGAAGGGAAACCTTCAAACACTCCTAATTCTACTGCTGGAACGCTACCCACACCCCCCACCTCGAAATTCAAGGGGAGGATACAACTTACCTATTAATTACATTACGAGAGGCGATCCTCCTTTAGTAAGTAGTTACCAATTAACTACGAGTCAACCCTTGATTAGTGGTCAATAATCAGTTATTGGGCATACCCCTATCTATGGACAATTATTGTCTGGGGGGAAACCCCTAGTTAGTGGCCACAATTTGAGTGGAGGATATTCAAACTATCATATGGTTGGCAGCTCTTTACCAATCGTTGGACAAACCATTGGAACACAGAATGGCGGGGGACCATACATTTCAACCCAACCACCATGGAGTTACATGTATCCAGGTAATCTTAACCCTGTGCCAGGACAAAACTATCTAGGGAACGTTTTACCCAGATTACCTTATCCCAAAAACACAAACATTGCATGGGGGAATCATAATGTTCTGCTGATTGGACCTCTGGCTGACGGACATCCCCCACCACCCCCACCACATGTCCCACCACCTCCACCACAATCTAGTCCACAACCACCTCTCGCTAGAGGCAAAGGACCCCCCACCTTTTTCCGGAGGGGGGGGACCTCCCCCTTTTGGTGGAGGACCACCTCATTATGGCGGAGGAGGACCCCCACCTCCCGGCGGAGGATCACCCCATTTTGGAGGAGGAGGACCCCCACCTTTTGGTGGAGGACCACCTCATTATGGAGGAGGAGGACCCCCTCCTTTTGGCAGAGGGCCACCTCATTCTGGTGGCGGAGGACCACCATCAATTCCACCACCCAACTTAAGAGGCCCACATCCACATGGCCAATTCCCTACGGGAGGATCTTATGATCAATCCATTCATGGTCCTATTGGTACACATATGCCTTATCAGTACTACCAATATCCATAGCCAAAGCAACAGTTACCATTTCTGGCTACATTGGATCTTCCAGACCTATCGTGTTTGACTAATGATCCCATTTATCATGGTCACAATTGGCCAACAATTCCAGTGAAGTTGCCATTTGATATCCCGAAGTTTGACGACAAACCCAGTGAGGACCCTATGAATGATGTGATGACATATTATTTGTGGTGTTCATCCAATTCCTTAATGGATGATTCCATCCGTTAGAGGCTATTTCAGAGGCCCCTTAGTGGCACTGCTGCAAAGTGGTACATTGAGTTACCACCCCACTCATTTCCCGGCTTTTGTTATTTGGCTATGTCATTTTTGACCCATTTCCAATTACCAATTCGTAATGAGACTGGTATGTATCTTTTGAATTCCCTCGGCTAAACTACAACCACTCATATATATGATCATATTCATGAGTGGCGAAGGAGGCGACATTTGATTAATTTCAAACAAACTTCTAGGAGATTGGTTTACCAAGTTATTACTGCCTGTCATAGCTAAATATGTAGCTATGGGAGGGACCTTCACATAGGAACAAGCCATAGCTCATGCCAAGTACTTAGACCTCATCTATGCTCAATCTGACACGTTATACGATATCATCCTTGACGCCCCCTGCCCCACCTACGATTTGACAAAACCACCCCCAGGACCTCATGTCGATGGAATCATTGGTTCCGTCCACACCCAACCTACTACACAAACAGGTGGATCACAAAACCACCATGGTTCCACTCCACCCTCATCACAGGCTGGGAACAACACCAACAGGTCACCCAATATTGCTTCCATTGAAGAGGTGAATTCCGTTCAATACGCTTCACCTCAGAAATCCAGTGGTAAAAAGAAGAACAAAAGCAAATCCAAGAAGTCTTCTAACCAACAGGAACCCAAAATTCCTCCCGACGATGCCAAACAAAAGTGGAAGGTCAAATATTCTTGTTTACTGTGCGGTGGTGATCATTTCACCAAAGAGTTCCCACATCAGGACGAAGTGAAGAAGTTTATCAAGGGAAACCCACAACCCACAGTTCTCAACTATCCCTTCCCCACCCAAAACCAAAAAATGATTGCACAACCCCCTCCTTCTCAAGGAGAACCATCCTCCATTGCTCATGTTCTCATGATGCGTACTGAAACTGTCAACTTAAATACTTGATCATGATCATATGACTTAGTCTCCAATAAGAAATCCAATAGAAGTAATACTAAAAAATATTACGCATCTACATCGGACATTCTTGTGCCTCAAGGACCTCTCGTCATTGAGAAAAATTCATTATATTTAGTGTTGGATCCACCCAAGAGCACGATTAGAAAATCTGTTTTCAATCCCAATGCTCGGGCCGCTAAGAACTACAACATTGTAGAGGACTTGGCACAAGCTCCTTGTGCCATGTCAACACTAGAAGTCTTGCAGAGATGTCCAAATCAGCGTAAGACTCTCCTCACTGATATCGACAGCGTAGACCCTGATTCCTCAAATTCAATCATGTTTAAACTTGAGTATTTCAAGCCGAGGCTTTCCCACTTGCTAGCGTTTCAAATTGTTACCAATGTCACTAGGAAAAGGTTCCATCATACTATTTTAGATAAAGGAGCCACCACCTTGGTCATGTCGTTATCTTGTTGGCAAGCCATCGAATCTCCTGAGTTGAACCGTTCTCCTACCACTCTGAAAGCATTTGACGGTTGTGGATTCCAACCCCACAGGATGTTACAAGCCTTGGCAATAGAGATGGGGGGAAAGAATATTACCATTAACAAGGAAGTATTCGCCGCCCCATTGGATTATAACCTATTAATTGGTCGTAACTGGTTTTACGCCATGACTGCAGTTGCATCATCTGTATTTCACATCGTTCAATTCCCTCATCAAGGACAACTTGTCACAATCGACCAACTAGAATTCTGTACACCAAACACCACTACTCATCCTGCGGATAATTTCCCTTTGCTAGGACATTCTTTTCAAATATATGAGAGTGTGGGGGTCATAATCCTAAAATATTCATCCCTTATGGGAGTCTTTCCAACCCCAGATGCCCCTTCCCATGTTGCCATAGTGAACAAATTCTCTTTTATGATCCCTCGTTGTCCAACCCCATTAACCAATGGCTCGTGCCTGATCTCGATATATTGGACTTGATTGGAGATACTATTCCTCTATATCCAGCAGAAGGTACTTGTGAGGCTATCCAATCAGCCTCTGATGACCACTATTTAGTGGCATCTACAACTCGTTCTCTACAATGGACTTCATCGCTACCAAATCCTATGCTCCATAATTTTCATTTCGACGAGTCCCTCATGGAGATTATGAGCGTAGATGAACCTCCATGGGAAGATAACAATATTGTAAGTATTTTTCCACCATATGTCTTTCCTTGCCCCCAATCTCCGATCCTCACTTGTGACACAATCACCGAGGGAAACCTGGCGAACATCACGCCCACTATTCCGATCGACATCTCGGTAACACACGAAGTCGTGGAACATATCTGCATAGGCCAAAACTGTTCTCCTGAAGAGATCACTATGTATACGACCTTGTTTAAGCAATTCAATGACATCTTTGCATGGAGCTATGAGGAAATTCCAGGGATTGATCCTCCCATTGTTGTGCATGAGATCCAAATATATCCTGACGCCAAACTTGTTTGACAAAAATTACATCCAGTGCACCCTAGGAAATCTGCGACCATTAAGGTTGATAATGAAAAGTTGTTGAAGGCCAGGTTCATTTATCTTGTTCCCTTAATATATTAGGTCTCTAATATCATCCTTGTTACCAAAAGAAAGGAACCATTAGGGTTTTTGTGGACTACAGGGATATGAATAAGGCTTGTCCCAAGGACAATTACCCTGCCCCATTCATTGTAAAATGTGTTGGAATCGTCCTCTTTTCATTTATGGATGGATTTTCTAGTTATATTCAGATTGAGATCCACCCTACCGATCAACACAAAATTGCTTTTATCTTACCATGGGGTATGATCGCGTATCACAAAATCCCCTTTGGTCTTAAAAATGTTGGTGCTACTTTTCGATGACCCATGTCATATGCTTTTCATGATGTGAAGAATTTTGTAGAACCGTATATCGACGATCTCCCTACTCATTTGAATCATTGTGTGTTCCACATTAATCATCTGACAACTGTATTCCTCAGATGTGGACGGTATAACATTCGTCTTAACCCTCACGATTTCATATTCCATGTCGAGTCTGGATGCCTCTTAGGCTTCATTGTTTCAAAATATGGGATCCGCATTTCTCCCCTCAAGGTGGAAGCCATCGTAACTCTACCACCTCCCATGGATATTACAGAACTTCAAAGTTTGCAAGGGAAAGAAAACTACTTACGACGTTTCGTGTGTAATTTCACTGAGAAAAAAAAAGGATATATGCGATTGTTAAAGAAGGATGTCCCATTCATTTAGGATGATTATGCCCAACAATCCTTTGACAATATCAAACATGCTATCACTCACGCACCCGTGTTACAACTGCCCGATTACACTAAGGATTACATCCTTTATCTTGCCACTTCCACTACCATGATCACTATGGTTTTGGTTCAGGAACATAGTAACGTCCAGGAACATGTGATATACTACCTGAGTAAGGGTCTTATTGACACTGAAACTGATTATTCACATGTCGAGAAACTAGCTCTTACGGTCATCGCTGTGCAGAAGTTCCATCATTACATCCTCCTCCACACTACTACTATCATAGCAGACTCTAAACCCATGTACCGTTCTCTTACACGCCAGGTGCTAGGGGAAAAATACTCTCCCTGGATCGTACTACTTCATGAATTCTATATCCAGTTCACGAAGGCCAAATCAAAGAAATATTTGGTTTTTGAGGAGGTTATCTGAGATCTTCCCTGTATTTATCAGGGAACTGAGCCCATCGAATCCCTCCTTGACGAGTTGTTGTTTCTCATGAATACGTCTGACTCATGGTATGGAGACATTGCGGTATATCGCCAAACCCAACGTTTCAGCCCTCAACTCTCTCGTGACGACTGCCATCGTGTACATCACCACACAAAGTACTACCTAATCATTGGGGATACCTTATATTGTCATGGTGTTGATTCTATACTCTGACGATGCTTAAATCATGAGGAGGATGAACACGTTCTGAATAATTTTTACTCAGGGGCATGTGGTGGTCATCTTTCTGGGATCGATACAGCTCAGAAAATACTATGCACTGGATACTATTGACCTTCCATATTCAAAGATTGTATTGAAGCCATCAAGAAGTGTCCTCCTTGCCAGATGGGGCATAGACTTCATGCACTGTAAGCCTACCTCGGCCGAGGGGCATAGTTACATCATCATCGCTATTGACTATTTTACCAAGTGGGTCAAGGCCATGCCTATGTACAATGAAGATGGAAAAACTGCCACACTCTTTATGTTTAATCACATCATTGCAAGATTCAGGGTTCCTCGAGCCATCATCACTAATCATGGATCACAATTCTAGAACAAGATGGTGGACGAATTGAGCGCCAGATTGGGTTTTCTCCATGAGAACTCAACTCCTTGTTACCCACAATCTAATGGACATGTAGACGCCATCAATAAGGTCTTGAAAACCATGATTCAACGCATGGTGGGTACACACAGGTCTAACTGGAATCATATGCTCTTTTCAACCCTATGTGTGTAAAGGACCTTCGTTAAAACTGCCACTGGATTCACACCTTTCCAACTAGTTTACGGACTGGAGGCAATCTTACCTATTGAGTGTGAGATTCCATCATTGAAACTTGTAGTTTAACTTCTACCAAACACCACCATTGAAGAAGAACGCTTTCTATACTTGGCAAAACTCGATGAAACCCGTTGTGATGCTTCTCTTTCTAATGAAGCACACAAAAAGCGCATTAAATCCCAATACGAAAAATTGGTTAAACCTCGTATCTTCGACGAGGGATATTTGGTCCTTACCTATGACCAAAATCATGATAAGCTAGGGGCATGCAAATTTGAGTCCATGTGTCACGGTCCATATGTCGTTAAGCATGTCTTGTAGAAGGGATCATATGAACTCGAAGATTATGATGGGATATATTTGGGAGAGCCTCGCAATGGGTTCTACCTAAAGCGGTACTATGCCTAAGTCTTTTATGCATTAGTACATTGGATATACTGTACATGGTGTGTGTTTTGTGTGGTGTGACGCTTTACTTTTAGTGTGATAGGATCTTGGCTTTATGCTTATACCATGTTCTTCCTGGATGTGCAGATGGCAATGTGTTTTCGATTTGCAGATGGCACCAGCCAGCATACCCGTAAACTCACTTCGGCAACTTGGGTACAATATTCCCCCACCGGAGAGCTCGTTAGTTCGGGAGGAAGTTGTTTAGGATACGGAACCAACAACACCGCTGAGTACCATGCGGTGATTGGATTGTTGACCTATGTTCTTTCCCTAGGTATGGACCACATTGTCATCCATCTTGACTCACAATTAGTGATCTCCCATATTAATCGTGTCTACGCTATCCGCGACCCCACATTACTCAATCTATTCTTGCGAGTACGTCTCTTGGATAGGTCCTTTGAATCCATTCAATACCTGCATATTTCGAGAGACATGAACAATGTTGCTGACTCCATGGCCAATTTCATATTGGATTGGTACATTGCACATTCATAAAACATTTTACTAAATAGATGTAAAAAATGACACAACATGTAAATTATTCATAATGTATAAGCTAAGGATGTACGAGATCCCATAATCATCAATGAAACACAATATATAAATCCGCAAATAGAGTTTTGTATATATATATATATATATATATATATATATATATATATATATCATGTCAGTATAGTACAAAAAAAGTGGTACCGGTACAAAATCTGAAGCACATGAGATTTCAATAAAGTCCTTGCTTCAAAAATTTTGAATCCCACGTATTTTAGTATATACATATCATACATGAGCCTAATCACTAGGATGCTCATGATAATAGATGATGGCCCTAGCTACTCTACGGAGAAGTGGACCAAAGTGTGCAGAAACCCTTGCGGTCTATCACTGGTAACGACGAGGTAGCTCATATATCGATGCATCAGGTATACCCAAAGTCAATCTATGGAGGTTCTCCTCCAGCTCGCCTAACTCCTCTACCGCGTCCTGATGCGCAACTACTATCTCTCGTACCACCCATCTCCGCTCGATCAGGGAAGCATCGGTTGGATGAGAAGGGACAACATCTGCATCAAACATGTATCAAATGTCAGTACCGCTCCAAAAACATTTACAAAATTATAAAATGAAAAAACATAACAGAGTTTTCATACTTACCTAGATCTCCCCACTGATACCCTCGAGAAGAACCAAGTCTGGGTCTCCCCTGAAATCAGTACCCGCATATGGATAATCCTCCACAATGAGGAGTTTTCCTCGTAACCACCTGTAGAAGGTGGGACAGTAACTGATAATGGGGCCCCCACCTGTAATGTCCCTTTTTTCAATTTTATTAAAATGGTGAAATTTTGAACTTTTTCCACTAGTTCGACCTTTGACTAGTATTGGTCTCTTAGTCTCCAAATGACTCCAAATGCTCCCAAATTGTTATAGAAGGTGTATGGATGATATTTGGACATGAATATGAAATTTATGGATGCTTTATAGACTTCAAAATTCTTCTGCAACTCTCCTTTAAGTTCTGTCCAAAGTAGGGAGTTTGACTAGCAATTTCTCTTTAACTAGTATTGGTCTCTTGGTCTCCAAATGACTCCAAATGCTTCCAAATTGTTACAGAAGGTGTATGGATGATATTATAACATTAATATGAGGTTTATTGATTCTTTATAGACTTCAAAATTCTTCTGAAACTCTTATTTAAATTATGTCCAAAGTAGAGAGTTTGACTAGCAATTTGGGGTTCAAATCCCCCTTGGGTAGATGATGGAAATGGCTCTCCAAGTGCTATGGGACCCTATCGAATTTATGAAAAGAGGAAGGGGAAATCTAAGGGAAATAAATATATGTTCATATGAATCTCAATTCAAGTTATTAATTCTGTTACAACCCTCTCCAATCAACTACAAAAATACTAGTTTCGACCTTGGGGGAAATGATAGGCAAACTTCTCCAAATGCTATGAAACTGAACCAAATGACTCCAAAATCTTATGCAATGAACAAGAAAATTGTAATACACATTATTAAAATTTCATATATCATTATTCCATCAGTGTTTCACTTATTCATTCGAAATTATCATCACAACATTGGAAAATATCAACATAGTGGGGAAAAGGCATCATTTTCTCATTAACGATCAGATTTATACATTTCCACTTGGAATATTGACCTGAAAATTTCTGGAGGTGAATTAAAGATCATTTTAATCATATTAAAAAATAAATGGAGCATTATAAACTCCCCCAAAGAGTACAATAGCTCACCAAGTGCACCTTCCCTCAAGGATCATGAATATGCCAAGAAATAGAAGAATGGTTTTAGAAGCAAGTTGAAAGAGATGTGACCATGAGATTCCCTGTAGATTCAACCTGTAACAAAAGAATCTATTAAATATCCAAATGAAAGGTCTGAATTTCCTTTCCAATTACCAACTAGGATGGGAATCTTTCACCCTCGAAATTGGTGCTAAGGCAAGTAGAGTAGCACTCCACTAGCTCGCCTCTCCAAATGCAAAATGAAAATTATAGAATGATCAAAAGATACCATCCTTCTTTGTTATTGTATTTTATAAAATTCTAAGGTCCTCCATGGTTAAAATTACTCCCAAGATCTTCATGCCAACTCAAGTTGGGAAGAGATTCCCAAGTATGCTACTTGTCCTTCCAATTCTAGCCCTCTCCTTCTCCAACTTCGAATTGGTGTCTCTTTGGATTCCCTAAGTCACTTGAGCGCCCTCTTGGAGGATATTTTTAGCCCTGACATGTCATATATGTAAGATGATAGCCTTCAGGTCTGATTTGTGCCATAGGTGTCATAGCATCTTCATCATTGTTGTCATAGAGATAGGGAATCTAGTCCAAGTGTCTCACTAGCTCCAAAATGCCTCTTCCTCTTCCATGGAAGTTACTCTTCCACTCCAATTCGAACTTAATTGAGTCATGCCAAGTATATTGACCTTCCAACTCATCCCAATAATGTTGGGATTCTTATGTATTCAAAATGACAAGAGTAGGATGCCATGTGGCATAGAAAATCTAGCTTGTGTGGGTCCCACATCCTCCATGTGGCTTCATGATCAATTTCCACTTTGATTTTCCCTTTATATTTATTGATTTAGCTCCTTTATTAAATATTTATGCCATTCTAATGTTCAAACATCATTTATTATCCCCCATATTTCAAATCCCAAAGCTTCCACCCCCCAACCTAGGGAACTAGTAATTTTCCTCCATGGCAGTTCATTTGGATGGGTATATTACAACATTGAATTGGGAATTTCTCTTAATGTGACCCAACTTGTCCATTTGGATCTAATTTAACATTATTACTAACTTGGACTTCATTCTTGGCATTTATTTGACCCTTAACATCCATTTGACAAACTATCATGAGTATGGCCAAGAAGCTTAGGCCATTGTAACCCAATGGAAAATTTTGGGACATGACACCACCTCCGTGGTGGGCTGTGACCTCAAACCAACGAACGATATGTGGATCCCTCAGATCCAAGTCATCAATATCTACCTATGGTTGTAGTAGTGGAACCTGCTCTAGGAATAACGAGACCACTATCGATCCATAACCAAACTGCTTCAGCTCACCTCTTCAACATTTAGTAAGTTGATCCCGTAATTTTGCGAGGTGTCCCTCGCACCAGTTGAATATAGTAGGATCCATACACTCCACGATGTATAACATGTGAGCCTTGGTGGCCTGATGGGGATCCCTGCTTCCCGCCACCCTCTCAATAGTCAAAAGAACTGTGTGTAGTGGTCGATCCCTCATGTTCTTGATGGGGATTTTCCCACCAAGCATCTCAGTACCAAGAGTGAAAAACTGAGCCACTAGGATCTTAGTGGATTGGTCACTCCCTCGTGGCCCTGACAATGATACTTGGGCACCCCGAATGAACAACCCAGTCAAAAAATAGATGTCCTCTACATCTATGGTCAACGTATGAACACCAACTCCGAAGTACTGCTGGTCTGGGTCCCAACACCTGATCAAATAATCTAGTAGAGGTACTTGAGCTCGCATGCCATGGATGTGAAAGAATTGGAGCAAACCACAATGTAGGAGCGCGTTCATGTATTAAGGATCATTTGCCGATTGGGAATCCTCCATCCTGTGCTCTCTTTCCCTCCACTGAACCATTTTTGCTGCCCAAACCTATCCAAACAACATTTAGACATATATTAGAACCTTGCTCCAGATTTGGGATTCATCAATGTTGGATTACCATTTAGTTTTTTGGGATGAATTGCGCCGATGCACCCCGTCAGTTCACACAGGGCGTCGACGATGCACTTTACCCTTACTCAAAGCGTGTTTGAGAGCCCTAAACGCACTTCCCGTAAGGGGAAATCGCATTGGCCAGAGGGTGCGCAATTACTGCACTCTACAAGCTAAAAAAACAAAAAAATGGAAATGAAATGCAATTCTAATCCACTACAAATAAAGAGGATAAGGTTTAGTGCTACCTGACACTGACGGTGGCGAAAATGTCTGGTTGGAACTACTGCAATCATCGCTTGAAAATCAGCTCCAAATGATGTTTTTCACTCCTCCCAATTTGGTAAAAACAATGGTAAATAATTTTTACTATTTGACCCTTTTTATATCAAAATTAGAATATTCCTATTTTAATTTTTTTTTTTGGGTCAATTTCACTATAGTTGGGAATGTTTTTGTGTCTGGACACCTAATTTGTCGTTTTGACTTAGTTTTTGGAGTTTACAGGTGAAATAAAGTGTTGTGTTAAAACGTTCGGTCACTGTTGTGGTCATCTCACGCTTGTTATCAAGTGTGAACGACTCTTCGAGCATTTTTGTGTTATTATGTCGCTTGTTAAAATAAAATATTAATGGCACCGAACTTACTCTTTGTTCTTTCTCATGCTCGTAAAATCATGAGAATAAGTCACCAAGTTGTATTTTATCGCTTTTTCGGGCTCGTTAAACTCCCACGAAAAATGAACCCCTCGGAGTTCCTCTTTAATCTCTTTTCAGAATCCCTAAATATGAAAATATTGTCAAGCAAACTTGATGCTTTCACGCTTGTAAAAGTATTTGAATGATCATCTTTCTGGTGATAGTTTACCCTTTTTCGTACTAGGAGGCACTATTCATGAAAAATGAGTGCTCCAGTCAATCATGGTTGGAAGAGTTCTCTCTTGCATTGTTTTATCCTTTTTTCAGGTGAGGAGACTAACTTTTATGAAAAATAAATTTTGGAGTCTTCTTTAGTTCTTTTTAGACTCTCTAAATATGAAATGACACCGAGTTTACCTTCTTTGTACTTGTTAAAATATGACATCGAAGGGCTTGTTTTGGGATGAACCCATCCTATCTCAGGTTCGTAAAAAATTTGGGATTGGACTCATCTGAAGGATGAGCTATATCGATCATCTGTTACCCTCCTCAATCTCGTTAAAAAACAAAAGAGGTACTCATCAAGCATGATGGGGATAAGGAAATAATTCTTGTTTCATTGTAGTTATGGCAATACTTAGTCACTACTGAACATGACACTTGTTTGCATATGCATTACGATGCTTGGGTAATCCATTTGTCTTCGAGTTCTACTGATTCCATGAGTCTCTTTACTCCTTTGGGTCATCCAAAGAATTATTCCACCATTAGTTGCATTAGGGGCTAGTATCATTCTCGTCACGCTAATACTGCAAAGTTATGCCATGCCCATGTTCAATAGAGGTTTGTCCATCAATTCATTATCTATAGTCATTTTATCTTCTGTCATGTCGGTCTTCCATGAGTCTATCTCACACATTGCTCTACAGTCTGATTTACTCCAAAACATATCTGATCATGTTTTATGTCAATGATGGGGGATACATCATGGCCCTCCTTCGACGAGTTCATCCTTTTCAACTTCAACACATCATCAAAGGATTGAATCTAGAGACCAATCAAGTACCTTGGGGGGCCTGCATGCCTCAATGGCAGGTTACATCGCTTTCGATATGAGTTCACATCATTGACTCTTAATTAGAAGATCCCATCGAGTGTTCGACCTCAGCTCATTGATTCACACTTGATGGTATGTACTATGATACCTTGGGAATCATTGACATCAATGGTGATTTCACTCGCGCTTGTTAACGGTATACATCAACGACCAGTAATCAAGTGGTTTTTACCATGTTTGACTTTAAGACATTGTAATCACATGGTTAGATTCGTATCATTGCGGGTTCAACTTGAAGAGCCTAGGTTAGCTCATATATTTACCAGGTTGCGACGACGAGTTTTTGAGTCATATCACACATATCCACTTTGTATTGGTCATGGATGTGTTATAATCTCATCATGGATCTACGCTTGTGTCTAGTAGTCATGATTGTGTTCAGTCGGTCTCTACTTACATGGATACGCAGTGTATTGGTTGGAAATCATGTTATGATTCTTGTGAGACATGTATCTCATAATAATTTGTACTGCAGCATCTTCTTCCAACCGACAAGTCCTTGCCTTCAACCCTTCATATTACAAAGCATTCACCTATCCTGTTTTACCAGCTTCATGCTTTGGGGGACATTATGTTACACCAAAATATCATCATCATGAGTCATGTATCAGCTCCATGCCTTAATCCCTAAAGTTACTTGGCTAAATCATTAAGAGAAAGGTTGTTGTCCTTCCTTTTCCACCTTTTGTAGTCACCTTGACGGACCCTGCTTTCCAGCAAGGAGCGTCGAACCTAAGGTGATGAACTTTGCACCTTAGCAGGTGACGCACACTACCTTTTTACAATATGTGGTGATCTAGTTCTGATTCAGGTTGTCTTCATGCAAGGTGCATCAAAGTTGGTTACAGTGGATAAAAGGAAGCTTCGAGCGACTTCTCGAAGCTTGGTGACATGGAGGTCTATCCCTAGATGCTAGGAAGCCTGGCACTCGATCCCCTAACCTAGTGGAATATCCCTTAGACTTCTCCCCTAAATCCTCAACCTATCCTATCCATTTAGCCTTATAAATATGGACCCTCTCTCCATTGTAAAGGGAGGAAGGATTATAGTACTCTTATGCTGGTGAAATTTCTCTAGGTGATCCTCACTCATTCTTTGGGAGGCAAGCATTGTACTTTGGAGGCTAGGATTGTTGGATGGAAGTTGCAGTGTTAAGCCTTTGGTTGTGACATTTCTTCCCTATGTACTTCCTCTTATTTACATTAATACAAGTTCTTTCCATAAGTGTTGTTGTATTGATAATTCTTAGGATTTTCCTCAACTGTTAATCTAGATCAGTTCATGTTTATATATGCATTTGTTACTTGTATGTTTCCAATTTCTTGACATGGTTTTGAAGCTAAATATCCGAAGGCCTTGGAGCTTGGAGTATCAAGGAGAAAGCGACTGTGGATTGGAGGTAAGCCATATATCTACCGTTCCACATTTATTTTGATCTAGGAAAGCACTAGTGTTGTGTATCTATTTGTTCTAGATCCACTTGGACTAGGGAGATCTTGTTTGAGTCGGCTCACGTAGATTGTCCGTAAACAAAGATAGATCTGATTTTTTATAAGGAATACTTGTTGTTATCGTTGCTATGATTTCAACCATGCTTGTAACGAACCTTCTATTATTTTGCAAGTATTTTGGAAGGTTGATTCAACTAACTATATTGCTATTTAATTTCTATTTCGTTTGTTTTGAAACTATGAGGACAGATGAGGACCCTTGGATATCGAGATTGTCTAAACTGTTTTATAATAATAGATTTGGATGGGTATTGCTATAAAAAAGGACAATCTCATGGCGAATGGACTAGCTGATATGTTTAAGAAGGATGCACATAATTCTATATTATCAATTTGCTTAATTAATTTGATGGAGCTGGTTCATGTTCTTCTATGTGTGGTTGACCTAATTTTTATCTTACTGTAGGCTACCCTCAACATCCTGTCTCCGGAGGCTGGGCCCCCTCAGTGGACACGTGCTGACTGTATCTTTTTATTTCGTAGATTAGATAATGGGCTATTTTCATTTCATTATAAATTCATGCAAGTGTGTGCCGTGATTTGTTCTTCAGTACTTTTCCTATGTGTTTAATAGAGTTTATTTATATTCTTTAATACTCCTATTTATTGAACCCCCAAAACTGACCAAGTTATTTATTAAAAAATGACTATTTTTGTTAATGCATTTGAAATAAGATTGACATTATCGTCTAATAAATATGATCGGGAAAACAAGGAAAATGAGGGGGTCATGGTCTCTATAGGAGTAATTTGTTTATTAAACACATAATTTAGTGCACATAAAAATTTGGAAAACTCAAAAGAACCAAACCATAAGAAAAACCATAACCAAATTGCTAGGTGGTGCCTCATAGAGAATCATAAAGAAGTATGTTCTAAAAATAGGATTTCATATATATATACCAAAGACCAAAAATAAATGAACGGTTACTCTTCCTCACTCAAGAAAATAGATCAAGGAGTCAAATGACTTCCTAGTGAACCAACTTCAAGAAAGGGGTTACACAAAAATCAAGACTGATCAAACTCATGACAGATTTTGGTATTTGTGTTGATAGATGTCCATTAGTACAAGTTTAGTCTGGTTTGTACATCTTTATGTCCATAGAATAAGAAAGGAATTGAATGTGCTGAGGAGGAATATATGTGTTTTGTTTAGAAGGAGAAATACTAGTATAACCGAACTATTAAATAATGGTAATACTTCTTGGAACAAGTAACAAAAAATATAGTCTTTAGATCTCACTTCTGTGTGTACCCAAGGGGTACAAGGTGGGGATCTAGATGGGTGTGCTTTTTGGTTACAAAGACTTGAGATTAAAGTTGATAGATAGTAACACTAAACCCTTAGCCTATAGAGACCATGATTCATCTCGTGGGCGATTATAGCAAACAACGAGTTTAATTGTCTCTATTAATCTATGGTTGGGAGGTTCAGAACCTTGCCCAACAAAGTTATCAGACAGTCTGGAGCTTGAAAATAAACAAACAAATATATTTGAGTGGTTTAACTTCTTCATTTGTATTATGATTCATTTTATATGTTTATATAGTGTATGTTATGTTATATAAATAGTTAATTCTGAAGAAGAAATGGTGATATTTTTGCAAGTTAGTACACAAATATATTTGAGTGGTTTAACTTCTTCATTTGTATTATGAGTCATTGTATATTTTTATATATTGTATGTTATGTTATATAAATAGTTAATTCCTAGGAAGAAATGGTGATACTTTTGCAAGTTGGTACATAACTTCATTGTCGAGTTTACTATGATACTAAACAAAAGAATAACCTAGATATTGTATATTATTTGCAGAGAAAGTCTTGTAATTTATTTGAATGAATAATTACTATAATACTATAAATTTTAACAAGAACTCTTGTATAATGTCTATACTCTAGATGCAATGATACATGTTAAGGTGGATATAATGCTTCATATCCTGTAACACTAAAGAAAAATTCTATTCTTGTAAATAATTTACTATGGTGAATATTTACGCATTGGCATTATAAAAGTGATAATGGAGTATCCTTACTGATCAAACAATATTATATATTAATTTTGTAGCCCAGTACACAACAAAAAGCAAATTATATTTTAGAATGACAATAGAGAAATCGTAAAATTAAAAAATTAAAAAGATACTCAAGAAAAATTCTGGGCTATATAATCCATAAACACTATCATATCTAAATGTATGAATTGCCAATATTTAAATGTAGTAGATGAATTATTATATATGAGTATTTATACCGATTATTATTTATTGCAATTATAATCAAGAGAAAAGGGATTAATTCATTTCTATGAATCAAAATACATTGCGCTAATTGTGTATTGAAATATGAATGTAATCAAGCGAAACTCTGTTAGTTTTTCATCATTTAATTCAATATGATCTAGGATCTTCACTGAGAGAAAAACATGTACAACATATCAAACACAAGAGACAAGAGACACAAAGCATTTCACCAGGTAAAACCATAAAGGTGAAAAACCCTGCAACTTCCTCAAAGATAGAATAAGCACCAACACAAGGATCACAAAGATCAAACCCAAAATCTAGATGTCTTCAGCAGCTACTCCTCCTATCTCTCACTAATGCGAAGTGAGTGAGTGTGTGAATGAATCAAATGAGAGAGCCACACTCTCTATTTATACTTTTACTTTCACTTGACCTTTACCCAACTAGGTTGGCCCCTAGTTGTACTTGACTGGGCCGACTTCTCTAGGAGAGTCTAATAACCCATAGACAACTTAACTCTGTGGTCTAATTCCCTGACATACATGGGATGATGGACCTCAATGAATTTACATGACCCGCCTTTAACCCTATCTAGGCCGACTTCCTAAGGAATCCTAATAACCCATCCACATGACTCATCATACAGGGCCGACCCCATCAAGGTGGTCTAATAACCCATCAAATATAAGTTACGACACTTACAATGTAACTTGCGACACTTACAAATACAAATGAAGACACTTCCAATCAGAGGAATAATACATCTCCATTGGGGATACAATAAAGTACAAATGTAATACATGCAATATACAAGTGAATATATTCCAAAGTTACAAATACATCAACACTCCCTCTTAAATAGGAAGGTATTCTCTTGACACAGTTAATCAATACATATAGGCACAAGTATTCAATTATGGAGCTGGATCATCGTCACTGGATCACGGAGCATCATCCTCACTGTTGCTGTACTCGTCATCTCGATCACTAGTGCTATCTCTCAATTCTTCTCGTCATAGGAAGTTCTACAAAACCAAACCTTTTTCATGCTGGTTGTAGGCCTAGCCTCCTGTAGGTCTTCATCATCTCTGGCCATCCTGTGGAATTATCAGGGTTGATTACATGCGTCAACAAAACCTCAAAAGAGCATCCCAGGAATTTTACGAGCTCACTACTCAACCTATCAGATCTCCTAGGATCTTTTACATGTGACCTTCACAAAACCTTTAAAGAGCATCTTGCAACTTGCAAGATATCTAAAGAGCATCCCATGATCTTTTGCTAGCACACAGCTTAACCTGTTCGGATCTCCAGGATCTGTTACATGTGAACTTCGCAAAACCTTAAAAGAGTGTCTTGCAACCTGCAAGAACTCTAAAGAGAATCCCAGGATATTTTACTAGCACACAGCTTAACCTGTCTGGATCTCCAGGATATTTTACATGAGACCCTTGCAAAACCTTTAAAATGTATCTTTCATCATGCAATATCTCTAAAGAGCATCCCAGGATCTTTTACTAGCACACAGCTTAACCTGTCCGGATCTCCAGGATCGTTTACATGCAACTACACAACCTGTCCACGACCACGTAGTATCGTCCTGATACTCATGATCATACTGATCATCATACTATACCTCATCTTGATGCACATCATCATCACATGATCATCATACAGTACATCATCCTGATGCACATCATCGTCACATGATCATCCTGATCATCATATAGTACATCATCCCGATGCACATCATCATCACATGATCATCCTGATCATCATACAGTACATCATCCTAATGCACATGATCATCCTGATGCACATCATCATCACATGATCATCCTGATCATAATCATACATAGCATCAAATTGATGCATGTCATCATCACATGATCATCCTAATTATCATCATACATAGCATCAACCTGATGCATGTCATCATGATCATTGTCCTAATGCTCATCACGCAACACTCACATCCACAACCATGGGAAGGATCCTCCTACCACCATGCTTGGAATGGCTCCTGCAAATGTGTACCATCACTTCCTCCTCGAAGTATCTTCTATCTGAAGAACATCAAGCCTATCTCTGAAGTACTTGATCTTCACTCTAGCTAGTGGTTTGGTCAAAACATCTGCAATTTGCTCATCCATCGCAACATACAGCAGCTTCACTGCTCCTCTCTGCACCATATCCCTGATATAATGATACTTGATCTCAATGTACTTTGAATTTTCATGGAACATCGGGTTCTGAGACAACTTCATACAACACTGGTTGTCACAGAATATACAAGTAGAATCCAACTGGAGATCAAACAAATCAGACAATAGCTTCCTTAGCCACACTTCCTCACAACTAGCCGAACAAGCTGCGACATAATCCGATTCAGCTGTACTTAGTGCTATGCAGGACTGCTTCCTGCTAAACCAAGAGATAACACCTGATCCCATACTAAAGCAGCACCCCAAAGTGCTCTTCCTATCTGCAACACTGCCTGCCCAATCTGAATCAACATAACCCTCCAGGTAAAACTTTTGATTCGCATCATACTTGAGCCCATAATCAATCGTACCCTTCAGGTACCTCAGAATATGCTTTACAACAATCAAGTGAACATGTCTAGGATCCATTAGGAACTGGCTCAAGGTGTTCACAGCAAAGCAAATATCCGGTCTTGTGTTCGTCAGGTACAACAAGGACCCAATCATCTGACGACACATCGTGGCATCAACCGACTCTGATGAAACATCACACAATAGCTTCAAGTTAGATTCCATAGGTATGGCCATGGCCTTGCAATCCATCACCCCGAACCGCTTGAGGATCTCTACTGCGTACTTCCCTTGTCCAAGGAAGATTCCATCTACACTCTGCCACACCTCCATACCTAGAAAGTAATGCATCATACCCGAGTCCTTCATCTCGAACTCGTCAGCAAGCTTCCTCTTCATGTCGACAATCAACCTATCCTCACCTGTCACAAACAAGTCATCCACATACAGTAGAAGTATCACTGGATTGCCTTCCTCAACCTTGTAGTAAAGGTTTGAATCTGCTTTACTCTTGGTAAAGCCCAAACTGGACAGGAAGCTATCTATCCTGTCGTACCAAGTCCTGGGTGCTTGCTTCAAGCCATACAAGGATTTCTTCAATCACATTCAAGAAAACTGTCTTGACATCCATCTGGTGTATCTTCCACTTCATCACTGCAGCCAGAGCATGTACTATTATGATGGAAGTGTATCTGGCTATAGGAGCAAAAGTCTCTTCATAATCTATCCCTACTTTCTGGGAGAAGCCACGAGCTACAAACCTTGCCTTGTATTTCTCTATGCTACCATCTCCAGCATGCTTGATCTTATAGATCCACTTGGAAGTCACAACAGACTTCCCTTCTGGTCTTGGGACCACATCATTCTTCATGATCGACTGGTACTCCTCGATCATGGCATCCTTCCATTACTGTATCCCTGATTATGGGAACGTCAGGTTCTTCAATATCTTCAATAGGTAGTTTTCTTGAACTTCATCCCTTAAAACAGATGTTGTTGTCCTTCTTTTGTAGGTGATTGTACATGATCTTTCCTACAAGTCAAATTCAATTGCATGATTAGAAACTTCTCATAGTTTTCAGAATAAAATCTTACACATAAAGACATATGTCATACAATCATGCAATTATCTTAGCCAATGCTTCAATACAACATTTATCCATATCCCATAACTTTCTAGATGCCTTCCATCTCTACCAGAACATTGTTAAGAGTGTGCACTACTCCAACATGTCAGCAAAGAGATGTCATTCTAGATAAGTAGCAATGGAGTGTTGTACAGTACCATAGTCCACTTGCCCATTGCTATATTAGTAGTATCTTGTTCATTAATGCAACTTTTCTAAAATGCATAATGTACATCCTAAATCTAGGAACATAAGTATGTACATGAATGAACAACAATATTTAAGTAATAAGAAATGTCAATTCAAATACTTAATACTTAAATCTAGGAACATAAGTATGTACATGAATGAACAACATCATTTAAGTAATAAGAAATGTCAATTCAAATACTTATCTTTGTTTTCTTGTTGGGTGGACTCCCTCTCAATCTTTGCTTCCTTACAGGAATTACTAGAGTGTGCTCCCTCTTGATCTTTGAACTTATATCCATCCTGGACCACTATGCATGCTTAAGTGTGCACTAGTGTCATCATTGTGTCATCCTCAAGATCTCATACATAATCATACATGCATTAGTATAATCTCAATACTATCAAAACATTATGATTCTAAATATGTATGGTCATGATCATTTCATACACAGGTAATTTATCACAAGCGTTAGTATTCAAGGTTTCAGGGAGGACTTCTTTTACTCATGCATATTCTTATTTGACCATATGACTCTTCTATTTTTTCATATCATTAATCAAACTAAGAAGCATAATATGCATAAACCCATGATTACTCAAACTTATAAATTCATGATTAATCATTATCAATTATACAAAAGGTATACTTATATAATATCCTAACATAGGGTAGGATTCTAACTTGATATAGGAAAAACATACCTGGATTATCATGCTTTCTAGTTATGTCTAACATACCCACGTAATGTCTTCTTGTTCTCTTCAATGACTTGTGCTAGTAACCTGCATATCTCATAAGTTAACCATTGTGGAACCAAATTATACATACCTCATAAGTAGAGCTTCTATATGATCCATGACTATGGATGAGTCTTTGTCTTCATGTCACCATGGCCATATGTTCTTGATCTAGTAGTGATTTGTCTTTCTTGATGTACCTTTCATGTTCGCGGAAAACATCATCCTCATACAACACCACAGTGCATTAGTACAATCATAAGTGTCATAAACCTAATAAATGAATGTCTTCTATCACTCACATGCATTCATACTTTTACTAGGGTGATAAGACAAGTCTAAAATTAATCAATATTGTACTAACCTCAATAATATGAAGACAAACCTATCATAAACTTAATCATGAAACAGATTTTAAAACATACCTGTATCTCCTCAAGTCATACCTATAGGGATTGCTTGTAGTCTTCTTATGTAAGGCCTTAGCCTCATATCCCTCTGGAACTAGAACTTCTTTAGTTATGCAGGTGTCCAATTCATTCTCTTATAGAATTAACCCAATCCACTTTGATTTGCTGAAACTGGATCTGGAGCTGACTAGGGTTTGACAGAGAAACCCTAAAAATCCAAAATTGGAATTTCAAAATTTTGTGTGGACAGGAAGATGCATCTAACTAAGGCAAGCAAGCTGGTGTGCTCATATTTTGGAAACTTCAAAAATGACCTACGAATTTCAGATCTGCAACTTCTGTCAAATTCTGGTTTTCTCGTTTTTTGGTCCAAAAGTCAAATTAGGGTTTGACTTTCCCGAAGATTCACCCAACCAAAAAGTTCGATCTTGGTTACTAAATTTTGATTTTTTTTAGGAGAGTAATCCTATGCTGAGAGCACTCCAAAATTTCACTTCTTTCAAAATCCCTAATTTCCCGCAGCAGTGACAAGCCAAAATGAGAATGCTCAGAATCCAATTCTATTTCACAGAAATATGTTCCCTATTGTTTATGGTGCATCTCTGAAATTTCAGATCCAAAGGGTCTGAATATTCGTCCTGTGGTATCCTGACCTTTCATCTTTATAACCCCATAGGTTTGAGCTTTAATGGATTCTATGAGAGAGAGTTATTCCAAGTGTCGCAAGGTGACCTGTTTATGGGATGAAATAGGATAACGAACTTGTACGGAGTTCCACGTGTCACTGGTTCAATTTCGGCCTATGAAACTCGAACGTGTCAAACTAAAGTCCATTCGCTTACTGAAACTTTTTACAAAATTTCATTTGGAGTTTCCTAGCCCAAGATGTGACCATTTTCCCTAGGTCACCTATTTAGGACTGCAATATGGAAGAGGCAGAAACCCTAACTTGTACTAATCACAAAACACAAAGTACAATGAATCAGATGCTGAGCTTCAGACACAAGGTACAAGGGGAAGTTATCTTTGGCATTTAAACATTTCAGATCCTTAACCTTCGCAAAAATGGATTTATAGCGAAAATGATACGATGACTAGTTTTTACTATATCAAACCCTAGATTCCAATTTGTCACAAGTGCAACAAGTGTCGTAAATGCCATACAATGCCTTCCTTCAAGCTAGCTCTGATACCATGTTAGCTTTTCATCATTTAATTCAATATGATCTAGGATATTAACTGAGATAACAACATGTATATCATATCAAACACAAGAGATAAGAGACAAAAAGCATTTCACCGGGGAAAACCATAAAGGTGAAAAACCCCACAACTTCCTCAAAGATAGAATAAGCACCAACACAAGGATCACAAAGATCAAACCCAAAAGATAGATGTCTCCAGCAGCTACTCCTCCTCCACTTGTGTGCACTTCTCCTCTCTCTCACTAATGCGAAGTGAGTGAGTGTGTGAATGAATCAAATGAGAGAGTCACACTCTCTATTTATACTTTTACTTTCACTTGACCTTTACCCAACTAGGTCGGCCCCTAGTTGTACTTGATTGGGATGAATTCTCTAGGAGAGTTTCTATAACCCATATACAACTTAAGTCTAGGGTCTAATGCCTGGACATACATGGGAGGATGGACCTCAATGACTTTACATGACCCGCCTTTAACCCTATCTGGGCTGACTTCCTAAGGAATCCTAATAACCCATCCACATGATTCATACAGGGCCGACCCCATAAAGGTGGTCTAATAACCCATCAAATATAAGTTATGAAACTTACAATGTAACTTGCGACACTTACAAATACAAATGACGACACTTCCAATCGGAGGAATAATACATCTCCGTTGGGGATACAATAAAGTACAAATGTAATACATGCAATATACAAGTGAATATCTTCCGAAGTTACAAATACATCAACAAACTCTAATTAGGGTTTAAAATCACTTGAAGTTATTATTATCCTTATTTGATAGGTATGTCAAATGAAATAATATTATATTTATTGTATTTATCGAACTATGATCTTGTAAATTTTCTATGTCACAAACAAAATATATGGATAAAAGTATCATGGAAAGAGAGTCGAGTATAATTGTTTGTTTGGGTATACGCCTAATATAATAAAAGGAAAAAATATCCCCTCCTTTGAGAGTGTAATCTTACCCAACCAAACTCTGCGTGCCCCTTTTTCCTCCTTGACCGTAAGAAATATGAGAAAATATAAATCCAGGGAGTCCATAAGAAAGAGTATGAGTTGTGCAAACTCGACGAGGGTTCAACAACCGACCATGATCGTTTCCCCAAATCGTAGAGAAATCTCTCGAAGAGTGACCGAATGAATGTTTTTATGATGAAACATTAATGACAGTTCATGACTTTGAAAGCTCGTACCATACTACATATAGCGCTAGAATATTGCTTGTTCATACCCATACTTTTCAACCATTCGCTACCTTATATTTCAGCTCATATTCTAAGCATATTTATACCCATATCATTGAGAGAATATTCATCATGCCTTAGTGCTCATCTACCATTCATCTCTATTATACCCAGAACATCATCACAGATTTGTATTTTTGTAGTTATACCCAAAAAATCGCTATATGTAGTAGTTAAATCTTCCTCTATATTTTTCATCTGCAATAACCAAAAATTTCACTAACTATCTCTGCCCAAAGCTTCCTAACATCATTGAGTCACATATACATCTTTAACTATCTTCATTATTGTTCCCGTTCTTTTGAAAGACAACTCGTTGTTTTTATTTCAGAGCTCAACACACATTCCACTCACTCCACTCACCAAATGCATTTGGATAGAACGTATATTTATATGGTTCATCTTTGTGTTTAAAGATTGATTTGTTTAATTGATTGAGTCGATTTGTTAATTATCGCACAAGGATTTTCCTTGCCAAGCCAACTTGTTCATGGGTCTTTTGAATTGACTGGGTCGGCAAGACTTCCGATTGTGTTATCTTTTATTTTATATCATTCATAATCTTCATGTCCCATTCATATGTCACACAGATGCAAACATTCCAACCAATAAACATCCATCTAAAGCTGATACTAGGCACACTCCATGTATTCATTTTCATTCAGAGAAATCATAAGTGCCCAAGATGATGGAACCACTACATACCACTAAATACAAGAAATCCAATAATCACACTTTGCAAATCTTGTAGTCATTGAATTACAAGAATTTTTGGTAATCATTGTTTGCACATCCGGTAGTCATCAAATTATGAGAAGTTTTGGTAATCACTGTTTGCACATCCAGTAGTTGTTGATTACAAGAACATGTGGTTCGAGTAGTTACTGTTTACAACCAAATAGCTTTGCAATTACATATAAATCATCTCTTCCAAATTCATTTCACTAGGTGATCAACAATCTTTAGCTATTGACATCAATGACAACCAAATTTCAACAATTCCCCCCCCCCTCGTCATTGATGGCAACCCTCCAATCTTTTAAAATGAGTTTACATTGATGCTCCCTCTATCCATGTACCCTATTTGTAGAGTTGTATATTTTCTTTGTTTGAGCTCTCTCCCCCTATTTTCAATTTACCCCCTTTTGACGTCGGTGACAAAAGAGTGCTCCCCCTTGAGTTGATCCATCTATTTGGAGATGGGAGTTACCCCCAATTTTTGTGTGAGATACTCAAATGTATCTCTAGGAAGGGGTTTGGTAAATATATATGTAATATGTTCCCTGGTAGCAACGCATTCCAATTTGAAAGTTTGTTCTGTAACCTGTTCCCTTAGGAAATGATACTTGATTAAGATATGCCTTTTTTAGTGCATAATAGGGTTCTTTGAGATATTTATGGCACTAGTGTTGTCACACATTATGGATATTAGATTTTTGTATTCTCAATTGATATTTTTCAATGTCTGCTTCATCCAAAGGACCTTTGTGCAACATGATGCTGTTGCAATGTACTCAACTTTAGTTGTAGATAGAGAAATTGAAGATTACTTCTTGCTCAACCATGATACTAAACAATTGACCAAGAATAATGCTCCTCCACTTGTACTTTTTTTGTCATCAATATTTCCTTCCCAATCTACATCATTATATGCTTTTAGAGTGAAATCTCCACCTCTTGGATACCACAAGTCAAAATCCAATGTGCCTTTTAGATATTTGAAGATTCTTTTAACTGCTTGCACATGTGTTTCTTTTGGAGTAGATTGAAATATTGCAACCAGTCCTACTCTTGCATAACATTTGGCCTTGAAGCTATAACATATAGCAAGCTGTCAATCATTGACCTGTGTAATGTTTGATTTGCTTCCATAGATTCATCTTCTTTGCTTAACTTGCAGCCTATTACCATGGGAGTGCTAACATGTTTGCAATCTTTCATTTTGAATTTCTTTAGCATCTCCTTGATGTATTTAGTTTGAGATATGAATATGCCTTTGGTAGTTTCAGAAATCTGTAGGTCTAGAAATAATGATAATTCACCAAGCAATGAAATTTCAAATTCTTTTTGTATTTCTTCTACAAATTTGATTTAAATTATCAGTATTACTTTCAAAGATGATATCATTACAAAAACCACAATTATAATCATATTTTCATTTTCATAATTTGATGTAGAGATTACTGTCTGCAACTCCTCTTTTGAAACCTTGTTGTTGTACATGTATTTGTGAAGTCTTGAATATTAAGCTCTAGGGGCTTGTTTTAGACCATAGAGTGATTTCTTTAGTATGCATGCATAATATTTGTCTTTTGATGGTTGAAATACCTTAGGCTACTCAATGTATGCTTCTTCTTCTAAGTTTCCATTTAGAAATTCAAAATTGACATCCATTTGGTAAACTTCAAAATTCTTCTAGAATGCAAATGCCAAGAACATTCTAATGGATTCTAGTCTAGCCATAGGAGCAAAGGTTTATTCAAATTAAATGCCTTCAAATTGAGCATAACCCTTACATACTATTCTTTCCTTGTTTCTGGTTATATGTCTATTATCATTTAGTTTATTCCTTAATACCCACTTTGTTCCAATTACATTTTTGTCTTTTGGTCTAGGAACTAGTTCCTAGGTTCGGTCCTTTTCAATTTGTTCCAATTATTCTTTCATAGCAGCAATCCAATTTTCATCTTTACTTGCTTTTGCAAAGATCTTTGGTTCTATTTTGGACAACAAGGAAAGATTTGTATGTTCTAGTGATATTGCTAGATTTCTTCTTGTTTGAATACCTACATCTTTGTTACCAAGAATCAAATTTTCACAATGGTTCTTTTGCAAAAATCTTGATGGTGTTTTTGAATCTTGTATCTATGTTTCTTCTTCTCCTTCTTCATTTTCTTCTACTTCATTTTTTTCTTCCTATTCTCCATAGCTTTTTTCTTCTCATTTCTCATTTGTTTGTAATTTTACCCTTTCATATTTTACATCTTCTACTCTTACATTAGCACTTTCAACAATTTTGCTTAATTTCAAATTATAGCATCGGTAAGATTTCTTTGTAGATGAGTAACCAAGAAAGATACCGTCATCAGTTTTGGAGTCAAATTTCCACAAGTCATCATCATCTCTTTTTATTTAACACTTACTCCCAAAGACTTTGAAACGTTTGACTATTGTGGGTATGCCTTTCCATAACTCCTATGGTGTTTTGTAATTGTTAACCCTGAATTGTCCTCCTCAATTTAAAATATAAACAATTGTATAAACTTCCTCTCTCCAAAATATATCTGAAATCTTTGCGCCATTTAGCATTGTTCTAGCGGTTTCTTGAATAGATATGTTTTTCCTTTATGCTACTCCATTTTTTTAAGGAGTTCTAGCAGCTGAAAAGTATATTTTTATTCCATGAATCTCACATAATTCATCAAATTCACTTGATGTAAATTCTCCTCCATTGTTTGGTCTCAAAAATTTGATCTTTAGATTAGTCTAATTTTCAATTAATGATTTGAAGGCTTTAAAATTCTCAAATGCTTCTAATTTATGTTTGAGAAAGGCAACCCAAGTCATTCTTGTATAATCATCAATGAGCAACATAAAATAATAATCACCTTGCAAACTTTTTGATCTTGTTGGCCCAAAAACATTAGTATGAACAAGTTCCAATGGATTTGAGGTTGAATATTCCTTTGTCTTGTAACTGACTCTTGTTTTCTTCCCATGTTGACAATGCTTGCAAACAAAATATGAAGGTCTTATAATCTTTGGCATGTCCTTTACTACTTGATTTCTCCTAATTTTCACTAGGTTGTAAAATCTCATATGTCCCATTCTTCTATGCCATAACCAAATTTCATCTATTTGTCCCATACACCATCTTTCTTTTGCTAATTCATTTAGAATATATAGATTGTTTGGAGTTCTTTTTGTTGTTGCCACCAATCTACCTGAATTTTATTTTATTATCTCACACTTTTGAGAGTTTAAGATGAGAGTGTGTCCTTGATTACACATTTCCTGACACTAAGAAGATTATGCTTTAAGTCCTAACAAGCAAGACATTTTCTACTTAATTTTTCTCATCTTCGAGATTGTTTGTACCTTTTCCAACTATTTTGCGAAGGAATTATCTCCAAAAGTAACACTACCTCCCTTTTCTTCCTTTAAACTGAGAAATTTGTTCTTATTCCCCACCATGTGCTTTGAACATCCATTGCCAATATACCATTGGTTTGTATTGTTTTGAGCATGCAAGGCTAATTCACATTCTTCCTCATCTTTATCGAGTCTTGTTTTATCTTCGATAGATTCATAGGTTTCTCCATAAGAATATTTTATTCCATAGAAAACTTGTCAAAGCTTCTAAAGTCGCGTGCTTTGTGGCCAAGGTTGTTGCATTTTGTAGCATTCAATGTTATGATCAAGAAATGGATAAAATGAATTGTAGTTTCTATCCTCATGAGAATTTTTGGTTATGCTATTCACATAATTGTCCTTTGGGACATCATAAAAACTTCTATCTCCCATGTGATTATTTCTTCCATAATATCTACAATTTATTGCTTTATGGCGAAAATTATTACAGGAAAAACAATAAATAAGAAACAGATGTTGGTACTTGATTGTAAGTGGTATTTTGGATGTCATAACGTTTCTAAATTCATTCTTTTCATGGAAGGGAATATATTTATGCTGGTCCTCATTTAATTTCTTGCTATGATCTTCACCCTTGATGTATTTTTTAAGAACATCTGCATAACCTTTTGTCTCTTATTCACTTTTATGCACCATGAAGCTTGAGGCTTCATTAGAGGTCTTTTTATTTTGATTGTAACCAAGTCCAATGTTATTGCTAGGTTATAATCTTTGGTAGTTGAGAATGTCTTCTAGAATTTCGATCTTTTCTAAACTTTAATTGATTAGTGGTTTTCTTTAGTTTCATCTTAAGAATACAACTTCTGCTTCAAGTTTCTTATCATTTTCTTTCATTTCATCAAGCTGACTTGTCATTGCTTCTTAAATAATTTTTGCTTCTTCAAGTTGAAATTTCAGATTAGTGATGATATTTTTTGATTCCTCGATGTTAAGTGATATCTTTGTTTTTTGTTTTGTTCTTTATTTTGAAATTCTTGCACCTTTTCTTTCAATTATAGTTTCTTCTTTCTAAGTCCTTCTATTTCATTTAATGCACAAATGAGTTCTCCTTCAAGGTCTACTTCCCCATCAATTTCTGAATTCTCTTCATTTTCATAGTTTTCATTTTCATTATCTATGATATCATTCTCTGCTTCTAAACCCATGCATATAACTTCCATTTAAATATTATCACTTTCATCAAATGAGTTTCTATCCTCCTTAGTGTAGAGACTTTTCTTTTGTTTCAGAAAATATTTATTCCTATATGTTTTACATCTTCTTCTTTCCTTGAAATTATATCTTCTTCAACATTGCTATCTCTTTTTTATTATACGAACATTTAGCAATAAAGTTCCCTAATTCACCATAGTCAAAACATTTGAAAGGAAGTTTGCCTTTGTATTCGTCGGTTCCCTTCTGAATATTCTCTTAACTGCTTACACATGTGTTTCTTTTGGGGTAGATTGAAATCTTGCAACCGTTCCTACTGCATGCATAACATTTGGCCTTGAAGTTGTAACATATAGTAAGCTGCCAACCATTTACCTATATAATGTTTGATTTTCTTCCAGAGATTCATCTTCTTTACTTAACTTACAACCTGCTACCATGGGAGTGCTAACAAGTTTGCAATCTTCCATTTTGAATTTCTTTAGCATCTCCTTGATGTATGTGGTCTTAGTTATGAATATGCCTTTGCCAGTTTTAGAAATTTGCAGACCTAGAAAGAATGATAATTCACCAAGCAATGAAATTTCAAATTATTCTTGCATTTGTTCTGCAAATTTGACTTAAATTATCAATATTACTTCCAAAGATAACATCTAAAAAAACCACAATTATAATCATATTTTCATTTTCATATTTGATGTAGAGATTACTGTCTGCAACTCGTCTTTTGAAACCTTGCTATTTTAGGTAATTGTCAAGTCTTGAATATTAAGCTCTAGGAGCTTGTTTTAGACCATAGAGTTCTTTCTTTAGTATGCATGCATAATATTTGTCTTATGATAGTCGAAATACCTTAGGCTAATCAATGTACACTGGTTCTTCTAAGTTTCCATTTAGAAATTCAAAATTGACATCCATTTGGTAAACTTTAAAATTCTTGTAGCATGCAAATGCTAAGAATATTCTAATGACTTCTAGTCTAGCCATAGGAGAAAAGGTTTATTCAAAGTAAATACCTTAAAATTGAGCATAACCCTTACATACTAACCTTTCTTTATTTCTGGTTATCTGTCCATTTTCATTTAGTTTATTCTTGAATACCCACTTTGTTCCAATTACATTTTTGTCTTTTGGTCTAGGAATTAGTTCCCAGGTTTGGTCCTTTAGAATTTGATCCAATTCTTCATTCATAGCAGCAATCCAATTTTCATCTTTACTTTCTTATTTAAAGATATTTGGTTCTATTTTGGACAACAAGGAAAAATTTGTATGTTCTAGTGAGATTGCTAGATTTCTTCTTGTTTGATCACCAACATATTTCTTACCAAGAATCAAATTTTCAAAATGGTTCTTTTGCAAAAATGTTGATGGTGTTTTTGAATCTTGTCTCTATGTTTCTTCTTCTCCTTCTTCATTTTATTCTACTTCATTTTGCTCCTCCTCTTCTTCGTAGCTTATTTCTTCTGATTTCTTATTTGTTTGTAATTTTTCCCTTTCATATTTTACATCAACTACTCTTAGATTAGCACTTTCAAAGATTTTGCTTAATTTCAAATAATAGCATCAGTAAGCTTTCTTTGTAAATGAGTAACCAACAAATATACCTTCATTAGTTCTGGAGTCAAATTTTCCCAAGTCACCATCATCTCTTTTTATGTAACATTTACTCCCAAAGACTTTGAAATGATTGACTATTGCGGGTATGCCTTTCCATAACTCGATGGTGTTTTGTCACGGTTGACCCTGAGTTGTCCTCAGTTTAAACAGTTGTATAAAATTCCTCTCTCCAAAATATATCTGAAATATTTGCTTCATTTAGCATTATTCTAGTGGTTTTTTTAATAGATCTGTTTTTCCTTTCTGCTACTCCATTTTGTTGAGGAGTTCTAGCAGCTGAAAAGTGTCTTTTTATTCCATGAATCTCACATCATTCATGAAATTCACTTGATGTAAATTCTCCTCCATTATTTGGTCTCAAACATTTGATCTTTAGATTGGTCTAATTTTCAATTAATGCTTTGAAGGATTTAAACTTCTCAAATGCTTCTAATTTATGTTTGAGAAAGGAAACCCAAGTCATTCTTGTATAATCATCAATGAGCAACATAAAATAATAATTACCTTGCAAAATTTTTGATCTTGTTGGCCTAAAAATATTAGTATGAACAAGTTCCAATGGATTTGAGGTTTATTATTCCTTATCTTGTAACTCACTCTTATTTGATTCCATGTTGACAATGTTTGCAAATAAAATATGAAGGTTTTATAATCTTTGGCATGTCCTTTACTACTTTCTTTTTGATAACTTTCACCAAGTTTTCAAATCTCATATGTCCCATTCTTCTGTGACATAACCAACTTTCATCTATTTGTCCCATACACCATCTTTTTTATGCTAATTCATTTAGAATATATACATTGTTTGGATTTCTTTTTGCTATTTCTACCAATCTTCCTGATTTTTATTTTCTTATCTCACACTTTTGAGAGTTTAAGATGAGAGTGTGTCCTTGATCACACATTTACTGACACTAAGAATATTATGCTTTAAGTTCTCAACAAGCAAGACATTTTATGCTTTACTTTTTCTCATCTCCAATACTGTCTGTACCTTTTCCAACTATTTTGGCGGAGGCATTATCTACAAAAGCAACAATACCTCCATTTTCTTCCTTTAAACTGATAAATTTCTTCTTATCCCTAGCCATGTGCTTTAAACATCCACTCTCAATATACCATTGGCTTGTTTTGTTTTGAGCATGCAGGGCTAATTGACATTCTTCCTTATCTTTATCTTCTTGTTTTGTCCTCCATAGCTTCATAGGTTTCTTTAAAAGAATATTTTCTTCCATAGAAGACTTGTCAAAGCTTCTAAAGTCACATGCTTTGTGGCCAAGGTTGTTTCATGTTGTAGCATTCAATGTTGTAATCAAGCACTAGAGAAAATCAATTGCAGTTTCTATCCTCATGATAATTTATGGTTATGCTATTCACATAATTGTCCTTTGGGACATCATAAACACTTCTATTTCTCATGTGTTTATTTCTTCCATAATCTACACAATTTATTGCTTTATGGCCAAAATTATTTCAGGAAAACAATAACCAAGAAAGAGATGTCGGTACCTGATTGCAAGTGGTATTTTGGATTTCATAACTTTTCTAAACTCATTCTTTTCATGGAAGGGAATATATTTATACTAGACCACATTTGCCCTCTTGTTGTGATCTTCATCATTGATGAAGTTTTTAAGAACAATTGCATAACCTTTTGGCTCTTTGCTAGGTAATATTTGGTAGTTGAGAATGTATTCTATAATTTTGATCTTTTTCTAAACTTTAATTGATTAGTGGTTTTCTTCACTTTCTACCTTAAGAATACAACTTCCGCTTGAAGTTTTTTATAGTTTTATTTCATTTAATCAAGCTAACTTGTCATTGCTTCTTCAATAATTTTTCATTCTTGTAGTTGGACTTTTAGATTAGTGATGATATTTTCTGATTCCTCGATGCTAAGTGATATCTTTGCTTTTGTGTTTTGTTCTTTCTTTTCATTTTATTGCACCTTTTCTTTCAATTATAGTTTCTTCTTTCTAAGTAATTCTATTTCATTTAATGCAAAAATGAGTTCTCCTTCAAGGTATACTTCCCCATCAATTTATGAATTCTCTTCATTTTCAAAGGGTTTGTTTTCATTGTCTATTATACCATTCTATGCTTCTAGACCCATGAAGATAACTTCTATTTCATTATTATCACTTTCATTGGATGCGTTTCTATCCTCCTTAGTGTAGAGTCTTTTCTTTTGTTTCATAAAATATTTATTCCTATTTGTTTTACCTCTTCTTCTTTCCTTGAAATTATATCTTCTTCATCATTGCTGTCTTTATTTTTATCATAAGGACATTTAGCAGCAAAGTGCCCTACTTCACCATAGTTAAAACTGTTAAATTAATGTAACTTCAAAGTATATTCTACTTGTACTTTATTATTGTAACTCCATCGGGGATGTTTTTCCTTCGTCGGGGATGTCATTATTACATTTGATCATGTAAAGGTCATGAGTGTTGGTTGTGGAGCCAGATCTTCTAGTCTCATAGATGATATTGTATCAGTCGTGTTTGTACCCCAGTTTTATATGATATGTAGGTGGGCCGTACAATCACCCCAGCGGGGGGGTGTGTGGGGGAATCGCCCCCCCATGGGGTTCCAGGGGGGACCATCCCCCCTAGCTGGGGGGTCCGGGTGCAGCGCCCCCGAAGAAAATTTTTGGGGCTGTTTTCGCCAGCTGTTTTGCGGGCCCATGGTTTTGGGTATCCCGTGGTATTTTCCCATTGTATTTCCCTTATAAAATAAATACATTGTAATACGACTAGTGAGGATGATGTATTAGGTTTTATGCATTGTAAAGATCTCTGAGATCAGAAGAGAGACTGTGAAATAGAGAAGAGGAAGTGCAGTGGTTATGCTGCAGGTTGTATCCCTTCACCTTGCTGGACGGTAATAATAATAAGGACTGGCAAATTCAGTGTGGACGTAGCCCAAGTTGGGTGAACCACGATATATCTGTGTCTCTCTTGTAATGTGTATGTGTGATTATATTTGCATTTCTGTTTATTGTTATTGCTCTGCGATCCTGTTTTTCTAACAATGAGGTTAAACCTCCATTGTAAGTCGGGTCATTAGCACCCAAGAGAATGTAATATAAGTGGTAATTGAGTCTCTCTAAGTGGTAATTGAGTCTCTCTAGAGAAGTCAGCCTATTTAGGATTACTGGGGCCGACCTAGTTGAGTTAAAGGTTAGGTCAAAAGTAATGTATAAATAGAAGGATAGACTCCTTCATTTATCCATTCACTCACTTGTGCAATTCACATTAGTGGAGAGAGAGAGATATCTGCGAAGGAGAAGGGGGAGTGGCTTGAGTCCAGAGTTTGGTCTTTTTGTCTCTCTTATTTGTGAGACATATTTTTGGGGCATTGTACTTGATCATCTATATTGAGGAAGTTCTTGCTGGGTTTTCTTCCCCTAGAGGGTTTCCTAGGGTATACTGCTTTGTGCTTTGTGATTGTGTATCTTTCAAAGATCCTGATTATGTTTCTATTGCGAATAATGTATTGAATGCTAATGAATTTTCATTATATTCTATGGTTTCATATATTTTAACATGGTTTCAGAGCTTGCCTGAAAAGAGCAACTTTCAGAAGGTAAAACTCTCTCTCTCTCTCTCTCTCTTTCTCCGGAAGTGAAAAATTAGGGCTTTTCACATAAGTGGAATTTTTTAGTGCTATTGCCATAGGGAAGTGTGCCTCTCCAAGAGCGAAATTTTGGTACCAAGATCAAAATTTTTGAGTGGGTAAAACTCCCAAAACTTCAAACCCTAGTTTGACTCTAGACCAGAATAACTAGAAAACTGCAAATCCGAAATTCGCAAGTCAATTTTGAAGGGTAAAATTTTGGAATCTTTAGAATCCAAGCACACTAGCATACTTGCCTCATTCAAGCACATATTTTGGTGAGTTAAGTTTTTCAGTTTGAGAAATTTTGATTTTTGATTATTTGCTGCTCGCTAGTTTGCGATGGCACCAAGCACCAAGCTTGATGACAAGTTGGAAGGCATAGAGAACTTACGTGATTGGAAGTATAGGATTGGTATCATTCTATAAGAGAATGACCTTACCAAGTTTGTTAAGAATTTGTACCTGAATCAGAAGAAGCTGAAGCTAAGGAGACGTAGAAGAAGGATATGATTAGGGCTATGTGGATCATAGCAGACTCCATTAAAGATCACTTGATTCCTCAAGTGTCCTCTAAGAAGACTCTAAAAGAAATGTTTGATTCCCTAACCAGAATGTATGAAGGGAGAAACATAAATCAAAAGATGAACTTGATAACTCAACTTAAGAGCACAAAGATGAGCCAAGGAGAATCCATTCAAGAATACTTTACAAGGGTTTCCCAATTCAAGGAACAACTAGAAGCTATTGGAGACACCCTTGATGAATATGAGTTGGTAATGACTGCTCTCAATGGTCTTACTAGACCTTGGGACTCCTTTATCCAAACTATGTGTGCAAGAAAGGAAAGTCTACTATTCGAAGTTGTATGGGAAGAATGTGTCCAGGAGGAAGCTAGAGTAGCAAATCGAGAAGCACTACTCAATGATGATGATCAAGATCTATCTACCCATACAAAGAGAGGAAAAGGAAAACCTAAATTCAAGAAGGAAAATCATAGGGTGTTCCATCCTCCAAAGAAGTTTCAAAAGTATAAGAAGGTAAACTACAAGCGAAGAGACTACTCTTATTTCCAATGTTTTCGTTGTGATAAGATGGGACATATTGCCAAAGATTGTCCATAAAGAAAAGATAGAAAAGAAGATTACAAGAGGAAGAGAAATAAAAGACACCATGCTCACCTTGTCGAACACAAAGAAGAAGATGAAGAAGATGAAGAACCTCCCATGAGGCAACCAAAGGAAGAAATATAAGAATGTGTTTTATTATATGCCCTCTCTGGGTCCGTGACACCTGGAGATGCCACATGGTTAATTGATAGTGGTGCTTCAAAGCACATGACAGGTCAGAAGAAGACTCTCTCCAGTTTAGAAGAGAAGAACTCCCATTAGAAGGTATCATTAGGAGATGATTATCAATATCCTATTAAGGGAATAAAATAAGCTACCTACAAGCTTGATTTAAGAACCCCGATGAAGATGAAGGATGTACTATATGTACTAGGCCTAAATAAGAACCTACTTTCTATCTTAGCTTTGGATAAGAAAGGATTTAGGGTTTTCTTTTAGAGATGAATAAGTTCTCATGTGTCCCAAAGGTAAATCTATAAAGTATGTTGTTGCTTTTGGGATAGATGAAGGAGGCTTATACAAACTCAAAGGACATTTAGGATCAACTTTGATTCATGAAATTACAAGTCCATGTGAACTATGGCATAGAAGACTTGCTCACATAAGCTGCAAAGCACTACCACATGTAAGTAAGGTAGTAACAGGTTTACCCGATCTAAATATTGATCATGAAGGGATTTGAAAAGGATGTGCAAAGGGAAAGAACATAAAGAATCCATTTCTGAAGAGAGACACCAAGACGAAAGGAATATTGGAACTCATTCACTTAGATGTATGTGGTCCAATGCCTTCAACATCATTAAGTGGGTATGAATATTATGTTACTTTAATTGATGATTATTCCAGAAAGACTTGGGTTTACTTTTTGAAATCTAAAGGTGAAGTGTTCGAGAAGTTCAAGGAATTCAAAGCCTTGATAGAGAATCTTTCAGAGAGAAATATCAAGATACTCAAGTCAGATATTGAAGGAGAATATACTTCAAAATATTTTGAAACCTTTTTCAAGGATGTTGGGATTAAGAGGGAGCTTACCACTCCCTACAACCCTCAACAAAATGGTGTTTCTGGAAGAAAGAATCGATACATAATGGAAGTAGTAAAGACAATGGTCCATGATCAAGATCTTCCTATGCATCTATGGGATGAAGCAGTAAGGACAATAGTATATGTGCAAAATATAGTATCCCATAGCGCACTTGGGTTCAAAACCCCCGAAGAGATGTTCACAAGAATGAAACTAGAGGTAATTCCTCTCAAGATATTTGGTTGTCCAGTGTTTTTTCATATTCCAAAAGAGAAAAGAACCAAATTGGATCCTTCCGGAAAGAAATGAATATTTGTTGGATATTGTGAGGTCTCTAAGGCCTTCAGGATCTATATAACAAGCTATCATCACATGGATATTAGTAGGGATGTGACATTTGATGAAGATGCAGCTCTCAAGAGATCTAGAAATTGCCATCATGAAGAAGTATATGAGGAAGATGTACCTCCTAGAGTTGCAGAGGTTACACCCTCTCCCAATGATGGGACTCCAGAATACCATGATATGTTGGATCCCCAAGAACCTCCATCCATGGCTATATATTGCAAGAGAAAACCAGCTTGGGCTAATGAAATTATTCAAGATGCTAAGAATTATGGAGCTCCAAAAGGCTCCACAAGAGAAATCAAGAGGCCAAATCCATTTTCCATTTATGTAGCTTTGATGTGTGATCTTGTAGACAAAGAACCTACTTGCTTCGGAGAGGCCATTCAAAAGAAAGAATGGGTAGAAGTTATGACAAAAGAATACCAGTCAATAATGAAGAATGATGTATGGGACAGTTCCCAAACCAGAAGGTAAAAGTGTGGTATCTTCCAAATGGATATACAAGATAAAACATGCTGCAGATGGAAGTATTGAGAAATACAAAGCTAGGTTTGTGGCTCGAGGATTCTCTCAAAATGAAGGAATCGATTATGAGGAAACATTTGCTCCTATAGCAAGGTACACTTCTATCAGAACCATCATGGCACTAGCAGCCACGATGAAGTGGAAGTTACACCAGATGGATGTGAAAACATCTTTCCTGAATGGTGTTATTCAGGAGGAAGTGTACATAGAACAACGACAAGGTTTTGAGGTTGAAAACAAAGAGACACATGCTTGCAAATTTAAGAAGGCTTTGTATGGGTTGAAGCAAACTCCAAGAGCTTGGTATGGAAGGATTGATAGTTTCTGACGAGATTGGGATTTACCAAGAGTAAAGTTGATCCTAACCTTTACTTCAAGGTTATGGATGATGAACCAGTCATATTATTGCTATATGTGGATGACTTGTTCCTGATAGGTAATGAGAAGAGAATCTCAGAGTGCAAAGAGAAGCTCACTGCAGAATTCAAGATGAAATACCTTGGGTTAATGCATTATTTTCTAGGTCTTGACGTATGGCAGAGCCCAGAGGGAATATTCTTTAATCAAGGCAAGTATGTAGTGGAAATATTCAAAATATTTGATATGTTGGAGTGCAAAGCCATGGCCACACCCATGGATACCAACTTGAATTTATTATCTGATACTTCATCAGAATTAATGGATGTGGCTCTCTACAGGAAGATTATTGGGTCATTGATGTATATGACGAATACAAGGCCAGATATATGATTTTATATAAAAACCTTGAGTCAATATCTGGTTGAGCCCAGACGGGTGTACATTGTAGCTGCAAAGCATGTGATGAGGCACCTACAAGGTACAATATATTATAGTCTCAATTATTCTAGAGATAATGAGTTCAGACTGTATGGTTATATATATTTCGATTGGGTTGGAAGTGTCTCAGATAGAAAGAACACTTCAAGTGGATGTTACAGTCTGGGGTCAGCCATGATCTCATGGATAAGCAGGAAGCAGTCAAGTGTGGCTCTCAGCATTGCAGAGGCAGAGTATATTGCAGTTTGTTTTGCGAGTTGTGAAGCCATATGGCTTCAAAGGTTGTTATCAGGTTTGTTTGATCTGGAGTTGGATACCACAGTGATTCTACGTGATAAATAGAGTTGTATAAAAATGACAGAGAACCTTGTGTTCCATGAGAGGTCAAAACACATAGAAATACGGTATTTATACATCCATGATATGGTGCAAAGGGGAACTATAAAGCTCCAATATGTGAGCACGAAGGAGCAGGTTGCAGATGTGTTGACTAAGCCTTTGTCTTGAGTGAATTTTGAGCACTTCCATGACAAACTTGGTATAGTCCAAAAGGACTTCCCTCGAAAGGGGGAGTAGTGCTGATGATACCGTGGGATTGATCATCCCTAGACAAAGATTGTCTTAAATGTTGATCCTGAGTGGTAGTGGGATTGATCATCCCTATATAGATATTGTCTTAAATGTTGATCCTGAGATGCAGTGGGATTGATCATCTCTAGACAAAGATTGTCTTAAATGTTGATCCTGAGTTGCAGTGGGATTGATCATCCCTAGACAGAGATTGTCTTAAATGTTGATCTTGAGTTGTGGTGGGAACGATCATACCTAGACATATATGTCTTAAATGTTGGGATTGATCGTCCCTAGACAGAGATGTATTAAATGATTGTGATGCGATTAATCGTCCCTAGACAGAGGTGTCTTAAATGATTGTGTTGGTATCAATCATCCCTAGATAGAGGTATCTTAAATGATTGTGTTGGGATCGATCATACCTAGACAAAGGTGTCTTAAATTATTGTGTTTGGATCGATCGTCCCTAGGCATAGGTGTCTTAAATGGTTGTGTTGGGATCGATCGTCCTTAGACTAAGGTGTCTTAAATGATTGTGCTGGGACCGATCGTCCCTGGACAGAGTTGTCTTAAATTATTGTGTTGGGATCGATCGTCCCTAGATAGAGATGTCTTAAATGATTGTGTTGGGATCGATCGTCCCTAGACATAGATGTATTAAATGATTGCGTTGGGTCCGATCATCCCTAGACAAAGATAGTCTTAAATGATTTTGTTGGGTCCGATCATCCCTAGACAAAGATAGTCTTAAATGTAATGTCCCTTTTTGGAATATTTTCCCAATTTGGTCAATTTTGAAACTTGGACTAGTGAAGCCCAAAAATATCCCAAATGGTTTCGAACTGTGTCTTGAGTGGTGTTACACCATATTTTTCCACCTTGTGAGCATTTATACTCTTTGGATTCCCTTACCTACTTATAGACTCAAAACCATACTCGTGGTTCTCCTTGAACCCTTTTTTCCTTATTTTTCCTCCTATATGCGAGCTACTTCATTACACCTCGCGTATACACAGGCTGTCTCACTACAGACCGTGTACATCAACTTTTTGGTAAATAATAGTATAAAACTCTATTTTTCACTCCAAAAAGCGGCCATTGTGACCTTTGTCCCTCCATGTATCTCGAAACGACTCGATCCGGCCTTTCACTTGCCTTTGGAAGGTTATATATTGAGCTCTTATGGTGAATGGAAGGAGGAGAAAGAGAGAGCATCAAACATCTATTGGATTTTTTCCATAACTTAAGTCTACATCCATTGATCCTAGTTGTTGTGAACCTTTTATGTTCACCTACCAAACTCTTCCATATCTTGAGTTTTCCATTGCATGGGGGATTGAAGTGGTGGAGGCACAAGTGGATGGATCTAGTTCTTGGTTCAGATGAGTTGCCGACAGGAGGTTGTATCTTGTACTTCTTATTCATATTAATAGAAATACTAATTTTCACGTCCAATTGATGTTGTGATGATTGTTTATTATGATTGGGTAACATTTGCTTATATATATCATGGACTATGCTATTGTTTATGCTAACATCTTTCATATATCATATGCACTTGCTTGTGTTTATTGTTGAGACTAAGCTGCAGGTTCAAGTGTGTTGAATGAAATATCAACGGGGATCTAAACCAAATGTCTGGTTGAAGGTTGGTATTTTATTCCATTTCTTAGCACTTACATTTATATAGCATACATTGATAATTGAGTTGATTTTTGGTAGTCATCTGTCTTGTGTGGTCTACCCCAAGCCATAGGAAGTTTTTATCCGTAAAAGTGGATTGAGGTGTAATAGGACACATTAATTCAGCTATTATAGGCTTGGACACTTTCTAAATACTTCAGCCACTTGCATCTACAATTAGAAAATGAAAGGCAAAATTACTAGGATAATCTATGTTGAAACCCCCAAGAGTAGATGGCTCCAAAAGACTCAGGATTTTGAATTGGGTATGAAGGTATATGAGTGGTATTAAGATATAAAAATGAACCTAATGGGTGCTTAGAAACTATCATAATACTTCTGCAACATCCATTTAACTTCAGGGGAAGTTGGGGAATTTTACTAGTAAATTCGAGGTTCAAACCCCCAAGGGTAGGGGACAAAGATGGCTTTCCAAATGTTGTAATAACTTCCCAAATTTCAAAACAAAGGCATGGTATTGATAAAGGACTTCAATGGGATACGCAATGCATCATCAATTAGTTTCTATAGGCTTCTTTAACTCCCATAAATCAAAGATTTGTATTCATGTCTTCACATAGGGGGAAATGCTAGTAAACTTCACCACTTGTTATGAAATTCGAAATTTAGGTTCCAAGGACTTGTGCAATGTTAATGAAACTTATTTAGAACATTAATGACTCTCCATATATATAAAAAAATCACATATATGGACTTGTACAAGTCGAAATAAAGCATCTTCAAGCTCCATCAACAATATATAGGGAAAATGGAAGCATTTATGCATTGTTTGGTATGTTTACATAGTTTCACTTGGTATTTCGACCTGAGAGTATTCTGAGCATAAAATACAGAGTATATATATAATAATACAAATAAATAGATAGTATTGGACTCTCACAAAGAGATCAACATCTCACCAAAGGCACAATTCCTCCAAGATCCAAAATATGCAAGGAAATGTGTGATAGAGATGAGAACAAGTTGTAGAAGAAAGAAACATGAGATTCCCTGTAGCTTCAAGGTGAAAATAATAAATCCATTGTAACTCCAAATGAAAGTTCTGAATGGACTCTCCAATTTCCAATTAGGATGGGAATATTTCACCCTTGAAATTGGTACTAAGGCAAATAGAGTAAACACTCCACTAGCATGGACAAGCTAGAAGATCTCCAAATTGAAAATATGCAAATAAAAAATGATCAAAAGCTACTCTCCTTATTTGTTCTTGTATTTTATAAAATTCTCAAGTCCTCCATGGGTCGAATTCCTTCGCAAAGATTCATGCCAACTCAAGTTGGGAAGAGATTCCAATGTGTGACACTTGTCCAACAATTCCTAGTCTCCATCTTTCCTCATTTTGAATGGGTGTCTCTTTGGATGCCCTAAATCCCTTGTGCGCCTTATTGGAGGATATTTTTAGCCATGACATGTCATATATGTCATATGTCAGCATTTAGGTCTGATTTGTGTCATAGGTGTCATAGCATCTTCATCATTGTTGTCATAGAAGCTAGGGAATCTAGCCCAAGTGTCACAATTCTTCTAAGATGCCTCTTCCTCTTCCATGAGAGTTATTCTTCCACTCCAATTCGACCTTACATGACTCATTCCATGAAAAATACCTCTTAAACTCCCCCAATTATGTTACCCTTCATCTTGAACTCGAATTGGTGAGAGAATCATGCCAAGTGTAGTGGGAAATTGTGCCACAAGTGGGTCCCACAACCTCTTATGTGCCCTCATGGTCCAATGCCACATTATTTTCTTTGTATTATTATTTAATTGACCCATTTAATGTGAATTTGTAAGTCTAAGGTCATTTTGGGTCTTGTAGCTCCTTTACTCCAACTTTTAATGCTTCCACCCCCAACCTTGGAAACTAGTAATTCCCCCCATGATAGTTCATTTGGATGGGAATATTACAAAATTTGAATTGAGAATTTTCTCTTAATGTGACCCACCTTGTACACTTGGATCTAATTTTACGTTATTACTAAATTAGACATCATTCTTGGTAATTATTTGACCCTTATCATCAATTTGACAGACTATCATGAATATGGTCAAGTGGTTTAGGACATTGTGACCCAATGCAATGTTTTGGGACATTACAAATCCTCCCTTCCCAATATTGATTGTCCTCAAGCAATTTAAAACATGGATGTTGAAGAACCTTCTTTCTTTCCAAAACTTTGCTTCCCAAAGCTTCCCTTCTAAAACTCTAAGTAGTGGCACTCAAGCACTACAATTTTGTGCTTCCAAAAGCAAGGAAATGTGGATTATATTTTTTATATTGATATCCCCTGTGAAATCACCACTAAAAACCAATATATTAATTAAATCCATCAAAACAAAGTTTGCACAATTACTCTTTTACCTCTTTCATATTTTAGAAACCCTTTCTGATATCACTGTATAATTCTTGAAGTTGTCACTGAGTTGCCCAACTTTCGATCTTCGATATTCCATGAATATTTTAGAGAGGAACCACCATGCTTGATGCTTCACTACTCTAATTAAAAATCACTTTATTAAGTGGGGACTCAATCTCCCATACTACTTGTTTCCCCAAAAAATTTGAAACCAATGGGACTAAAAATTATTCCAGGGTCCCATTGCTTGTATTGCACTCCAACAATTAGGAGTGCTCTCCAACCCATACCATCAAGAAAGAGAATTCCTGGATCCCATTTTCTTGTATGCATTCTTCCAAACATCATGAGTACAAATCATCAAAGTACATAACAACATAATAAAAAGGTACATCAAGGAGGTGCCTCATCAAAGAATCATGAAAGTGCTTATACCTCCAAGTAAGTAGACCACCATTTTCCAAGTGCATACAAGCTTCAAGTGATCAATCAAATCTTCTCCAATGACATAGGTGAGGATCCCATGTCCTATAATTATGCTCCAAAATAATGTAACACGCATCAAAATAATCATCCATGTGTTCTTTCATCCAAGAAGTTAATGAAGAACCTCCACTAAAATCTGAACCAAGTAGGGAGCAAAACAAACAATGAGCCTTCAAGGGGCTCACATAAGTAGACTTTGTGCATCCATGAACATGTGTATCATCAAGAAATAACAAAGGATGTTGCTTCCAATAATAATTTTCTCCAATCATATATCTCTTCACCCAATTAGTGTATGAAGTTCCTCCAATATCAATTCAACTAAGCAAGGAGCAAGGAAAATCATGAGTCTTCAAGTGACTCAAGTGAACATCATAAGTGCATCCATGTAGATGTGTTTCATAATAAGGTACCAAGGTATGTTTCTAAAAATGTAAATAAGAAATGGCTCTAATAATGTCATCATATAAAGGAGATATAGGAGTTTCATACTCCTCATGTGGCACCATCAAAAATAAACCTTTCACCCATACTTCATTATGATGAATGCTGCAAGATATGGAAATGTAGGATGTAGGAGAATGAACCAACTCACCCAAATGATTATAAAGTGCAGAAGTCTCCTCATGTGAATGCTCCATAAGGGTAGGATCATGCACCTCCCTTAAAATTGCAAACATTTCCTCATAGGTTGGTTCCAAGGTAGTGGAATCATACACTTTTTCAAAAATTGTGTCACCATTTCCAAGAGGAAACTCAAGTTCCTCTTCCACCAAATCAAGTGCTTGGATCTCATCAAGCTCATATTCAAACACATCAAGCACCTGCAAATTTCCATGTTTCTCATGATCTACCATGTCATGAGAACCTCCATGCAATCTACCATATGAAAATTTCAAACATAGGAGGAAGAACAAATATATTGCAACCTTTCAAGAAGTTGCTCATTTTGAATTTTGAGTTTTTGAATACTCTCATTATTCTTCAAGTATGCATCATGTAACAATTCATTAAACTCAACCAAATTGTTTCTATCAAAAAACAAAGACATTAAATTACCTTTGATGTTGCACATTGCTCTTTGAATGTTCTCCATGTATTCAAGGAAGGATGGATCCTTAAATGAAGAAACTATCCAACAAGAATTTTACACTAATGCTTGAGTGTCATGGAGCATGCTAAGGGTCTCTTGGATCTTATTTTCATTCATATTTAATGACCCTTCAAGAAAAATAGGCTCTTGCAAATGAACCTCCTCATCTTCTTCCTTCTTACTTGGACCAAATTCATGAAGCTCAAGTTGTGATGGGGAAGTTGATCTTGTTTCTTCTTATACTGCTACAAGGTATTCATTTTCATGCTTAATGGAAGTTTGGCTTGCAGCAACACTTTCAAAAGTGATCTCTATGTCACCAACATAGAGGTGTGAGCACCCATCAGTAGGTACTCCTTCATAGTTCACTCTTTGAGTCATGTCCAAGGTAGAATGTGTCTCAAAATGATCTTCAATGTTTTCAATAGAGTCTCCTTCATGCTCATGTGATGTCTCTTCATAATTGGAATATCTTTTTGAAGAAAATTCAAAAACTCTCTTCAAGTAGGAAATACATGCATTCCCTGAAGCTTCAGATATTTCATTATTGTTTTCACTCACACACATATGATTTTCTCTCCAAGGTCTTTTACAAGAATGGCATAAACCTTTATTCACTAAATCCACATCTTCATTTTTGTGCCTATTTGCAAACACCCAATCAGCAAAGTCTTTGAAAGGAGGGGCCTTTTTTGTATTTCCCTTATAAAAATCAAGATATGCTTGGTATTGTTGGGGCAAGGTTTTATATGTTGCTCTCCATGTTTGTAACTCATTCATATAATTATACTTTGGTAGTGTGAGACAATCATATTTATCATATATATAGGGTCATAATGAAATCTTCATTCCTAATGAAATTGTAATAAGTGTTGCATGGTGGCACCTCTTCCTCATACCATTCACATTCTCTTTCATATTGCTCACAATCATCCGCACATTGATCATAAGTATTGTACTCATAGGATCCATAATAATAGTAAAATATGGATGCAAATTATTCTTCAATGTATGATATTAATTCACAGGTGCAAGGACCATGCTCTGATACCACTGTAATGTCCCTTTTTGGAATATTTTCCCAATTTGGTCAATTTTGAAACTTGGACTAGTGAAGCCCAAAAATGTCCCAAATGGTTTCGAACTGTGTCTTGAGTGGATTGAGGTATAATAGGACACATAAATGAAGCTATTATAGGCTTGGACACTTTCTAAATACTTCAGCCACTTGCATTTACAATTAGAAAATGAAAGGCATAATTACTAGGAAAATCTATGTTGAAACCCCCAAGGGTAGATGGCTCCAAAAGAATCCTTAGGATTTATAATTGGTTATGAATGTACAGGAGTGGTATTAAGAAATAACAATGAACCTCATGGGTTCTTAGACACTATCAAAATTCTTCTTCAACATCCATTTAAATTCAAGGGAAGTTGGGGAATTTTACTAGTAAATTCGAGGTTCAAACCCCCAAGGGTAGGGGACAAAGATGGCTTTCCAAATGTTGTAATAAATTCCAAAATTTCATATCAAAGGAATGTTATTGATAAAGAACTTCAATGGGATACTCAATGCATCATCAATTAGTTTCTATAGGCTTCTGCAACTCCCATAAATCAGAGATTTTTATTCATGTCTTCACATAGGGGGAAATGCTAGTAAACTTCACCACTTGTTATGAAATTCGAAATTTAGGTTCCAAGGACTTGTGAAATGTTAATGAAAATTATTAATAAAATTAATGACACTCCATACATAAAAAAAAATCACAGATATGGACTGATACAAGTCGAAATAAAACATCTTCAAGCTCCAACAACAAGATATAGGGAAAATGGCACCATTTATGCATTGTTTGGTATTTTTACATAGTTTCACATGGTATTTTGACCTGAGAGTCTTCTGAGCATCAAATATAGAGTATATATACCAGAATACAAATAAATGGAGATTATTGGACTCTCACAAAGATACCAACATCTCACCAAAGGCGTAATTCCTCCAAGAGCCAAAATATGCAAGGAAATGTGTGATAGAGATGAGAACAAGTTGTAAAAGAAAGAACCACGAGCTTCCCTATAGCTTCAACTTGAAAAAAATAAATCCATTGTAGCTCCAAATTAAATCTCTGAATTGCCTCTCCAATTTCCAATTAGGATGGGGATCTTTCACCCTCAAAATTGGTACTAAGGCAAGTAGAGTAAACACTCCACTAGCATGGACAAGCTAGAAGCTCTCCAAATTGAAAATATGCAAATAAAAAATGATCAAAAGCTACTCTCCTGATTTGCTCTTGTATTTTACAAATTTCTCAAGTCCTCCATGGGTCGAATTCCTTCCAAACGATTCATGCCAACTCTAGTTGGGAAGAGATTCCAATGTGTGCCACTTGCCCAACAATTCCTAGTCTCCATCTTCCCTCATTTCAAATGGGTGTCTCTTTGGCTGCCCTAACTCCCTTGTGTGCCTTATTGGAGGATATTCTTAGCCCTGACATGTCATATATGTCATATGTCATCATTCAAGTCTGATTTGCATCATAGGTGTCATAACATCTTCATCATTGTTGTTATAGAAGCTAGGGAATCTAGCCCAAGTGTCACAATTCTTCTAAGATGCCTCTTCCTCTTCCATGGGAGTTATTCTTCCACTCCAATTCAACCTTACATGACTCATTCCATGAATAATACCTCTTAAACTCCCCCAAGTATGTTACCCTTCATCTTGAACTCGAATTGGTGAGAGAATCATGCCAAGTGTAGTGGGGAATCTTGCCACAAGTGGGTCCCACAACATCTTATGTTCCCTCATGGTCCAATGCCACATTATTTTCTTTGCATTATTATTTAATTGACCCATTTAATGTGAATTTGTAAGTCTAAGGTCATTTTGGGTCTTGTAGCTCCTTTACTCCAACTTTTAATGCTTCCACCCCCAAACTTGGAAACTACTAATCCCCCCCCATGATAGTTCATTTGGATGGGAATATTACAAACTTTGAATTGAGAATTTTCTCTTAATGTGACCCACCTTGTCCACTTGGATCTAATTTTACATTATTACTAACTTAGACATCATGCTTGGTAATTATTTGACCCTTATCATCAATTTGACAGACTATCATGAGTATAGTCAAGTGGTTTAGGCCATTGTGACCCAATGCAAATTTTTGGGACATTAAAAGTCCTCCCTTCCCAATATTGTTTGTCCTCAAGCAATTTCAAACATCGATGTTGAAGAACCTGCTTTCGTTCCAAAAATTTGCTTCCCAAAGCTTCCCTTCTAAAACTATGAGTAGTGGCACTCATGCACTACAATTTTGTGCTTCCAAAAGCAAGGAGATGTGGATTTTATTTTTTATATTGTTATCCCTTATGACATCACCACTAAACACCAAAATATTAATTAAATCCATCAAAACAAAGTTTACACAATTACTCTTTTACCTCTTTCATATTTTGGAAACCCTTTCTGATATCACTGTATAATTCTTGAAGTTGCCACTGAGTTTCCCGACTTTCAGTATTTGATATTCCATGAATATTTCAGAGAGGAACCACCATGCTTGTTGCTGAACTACTCTGATTAAAAATCACTTTATTAAGTGGGGAATCAATATCCCATACTAGTTTCCCCAAAAATTTTGAAACCAATGGGACTAAAAATTATTCCAGGGTCCCATTGCTTGTATTTCACTCCAACAATTAGGAGTGCTCTCCAACCCATACCATCAGGAAAGAGAATTCATGGATCCCATTTTCTTGTATGCATTCTTCCAAACATCATGAGTACAAAAGATATATCATCAAAGTACATAACAACATAATAAAAAGGTACATCAAGGAGGTGCCTCATCAAAGAATCATGAAAGTGCTTATACCTCCAAGTAAGTAGACCACCATTTTCCAAGTGCATACAAGCTTCAAGTGACAAATAAAATCTGCTCCAATGACATAGGTGAGGATCCCATGTCCTGTAATGTCCATTTTTGGAATATTTCCCCATTTGGTCAATTTCCAAACTTGGACTAGTGAAGCCCAAAAATGTCCCAAATGGTTTTGAACTGTGTCTTGAGTGGATTGAGGTGTAATATGACACATTAATGCATATAATATAGGATTGGACACTTTCTAAATACTTCAGCCACTTGCATTTACAATTAAAAAATGGAAGGCATACTTACTAGAAAAATCTATGTTGAAACCCCCAAGGGTAGATGGCTCCAAAAGACTCCTTAGGATTTTGAATTGGGTCTGAAGGTATATGAGCGGTATGAAGAAATAAAAATGAACCTCATGGGTGCTTAGAAACTATCAGAATAATTCTTCAACATCCATTTAACTTCAGGGGAAGTTGGGGAATTTTACTAGTAAATTCGAGGTTCAAACCCCCAAGGGTAGGGGACAAAGATGGCTTTCCAAATGCTGTAAGACCTTCCAAAATTTCAGAACAGAGGCATGGTAATGATAAAGGACTTCAATGGGATACTCAATGCATCATCAATTAGTTTCTATAGGCTTCTGCAACTCCCATAAATCAGAGATTTGTATTCATATCTTCACATAGGGGGAAATGCTAGTAAACTTCACCACTTGTTATGAAATTCAAAATTTAGGTTCCAAGGACTTGTGCAATGTTAATGAAATTTATTCAGAATATTAATTTCACTCCCTACATCAAGAAAATCACATATATGGACTGATACAAGTCGAAATAAAGCATGATACAAGTCGAAATAAAGCATCTTCAAGCTCCAACAACAAGATATAGGGAAAATGGCACCATTTATGCATTGGTTGGTATTTTTACATAGTTTCACTTGGTATTTAGACCTAAGAGGATTTTGAGCATCAAATAAAGAGTATATATATCAGAATACAAATAAATGGAAATTCTTGGACTCTCACAAAGAGATCAGCATCTCACGAAAGGTGCAATTCTTCCAAGAGCCAAAATATGCAAGGAAATGTGTGATAGAGATGAGAACAAGTTGTAGAAGAAAGAACCACGAGCTGCCCTATAGATTGAACCTGCAAATAATAACTCAATTTTAGCTCCAAATGAGATTTCTGAATGGCCTTTCCAATTTCCAATTAGGATGGGAATCTTTCACTCTCGAAATTGGTACTAAGGCAAGTAGAGTAAACACTCCACTAGCATGGACAAACTAGAAGCTCTCCAAATTGAAAAGATGAAAATAAAATATGATCAAAAGCTACTATCCTGCTTTATTCTTGTTTTTTATAAACTTCTCAAGTCCTCCATGGGTATAATTCCTTCCAAAAGATTCATGCCAACTCAAGTTGGGAAGAGATTCCAATGTGTGCCACTTGTCCAACAATTCCTAGTCTCCATCTTCCCTCATTTCGAATGGGTGTCTCTTTGGCTGCCATAACTCCCTTGTGCGCATTATTGGAAGATATGTTTAGCCTTGACATGTCATATATGTCATATTTAATCATTCAGGTCTGATTTGTGTCATAGGTGTCATAGCATCTTCATCATTGTTGTCATAGAAGCTAGGGAATCTAGCCCAAGTGTCACAATTATTCTAAGATGCCTCTTCCTCTTCCATGGGAATTATTATTCCACTCCAATTCAACCTTACATGAATCATGCCATGAATAATGCCACTTAAACTCCCCCAAGTTTGTTACCCTTCATCTTGAACTTGAATTGATGAGAGAATCATCCCAAGTGTAGTGGGGAATCTTGCCACAACTGGGTCCCACAACCTCTTATGTGCCCTCATGGTCCAATGCCACATTATTTTATTTATATTATTATTTAATTGACCCATTTAATGTGAATTTGTAAGTCTAAGGTCATTTTAGTTCTTGTAGTTCCTTTACTCCAACTTGTAATGCTTCCACCCCCAAACTTGGAAACTAGTAATTCCCCCCCATGATAGTTCATTTGGATGGGAATATTACAAACTTTGAATTGGGATTTTTCTCTTAATGTGACCCACCTTTTCCACTTGGATATAATTTTACATTATTACTAACTTAGACACCATGCTTGGTAATTATTTGACCCTTATCATCAATTTGACAGACTATCATGAATATGGTCAAGTGGTTTTTGGCCATTGTGACCCAATGCAAACTTTTGGGACATTACATTAAATGATTGTGTTGGGTCCGATCATCCCTAGATATAGATAATATTAAATTATTGTGGTTGGATTGATCATCCCTAGACAGATATCCCGAGTTCTGAAAGGAAGGATAGTCTTAAATGTTGATCTAGTGTTGGGCTTAATCCCTGGTTCCAAAAGGAAGGATTATCCATGATCCCTAGTTCCGAAAGGAAGGATAATATGTGTACTGTAGGTGATGCTACTTATGATATTCCAATACTGTATATGAGGATGCTCCAGTGCTGCAGATGAAGAGATGCCAGGATGATCCAATGCTGCAGATGATGATGTTCTAGTACTGAATATTAGGATGCTCCAGTGCTACAGGTGATGTTCCAGTGCTGAAGATGAGGATGCTCCAATGCTGAAGATGTTGATGTTCTAGTGTTGAAGATGAGGATGCTCCAGTGCTAAAGATGATGAGGTTGAAGAACTTCCAATGATTTATAGATGTATCAATGTTGATGATGATGCCCTCCTTTCTCGGATGATGTTGTGTAGAGTTACACATGAAGATGTTGTTGTCAGTAGAATACCCTTCTTGTTAAGGGGGAGTGTTAAATTTATGTAACTTTAAAGTATATTCTACTTGTACTTTATTATTGCAACTCCGTCGGGGATGTCATTATTACATTTGATCATGTAAATTTCATGAGGTTAAACCTCCATTGTAAGTCGGGTCATTAGCACCCAAGAGAATGTAATATAAGTGGTAATTGAGTCTCTCTAGATAATTCATCCCAGTTAAGATTACTGGGGCCGACCTAGCTGAGTTAAAGGTTAGGTCAAAATTAATGTATAAATAGAAGGCGAGAATCCTTCATTTATTCATTCACTCACTTGTGCAATTCACATTAGTGGAGAGAGAGAGAGATATCTACGAAGGAGAAGGAGGAGTGGTTTGAGTCCATAGTTTGGTCTTTTTGTCTCTCTTATTTGTGAGACATATTTTTGGGGAATTTTACTTGATCATATATGTTTAGGAAGTTATTTCTGGGTTTTCTTACCCTAGAGGGTTTCCCAGGGTATATTGTTTTGTGCTTTGTGATTGTGTATCTTTTAGAGATCCTGATTATGATGCTATTGTGAATAATGTATTGAATGTTAATGAATTTTCAATCTAGTCTATGGTAGCATATATTTTTAACAAAAAAATTTGAAAGAAAGTTTACCTTTGTATTATTCGGTTCCCTTCTTGATATTTCTTACAAATTTGGCTTCCTCTGCATCAGAGTCATTATTTGAGCTATCACTTGATTTGCACTCTCTTTTGATTGTCTTCTTTGAAGCTTTGAAGGTTGCTTCCCTTCTTGGTGATTTTTCTTATTCTATCCGCATTTCATATGCTGTGATAATTCCATGCAGCTCATCCATTGTTATTTTTTCCATCTCCCTCAATTCCTCTAAGGTAGAAACATTAGCATTAAATCTCGAGGGAAGTGATCTCAACACCTTTTATACAATCAGAAACTCTTCAATTTGCTCACCCAATCCTTTGATAATATAAATAATTTCATCTACTCTAACAAAGTAGGATACACTGTCTTCTTCTTCTTTCATATTCAAACTTTCAAATTGTCCTCTATGTGTTTGAAGCTTCTCTAATTGACTCATCTCCCTCATAAATTTTCTAAAGTTTATCCCATATTTTTTTTTATGAGTTGCAATACATTTCTTTGACAAGTTCCTTTTTTGGTAGACCACTTAAAATAGTGTCCATAACTTTTGAATTGTTAATATATGGCTTCTTCCGATTAGTATCACTTGGTAAATATATAGGGGTTGTGTAACTAGAGACAACATAGTTCCATACATCAAATCCCAATTAAATCAGATAGGTCTACATTCTTATGCTCCATAAAGCATAGTTATTTCCATTGAATATATGAGATTTAGAATATCCTTCTTGTCGATCCGTGTGTGATCAAAGGATATACCTTCCAATGGTTAAAATATCTTAGAATGAACCCGCTCTAATACCAATTGTTGAACTCATAGTGATGCTGAGAGGGGGGGGTAAATCAATATCACACAAAATTTGTCACCTTATCAAATTGTACCACTAACAATTACACCAGTACACAAAACACAAGTTTTAATGTGGAAACCCTTACAGGGAAAAACCACAAAGATTTGTTTCTTATATATTTAATGTAAACATCAATTTAAAAATTACAAATATTTGAAATCTTCAACTTGCGGGAGACACCAATCCCCCAATGTTTTATAGGAACACACTTGTAGGAGACACCACTACCTTGTAGTTTACAAGAACCGACTTGTAGGAGACACCAATCCCTTGTAATTTACAATTTATAAGTTCTACTTCTCTTGTGTATCTTTTGACTTTAAATGATCTCATACTTTATCTGTAATGTTCTTAAATACATATGCAATAGTCAAATCAATACCCAGAGATTAGTATTCTTCTTCATCTAAAGGAAATACTATAACATGACCTGCAATTCCGGTAATAACTTGTCCTCTACACTTCCTGTAGTCACACCTGTTGCAATTCATGTAACAACTCATCTGCTACACTTCCAATAATAATATATTCAACATTTCTTGTAATAACTCAATGCACTTCTAGTAATAATATCTTCAACACTTCCTGTAATAAATCAGTGCACTTCTAGTAATAACACTTCTAACAATTCCTGTAACAACACTTCTACTGCCCTTCCTGTAATAACACCTTTAGTAGTTTCTGTAACAACTCAAATTTTCTACTATGTTTATGCCTAGAACAATTCTCGCAAAGCAATTCAAAGTTTATAGCTTCAATAGTAATTCTCATCTCTTGTTCATACGCATTTTTTCAACCATTCACTACCTTCTATTTCGACTCATATTCTAGACATATTTATACCTAGATCATTGCGAGAATCTTCATCATGCCTCAATGCTCAACTACCATTCATCTCTATTACACCCAAACATCACCACATATTTTGTTTTTTAGTTAAAACCATTGTAGTACCCTCAAATATAATAAAAACCGGTAAAAAACAAGAAGGACCAGCATGCAAAGGAGATCTGAACACAAGAGTGGATCTATTAACCTATAAATAATATTCTATAAAAAGTTAAAGAGCCTTACCTGACTAGATGATGAATTGGTAGTTACCTTGACAACCCCAATGCCGCAACTGAAGGTGGGTGGACGACTCTCCACCCAACCAACCCCCAACCAATGGCTGAGCCCCCCGAGCCCCCAACAATTAACCCTATGCCAGAGCTTTTGGACTTCATCTTTTAGCACTAACAGGGAGGAGGGATTTGGAGGAGCCAAGAAAGAGGAAAGAAAGCGGACATGGCATGGCTAGCAGATCTTAAAAGTAAAGGTTGATTGATTTGAATCTTTTGTTTTCTGGTGTATAAGAACAAAAAGGGAATAAAAAAGGGTGGAGAAATGACCAATATTCAAGAATAAAATAGATATTGATAAGTAAGTGTAAGATAATAACAAGGATGACATAAAGGTATATAAACTACAAACAATAGATATACATAGGCCAACTTCAAAAATTATACATATGACAACAAACAATTGATACATATACACAATACTCTTAGGAAGAAAAACATTATGGATAAAAGGTATGCAAATACATAAGGCTGTTAATGAGAAACAAAGGATAGAAACACTATCATTTGCAATATTCACAACAGAACTATATAAAAAGCATTGATATGTATTTTCATTAATCATAAGTCAAAGTGGTTGTATTGCATCCTCCATAGAATCTCCAAAATATAATTACAGAGTTTCAAAAGAAGTTTTCATATTAATCACACTCGACCCTTACAATCTCACACATCCTCTCGGCTGGAACCTCCTCCCCTTTTTTCCTTTTATATATTTGCAATACATTTCATCATGTGAAACCAAATCCTAAAACAATGTATCGAATCCTTATCTAGAATAACAAAGAATGTTATGAAAATTGGGAGATCCCTCAAAATAAGAGCAAAATCAGAAATTTGTTCTAAGATCCTCATTTTTAGGAAGACTTCGAATTGATAAATATCTTTGACTTTGAATTGCCTTTACCATATAGCAGATTCTCTGAGAAAACTGATCATTGAATTTGATTTTTCCACAATATGCTAAACTGCTTGGATTTTGTCACTGACAAACACTCTACCACCTGGCCATTGAATGTTTAAATGCTATTTGGAGATACTGAGCTTGATCTTCTAGAAATGTTGTTGAACTTGAATGGAGCTTTTGGCATGTGTTCATTCATTTTCCGATGATGTTGTTGGAACGCTTCATTTTCTCTCAAAAATTAATTCCTGGAATTGTTGATGAAACAATGAGCATACAAGTACTCTTTGGAGTGCATACCTGATGCTTCACACTAACTTAAATGTCAAGCTACTACTTAACCTAGAATCGATAGCTAAGATTTATTTCTTTGGAGTTGATTGATGAATGTGCTAGTCTGAACATTCTATGTTCCTTCACAGAGCTTTCTCGGCACAGGCTTAAGACTTGCAAGTATCCTTTACTCCACATTCCATCCATGACAAAGAGGACTTATAAAGAACTGATTCTTGGAATGTTTTATATAAGAAAACCCCGACTCTCTTGCAAAAATCATCCCCTTATACCAGCATTTCAACTTTGACATATAAAAGCAGATCGATTTTCATCTATCCATCTTGACTTTGCAGCGTGTTGATATATATCCACATGAAAAGTATATTGTGAGATTTGTGATAGGTTTTAATAATTAATGTAGAGATAGTTGACTTAAATGCAGGGATTATTTGAGAATTTATTCTTTGAATTTGACATTTTATTTTTTCTAAGTTTATCACTTGAAACTATATAATTCAAACTTGCCCAAGTTTTCGAAGAAGTTGTTGCTGTAAAGGTGCATGTATTGCATCGAAATTCGAATGAAACTTATCATTCATTTGACAACAGTGAACTTACCTTGACATTTGGAGTTGATAATGTGAATTCATCCTTGGGCAATTTCTTTGAACACCTTTTCAATGGACACTTGGCATTGACTTGTGTCCCTTTCTATTAGCATCTGATCTCGGGCCTTTATGACATTGGGCATTCCAAATTCTCTGGGTGTGCCTTGTATTTGATGTTGGTGATTTGACAATATAGTGGCCTCGGTGTTCATTTCGATTTGGCGTTTGTTGGAAAACACTTAATTTAACACCCTGTGGAAGATTATACAACATACACAATATAAATGAAGCATTTTCCTTGGAGTATAGAGTATGGGTCCTCTTGACGCATAGTGCATGAGGAAAGCTCTCTCCCTTAGTGGATTTGATGTGAGTGTTGCTCCTCGTAGTTGTCCTAATTTTCCATTGACGTGCTATGGATGGCCCTGTTGCCCCTTGTGGACTCCCCCTCTCTTGGTGTGAGTGCTTCCATGTATGGAATTAATATTTGTAGGGAAAGGCTTGACTTATGACTTTGGATGGGCTTTGTTCATTAGAACCACAAAAATTGGAGTCCCTCACTACATACGCGCTGCCAGAATCTGAAAATATTGTGGGACAGATCTGGCTCCAACACTTCCAAAATTCGAAAAATACTAAAAAAGGATCCCCCTCTCTTCTCCTCCTCCTCCTTTTATCTCCCCTTTCTCCCTTTTTTTATAATTTCTTTTAATGCAATTTATTTTCTTTCATATTCCTTTTTATTATTTACCTTTATTAATCATTTACATTTCATTATAAATATTCCACAAATATGAATACTTGAGGTTTGTTACATACTTCCCTCCTTTAGGAAACTTCATCCCGAAGTTACAATCTTCAAGCAATAAATACAATACTTATTCAATCAATCAATCAAGTAAATACTAGAATATATAGGTAGCTAGTACTATTGTGAAGTTAAGATATTTATATGTGTGGCCACCACATAGAAGTCTACAAACCACACTAATACATTCAAACGCCCTAAGTTACAACATACTCTTAAGTAATTACCTATGAGTCTAGTATGAAACCATGGAAACAATCATGCATCATACACACATTTGCATTATGTGTATTTGTTTACTTCCTCTTTCCTTACTCACCCTCTCCTTGAGAATCATACCATCCGCCACCTCCATAAACCTCCCCTCCAACTCTGGATGGTATCGCTCGCCATGGCACAGACTCTCTATTGTAACATGTCCGTGGATCATACAATAAGAATCAGAAGTTCCTCGGGAGGTTACTGCGGCATCGCCACCCTCCCAACTTCTGGTAATAGTGCGGCCTCATCGGAATTTAACCAGAATTTGGGCCTCATCGGTACTAACCGGCATCTGGTTCCCGGTACCCTGATCTTGATATCAATATCATTATACCCCATGAATCTCGAAAGGCTAGCCAAAACATCCTCCACAAGCACCCTCAAGGCACTATCCCCAGGCATCTGAAGTCCTTCTGCATAAACCTCCCTCGTGATGAGTATGTCTCCAGCCGTGGACTCTGGTCAAATCAGAAGTTCTCCGGGAAGTAACCGTGGCATTGCCATCTTCCCAAATTCTGGGACTAAGGTAAAGAGCTGCTGGAAAAAAAAAACTTGTACCTGTTGATAAATCTCTTATAAGTTATGATGGGTGATGTAGTTCGCTTGAAACATTAGGTTTCAAAACACAGATTTAGCCCAAAGAAATGGTAACATTCTCATTAATTCCTGCATAAATCTGTTTCTAAAAGTATCAACTGAACAAAATCAGAACAAGTTCGAAAACAATTTCTAACATTTACGAGAAATTAGATGCTCTTCAGTTTTGCGTTATAGTAAAACAACATAAAAAAAAAGCCTAAATTGGTTTTAGACAGTTAAAATAGGAATTGATGTCTACTGATAACAAAAAAGAAATGAATGGTAGTCTCTATCACCGTATATTTGAGTTGTCTTGAGCTGATCTTGTGGGAGAATGTTGAGGGAAGGAACGTCGTTACTAATTTCTGGGGTATGGATTTCACCACAGACAAGCTTAGGTATGACTTTGATCGAGGCAGATGTTTTGTATTGGATTCAAAAAGAGACATCCTAATGAGGTCAAGCGAGTCAAATAAGACAGATCACCAAAATTTACGTCATCTAGTGATTTGAAAGAGCTTGTGGAAAAATTTATTCGTGAGGTCATTGCAAAGGAAATCGAGAAGGCCACTTCAAGCATACAAAATGTATGCATCCGCAAGTTCAAATTTTAAAGGCTCCCAAGTCCAAGTTTGATTATAGAAGTGCATCATATTAATTTGCGCTCTCTCCGGAGAGAGTGCTCCTAAATAACACTTAACCTGTAACGCTCCAACTTAACACCCCAGGTAACGTAACACTCCAGGTAATGCTCACGGATTGAGCTACGTAACACTCCAGGTAACTGTGTCACCATTTAATAATTTGGCACTCATCTCACTCTTAATCTTTCTAATGGATATATTTCCTTTCGGGAATGAGTTATAATTTTAAAAGTCGTCACAACAAATTGTTAACCAAGAAAAAAGTTTCACTTGATATTCTATATTTAATTATGTAATTGAGTGATGCTACATATTCATGCTTATAGTTATCATTATATTTCAATAATTAATGTTTTTGATTTATAATCTGTATCCATCATATGAATGAATAATTGGATACTAAAAAACGGATTTTATTTATCATAATGGGGTTCTGGGTTAATGAGATAAATGTTTAGTGTTGAAATATTTCAAAGATTGGAAAGAGTTAGCTATTTTTTGTATTTGATTTTTTAGAGTTTGGTGATGTGTGATCATTCCAACTTAAGTGTGAATTTCATTCCTAGTTAGACTGATTTCAATTCTAGAGAATTCCTTTCCTAGTTTTGATTAATTTGAATTTCTGTAGTGGGTAGAATTTCAATTCTTCTAATTTACTTTTAAATGCACAATTGTTTTATATTAATATTTCCTTTTATCAATAAATGTGTTTGAATCCACTTTTTGCAATTTGTCTATTTGGTGTGTGTTGGTTTCTCATTAATTAATTTTAATATTTCCTTTCCTATCTACTATTTATTGGTGTTACTATTTTCATGAGAAAAACTACAATTTTATAGTGTGAAAATCAATATGAAATCACAGTGACTAAGATATACATTGTCCAGTAACTCGCAAGTTCCTCATGAACCCCAGGTTGACAATTAATGCATAGACTTCTTAGTTGTTGTTTTAAAACGGAAATAGGCACTTTTATATTGATTGAAAAATAATTGTATCCATACCAAGAAACCTTTGTACATAATTTTGTTTCAAAACATGAAATTGACATGTACCTTTACAAAATACAAAATTCTCAGCTCACACATGTCAAATAGTATAATTCTTTTGGTTTTAGAACCCAATTTACTGAAGTAGACCCTACATAAATGACCAACTAGAAAAAACACGAAATTTCAATACAAAATTTCAAAAAAGAAGGGCATGGCCTCTATAGGCCTCCTACTTTCTATTTGTGTTGATTTTTGAGAAAACAATATTTTCTTTTGAGTGCAATTTTTTCATTATTAACTATTCAATTTTGACATAATTTTTTTACAATGAAAAAGTACATAGATTGTACTAGTGCATCTCTTATTTTTCATAAATATTTCATAGATGTTTGGAATTTCATCACATATTTTTATCAATTTGTTTCTCATCAAATAGACACCCAGATTCATGATTTTACCTCTCTTTGTTCTCCATTTCCGCAATTTGCTGAGTTTCACCTTTGCAGTCATCAAATATTTAGATATATCAATTTTCATCATGTCATCATTATCTGGAAGTCCCCCCTAAGACTAGACTACATCTTGAGATGTAGGGCCCGGATTTGATCTTCACACTCAACCTTTTGTCCCTTAAGAGAGTCAATTTCAACTTCATATTTGATAAGCCGACTGTCAGTTTGTGCATATGTGCATTTAACATTTCCAATTGAAACTGCATAATTGATGAATTATGAGCAACAATACTTGCCAAGGTTTTTTCACGATCCTACATTTTATTTATAGCTTGTAGAACCAAGTCAATATTTTCATCCTTCAAGCTCTCCATTTCCCTGCCTATAATTTCCTTTGGATCATTTATGTTCTCCATCAGAAAACATTTTTTCCTTTCCCTAGCTTCACTTCCCAAACCACAGTAGATTGCTTGGAAAACTGAGAGTTTACAACAGGAGGGGTATTGAAAATAAGTGATTCCAAATTCTAAATCCTTGAAAAACTGAGACTCTCCAACCAACCCATAAATATGCAACTGAACTACTATACAAAAATTCTAGAAGGACAACTAATTTTCCAAATTCAAAATGTGAACATTTACACATTTTTACCTATAGTTAGCTTCAAACTTAATGAAAGGAAGGACTGCTCACCACATTGAGAATCCACAACAGGAGGGGTGTTGAAACTTATAGGTTCCCAAACTTAAATCCCTACATTTTGAAACTATAAAATTACTCCATTTCACCCATAAAGAATCAATTCTAACTCTATATAGAATTCTGAAAGGTTGATTGTTTTTCTAATTCAGTATGCATACCTTTACGCCTTTGAAAAAATTGGTGTTGTTCCCATAGTTATATTCCAACTTAACGAAAGGAAGTCTTACCACTGTAAATCACCTCCTCTTCTCACATAGACTCTTGTAGCAGGGGTGGCTCTTAGAATTCGAGCAAACCTTAGAAGCAAGATGTAACCATCTAGAACTCCATTGACCTGATTTTAAACTTTCTACAAGTCCTATGAGGAGAGTGAAATGATTCCACCTTCTATAATATACCAGAGCTATAGTAGTTAGTAATGCAATGCCTGCATTTGTATGTTTGTTACTCCACTGATCTTCATCCCACAAATTCACTTGTTTACAAATCCAATCACCCTGCAACCTGTCCCAAGAGGTGATGATAACCCTTATAATTCCCCTGTCATGAATCGATGCCAAATTAAATAGGGAATACATCAATTCCATATTGTTCCCATGCACCTTACATCTCTCCAAACTAATCACCATTAAATCCATTAAACCGAGTTTGCTTTCTTAATTGTGATAGTTTGCATGATGTTTCTCTGCCACTTATAAGCACAAGATCACCTTTTGGCCACTGAGTTGATGTTTATTTGCTTGGGGTGGACTTCCATAAATAAAATATAATTAATACAAACCTTGGTGATGGAGCTAGTGGATAGCATAATAGATAACGTCTTCCCCATTAATTTCTAAGAGACCTTGGTCTAAGTTACAAGCCATATTTTCTTGACGATCAACTTGTTTATTGAGTGTATGAAGAACATGGAAGGCATATACATATTCAAAATATGAGACCATTTGTTGGATTCACCAAAATATTCAACATAGAGGTACTTCCTTTGGCATTGTTTTGGAGACCATATGACAGATCATAATCAATGAATCCCCAACTACTATTCTATGTCTTATTTTCCATTGAGAAGCTTGATTCAAACCTTGCCAAAGTGCCAAGGATTCAACCTAGTTATTTGATGCCACCCCCAATCCCTAGGAATGTGTATTCTTTGTTTTTCATTCAGGGTCAAAGATAATCCCCCCACACCTGCCAACCACGGATTATTCTTAGCAGCTCTGTCAAAGAACAATATATGATTTTTTTTTTCAATCCATTTATCCAGCTTTAAAGGATTTATCCTCAACAACCACTTTTCCTTTTCCTTAACCCTTTCATTTTTCTTTTGTTTACCTTTACTTGGATGATCTAAGAAGCTTTGAATCCACAACTTTTATTCTATAACCAGATATTCAAATCTTTGTTTAGTCTATCCTTTAATTGTGATAGTTTCTTGCATCATGGCCCATGCTTATCCTACGACTATTCTCTCCTTATATATATTGATTGAATATAAGAGTATTCTGAGATAACCATATCTTCCAAATGATGAAGTAGGGTAAGACTTTCCAAACCTTCTTTAGTAGTGACTTATTGATAAACTTCCTCGGGTACTTCTGATGCCAAGTTACACATGCTCCTCTCCAACTTTTTGGGATAACTAAATTGATCTTGATTTCTTAGAATGCTTTCCTCCAAAATTCTAATGCAAATTCACACTTCAAGAACAAATGCTTTGCACTTTCTTCTACTTTCCTACATAGAAGACATTGAGGAGGTCCTTGGAAACCTCTTCTACAAAGATTGTCAAAGGATATTTTTTTTTTCATGATATAGAACCTAGTTGGAGAGCTTTACATTTGGAAGAGCGTCACTTTTCCAAATTGTAGACCATATTGTGTTTTTGGGAAAGTCACTTATGTCACTTCTTTGTTTTGCATATCCTTCATTTATTGTATAGTTGCAACATTTTGGACCTTTGGAGGCCTCAACAACTCCCCTTAATTTTTGTGAAAATAAAGGGGCCTCAATTTGAACTTTGTAAAAATATTGCTTTTATTTTTATTTGATTTTGTTTTTCTTTATTTGAGAGGATGATTTGGTGGTTTCTTTTCTTAAATGTTTGATTTTCTACTTATTGATTCCTTTGGATTAGATTTCATGAACTGAATATTTGTTGGCTTGGCTTATCTATGTTGTTTAAGTCTTTCGACTTCCGGGTTGTTCAACAACACTTGCATGTTCATATTGAGCTTATCCAAGTTGATCCAATGCCTCGATTTGTGAAAATTTGATTAACGTGATGTTTTGACGGTCTCACCAGGTTTTGATTATTGATGCATAAATGAATTATTTGGGAAATTTGGTGGATCAAAATAATGTGATTAAATGCTTAATTTTAAGGATTTTACGCGTTGAAATAATATATGTCAATGAGTGAGAAGGAGTTGACGATTTTAGAATTGAGTAATTTGTCAAATTTTCGAGCATTAAAACTTTCATTAAAAAAATCATCTTATGTTTGTAATTTTATAATTTTGCATGATGAAATAATTCATTTGAAATCTTAGTCACACACAAGTCGATCTGCCCTTAGAAGATCATATGTTAAGGAGTTGAAGAATCAACTCAATTAAGGCTTTCTCATATGAATTCATTATGAGCCTTATAAGAGTACATATTAAAGAATGGAAATAACATTAATATTAACTCTAATGTTATGAACATTAAATTCAACATTAATATTAATAATAACACTAATACTATTATTATTAACATTAATGTTAAGAACATTGAAATAAAAATTGTCAAAACATAACTTAATCATAACTAAAGCATGATAAAGAGTATTAAAGTCAACCATGCTAAATCAAAATCATGGTTCCATGATTAAGAATGGCTCCATGGTTAACAATATTACTAAAATCAATCACGGGAAACAATAGTAAACTAAACTCATCAAAGTCAACCAAATTCCACCATGGTTAGTCATGGTCAACCATGGTAAACCATAGTCAAAGCCAACCAAAAGTCAACCATGGTCAAAGAAAGTAAACCAAAGGTCAACCAAAAACAACCGTGGTCAACCATAGTCAACCATAATCAACCATGATTAACCATAGCCAACAAAAAACAACTATGCTAAACCAAAGTCAACCATGGTGAACATAAACATAACTCTAGATAACCATGCAAATGCGATATAACCATCAAAGTATATAACAATTCAACCATACTCAAACACAATAAACCATGAACAATCGTAGTCAACCGAGAACAACCATGCTCGTCCATGAACAACCATAACCAACCATAATCGGCTATGGATAACCATGATCAACCATCATTGACTATAGTCAACCATAGTCAATAATGAGCAACCATATTCAACTATGGTTAACCATCATTGACTATATAGTCAACCATAGTCAATAATGAACAACCATAGTCAACCATGGTCAACCGTGAATAACCATGGCCAAGCATAGTGAATCATGGTGAACCATGAACAATAATGGTTAACCAAAAGTTAACCAAAGCCTACCAAAGTCAGCCATGGTCAATGAAAATTCAACCAAATTCAACCATAGTCAACCATGGTTCATATTAGTCAACCATAGTAAACCAAATTCAACCATGGTCAACCATAGTCAACCATGGTCAGCCAAAGTGAACCATAGTCAACCATGGTAAACCATAGTGAGTCATTGTCAACCAAAGTCATCCATGGTAAACTGAGGTTAACCATGGAAACCAAATTTCAACCATGGTTAGCCAAAGTCAACCATGTCCAAAATCAACCATAGTCAGCCAAAGTCAATTATGGTAAACCAAAGTTAACCATGGTCAACCAAAATTCAACCAAAGTCAAGCATGGTCAATCAAAGTCAACCACGGTTAAACAAAGCCAACCATGGTCAACCAAATTCAACCATTATCAGCGAGAGTCAACCATGGTCAACCATAGTTTACCATGGTTGAATTTGGATGACCATGGTTGACTATGGTAAACTTCGGTTAACCATTGTTGACTTTGTTTGACTCTCGTTAACAATGGTTGATGATGGTCGACTATGGTTGACTTTATTTGATTATGCTTGACTATGCTTCACTTTGATTGACCATGGATGAGTTTGGTTGACCATTGTTGCATATGTTTGTTCATGGTTTACCATAACCAAAGTCAACCATGGTCAACAAAAGTACACTAAAGTAAACCACAGTCAACCTTAGTGAACATGGTTAAGCAAATTCAACCATGCTTAACCAAAAATCAAACAAAGTCCACCTTTGTTAACCAAAGTCAACCAAACATAGTCATGCTCAATTAACGTCAATCATGGTGAGTCAAAGTCAACCATAGTCAACCATGGTGAACCATAGTCAATTAGTTTACCAAAGTCAACCATAGTCAACCTTAGTGAACCATGGTAAAGAAAATTCGACCATGATTAACCAGAAGTTTAAACCAAAGTCCACCATGGTCAACCAAAGTCAACCATGATTAACCAAAAGTTTAAACCAAAGTCCACCATGGTTAACCAAAGTCAACCAAACGTAGCCATGGTCAATTAACATCAATCATGGTGAACCAAAGTCAACGAAAGTCAAACCTAGTAAACCACAGTCAACCATAGTCAACCATGGTGAACCATAGTTAATTAGTCTACCAAAGTCAACCTAATTCAATGATAGTCAACTAAAATCAACCATTCTTAACCATATTCAAAAGTCAGACATGTAAACCAATAATTGATTATGGAAAAAAGTCAACCAAAGTCATCCTCAACTAATGAAAGTCAACCATAATCAAATATAGCCAACCAAATTCGACCAAGTTAAGCCAAAGTCAACCATGGTCTACCATTGTCATCTAAACTCAACCATTGTAAACCATAGTCAATCATGGTCAACCATGGTCACCCAAACATCAACCATAATAAACCAATGCCAACCATGGTCAACCATTATCAACCACACTCAACCATTGTCAACGAATAGTCAGCCATAGTCAGCAAAGTCAACCATGATCAGTCATGGTCAACAAATAGTTAGCAAAGTCAACCATGATTAACCAAAAGTTTAAACCAAAGTCAACCAAATGCAACCATGGTTAATTAACGTCAATCATGGTAAACCAAAGTCAATGAAAGTCAACCCTAGTCAACCATGGTGAACCATAGTCAACTAATCTACCAAAGTCAACTAAATTCAACCTAACTCAATTATAGTCAACTAAAATCAACCATTCTTAACCATATTCAAAAGTCAGACATGTAAAGCAATAATTGATTATGGAAAAAAAAAAGTCAACCATAGTTAACCAAAGTCATCCTCAACTAATGAAAGTCAACCATAGTCAAACATAGTCAACCAAATTCAACCCAATTAAGCCAAAGTCAACCATGGTCTACCATTGTCAACTAAACTCAACCACGGTAAATCATGGTCAACCAATAATCAACCATGGTCACCCAAATGTCAACCATAGTAAAACAATGTCAACCATGGTCACCCAAACGTCAACCATAGCAAACCAATGTCAACCATGGTCAACAAATAGTCAGCCATAGTGAGCAAAGTCAACATGATGAGTCATGCATGGTTAACGAATAGTGAGCAAAGTCAACCATGATTAACCAAAAGTTTAAACCAAAGTCCACCATGGTCAACCAAAGTCAACCATGATTAACCAAAAGTTTAAACCAAAGTCCACCATGGTCAACCAAAGGCAACCAAATGTAGCCATGGTCAATTAACGTCAATCATGGTGAAGCAAAGTCAACGAAAGTCAACCTTGGTCACCCATAGTCAACTGTACTCAACCATGTTGAACCATAGTCAATTAGTCAACCAAAGTCAACTACAGTCAATCAAATTCAATGACAATCAACTAAAATCAGCCGGTCTTAACCATATTCAAAAGTCATACATGTAGACCAATAATTGATTATGAAAAAAAGTCAACCAAAGTTATCCTCAACTAATGAAAGTCAACCATAGTCAACCAAATTTAACCTAATTAAGCCAAAGTCAACCATGGTCTACCATTGTCAACGAAACTCAACCATGGTAAACCATAGTCAATCATGGTCAACCAATAGTCAACCATGGTCACCCAAACGTCAACCATAATCAATCAATGTCAACCATAGTCAACTATTATCAGCCACACTCAACCATAGTCAACTATTATCAACCACACTCAACCATGGTCAACGAATAGTCAACCAATGGTCAACTATAATTAACCATGGTTAACCAATAGTGAACAAATACTCAACCATAATAGTTGAATATGTATTTATGTTATGCAATTATAAACATTGGTAAGGTTAGTTTACATTAGAAATTAGTTTACAATAAACATTATAAAACATTAAATAATAATAAACATTAAACATTAGAAAACATTAATAAAGACATTAACATTGGCATTATTCACATTATTAGCATTATAAAGATTAATAAAAGTAAACATTACAAATTAAAATAAACATTAGAGATTATTAAACATCACACATTAGACATTAAATATTAATAAACATATTAATAAAAACATTATGATTGACATTATTAGTATTATAAACATTAATAAAATTAGACATGACACATTAATAAACATTAGAGATTATTAAACATCACATATTAAACATTAAATTTAGACATTAGACATGAGATATTATTAAATATTAGTAATATTAAGCATTATTAAATATTAAAAAAACATTAATAAAGACATTATCAATATTAGACATTAGAAAACATTAATGAAGACATTAACATTGCCATTATTAACATTATAAATATTAATAAAACTAGACATTAGACATTAATAAAACTCACACATTAGACATTAGACATTAAATATTAATAAATATTAAATTTACACATTACATATTAATAAACATTTAAACATGGACAAACTTTAGTTAACATTGTATTTTCAAAATAAACATTGGACATTATATATTAGCCATTATCAGCATTATCAAACTTATTTTTCTTATTTTCATTTATAATTATTATAATTATATTTTCTTATTTATAATTATTTTTATTATTATAAAATATTTAAAAATTATTAATCTATAATAATAAGAATAAGAATAAGAATTATTATTATTATTATTATAAAGAATAATAAAAGCATAAGAATATAAATTATTATTATTATTGTAAATCTTTATTATAAATTATTTTAATTTATTATTATTTTTCTTATTTTAATATAATTATGTTTTCTTATTTATAATATTAATTATTATTATAATAAAATTTTGATTTTAGATAATTATTATTATTATTATAATAAACTATTTCAATATGTGTTATTTTATTATAATAATAAAAATGGTAATAATTGTTATTATTATTATAATGAAATATAATTATGTTTTATTAAATATATATTATATATAATTATATTATTTTTATTTATAATTATTATACATAATTATATTAATTATATATTATATTTATTTATAAATATGTTTATTATTAATTATAATATATATTTTATTTTATTTTAATATAAGTATATTTATTATTTATAATATTAGTTATTA